>OZ038322.1:3786426-4452224 GCA_964035795.1 Pterobdella sp. o SKG-2022
CTATCTATCTATCTATCTATCTCTCTATCTTTCTATCTATCTATCTATTGTTTTATTTTTCTATTTATTTATTTATTTATTTGTCTATCTAATTATCCATCCATCCATCTATCCATCTATTCATCCATTTATCCATCAGTCCATCTATCCATTAGCCCATCTATCCATCTATCTATCTCTTTAAGGTTTTTGTCCTGACCATAATATTTGATTGCCCTTTTAGATAAAAATTAAATGCTTCAAATGACACAGAGCTGATGTCACCCACATTTCAGTTTAAATAATTACAAAACATAAAACCACATTGATTAGCTCAGCTCATTTCCTCTTTCGTGATGCTCACCTAAGTAATTAGAAGATGAGAGATCGCGCGCCTTTCTAGCCTCGGAGAACACGCAGATAATTCAAATTCATAAATACTTAACTCATTTTATTCTCAGTTTGACTATTAATTCATGAATAAATTCATATATAAATTCCAGTTTAAAAAAACAGCTTTGTTCTTCATGAGACTGATACCTACTCATAAAACATATTTATTAGAACTTGCCCATAACAGCTCATATAGCTGATTTATTGTTTCAATTAAAAACGCTTATTATTTTTTTGCCTGCATATGTGGCATAAAAGCTTTTTAATTTCAATAAATAACATCGACTAAAGTGGAATTTCAAATTGAAAGTTTGCCGAATGGAGACTGCCAATGTTCAAGCAAGAGATTTTAATCAGCTGTGTTTTGCTTGACGCATTAAATCAACGTGATTAAAATGCTTTCAGGCTAAATTTAGGCACACTGACAATATTTCATTTCAATATTATCTGAGCAACTAACACCCAAAAACACTCAGTGATAACATGACACCGGAAAAAGCTCAAGAAGCGCTGGTAAGAAGTTTGAGTAGTAACTGTTGCTATGGACTCTCAGCCGCCAGAAACATGGACATCTTTGAAATCCTGCCCTACATTTCCTACCACGTACGTCAGTCTTCTTTCTAACAAGACTCTATCAAAGAATTTCAAAATTTACTAATGAGATTCTGTTTTAATTTATATTTATTAAAATATTTTCGGATACTTTTTTCTAGTATACTTTGGAAACATTCAGCGAATCTCGCAGTTTAGCCTTTTGCCACGAGCCTTACCGAGGTCTGTTGAGTGTTTGCAAAAAAAATTTACGGAAACGAAGTTTTGTATATTCAAAAATTAGACTCTCATGTTTACATTGATTTTGTGACGTAAGCAGTATTTAGCGATTTGTCCTTGTTGGCGAATATATCGTCCGGATTATATTTTCATGTGGGTGCAGGTCAAAACCGCTATTTTAAACTTTCAGGTCAAAGATTAAAACTGGAAGAAGAATTAGAATCACAAAATCAACAATCTTTTCAAGAAAAAGCTTTTCAGAATAACAGCTTTGATTCTCAACATACAAACACTTTGAAAACTTCGCCATTAAATTCAAAATCTTTGACCCAACAATCATCTCCTCACCGTTTTGCAGCTCACCAAGATCCTCCTCTACCTTGGGAAATGGTCTGTGGCCCTAAAGAGGAGTTTCAAGACGAAGTTGTTATGTTTGAAATTCCACATACTTCATCTGTTACTGTTAGTTACCATGCTGCAATTTCAATGCAAAACTATTATTAGCTGGACTTTTCTAATGACATGCTTACTAACATTTCTATTTCAATTTGTTTTAGAAAATCTTTTAACAGTTTCAATTAATTTAGAAGTGAAAGATCTGGAATTCATGAAATGATGTACAAATGGTGCAGAGTTAAAATCGAACACCCCAGTGCTGTTTCGTGTGTACATCGAGTGGCTGGTACAAATGTGATTGTTGTTCTGGCGAAGGCATAAAAAGGTGTTTGAACTGTTGTGGATCAGGACACCGAGGCATGTCAGAACTGCATGGGCATCGCCAAGCTGGCACTTGCTGGCATTGTCACGGCACTGGACGACGAAGGTTGGTGGTGGTTAATGAAGTGAAGTATTTAAAAGAGAAATAAAATAGCAAAACAAGCATTTTTTTGTAAGTAATTTTACGCGTTTAATGGTGAATATAATAAGAGTTTTAAGATTTGTTTAAAATGCATTTTTATGGTTAAAGTTAGTATATTTAGGTTTATTTTTATGCCTAAAGTTAGTATATTTAGGTTTATTTTTATGGCTTAAAACAAAGAGAAGTTTTTTTCGCTAATTGAAAAACACGTAATTTTTTCATTATCACAAAATATATTTAATATATTATCTATAAAGTAGAATTGAAACTCATTTTTTTGTATCAAATGAAAAAGTATTAACCACGCAATCATGCAAAGAAACTCATGCAAACATCTTCCTAGAAGCTTTGAAGAATTTATCGCTTCATTAGGGAATGTGTATTAAAAAAGACATTATTTATTTATAATATATGTTTCTCATGAGCAGAATTATAACTCTGATATCGTTTGTCTATTTTTTCTTGCATTGGAACAACAACGGGAGCCTCCTAGAATGGCATGCCGTGTTTAATTGAGAGGCTGTGAGGTACTTGAAACTAAAACCATTATATTAACATTAAGCATAATAAATACCTTGGTTTGATTTGAAATAATTATCAATAGGGATTCATAAATAGTTCTTTTGTATGTTTATTCAAGAGTTTCTTTGGGTTTCGAGACTTGTAATGATTCTGTCGTTGAGCACATTTATTTTTAAAAGAGCCATAAATTTCGATAACTTCAACTTTTTTGCGGAAAAATACAAAACATTAGTCTGAAAGAATATAGTAACTTTTTAAATAATATTTTTATGTGTTTTCGATTTTATTGGACTAAAATGGCAAAAAGTTAATCAAATCAAGCGCTAAGTTTTAAAAAATTCATAAAAAGATAACAAAAAAAGCTGGTATCATAAAAAGTTGTTACTGAAAAATTTTTTCGTTTTGCGAGAGTTAATGAAAATTTATGGCTTCTTCGATCGACATTCATATCTCAGCTTCTTCCATTGATTTTCCTGTCTTCAAGTTGATTGATTTAAAAACGAATTTCCTTAATATACTTCCTAATATCAACAACTTATCGAAATTTGAAGTCAAATCGATTTAAAATTGCAGAGGTTTATAATGAAGAAGTTAATAACTATGGCACACATATCTTGTGACCATAGCAGCCTGCAACGTAACTGGTCACAAACTTATTTTTTACTTTTTTCTCACGCAATTTTTTAAGATTCAAATAAAATTTTCGAGTTATTAGATTTTTATTTTTTATATTTCATAAATTTTTATACTTTTCCAACTGTTTAACATTCTTCATCTGTACACATCACATCTCATAGTGAGATTTGATGCCAATCTAATTTCTTAACAGGTGCTCTGTCTGTTATGGCGATGGCAAAGTACTTTGTTCAACTTGTCAAGGATTCAGACATCTCAAATGCTGCATCAAGCTACGTGTGGAATAGTTAGCTTCAACTTAGTTTTTCTTCATGAGCCCATAATAATATACTCTCGGTGCGAAGTTGCGCGAAACTCACCAACTAACTAAAGTTTTTGAACTTTTCTAAAAAGCTTTATGAAGTCTTTTGCTTAATTTTGTAAAAATGTATCAAATATTTATAACCGCCAAAGTATTTAAATGCTATTTACAAAAATTTAAAAACAATAATGTATAAAATGGTAAAACTGAACTTAAAAACGTGAAAAATAAAACTAAATCTGCACAGCACAGGACAGTCGCAAGGCATAAAACATAACTAGCTTGTCGACATAAACATGCCATTGACAAATAAAACAAAGGACCTTATACGAGTTGAGAAAAAACAGATATGAAGAGGAGAAGACAAAATACAAATTTATAAGCTTCATAAACCCCGCCTAAAAACAATTTAACAATATACAAATTATAAACTTATTTTCCATAAAATTTTGCGGGTAGCGCTTTTAAATATAAAAATGGGTCGTGATAAACATCGTGAGATAGGTATTAGTATATGAGAGAATAAACTAGAGAGTCCTCTAATGTCCTTATGCAATATACCAATAATGACCTTTCCTATTAATTGCTTATCCCCAAAATCACTTTTCTCCGATAACAATGTTTGTTTAAACGATTTTTGTAAGCTAGCTTGCCATAGCCATATCAACGTGTATGTAGTCACGTGACCAACACTTTTTTCAGTGGCGTATTTAATGTAACAAACGGTTTGATACTTCGCGCGTAAACGCCACTCTAAAACTCTTTATTATTTTGACGTATGCTGAGTTGATGGAAGCAATATTATTGAGAATATTGCATTTTTTAGCTTTGCTTTCAGACAGTTAAGTTTTCAACTCTTAATTAGTACAGATGGAATAAAAATTTTTAATTAAAATCAAATTAAATTTAGAGTTTGAAGTATCGAAACTTGAAGAACATTTGATGTTGCAATGAAAAATGAACTGAGATTAATTTTGTTAGTGGGTTGAGACAATGCATATGAAAATTTATAGCCATAAACACCTGTAATAAATACAATCAATCATCACTTTATTATAAGCAAATCATTAGGCACTTTTTTCATTATCCTCTTTTTCATCTTTCATAATTTTTTTTTTATTAATTATTCTCAATAATTATCTTTTTGTCCCTACGTTTCCCTCTGATGACCGCCTTGATGCCAAATAACTATTTTCTCCAGCTTTTTTCTGCGGTGAGCTCGTTCAAACCTAGAAATTATAAAACCATAATATTTTTTATCGAACCTTTATGTAATGAGTAAACATATTATTAAAATTTCGTTTTGTTTCAATTTTCAGAAAGGTTAAAAACTCTAAACATTGTTGTTCATGAGTAACGTGCAAACCTGGCATGAGCTTTGGCAACTTGTACACAAAATTATAAACTTATGAGTTTAAAAAATGCTTCCATATATCTTTATATAGAGAAAATAATTTTTATATTTATTTTGTTAAAAAAACCTTTGAAAAATTCTTCGAAAAAGATTTGCCTTGACTTGAAGGTCATAAATGCATTAAAAGTTTGTTCTCTTGCGCACCAATCTTACATCTCACCTTGCTTACCATGCCCTCCTTCTGAAAAGTGTGTTTCACCCTCAAAAAACATATTTGCTTCGGTAAATTAAAAAAAAGCTGCACTTTTTAAATTAATTGGGTTGAACTGAATATGAATAACGAAACAATCGTTGTGACGTCAAAGTAATATTTTTGTAGTTAAAATAACTATGATGATTTGGATGGCCTGATAAAATAATAAACAAAATAATGGCATTTCTAAAAATAAAACGACGCACAGTTTCTCAAGCAAACAATAGACAAATTCATAACCATTTGAAAACCTAAAAATTTTTTAAAAGCACGTATCTCAGGTTGATAAAAAGTCCAAACCACCCCCATGCAGTGCCACTCATGTTACGGAAAAAGTTCTAGATAGATATGAGTTGCCAGAAGAGAAGGTGGTTTGTGCCGCAGGTAGGGATGTCATCTACGAAACATTAAGCAGGGTACAATATCATCGATTTTCAATTATTCCCACATGAAATGCCTTTATTCTTTCATAAACGAAATGCCTTTCACTTTTATGATACATTTAGACAGCTTCTGTAACATTTGATCTTATCGTTAATTCAAAATCTTTGGGCACTTTTCCAATGCAACCCTTCCATTGAACACTTAATTTTTTATTGATATGAAAGTTATTGACCTGATAGAGTTTCGTAGTCATTAAAGATTGAACTATTCGCCTTATATCTAACTATCTGGAACTAAATTTCATATAACTGAACTCAATTAATTTTATCTTTCTTCATCTTAATAAGCATGCTGAATCACTCAAAACCTTCATATTTGAAACTAAATGAACAAACTCTGTTCAGGCGCAGCCAATAACTAACCACGATGACGATATTTTCAACATATCAAGAAATGTTTTGCACGAGCACGTTCAAAAGACCAGAAACACCAGAGTCCTCTTGCAGGTTAACGAAGCCAACTATTTTGTCCTTTGATTCAAACTTTTCGACACTTTAAGTAAATTTTCATGAAAATGCGGTTAAATTTTTTTATTTTAATGTTTTTGACACAGAGACAAAGACTGAGAGAAATATCAGTAGCAGAATGCTCTTATGTGTGGGATGATCTCGATGGAAAGTTTTGGGTTTTTGGCTCTGAATTGGATGTGTATGCACCTGACTACCCTCAGAAGTTTTGCTGGGGGTGTGAGATTTTATAAAAATATTTGTTAGTTGTTTTGCAGGGTCGATTTGTAAATATTTATAAAAGAAAGTCACGATAACTTCAAAATATCATATATCAAAATAGTAGTACGTTGGGACCTTGAGATTTGTAACTTTTAGTACGAGTAGTAATTTTATCAATATTTTATGTAGAAGATTTATGTTCAATGTGCGTTTAAAAATATTTTGACATTTTAACGAAGAAAATAGAAAAAATAATTCAGTAGGTGACCATAGATTTTTAATTAAAGTTCATAGTTAGACATGTTGCAAGCCGTGGAATAATTTTTCTAATGTTGTCGTGGCTCCCTCCATTCAACTTTCAAATCTTGAAGCAATTGATCTTTATGCATCGTTAGTTTGTCTTGTAGTTACTTGTTGAAATCTTGATGATACTCTGTTCAGTCTATCATCATTGTTAATTTGTCAAATCAAATAATGTTTCTACCGGTTAATCTTTGTGTGCATATTTTATTCACTAAATTTTATGTAGACATCTTAAATTTTCACGCTTTTTATTCTCATTTCCCAATTTGAATATATAGAAAACATACTCAATTCTTATGTAATAATGAATTTTGTTGGAAATATTCGAATTTAAATCGATTTTTTTCAGTTATCATTCAGGAAGGTTGTTTATAGCTTTATACAGTCGTATTGAACTCGTTTTGACAATAAATCGCATGTCTCATGGAAGACACTGTTTACTTAACCTCGCAACAATTACCACATTTTTATTGAAGCCATAAGCATCTTTAGGTAATCATCTTTGGAAACATTGTTTCATCAAGTACCTCACACATGATTTGTTTGAAACTGTGTACCCAATCTGCATATATATCTTGTTAACTGTTTTACTCTTATGGAAATTATAAATTTCTATTGGGAATAATATACATTCAATGTTTTGTATAGTATGTACAGTAAACTAAATACAGAGAAAGCTTTTAATGTGGAATTATATGCATAAGTCAAAACTTCCAAAAACATGGATCCGTTTTTGAAATATCTTGCAAACAAATTGTTTTAACCCAGTTATTTAGACTACATACTTCAATGAAATTATTTTGTAGGGAATACTCATCCTTGAAAACAAGAACTAAAAATTAACATTTTAAGAACTAAAATGAAGTTGTCCCATATTAGGCTGCATGCACTCTTCAATCTAATCAATATTTTCTTAGCTTATTTCCATAATCAGTCATCTCAGGAAATTAAATTATAAAAAAATAATTCCTAGTCAAATGCTTTGAAGATTTGAGAGTAGATAAAAAATTTTTACATATTGGCATCTCTTGTGGTGGAGTCTCTATTCAAAACTAATGGCCCTGCTTGTACCTGTACTGTCATAATCTTTTTTATAATTTTATTATTTGATGCTGTTAAAGATTATCGAGTTCAAAAAGCTTTGTTCACTAATGATATTTGGAATAATTTTTCATTGTTGAATTATAACATTAAACACTGCAGGAATTATTTTTAATTTCAAGTCCATAGTCACTTCATAGTTCTAAATTATTGATATTTAAATAAATAATATTCCATCATTTTATTTCAATAAAACGAAGGATTTATCTGAGGAAAGCTTTTACTTTGTATATTTACCTCAAGTTATAAGAGAAATTGAAAAAAAATTTTAACTAAAAAAATTCTTCTTTCGATAAGTGAAACCTTATCATAACTCATTAGCTAATTCATTATACTAGGTTATCAAAGCTTTTAGTTGAATTTTTTTGATGAATTTTTTTTTTAAAAAGTTTCTTTCATAATTTGAAGTAACTATACAAAATGAAGTTATTAAAAATACATACGATGTCTCTGAAGGATGTGATGAAATTCTAAATAGCTTGTTATTTATCAATTTTATTGAAATTGAGATTTTTATGCCAAATAAAATACAATTTTATTTTGATAAAAAAAAACTCATACTAATTATCACATTTTTTTCAAAAATGTTCAAGAGTGATAAGATAAATTTTATTTGTTTGAAGAAATATTCTTGCAAAACCTTTGGTTTTAAATTATCCGTTTTGAGTCTGCTGTTGTAAAAATAACTGTTTTCTCATCTTTCGTTTTATCGATATTGATTTAAATAGGATTACTTCTATTGAAGTTCATGAACAGATGGAAAGATGAAGGAGATATAAAAAAGTATTATAAATGTGAAAAAAACACAAATAATAAAAAACAAACATTATAAAAATAGCGCTAGTGTGAAAGTTGATAGTCTTAAAAAGAGGCAGAGAAATGTATGAGATAAAGATATATAGATACAAGTTTATAGCCCTTCAATCTACTGATTTCGGGTTCTTATCTCTTCGAAGGTGGCTAGGTTGCTTTGAACAAAACCTTCTACCTAAGGTTTGGGATTTTAAAGATTCTTTTAAATAATAATCTTTTTTTATAAACTGAATTTAGCATTTTTTTATTTTTTAAAATTTGAAAGTATGTTCTCATCAATTTTGAATAATTAATTTTTTAAAACTGACTTATACAAATACTTATATCGGATTTACAAAATATTCAATACAAAGAAAGCGAAATAAGAAAAATTTTCATTAAAAACTTCATTGAATCACATTACAAAGGACCAGTTTAAACACAATGGCAAAACTTGACATTCTTCTCAACCGAAAGAGAATTGTATTATTCACACTTGTTGGAACACTTTTTCTGTTCGCATTGTTCGTTTCGCCATCCAACAGTCAACAACTGACACCTCAACAACGCCAAGAAGAATTAAAAGCAAAATTAGCCCAGTTACAATTACAGAAACAAAAATTAGAAGAAAAGCAAAAACTTGAACAAAAACAAAATCTTGAACAGAAACGAAAAATTGATCAGCAGGCACAGTTGAAACAACAGCAAGCATTGAAACAGCAACAAGCATTGAAACAACAACAACAAAAACAGAAACAACAAGAACAGTTGAAAATTAAAAATGCACAAGCCCAAAAAAAAATTTTGCAACAAAAACTCGAGCAACAAAAAATTCAACAACTCAAAACCCAACAAGCCAAACAACAACAAATCAAATTACAACAAGCTCAACAACAAAAGTTGAAAACACCTGAAATAAAACGGAATATCAAAATACTTCCAAAACAAACATCTTCAGAATTTAAACATATTACAGTTCAAAACCCAAACTTCAAAAAGGTTTTATAGTATTATAAAAAATAATTTCATCAACCAATAAAATCAAAAGTTAAATTTTTTATTCCAATGTTAACAATTCTGTATTTCATCATGTTACGAAAGCCTTTTTTTATGAAATGTGGCATTCATTAGAACCGAAATGCAAGTCATTCCTATGACTACACGAAAAAGTGAAATCAATCTTAATTTGTGAGGTTAGTGACAGGAAAGCATTCAGCCACAAGACTGAGCTCTGAATACAATTGAAAATCACAAAGAAAATAAAATATATATAATTTATAAAAGCCTCATAAGAATTTTTAATTAAATTGAGTTGTAACTGTTTAAAAATAAATTTATTTTTGATATTTTTAAATGTCAATTTTGCTAAAAAGATCAAAAATTTCAAACATCAAAACCAGTACTCAACACTCTTCAAAAATGAACTTTACATGTGTGCATTACAACATGAAATCTTACATAAAAGCCATTCTTCCAAAACGCTTTTGTTTTGTTATATTATTTAGTAAACAGACTTGGTACTTTGTTTTTTTCTCAAAACCATCTGTAAGTTTGAGCGCGTTAAATATTTTTTCGTTTGTGTTTTCCACTATATGTCAGACTTTGAGAATAATGTTGTTCAAGTTTCTTTGGATTTTATATTAAATTTTATGAGTGTTTTTTCAAGTATTTTTATATAAGATAAAAAATTTGCAAAAATTTCCGTTCTCAAAAATATTTTAGTTGAATCTTGATATTAATGTTTGAATCGCATTTAAAGTTTCAAAACTAAAAATTTCATTTGTTTTATTTTTTTACAAAATTCCATGAAACAACAACTAATTCAAATCAAATAAATCATGAAAAACATATATTAACTTATGTAGGCAAAAGTTTTCATTTAAAAACACGCACGGCTAATCTATTGGATAAGGGGGATGCTTAAAAATAGATTTCTATGCCTTCACAGCAATCATACGATCAAACTTATTTTAATAGAAAATAATTAAATTCATTGTATTTCGATTAGTTCCTAGAACCTTCTGGAATGTTTCGTAAACAATGTTAATACACTTAGTTATAAGCTTTTAATTATTATTATTCTATGATAACACAAGGCACATTAGCAGGTTCTTCATGCTTTGAAAGTGTGCCGAATAGTTTCATTTAGTTTATATAAAACTTAAAAATTATAAAACTCAAACAAGTATCATGTCAAAAATAGAATATTATTTCAATAAAAGCTTCTCTAGTTGCATAATTGTACCAGAGCGCCACAAAGGGTATCAAAGACTTGGACAGGGACGGCATCCCTGACCACCTAGAGCAGTCGTTGAAGGGGGTCAACAAAAAAGTACTTTTGGTGTTTCATTGATGTGGTTTCAACATTTGGAAATTATTTTTTTACATGCTTGTCTCATCTATCAGAATTTTTTCAACTTATTAAAAAAGTGGCTTATTTCAATTAAAAATTTATTAACATTTTTGAATGTTAAGGTAGATACAGATTTTGATGGGAAACCAGATTATTTGGACGATGATGATGACAACGACGGAGTCTTGGATGGAAATGACTTGGACAAGAATGGAGATGGAATCCTAGACAAGTTTCAAGACAAAGATGCTGTAAGCTTATATGAAAAAGTTTGAGAGTGGTTTCATTTATTTCAAAAGAATATTCAATAGAAATGCCATTGAGTGTCGCTAAGAGCAATTTAAGCTGCAACGACCATTAATTACCAGGATGGGATTCTTGACTATTTAGACGCACATGACGACAGTGGTAATGATGATGATACCGACCGAGATGGTACTAAAGATGATGTGGATCATGATGACGATGACGATGGTGTTGCAGGTTGGATGTCTTGATGTTAAAAAATAATATTCACAGCTAATTAAAAGCGATGAAAAATGCTCGAAAAATTTTCATTGAAGAATTTTTCTTTCGTTGGAAGGACCTTTTAAGAATATAAAAAGCAAATTGTAGTTTTGAAATATGGATATAAAATTTAAAAATCACCTTCATGCCGACTTAGCTCATAGAATGTGCAGTTTGCAATGGTGCAATTTAAGCATCCTATTTCAGGACGAAAACAAAGCAACTCTATTATTATACCTGAGTCGAAGTAATTTAAAAGATCTACATTAAAAAATATCATATGCCTAAACGCTTATTTATATTATTTATGGGTTAATGGAGATTTACTTTGGAATTTCTTACAATTAGAAAAACAAGAATATTCTGTCTCGAATTGTGATAATTTGTGTTTTCAATAGTTTCCTATTTGGAAGATTAAAAAGATATAACGCAATTATTTTCCCATTAAATTATCATGCTCAGCCGACGAAAATTGACTTTTGATGGTGTTGCTAGCGAGAAGCAGAAAATACTTCAAGCGATAAAGCAAACACGAACATATGATAAGCTTAATTTTGAAAGCAACATAAAGTTTTAACTTGAAATTTAGTTCATTGAAAATTTTTGTGATTTTGTGTTGATGCTACTTGTTTGAGTGTTATTAAACTTATGCAAAAACCTAATATGATTAAAATAAACTTATTTAAAAAATGTCGATAAACGTTTGATGAATGTTTTAACTTTGAATACAGAACAAGCTAAAAAATTTTTGAGCTGATAAAACCTTTAATTTTGATTCTTGCATTCTTCTATAAATAACGAAAATTTTTTCGAACAAAGTAGTCTGAAACGAAATGATTGAAGTCTATCATTGAAAGTACAGAAAATAATAAGTCAATTTTTTCAAAAGTGTATTGGTACTCTAAAAAATAATTTCAAAAAGTCTATTAATACTATATAAGATATTCAACAATCTTTAACGTCAACTCAAGAGAAAATTAAGTACATTCATTAAGCAAAAATAGCTAGATAGTTTAAAAAAGTCTATTGACCTTGTTGAAACCCTACTGACCACCACCAACTCACATCTCCACAGACAACCAAGACTCCGACGACGACAACGACGGCATCCCTGACGTCCTCGAGAAGTCTCTCAGAGGAGTGGACACTGGCATCGACAGTGATAATGATGGTATTCCTGACTACTTGGACGATGATGATGATAATGATGGTATCCCTGATTATAAAGACCATGACAAGAACGGCAATGGTGTATCAGATCGTTTGCAGGATAAAGATAATGATGGCATACCGGATTATCTGGACGCAGATGATGATGGTGATGGTGTTATGGATAGGTTGCAGAAAAGGGATAGTGATAGAGATGGAATAGCTGATGATGAAGATGACGATGACGATAACGATGGGATTAAAGATAGTGATGATGAAGATAGTGATGGAGATGGTTTGATTGACGCCACACACGACCCTGACTTCAAAGATTCCGATGGCGATGGGATTGCAGATGCATTAGATGATGATGACGATAATGATGGTGTGTTGGATAAGAATGATGATGATGATGATGCAGACGGCATTCCGGATCACTTGGACCTCGACACCAGAGACTCTGACAATGATGGCATTCCTGACTTCTTGGACGATGATGACGACAACGATGGCATTCCTGATGTCATCGACGCTGATCGAGATGGCGATGGAGTGGATGATGACGTCGATAATGACTTTAGAGATACCGATAAAGATGGCGTTTCGGATTTTTACGATGATGATGATGATAATGATGGCTTAGATGATGATGACGACGAAGACGATGACGGAGATGGTATTCCGGATTTTCTAGACCTCGACAAGAGGTTACCTAAAAACTGATTTTCGAAAGAAGTGTGTTTAAGATATTGCATGGATAAGTTCGAAAAGCTTTCAAATTTCTTTTTGAAATTTTGGATTTTTGAATGTTAGGTTGGATAATGAAGTTTGATAGTATGAATGATTGGATGTTTCAGGGATTCAGACAACGACGGAGTCATAGACTTGTACGACAATGATGATGACAATGATCACATACCTGATAGCAAAGATAATGACATTGATGGCGACAATATACCAAACAGGTGGCTTTATGCAAACAATTCAAAAAATGATTTCAAAAATTTCTTTAATTTATTTATTCATTTTATCATATACATTTATATAGCGTGCTTTTAACAGTAATTGAACTATTTCAAAGACGCAAAATTGAAAAAAAACAACTAAAATTTTACTTATATAAGAAAAATATTGTATATAATGATTTAATTCCAAACTCTGCCCCCAATCTTCAAGATACGATCCTGATTACGTGGACACTGATGGAGACGGCGTTCCTGATGCCAATGATGATGACGACGATGGGGATGGCATTCCTGACAACTTGGACTTCGATGACAACGACAATGGTAACTCTGAAGTTTTTGAGATAGTTTTGCCTACAATTCAAAATAAAGAAAAAACTCAAAATGCTGTTGAACGTGAATCATATAGAAGTGAAGTGCTGTCAAGAATGGAATTAAAGTTTAGTAAATTCTCAAAAAATATTTTCCAGGAAAATTGTTGCTAAACCCCGTTTGAACGCGTTTTTAGAGATCTAAAACCTTTCATTAAAATTCCATCCCCAAACTATTTCTTTAATTAAATTTATTTATGGAAAGATATTCAAATCCAATTAGACAAACAAGAGATATGTTTGAACAAAGATTATTTTCAAGATAATGCACTTCACTTCGTTTATTTTCATACTGTTTTCTGCATATACTTCTTTATGGCAACATTTATAATGACGCTTGCAGCCTTCTCCCATTCACCCTTCACCTTAAAGGAATTCCTGATTTACTGGAATGGCGCTTGAGCCCAGTCGACAAAACAATAGACACTGACCGCGACGGCATCCCTGACTACCTGGACAATGATGATGACAACGATGGAATTCCTGATGCTTTGGGTCAAAATTTATTACATTTTCTGATTGAATTTTCAAGGCAATAAACACAAAATTCTTTCAAAAAATTTTTACAAAGCATTTGTATGTCAAACTGGCATTATGATCCCTTGGTGGTGTGGTACAAACAATATGTGTTATGTTTTTAAAAGAAAATTCGAGTTTTTTTCCTAAAACAGTGTCTTGCTAGATGTTTTACATGACCATTTTTTGATTGATTTAAAAAATTTTATTTAGTGCATATAGAAATATCTATAAAATCTCATCATTTAATTTATGTTTGAAATAAAAGTTTATTCTTAACAAAATCATTCATAAATCATAATTATTGAAAAATAATCTTTCAAACTAATTATCTGTTTCAGATGATGACGATAACGGAGACGGCATCAAAGACAAGTTGCAAGATAGTGATAAAGATGGCATGCCTGACTGGTTGGATGGTGACGATGATAATGATGGAATTGTCGACCTGTTAGATGAAGATACCAGAGATTCTGATAGCGATGGTATTCCTGATATATTAGACGTTGATGATGACAACGATGGCATAAAAGACAGCAAAGATGACGACGACGACAACGACGGAGTGAAGGATCATAGAGACCCAGACCATAAAGACACTGATAAAGATGGTATCCCTGACTGGTTGGACGATGATGATGATAACGATGGGATCAGAGATAACATGGACAAAGATGCTGATGGTGACGGCATCTTGGACAGTTATGACCTAGACAGGAGAGATACCGACAAGGATGGCGTACCAGACTTCATGGATTACGATGATGACGGGGATGGCATTCCTGATGCTTTAGACTCAGACAGTGATGGTGACAATCTGACAAACAGAGTTGATCCAGACACCAAAGACTCTGATCACGATGGGATTCCAGACTGGCTGGACGATGATGATGATAATGATGGAATTCCTGACTCTAAAGATGACGATGCAGATGGGGATGGAGTAGATGATGATGATGATCCTGATTACAAAGATAACGATGGTGATGGAATCCCAGACTGGATGGACGATGATGATGATAATGATGGCATTCCAGACTACTTGGATAATGACGATGATGGAGATGGCATACCAGATTCTCAAGATGCCGACCAAATCGATAGTGATGGTGACGGAATTCCTGATGCTTTAGATGATGATAAAGATGGAGATGGAAAAAATGATTTAGATTCAGATGGTGATGGAATACCAGATGATGAAGATGAAGACGATGATAATGATGGCATTCCCGATTGGATGGAGGCTGACGAAGATGGCGATGGCGTGCCTGACTACCTCGACGACGATGATGATAACGATGGTATCCCAGACAAACTTGATGATGACAAACTCCCAGCTCCCAAAAAACCTAGAGTTAGATAAACTATTTCTTAAAATTTATTATTAATTCATAACAATTATTATTTAAATTGACAGAAAAAAACCAAATTATAAGAAAAGTGTGAAAATGTCAATCATGGCTTTCTCCAATGGCGAATTATTTTGCAGTGTGATATTCATTTTCATGTTTCAAGTGATATTACCCTTGGAAAATAGTTTCGATCTAATAAATCTTATAAATTTTACTTGCCTTGAGATATTAATGTTGGAAATATTATTTTAAATTACTTGTTAATAAATGGAAGTTTTAAAGTTTAATAAAATATTTCACAAAAGTACTCGCCTATTTAGTGTTTTTCCTAATAACATAAAAATGGCGATTATTTTTCGGATAGATGTATTCTAAAAAAATTAGTTTTTGATTCAAAAATAAAATTTTTATAAAAAAAAAACTAATTTAGATTCAAAAACAATTAATTTTTGGATTACTTTATAATGCAATATAAAACTGAAACTGTTCTCTACGCTTGGTTCTGCTTTATTTGTTTCAAAACACAATATATGAATTTTTAAAAGCGATATATTTCATGGATTTGTTCAACCAAGGTATGGAAAAATTTCAAAATGTTTCTTCTGGGGAACAGAAGTATGTACATGTCGTGAAAAGCGAAAAAAGTGTCTTTAATCATCATTCACCACCAAATTTTACAAAATCATGTTCCCTCAAAAATCCATACTTCAACAATTTTTATGAAGATCCACCAGATAAATATGCACCGATAGAAAACTTTATACAAGATGAAAATGTTACAAATATCAATAAATTTTCATCTAACTTTTCAACTTCCCCTAACAGAATTAATAGCTTAGAAAAAATTGATCAATTGACAGTCAACAACAACAGTATTAATAAAAATAACGAAATTAATTGTCTTTCTAATGTTGATTCCGCAGAAATGTGTGTTAAAATTGAAAATTTTGATGATAAAACGCCCTTAAAAAGAGAAATCAACAATAAAAATGAAAATTTCATTCAAAATTATGATAACATGTATGGTAGTAAAAGCATAGGGGATTCAATAAATAAATCTGATAATAAAGAACTTATTAGTAATACTTCTTTCATCAACAAATGTAATGTAAATGAAGAAGATTCAACATGCGCAACAGATATGATAGAAAAATGTCAGCTTAAAGATGTTGAAACATCAATTAAAGCCAACATGAATGGCTCTAAAAAAGAATTTTCATCTCAAGTGAATGGCAATAATAGTGAACTTCTGGATAAAAGTCAATCAATGGGTAGTATGATTAAACAAAATACATCTAATGAACACTTAGATGAGGAAGATGATGAAGATGAGGAGGAGGAAGAAGATGATGATGAGGATGATGAAGGAGAAGAAGATGCAGATACTGATGTAAATGAAAACCAAAAGGAACCCAAAACCTCTAGTGAGAAAATTGATGAAAGTGTAAAATATGTATATGAAAAGATAAGCTTCAATGAAAATAATAGTGATTTATCCACAAAATTGTCAAGGCCTCTTACATTAATTAAGCCACAAAATATCACTGTAAATAGTCATTCAAATGTTGATTCCTCAAGCAAAATAGATAGTTCAAATAGTAAAAACCTTCAAATGGCTTTCAATAAAGATGATTCATGTAATATTAAAGAAAGTGAACATTCACAGACAGATAAAACTATAAATGAAACTTTAATTGCATTAAATGCCAAAGACATTAATAATGAAAGTATTGTTAAAACAGGCAAAGACAAAAAACGCAAAAAAGCAAAAGAATTTGATGAATTAGATGAGGAAGCAAATGAAGACAAGGTGAAAAAAAAGAAAAAGAAGAAAGTTAAATGTAAAAATGGAGAAAAGAAGGCTCGGGTGGAAAATAAAAAAAATATCTTTGAAAGAAAAAATATCAGGTTTAATTGACTAATAACTTCATTATCTATTTTTTCTATTGTTTCATTTTAAAATTAAAAAAAATTAAAGCAATTTTTTAATTGAAACATAATTAATAACTTTAAATAGGCTACTTGAATTTTCAAGTGTTTTACAGTGCATGTTCAATTATGCCATTTTAAACTTCATAGGAAGATTTTTGAAGATGAAAATTTGGATGAAGAAACAAAGGTAGCCCAAAAGGAGGAGATGGAAAGAAAACAACGGCTGTTGGAGATTCAGGAAAAGCTTAAGCAACAAGCCATTGAGTTGAGGGCTCAAAGAGAGCAGGAGCTTGCCAAACAAAAAGTTTCAGACAGCACATTTTCATTGGCTGGCAAGTCTGCTCTCTTGAATGGTGGCATCACCACAATGTCCCTTAAAAACCTCCTTGAAAGTTTGTTCCACTTTTGTTCTTATTAGTCTTTTTATTTCTCTCTGAACTTTTCTCAAACTTTGTCAATAATTCCACCAGCTGGTAAAAAGGAAGAATCTGAAAAAATTGAAAAACCAGATGAGCATGGTAATATATTTTATTTTCAATTTCATTCATCTTAGCCACATTATTCATTTGACTCATGGCATTTAAATCAGATGTAGTAGAAATAAGCAGTTCAGAAGAGGATGATAACAAAGAGACTAACAAAGAAGAAGATGATGATTTGATAATAATGTCTGAGGGTGAAGAAGAAGAAGATGGTGTAGAAGATGCTGAAACTAGTGGAAGTCATGTAAATGATTTATTAAACAGGCCTGACATAAATGGTTGTGTCTTGGTGAATGTGGGCCATCCTCCTGATGAAGACAACATCTTTTTAGCACCACAACTTGCCAGTGCTGTCAAGCCACATCAGATTGGTGGCATAAGGTTCATGTATGACAATATAGTTGAATCTTTAGAAAGATTCAAGACCAGCAATGGTTTTGGCTGTATTCTTGCTCATAGCATGGGACTAGGAAAAACCATACAGGTATTTGATATTTGTGTTTCAATTGATTGTAAATTTTTGAATAAATACATGTAAATCCAATCAAGGTTGTATCCTTTGTGGATATATTTCTCCGACACACTGATGCAAAATCTGTCTTGATAATTGTGCCAGTAAACACTCTACAAAACTGGATCAATGAGTTTAACATGTGGATGCCAGTAGTTGAGGAAGATGACGCATTTGGTTATAATCAGATTGATAAGGATATTTTGTGGCCCAGGGAGTTCAAGTTGTATGTCATCAATGACAACCTCAAAACCACGCATAGCCGCACCAAAATTATCAGTAAATTGTCTTTTTTGATATTCTTTGTGTATTATTCAATATATCTGTTAAAATTTTGAATTATAAAAATTATGGTCAGTAATTTCTAGTATATTGAGATTATTAGCTAAAAATAGTATTTTAGTTAGTATTTTTAAAGCATATGAATGCATACGATGATATTGTTTGCAGTGGACTGGCATAAAACGGGGGGAGTTTTATTGCTGGGTTATGAAATGTACCGCCTGCTTATTAAAACCAAAGGTTACGACTATCTTTTGAAATAAATTATATTTAATGTAATCTTGATTGTGCATCTATGATGATGATGGTTGAATAAATTTTGAAAAAATTAGAAGTAGGTTTTTAAAATGGCATAACTTACCTTGGTTATAATATACTTCATGCATTGTCACTCACATATTTATGATCTGCAGGCATACCAACAAAGTCACGGAGGGTAACTAAAAAGATCCAGGCATCAACTGAGCCAGTCATCATTGATGTGGATGAAGAAGAGGTCAATAAAGAGATTGTTAAAAGTAATTCTAAATTCTTCTCTCTCTAGTCGCAATCTTTAGTTTTTCTTTCATCATAATTAGTTAATTTTTTTTAATTATGTAGCTACTAAACTTGAATTAAATTCAAGTTAATTTCCAAAATCATCAACTAATCAACGAAATCTAGTTTAGGGTGTATTTCGATCAAGAATGAGGTTTTTTAACTAAATAATTTCAAGATATACATTGCCACACCAGACCTGAATGAAGCACTGGTGAGACCCGGTCCTGACCTGGTGGTGTGTGATGAAGGCCATCGTATCAAGAACTCCCATGCCAGCATCTCACAAGTCCTCAAGAACATCAGGACCAAGTATTTGATTCATATTCATTTGAATCAAGTTCTATATGAATTACTTGAGATTTGTAAGCATAACATAGTTTGTATAGCTATTTAAAATTACTAACAATTCACCTGCATCAGACGACGCATCGTGTTGACTGGCTATCCTCTGCAGAACAACTTGTTGGAGTACTGGTGTATGGTGGACTTTGTGAGACCTAATTATTTAGGCTCGAAGCAAGAGTTTTGCAACATGTTTGAGCGGCCCATAATGAATGGCCAGTGTGCAGACAGCACAGCAAAGGATGCCAAGTTGATGAGGTTTCGAGCGCATGTTCTCCATTCTCTTCTTGAGGGATTTGTTCAGAGGTTTGTGCTCACAATATGAAATTGAGTTTGTCGTTCATCTATAAATTCTTATTAGCTTCTTTATCCTTTTTTAAGTGTGCAACAATTCAGTTGTTTACTTTGATTATAAGAGTTAATAATATTCAATAAACAACGGCGCAAAAGAAATAAACACTTTTATGACACCTTTGGTAAAGGCGAGGACACACAGTATTGCAATCAGCACTACCACAAAAGAATGAGTACGTTCTCTTCATAAGACTGGCGTCCATACAGCGCACCTTATACAGGCAGTTCATGGCAGCCATCAAGGACTCTGGTAACCTGAGTAGTTGGCCCAACACCAACAACCCTATCAAAGCTTTCTCTGTGTGTTGCAAGGTGAGTTGTGAAGCATGTTTCTATGGTCCCATTACATCACTTGAATTAATTCGAAAGTATAATTCATTATGATTTTTCACTAGCCGCAATAAAAATGAGTGTGTTTAAGAACAATAATAAATCTTATTAAGATACAAAGCTTTTTTTTAACTAAGTATGAAAAACATGCTGACACCACTTATTCATGCTGTTATTGGAGATAAAGTATAAATAAGAAGTGTCTAAAATGTTTTTCATATTTAAAAATGTTACTTAGTTAATGAAAAGCTTTGTATTTTAATAAAATTTATTATTCTTCTTAAATACACTCATATAGTTCAATAACTGACCCGTATAGCTCAGCTTGTAAAGCGTTAGAGTAATAATCCAAAATAACCTAATTCAATCCCGTTTGGGTCGACATTTAGCACCTGCTACACAGTGTGTTTTGGCTATATTGAATTTTAAGAAAATGCTGTATATAAAATATCATTCACATTTACACTAATGAGTAAATGTTTGAACCTCACAATATTGATACAACCCACCAGATTTGGAACCACCCTGATATTTTGTACCAAGTGGTCGAGCAAAGGAAGGATGATAATGACCTTGACCTGGATGAGGCCAAGGGAGACAGCCAGTCGAGCAGTCGCAAGAACAGGAAGGGAGCTTCTAGTCGAGCCATTGGTAGGACTTTTTCTTTTTTATGCAATATCTTTAGTACTTTACCGTTTCAATAGAAGTTTTTAATAACATTGGTGCTTTACCGCTTCAATTGCAATTTATATACCGTTAGTGTTAT
Source organism: Pterobdella sp. o SKG-2022 (assembly GCA_964035795.1). Classification (NCBI taxonomy): domain Eukaryota; kingdom Metazoa; phylum Annelida; class Clitellata; order Hirudinida; family Piscicolidae; genus Pterobdella; species Pterobdella occidentalis. The sequence goes on from OZ038322.1 coordinate 3,807,555, forward strand.
TACGTTTCATTTTTAATATTCATATTTAATATGTTTTTTATTGATTTTTCACAGCCCCAAATGGCGCAGGTCAGTTACTCAAAGGGACCGAGGATAGCAACAAGACATTAGATGATATGTCAGAAGACAAAACAGGCCCTCCAACCCCCATCAGCACACCAGTATCTAATGATAGGAGGGAGTCTCAGGCCATCAATTATGACTGGGTTCGTTTGTGTTTTATCAATGGTTTTATACATTGAGTTAGCAATTTTTGCATTCTATTATGAGTATTTTATATTAAGATTTCGTGTTTTTGCAATTTTGTTCTTTTATTCACAGTATCAATCATTTTTATAGTCTGTATTTAATAAAGAATGTGGCATGATTAGCCCAAACATTTTATATATTAATATTAATTATATTAACACTAAGGATTTATTGCAAGGTTCTACTCACTTCAAACTATAATTCTGAAATTCCACAGCACTAGTTTTACAATCTTATAGTAATGTTTTATATAGCAATGCATTTTATTGGCAGGCACTGGACATCATGAGGGACTACAGGACAGGAGTGTTGGAGCATAGTGGCAAGATGGTCATCCTGATGGACATCATCGAGCAGGCAGTCATGCTGGGTGACAAGATCCTCGCCTTCAGGTCTCTTTGAGTTGGTGTGCTTGCAGGCACTTTGAGCATCAGTAGTATAGTGAGAAAAATAAAAATTTTTAATTAGGAACATCTTAATAAATTTTTCAGTAATTTTTGAAATTTTTACTTCAAAATTAAAAGGAATTTTAAATACATTTATTTAAAAAAAAGCTATAATTTTCGATAAGTTTGTCTTTATCATGAAGCGCTAGCAAACATTTTTAATTTTTAACTACCGAATTTTAAAATCGCAGCATTTATTTATATATATATATATAATGTTGTTTAGTTTGTAAGTCACGTGGCTTCATTGTTTGGTAACTTTTACTCAAGTTCATTTCAAATTTTACGCCGAAAATTAGGGCTATATAAATTTATAAGAACTTAAGTGTAGCCCCAAGTTGAGATGCTTGGCAGGTTTAGAGGTGGGTTTTTGAAACCTCTTGAGAAGGCTTGCTGAAGTTCATTATTATTGTCGAAGTTTTTGATAATTATGTGTGTGTTTCTATTGATTTATAATCCAAAGAATTTTCTATAATGTTGTTTCAAATGGTTTGTTGTGTTCTTATAAGCCTTTGTTAAAATCTTGAATGCATAGTAACCTTAAATGTGGAATTAGAATTTTTGAAATATATTTCTTAATATTCTTTAAGCTTTTAATTTGTATAGATTATTTTTCCATTTTAATTCAATCATAACCATAAAAATTCAATTTTTTTAAAACAACAAGAGTGATGATGATATGAAATGATTAACTTTCATGAACGAATCTAGCATCAAGCTGATAACCACACACAGCCAGAGCTTGTACACGTTGACCCTGATAGAGGAGTACTTGGCGACCAGGAAGGTGCCAGGCAGGGAAGAGTACTGGCAGAAGAACAGGAATTACTTCCGTTAGTTTTGTTTTCGTTTATAGTTGACCTGCTAATCTCAATTACTGGGCATGGAGAGGAGTATAATCGACTTTTACTACTATTATTAGATTATAATTTTGTGCGTGTTCTGTAACTGAGGTTGTCGCAGTTGTATGATCTTTTTACTATAAATTAATCATTGTAATTGAAATTATCAAAAGCTTACTATTTAAGGCAATTATCATAGGATTGCTAAGCCTCTTATATAAAATTATATAATGTGTCATGTGTTATGGATGTTAATATGGGTTGATGATATAATGAAGGTTTGAACGTTGTTTAAATGAGTCATTTGGGAATTTGGCATTTATTCTTCTTATTTTTTGGTTTAAAAAAGCATGTTTTAGGTAAGAAGCAATAGAGATTATGATTATATATAAAAGATGTTTTGTAAGTGGATCAACTCTAGCCACCCACAACATGGTGGGAATAAACCAAGATTTAAAAACATGGTATCTGTTTTTTAAATTGTGTCTTGATGTTAAGTTGGTTTATTAAAATTTTCTTAATCTTTTTTAACCTAGTATAATGGGAATTTCATGATATCTTCATTCTATTTTATCCCTGAGAAGTCATAAAAATATTTCCTATGGTATGCTTTTGGCATTCCATTAAAAACTCAACTTTATTTTCCATTTAATTTGGTCCTAATTAAAGTAAAAAAACGATTTTATCAAACACTTGATAATGTAAGTTCAACTTACATAAAGCTTCGTATTATTATTCAGTTAATAAAAGTGTTTGATAAAATCATTTTTTGTTAATAGGCCAGTTTAGTTAATCTAATTGAAGTATCCATTAACGATGCACACCCATCACTGAAGGTTTGGATGGCAGCACTGCTGGCATAGAGAGAGAAAAGCTGATCAATCAATTCAATGATTACAACAACTCCTCCATCCATCTCTTCCTCCTTTCCACTAGGTGGGTAGCTTCTCCATTGGTGCATGATTAATTAGACCCCATCAATATTCTTATCTTATTTATTATTCCATTACATAGTTAATGGATTGTTTTACAAAGTTGAAGGAATTGTTTTGATGGCAATATTTGTGGAGTCGCTCAAAACATATTGCCTAAATTTGATACATTTCATGAAAACTTGCTAGCTTTTTGATAACATAAAATTACAAAATATACATTCTATTACTAGTATGAGGATAACAATAGTTTATATTAGTATCTATCATCATCATCATATATATATTGTTTTGATAAAGATACGCAGAACCATTTGGACTGCAAGTTATCCCAATCAAACTTTCCTACAACCACAGAGCGGGCTGTCTGGGGATAAACTTGGTGGGTGCATGCAGGGTGGTGATTTTTGATGCTTCCTGGAACCCATGCCATGACTGCCAAGCTGTGTGTCGTGTGTACAGGTCAGTACACTGCATGTGTCAGTCGAATATCTCATTAAGATGTTGTCTCATTGTGTTTCCATTACGTGGAAAAGACTTGTTTTCAAAAAATCCTTACACTCTGCTGAGGAAAATGGGCTCTAAATAGAATGATGATGATGATGATGTTGATTGAATGTCCTTCTTAAAGTTTTTTTATTGTGTTGAATGTCTATTGTTATTATTAATAATAGTTTTGTTATATTTTCATTGTTATTGTATGTATATGTTATTATTCAAAACACCATTATAATTGATTAATATTTAGGATTGACTAAATTAGTTTAATACGACAAAAAATCAAAAACTTTATTAGTCATCATTTTAAAGGATAAATTTCAAATTCATTTCAATTCTCATAAATAAAGTGGCTGAATCAAACATTAAAAAGTTGTCTTCAATTAATTAGTTTGGCCTGGTTGTATGTTTCTTTTGAGATTCCTCATTGTCATGTTCATAAGCAACATATTACTAAACGTTGCAAGAGCCTCTGAGAGATCTATTGCTACTAATCAGTTTTGGGCATTGATGTTAATCTGCATCAGAATTAGCGCCCATAGTTGCAAACTGCTTTATAACAAACTATCATTGTTATGGGAAACAAACATAGTATCTATTCATGTGCCCACTTGATAGTGTTGGATTTTCTTAAAAATAGCTTAGTGAATTTAGTTAAATAAATACTTTGTGCTTGTTTCCCACACTATTGTTTCATGCTACACTACAGCAGCTATATTGTTGTTTAACAACTAGTCATCTTGTGATGGTTTCACGAGGGTACATGAAGCTTCGGATTTTTTATATAAATCATTCTTATAGCCAATATATCAATTAGCCTACCTTATAAGTAAATTGTTGATACCCTTTGAAGGTACGGCCAAAACAAGTGTTGTTCAGTGTACAGATTGGTCTCAGACAACACAATGGAAAAGAACATCTATGACAGGCAAATAAATAAACAGGGTATATCTGATCGGGTGGTGGATGAGATGAATCCACAAAACCTCCTTGCTAAGAAGCAAGTGGATGTGCTGATGCGATGTGATGTGAGTCTTCAGCACATCGTGTTTTGTATTTCTTTGCTTTCGTTGCTCGATTATGGATGTGTGTAGATCTTCAATATTGTGTAGATTAAAAGTAGTTTCAAGAATGTATGTTCACTCAAGTCACACGCACATCTCAGGACTCTGACCCCCCTGAGCTCTCATTGGACGGCTTTGAAAGCCGATGTTCAGACCAGGTTCTTCTCAACGTCATCCACAAAAATAAACATTGGCTCACTAAGGTTTGTCGTTATTCAATAAAAATGATACTATTGTTTTTATATATATTTTAGTTTAGAGATTTTAGGTTTTCTGGAGCTTTTTCTTATAATATAAATAGCAAAGGTGTTGGCGTCAACTCAATTTTTTGCTCGACATGCTCTCATTGGGTCCACCTGAAATGTGGTGGTTTGACTGGAAGACTGAAGGATCAGGCTTATGTTTTTTCTTCCTGTATCAATTCGGCGCCACTTTTGGATTATAAGCCTATCAAAGAGGTTATTATTGGTAATGCCACAATGGATGTAGAACCAAAGTTTTGCTACTTTGGTGATATGTTGTGTGCAGGTGGAGTTATTATCACTAGCTTCTCAGTTGCCTGGAGTAAATTTAAAAAACTGTTCCCAATACTAACTTCTAAACATATCGTCTTTGAATCTTCTGAAAAAATTATACACATCTTGTGTGTGTTCTGCCTTGTTATATGGCAGTGAAAACTGGGCCCCAACAGTTGCTGTTTTGCAAAGGCTACAGCGCATCAATATGTCCATGGTCCACTGGATATGTGGCGTTAAGCCAAAGGACAGAAGTCCATCATCAGCCTTTCTTTCAAAACTTAAAATCTCTGACATAGTGGCCCTACTGTAAAGAGGTCGTCTTTGTTGGTATGGTCACGTGAGACGTTTGTCCATGTGTATCAAAGAAGTGCTCAAACTTTCTCAGCCTGGAGGTTGTTTCCGTGGTAGACAAGCAAAATCCTGGTTGAGTTGTGCTGAAAGAAACAGTTGTTTACCCCAGCTACTGGGGCAATTACGCAGTATAATCTCATATAATTTTTTTTATTTACTATGCATCTATTTTGAACGTAGTGATTGGAAAAAACAACAGTTAGTGCTCACTCACAAAATAAGTAGCATATAAGATATAATGTGTTGCACACCACTAGGAGCCCTTCACACATGAGTCCCTGCTGCTCGATCGCAAGGACCAAAAGTTGACGAGGAAAGAAAAGAAGTTGGCCAAGCAAGGTACTGTCAGACCTGTATTATTATATCACATCTAAATAGATTGTTCAAATAAATGTTGTATCATCTCAAGCTTAGAAACTCTTGGACTTAACGCCACTGTAATCATGCTCGTAATTGAATTGAGTTTTATTGTTGGAGTAATGTTCACATCCTGTAAATCAGGTTATGAGATGGAGAAGAAGATGGCGTTGATGGGAATAAAACAGTCTTCAATGTATGGCAAGTCCTTAGATGGCATTTCCATGTTGAGGTTGTCTTACATTGTCACAACTACCATTCATTAAACTAGGTTTAATCGATTTGATATGATTTTAAGTTTCAGATATTTATTTAATTGATCGAACTGAGTTTTCATAAATATTCTTACAACATAAATAACTCATTACTTCTTAGTCTGTTCCATTTTAATCATAACTGGGACCTTACACTTCAACTTTGGAAAAGCACATCAGTATTTGGTTTACAAAGGCAAACACACCCACAGGTTAGGACAACAGCCAGTGGGGTGTGTGAGGCCGATGCTGGCATCAAACCTGGCAGGAGGCAGTGCTGTAAACAGAGTGGCCATCCTTAACCATCGCAACACACCCAGGAGTTCTGGTCTCAAACCTGGAGTGTCAGTGCAACAAATACAAACCACTACTGGTGAGTTTTATGCATTGATTTGTAGGTGCTTTATCTTTATTTTGAATTTGCCGATTTTAAATGATTTTGTTGAATATTTTCTTACAGATATAATTATTCCTGGGACTACAACCATATCAGATGCTTCATCACAACCAACTAACAAGATCCCTGCAGGAGAAAAAGTTCTAGTCATCAAAACACCCAAAGGTGTTTACATACGAACAAGTCAAGGTAAAATATTTGCTGTGAGAACTGCCCCGAAACTTCCGTCAACCACCACTACCACTGCTACCACAACTACTGCATCTGCAGTGGCATCAACATCAAACAAAGAGGACGAAGTGATGCAGATAGATGATGATGATGATGAAGGAGAAGAGGCTAAAAAAATTACAAAAGATAGTTCAGATGATAATCAAGTTCGAGATAAATTAGAGACAAAAGGTTAGTTTTGATATGTTATTTCAATAACTTCAAAATAGAACATTTAAAGAAATGTATTAAAACCAAGCAATAAAACTATATGCATCATTTTACCGTTTCTAATAAACCTTCAATATTATTTCCGATTAATTTGTATGTTCTTCATCACCAGCAGAAACATCAGAGGTGGAGTCAGAGAGGAAGTTCAGTTCGACCACAGTTGAAGCACACACAAGCATCCCAACCACAACGTTTGCAGCATCTACTTTTAAAACTTCTTCATATGCAAGCACAAGAATGATAAATGACAATCCAAATACATCAAGATATAGCAATACTAATGACGAAAAAATCAATGTTGAACTCAGTTTGTCTTCTAAATCTACCTCAAACAATGAAGGTTTGAATTGTTCTCTTGCACCAAACTCATTCAACTTATCTACAACCACTGTCGCAAGCAGTGCTGTCCCTCCATTAAATAGCAGTGCAACTAAGCCATTTGCTTCAAGCAACCTCGATCAACCTCCAAATGAATCTTCCGTTTCTTCTAACCACAATATATCTTCTACCACCAATAATACAAAAATTGATCAGATTGATCCTCAAAAAACTTACAGAAATTCAAACAAATTTAAAGATAATGCGCCATGTCTTCCGAACACTTACTCTCAAAATTTCAGCGGTCAAAAAATGACGTCTCCGCCATACGGCGGGTCTGTCGATGCAACGGCAGCACAGAGAAAAGTGAGTAGCAAAAATTTAAGCAATAACTTCCCAGACTGGTGTAAGAAACCTGGCCAAGCAATGTCGACCTCATCATCTGTTGATTTCAACATTCCTCCTAGCAACAATTATAACTCCAATGCATTTTTCAATGACTACTTTAAGAATAACAATACCATGCAACATAAACAACAACAACTCCCATTCAACAACAATAACCAACAATCTTTAAGAGCTTTCCCTCCTAAGCAACATCAGCCGTCTTTTGCCTCACAACATCCATCTATGTCTCCATATTTCCCTCCCAATCTATACAACAATCAAAACCCAATGTGGCCATCTAATCCGATGTGGGCTCCAGATAATCATTACCCTTTCAATAATGATTATCCAAGTGGCCTTCCACTTTCAGACTTTGGCTCTTTTCCATCCTCTGACTCCTTGCCACAAGATTTCCATTCTTTTAGTAATTCATTTGATAATCGACCATTTTCATCTCTCCTCATGGCTAGCGATGACAACAGCGTCAGGGGGATGGCACCCAATTACAGACAAAACTCATCTTACCCCATGATTTCATCATACCCATACCAACCATACAATTCATATAATTTGCCTGCTCCTTCTAAGCCGCCATTATTTTACAATGTACCTTCCTCCAGTAATACACCTCAGCCTCAAAGTAATTACTTCTCGACACCCTACCCACAAAACCACGCATCTTTTATGCAACCTTATGACTTCAACAATTCCATTCCCCCTGTTAAAAAAGACCCATGAGTCGCATGAAGGCGCTATAGGGTCAAAGGTAAGTTTTTGTTTAGTTCAAATGATTTAGTCGAACTGTAGGTGCTTAAAACATGGTTAACATTTTGAATTTCATGGTCCAAACGCTTGCATGCTTGTATTTATTGAATCCAAGATGGGTTTTATTAATTATTATTTTGCTCGTATGTCAGTACCGATTTCGTTGCGAATCAATTCAAATCAAAATTAAATATTTTTATGTTTCGAAATTTTTCATTTTCAAGTTTTTGTGCTTTTGAATTTGTGCAAGCGTTTTTATGTAAATAGATGTGCTGTATATATTTACGAATCTCCATCATGTGTCCATCGTCGGAACCTTATTGCCACTCTCATCAGTTACACCATACATTTTATTTGTTTTTGTAAATAAAAATTTTAAGACATTTCCTTGACTGATACAAATCAGGTTTTGTCATTTCACACATTGATTAAATTTAGCTTTCAAGAAACTGGTTTTGAATGTCAAAGGTTAAACGCTGTAAATTCAATATACTTACATTTTATAGTTTTTTACTTGTTATATAAAGGTCGGACTCGCGCTCTTGGTTAATTTTTTCACTCACAAATATTCTTAAGAGGACTTGCAAGTTTCAGCATCATCTTCTTGATACATACAAATTTATTATGATTTGTTTCATCATTTATATCAATCTTATCCTATAAGATACATTTTTAAATTCTTTGAATTGCTTTACTATTCTAGCAATTCATTAGTATTAGTTTTGTGCTGTTTACGGGGTTCAAGCAAAAATTGTCATCTCATATTTTTAAGCTTTAACAAAATTATGTAACTCTGGTATATATTTTTACTTTAATTTTATCACCCTGTTTAGTTCTATTAGCTTAAACCGGTTTAGCTGAGCATTTCATAAATTACAAAATCAATGGTTTTTTTTAATCAATTTTAATACATAAACATAATTTTGATCGATCTCATTGCCACGTGTTAACCTCTCATAATGGCCACAATGTTGTCTAAGATTGGGCGTAAGTCTGCAATTTAACCATTTCTTAGGGAGAGATCGTTGAGATTCATTATTTATGATTAAACTTTGTAGTTCCTCTTTTTTTTCACTGTTACAGCGCATTTGTTCATATGCGCCATTAATTTGTATTTGGTGTGAAGTAACTGTACATGAGCTAGTATTCTGTTTATCTTTATTTGAATAAAAATTCGAACTCTTACATTCAATGTATCTAAATGATTAAAAAAAATAATATTTCATGTTGTTGGTAGCGAGACAATCAATGGCTATGCAGAATCATTGAGGTATTGCAAATCAACTGATTCTTGCAGTGCCAAAAACAATCTCCTATAAAAATCTTCATTTTGAGTGTTTCAACTTTATAACATGAAGCATAAGTGGTTAAAGATGGAAATACAAAAGATCGTGATTTTAAAGTGTATGAAGGCAAACATAGAGATTGCAACGCGCTGTTCCTCAAGAGTTGGTGAATAATGTATGAGATTTGCATGGCGTGCCAAATGATATTCCTCGACTCAAATTAACTATATAAAACTAGTTGTATTGCTCTTTTTATATAAATTTGAACTGAATTTCCATATTTAGCAAGGAATTTATCATCAAATTAAATTTTTAAAATCTAAAATACATAAAGACATTTTTGATGAATTATAATGTAAACTTAGTGAAGATATTGATTTATGTTTGATAGGTATGATGACTGGTTTAAGCTGAAGATTAACCGGTAACTTATTGATGAGCTGTATTATCCTTCATGGCTGATTGTAAATTATTTAACAAATAAGTATGAGACATCTAAAAGCTTTTTACAAGTTCCATCTTTAAAATTTTTCATTTGAAACTTGCTTATAAAATAGCATTTCACCAGAGAGACAAACGAATACAACCATGTTTTTTGATAGACTTGACATTACTGAAATATCTCATATTTGTGTCAACTTCTGTTCAGCTTTTAATGCTTTCTTTGCCGAAGTACTTGATTTGTTCAGTCAACGGGGAGCTTCGATGAGTATTAAAAATTAATATAGAAATTTAAAATCTAATTGACACTTTTAAAATAGAAAAACTAAAAAAATGAGTATGATTAAAATTAAAGAGTTGAAAAACGACTAACTTCAACTGCATCGGATCTCTTGTAACACCAACTACCCAGCGCCTTTTATGTGGGATTCAGCCAATCAGCTTGCATCAAGACTGCTGTATGCAATTTTATTGGTTGAACCTACAAGGTACTCAAGGTGGGCTAAGAATTAATAATTCATTTTAATTGATTTCCAATGAAATATGGCTGAAGATTATGGAAGTTTGTGTTATATGCCTAAACACTAGCTTACTCGTATTGTTGAAACTCACAAGTGAACATGTTCAGTTTTAGATCGATTGTGGAATAATATGATGACGTTCTTATCATCATAATAATAAGTTTTATGTTTTAAGAATTAGTTATACTGTTATTAATAAGAATAATAAAAATATTATTATTATTATTGATTTTTTTTATTAGAGGTTATCTTTATTATTTTTGTAACAGTCTAAAATTAATAACGTTAAGTTTTTTAGAAGAAATTCACTTCAGGTGAAAAACACAAATATGTGAGACCTTATCAACGGTGATTTGCTATGAGGCAGATTTTAGGCATAGCGCATTGTTTTATCAATGAAAATAAACAAAAAATTTTCAAAGCTAATTCATCGGGAACGATTTTCATTGAATTTATTTTTATGTTATTTTGAATATAAGTATTATTCCTAAAATATGTAAATTTTTTTGATATAGGAGTGAAAAAACATTTAGCCAAGGTGTCGCCCTTATCGATAAAACAATCATTTTGTGAAATTTATCAATACATGCATTCAAGTTAGGAAGTTAAATTCTAGATCGATTTTAAATAAGTTTTTGCTGAAAATTTATTATTAAAGTAAAAATTTAAATTTTTTTGACAAATTATCATTCGTTGGACCAGTATTGACTGAATATGGTCGCCATTAGTAGGTCTGAAATGCCATATATTTTATTATGCGGTGACATACTGCTACAGCTGGGGTAGCTTCAAACAATTTCAAATATGTTTATCATCTTTAATAATTCCTTCATTTATTCACAAAAGCTCATCAACAAGTTTTATATATAGTAAATAGGATTGTTCTTTGAAATTTGAGATTTTGTACTAAATACATACTGCTTTTTTTCAGAAAAGATTTTACTCCCAATGTATATCAGTTCCGTGTTTTAAATTTTTTTAAATTGTTTACATGTTAATCCAAAAAAACTCCTCATAAAGCAGGAAATATATTTTAGGGAATTAAAATTATCCAAGAACTTTCGATGTCTCTAAAAAAATTAGTTTAAATAATAATACAACGTTTCAGCTGAATGTAGGTTGCTTTTGAGGGATTCAATAAAATGCATATGAAGATATGGCTACACGTATATTATTAAAAATAAAATACAATATAATTTGAATTTTTTCTAGAAAAGTTATAGTAATATATTAAGTAAAACTGATGAAATTAGTAAAAAAAATATTATAAAAATTGACTTGATATTGATAAAAAGTTATCATTGATTGGATTGATAAAGACTTCAGATGGCCAAACCTGCAAACCAATTCAGAATTTCACATTGATTTTCCTTTGTGAATTGAATGGATAATATAATTTTAATATCGCCTTCAATTCTTGCTTCACAACAAAGACTTCGATATCTATTGAAGTCAATGTGATAATTTATAAAAGTTCAACACCTGCTTTCACTTTGAAGATCTTTGAATTGTTTGATGTTTGCTTCAATAAATTTCACGAAAAATTAACTGTATTTTAAATCAATAAATATTGAAATTCTACGTTTTATTATCAGTTAGATATTTCCATAGTTAAAAATGGTATCGTTAAAATGGTTTCATTAAATTCGTTTGATAAGAATTGATGAGACAACCAAATTATCGTACATTACTGTTCATTATCAATTATAAATTTAAATTTAATCAAAATTGATTAAAAATTTTGTTTTTGAAATTTATTTTATAAAAAAAAGTTCAAAATGTTCTAACCCTTTGGTTAAACAATAGAAATTGAAAAGCAAAGAAAACATTGAGAAATATGTATGGTTCAAACTTATTGAACTGTATCAAGCAAATGTATGTTTAAATTTTTATTCTTTGCGAAAACTTTGCTATTTTTTACAACCCTGTTTTCCTACTTCAGTTTCTTCGCAAACCTAAGTTGTGTATGTATCTTGGTGGCAGTTTTTACATTTTTCTTTAAAAACCCTATGAAGCTTTTGGCGTTTTTTTTATTGTCAGCTTCACGTTTTGTATCACTTTTATTCAAACATGCTTCTTAGATAAAGTTTTTCCCATTTTAATAGTTTAGCCTCAAATTGCGTCATCCTTTGCTTTTAAACCAACACTGTTCTATCGACAGTACATAGAATCTAAGATTGTCGATGCAAGGTAAATGTCTCAGATCTTCAAAATAAATATTGCCAAAGATTGATATTCAAACTGTGAAGCATGGACTGACTTTTTTCACGACTTGGACGCATTGAAATCATCTCAAAGATGCAATTTTTTTGTCAAAACTTGAAACTAAGACACGATTTTGATTTAGAGAATCACGTGTCAAGTTTGAGCATTTTTTAAAAACAAACGTGATTCATTGCACGGGCTGAGATCGAAACACACCACCAAACCTTTAGCCGATTACCAAGCTGCTCGTGCTTTGGCACAACTTGATCTACGCCGATACTAAAAAAATTATGGGTTGCACTTTGCTTTTACATCGAATCTGTCATAGGTTCAGACAACGTAAGTGAAATGTTCGCTTCCATCAAAAAAAAGCTACAAGCCCAATTGCAAAATTATGCAATTTTTTGGAAACGATTAATGACATAATCAGAAATGAGGCTTGATACATAGGTCAAACACTACAGCGAGCTATACGAAAAAGTATATACATCTGACCATGAGTATATTGATAAACTTTTTAACTTTTCTGTGCTCCATCACTTAGACAAAAACCTTGATCAAGCGGAAAAATTTTTGGTCTTTCAAAGCCTCCGTTCTGGCAGTGCTTTTGACTGTGATGATACTCCAGCCGAACTTCTCCAAACTGGTTTTGTCCCTCTAACCACGCATCTTCATCAGCTCATGCTCAAATGCTGGCTGAGCTCACCATTTTAAAGATACCGAAACAACAACTCTATAAAAATAAAGAAGAAAGTGGTAAGAACAACAACTAACATAACATTTTGCTTTTGAATGTCACTGGAAAAGTTTTGAATATAATTTTTCTTAAACGGCTTCAAAAGTTAGCCTATCAAGTAGATGAATTTCGTAAGCAACAATTTAAAACTGATTTTAATCACCGTGTGAACCGTGCAGTCCATGTTTTTAAAAGACTTTCTCATGCTTTGTTTTTTGCTGAGACTTTATGATGTAATGTAATGTATGTAATGCGGTATTTATAAAGCGCTTTTCCTTATAGATCAAAGCGCTTGCTACAAATTTAATGTAGCAAAAACACACTGAGGAACAGGTGCTAATTGTCAGCCCACGCGGGATCGAACCCGGTAACTAGATAATTAGTCTAATGCTCAACCATATAGAACCTATAGAAAAGTGGACACTGACATTTCATGCTTTCATTTCTATGCAAATACGATTGTCTGGTTTGTGCGAAAATTTTTTGTCTTCCACGAGAGATGAACAAAAGCGTTTGACCTCTATCTGTTTAAAATGACCCACACAAAAGTTTTAGCAAAAGTGGAAAGCAAGGCTTTCAAAATGTTAAACTTATTTGAAATGATATCGTTGATACTCGTATAAGGAATTTGAGTATCCTATGAATTAACATAAATTTTTATCATAAATATTTCAGTCTTCGATTCATTCCAAAACTGATTCTGAAGAAAAAAAAGTTCCTTTTTATGTTCACAAACAAAACTTTTTGCTTTTTTTCATATAAAGTTTTTGAAGTGCAGACCTTCAACCAAAAAATTTTCAGCCAATTCATTCCAATCTAAGAAAACTGATCTCTACACAGAGATCTGGTGGAAAAGGTAGCTTTCAGTAGGCATATACAAGTTGCAGTTTTTAAGATTATCTAACATTCCTACTTATTAGATGAAAATTATCATTGTGTCACTTCTTTTTAATCTTTGACTCACTATTTATACGAGCCTTAGCTGTGAAGGTTTAAACCTGACTAAAACTGTGCTTTCGGCTCCAAAAAACATCAAAATTTTAAAAATATTTTTATGAAAAAAACTCTAAAAAAAATTTATTTTTTTTGAAGTTTTAAAATGAAAATTTTATGTTTTTCAACGCAAGCCAGTTTTTCTCACCTTCCCAACTGAAGGTTCATTGGATAAAACATGTAAGAGGTGGTAGAGTTTTTGAAAAGTTAAAGTCAAAACTACTTGTTATAAATATGCGAATATTTAATAGAAAAACAAACCAAAAGCTTTGAGAAAAAGTTTTTATTGTATCGTAAGGACCAGAAGCTGTCAACTTTGGAAGATAGTTTAAACATAGGAAAGGTCAAAAAAGTTGTTGTTGTGAACGATGAAAATATCCCAAATCACGTTTTTCTATTATTTTTTCGTTTCATTGAAATTCGAGGAATCTTACAAGGCAATCATAGATACAAAAGTTAATAAATAAATTGATAAACGGAAAGGCTTAATGCTCAATAAGAAAGCCTTTAAATCTTGAAGATTCTATTTTAAATAATTGTGAAGCAGATAAAAGTTTATAGAATTTTAAAAATAAGGTCAAATATTTCATAAAAAATAAATAGGTCTTTAACAAGCAGGGATTGGCAACTTTTCAGAGACATCGCATGTATATTTGTTTTAAATAATTTTTTGTTTCCGTCTTTAAAAATGAGAATTTTCAGTATACTAATGTTTTATGATATGATTTGACTTATCAAAAATTAGTTTTTAAAAAGATTTGTTTCTATTCATTTTTGATGAAATAAACAGAAAGCTATTGGTAACTTGTAATTATTGTGAAGTTTTTGAGTGAATGAAACTGTAAGAAATGATTAATAAACTGTGAAACATTTTTTCAAAAAGAATGAGAGGGTAAAGGCTTCAAAAGAAAAAAGAAGAATCTTCAAACAAATGCTTATTCAATATTTTTTGTTTGTGAAACAAAATACCTTTAATGTTAAAACCATTCCATTGAAATCTTGTTGAGAATTATTTCAACTTCTCTATCTTCAGTTAAGTCAGCGACCTCTGTCGAGCAATTTCAACATTTTGCAAAAATCAATTAAAATGCTGGAATAAGCATAAATTTATCAAACTACAAAAAAAAATCATTTATTATTATTTTCATATTAATGCCAAAAAAGCAAAATCATTCTCGAGATAAAAAATGTAACAACAAAGCATACGACCATTGCTCAAGGTATGAATGCAGTATATTGGTTATGAGATTACTGATAAATGATTAGAGAAAAAACAATTACAGAATTTTGTATGCTATAATGTAATGCATATTTCATGAATGTAGTTACGTTTGATACTAAAATAGAAGTAGGTTGTTATGGTTGAGAAGATCTCAAATTAGATTTATTGATGTAGGTTATAGTTTAACAATCATTTCAAAAAAGCAGAAAAACTGGCTTAGTATAGCTTGGCTAGTAAAGCATTAGACTAATTAACCGAAGTCACCAAGCTCGATCCCATGCTGGGTTGACAATTTGCACATGTTCCATAATGTATTTTCGCTACATTAAATTTGTAAAAAAAGCGCATCAAAATACCAGATTACATTACATTACACAATAATTTTTCAATAAGCATTGGAAAAGCTTCAGGGTACAGATGCCACTTTAGGCAATTGAGTCATTTCAATGCTAATTGTCGGCCCACACTGGATCGAACCCGGTAACTTTAGATAATTTTTCTAATGCTCAACCACTGATCTATATCAAAAAAAACAAATTAAAAGTGAAAAATTGATGAAAAAACATTCTAATGGAAAAAATGAAAACCGACAAGTCAAAAGTAAATGGAAAAAACAGTTTGATAAAAAAAATTCGAGCAAAAAATTTGAAAACGAACAAGTTAGTTCAAAAAATTCATGTAAATAAGCTGTAAGACAACAAACAAGACTATAAATAAAAATAAAAAAAAACTGAATTTGATTAATTTAAAAACTCAAATTATCAAAATAAATTTAAGAGTTTAATTAATTATAGACTAATAAAAACTACAAACGTTAATACAAATCTACAAACCTTTGATGCTTCTAACTCTTCTTCAGAGTAATTCACTTCCACCAACAATAGTTGTCAAACAAATCTTCAAATTATACAAGCTGTTTTCAACACACAACTTATCCAATTTTTCATTTTGTTTCTCACAACCGAAAAATTCGAATTCAATTTTTCAATGATGTAAGACGCTTACGTCAACCATGAGAAAGAAAAACTTAGACAGTCAAGTTGAAAAAATTAAATCTTCGATTTTCTAAAAATAACTTATATCCTATTCTTTATAAAAATTTATTTTTCAGTTTAGAAAATTATGTTTTAAATATCAAGTGAATTAATTTTTATCCATCTTCAATCTCTATGAAACAACAACTTGAAAGTTGCGAACAATTTAAATACAACACGAAGCTTTTCGTAAGTTGAACTCACATTACAAAAAGCTTCGTACTATTATTCAGTTAATAAAAGTGTTTGATTCAAATCAATTTTGTTAATAGGCTAGTTTAGTTAGTTTAAATATCTAGGTGCAATGATGAAGGATGAGGGTTTGCATGTTGGAATCATTTCAAGATCTGCAAAAAAGCAACCAGACTCAAGCCGGTGTGGAGAGACAAGAACATCAAAATGAAATGCAAACTGATACACATACTCGTGCTTTCAATCACTCTGAATGCTTGCGAAACATGGACACTTACTGCTGGACTTCAAAACCAAGTTTTAGATGAAATGCTAGCAAAGAAGTTTAGGTAGGCCTTGAAAAGGGACATATTAGTAAGACAAGGTTAATTATTAAGCTATCTAAGGGTTGTATGAAATGCTCTAAACACGATGTGAAAGCTAGGATGGCTCTGGCATGGATGGCTTATCATAAAATCAAAAAAATCTGGAAGTCATCAATGAGCAGAGAAATAAAAATTAGGTTATTTCTGGTAACAGTCGAGTCTGTGTTGCTCTATAACTCTGAAACTTGGTCTCTTCTGCTTTAACTATACACTAGATGGAGCTTAGACCAGAATGCTTAGAATGGTACTAAACACATCTTGAAAACAACACGTGACAAATGAAGAACTCAACGATGATCTGTCAAAATTAAGTTGTAAGATTAAAGAGCGCAGACTGGGACTTGCCGGTCATTGTGTTCGGCACCGAGAAGAGATAGCTTCAATATTTGTTCTGTGGCAACCTTTGGCAAGAAGCCCAAGAAGAGGAAGAAAAACAATCATTTATGTTGACACTCTGATGAGAGACACCAGCCTAGAAAGCACTAAGCAAATCGAGAACGTAATGCTGGACAGGGAATCATGGAGAAGCTTCATCACTTTGGCTCAACTTAAAAGTCGGCCAAAGTAAGTGTTTATTCCAAAAGTGAAATGTCTTCAGTTAAAATAGAACATTTCATTGCATAAAGGGATTTTTGTTATACAATACATTGAAAAATTTCTTGAAACTGACTTTATAATTAAACCATTCTGAATTTCATTTTTAGACTTGACTTATTGGACTTTAACGCACATAAAATTAAGATGAGATAAGGTAGATTAGGTTAATGGCGAACAAAATTTTGTTAAGAAATTTTTTTTTTAAACATTTATTCACTCGGTGTGCAGATGTTTATGAGAAAAATCTTGAAAAAGTAAATTTTGGATATTATTTTCACTGCTTCACATTACTTGTCTCTAAAAACATACCTTTTTCGAAGGAACTTTTTGTAAGTTAATTCAATTTTTTAGGACTTATAATGATTTATAATTATATTTATCCAAAATTTTGTGACATTACTGAGGCTGAAAGTTGGAACATGGTTGGCATTGTTTGTGTAGTCTTTTTGGAGATTCATAAAATTCATTCAAAATTGAAAACATTGAAGGCTGCGTGTTTGTCTGGGTTCTCATCATAATGGGGTTGAACATCATCGCCAATCATCATTTTGATAAAATTTTCAAAATTATTTGATTCATATTGAACTCAAACATCTTATAACATTATAACAAATTTATTTTGATTTTTTTTACCTGTCTTATTCATATCATATTTGATTTAAATTTCTTAGTTTTAAACACTTTTAAAAATTTATTAATTTGAAAGTTTTCATTCTAATCTCTAAAATATTAGCTTAAACTTGTTCAATCCTTGTATGCAGAATATCCAAGCATTGTTCTCGTGAACCGATCCAAACCCTTAACTGAGTTGTTCTATTTGAAATTCATTTTTAATCAAAACCAAACATGACAGGCTACAGTATTGATAGGTTTGATTTGTTGGCATTGCAAGAACACTTCAACTGGTCTGATTGACAAGTGTTCTGTTTGATGGGTATGATTATTTGAGGCTTAAAGCTGCAATAGTTTCTGATTAAATTAAGCTCGTTTAAAAGATGTTTTAGTTGAAACTTGTGGGAATATTGATTTGTTAAAAAAAAAATTTTCATAATTTTTTTCAACAAAAACAAACTGAGATTTAATTTAAAAAAATCATAGTAAATAACAAACTTAACAATTCATTTTAATAATGTTAATATTACTACTATGGTAATAAGAATTAACAAGAATAAAAAAATGAGACAAATGCATACAACATACATACTAGATACCGTCATCAGGTATTTATAAATAATGTTAAGTGGCATTTGGGAAAGTCACTGGGCAGAAAGACGGATGCTTGAAATGATGTGTGGTGTTCAACTGACTGATAGAGTGAGTAAAAAGGAATTGAGTGGGAGATTTGGTCAGCAAGAAAAAACTATTAAAATTGTGAGACAAGGGAGTTTGAAAAGTTATTTTGCATCAATGGGATTATATTAGATCGATGAAAGGGATGATGCTGGAAAGATGCGGTTGTGTTCAAGTAGCATGGCTAGAAGGTATCAGACCCCAGGAGGCAGTTAGATAATGAAAAAAAGTTGCCAAGTGGAATAAATTTCCAACAACCCTACTAAGAGGATTAAAGTTCTAGCAACCCTACTAAAAGGAATAAAGTTCCAACAACCTTACTAAGTGGAATAAAATTCCAGCAACACTACTAAGTGAAATAAATTTCCAACAACCCTGCCAACTGGGGGGGAAGTTTCAACAACCCTACTAAAAGGAATAAAGTTCCAACAACCTTACTAAAAGGAATAAAGTTCTAGCAACCCTACTGAGTGAAATAAATTTCCAACAAACCTGCCAACTGGGGGGGAAGTTTCAACAACCCTACTAAGTGGAATAAAGTTTCAAAACCCCGATTTGGAGTTGGGTTTGAGTAGCATGGATGGAAAGTAGCAGACTCCAGTAGCCAGTTATAGAGAAACTTAGTTCATAATAAACGCGACAACTAGGTCTGAACTTTCATAACTTTTGACAAATCAGAAAATATATCATTGCCAGAAGTTACAGAGCTAAGTGATCGACACATCTTCAGCCCAAGACCCATCAGACCCTCAACTCTTATCAAAGAAAGTTTTTTTCAACTTCTTACTCAATCCTCAATAAAAGTTAAGGATGCAATCTAACCACCTTGTTTTGAGCTACTACCACTATCACCCTCAAAAATCAATAAAATTGAAGCGTTGTCGTTTTCCAAAACTCACTTTTTCTATACCTCACTACCAAACCTAGTATCCTACACTCCAGTTTCTAGTTTTTCATCTACTTTTGATGAAACAGAAAATATATCATTTCCAGCAATTACTGAGTTATGTGATCGACACATCTTCAGTCCAAGACCTATCGGACCCTCAGTTCTTACAAAAGACTATCACCCTCAAAAATCAATAAAATTGAAGCGTTGTCGTTTTCCAAAATTCTCTTTTTTTGTACTCTATCACCAAACCTAGTATCCTATACTCCAGTTTCTAACTCTTCATCTACTTTTGAGGAAACAGAAAATATATCATTTCCAGCAATTGCTGAGTTATGTGATCGACAAATCTTCAGCCAAGACCACGAAAGCCAGATCAATATCAGAAACTAAAAAGTTTGATGACATAATTTCCATACTAAAATAGCTACACTGAATATAAATTGAGAAATTCAAAACAAATCACTGATCTTATTCACCTAAAACATCTTAGCAATAGAAGCAACACCTCAACACGCAACATATCAAACTAAACCTCAACTTTTTATGATAAAGCTAAACTTTTTGAAAATTATATCTGTTTTTTTTTGCTCAATAAATTTACTAAAGTTCTCCCATAAATTGACGGAGAAAAATTGTTGAAAGTAAGTCTTTATCTTTTCTCTAAAATATCAGCCGTGTCTTCATTGAAGAATAACTGTGTGTGGGTATCATCTAGGACCTGCTACTTTCCCTTGTTCTACGACTCTTTTTGAGTGGATAAGAAAATAAAAAGACTCGTGGTAGTTTCAATCAAGTCAGGCTTGTGGATCTGCTACTTTTTGGTTTTCTAGGACACTTGAAGAGAATAAGGCAAAAAATGCCTTGTGAGGCTGGGAGGGCAACCTCATCATTAATGCATTTTGTTGGTGGAGCTTGAAAAATTGTTTTTGACAAGGAATGCTAAAGACGTATCTTTATCCTCACTGGAGATTCGGGTGGAAGAGATTAATACCATAACTGATAGTTTTAACGGAGGATATTAATATAAATACCTGTAAACGGTATCTAGTATGAATGTTTTATAAATTTATTTATTATTTATTTCTATGTATTATATTTATGAAAAATCTTTGAAAAAATGAGAAAAATATGAGTGAGTACTATAATATATATGCAAAGCTTTGTTAAAAGCAAAAATGATAAAAATATAAATATTATGTTCTTAACATAATATAACTATACAACAACTATAATACAAATTACTGGTGAACATGGGCAGCAACACCCAGGCATGGTAAAAAACACGAACTCTTCGTTGGCCACGATGTAAATGTATTTCTGCAAAGCATGGGAGTTAAATTTTTCTTTGTTTTTGTGAAACTATATAAAAATTTTTTAAATATTATTCACTTGTTAAATAGTTAGTTGAAGTTTATTATAGCTCCCAGTCCCAAAAATCTTCTGGGTCTTTCGTTGGTTGTATTTTTCCGTAACCTGCCCACCATGGACCTCTTCTTTCTACTGGTCTAGACGGTGGCGTGGGTGGGTTTGACGTGGCAAAAGTCCAAGCAAGGAATCTGTTAGGTTTTGGTTGTTGAGATCTAAGATTGTCTTGGAACAATGGTCTTGAAGATGAAGATGGCGGTATGAAGTGGGTGCCAGAACATAATGATCGTGTGTCAAGTAGTGTTGGCACAGAGAGACTATTTAGTTTCGAAGATTTAGAGAGAGGTTTAAGTGGGCGAGTAGTTATAGGATTTTTAATGTATGAAAGTTTATCGTCATTGAGTGATCTTGAGCTTGTGGGGATAGAAATAGGATCTGGTATGGTAGGGGTCTGTAGCTTAGGTTTTGTGGAAAAATCTGGATCGACAGAGGATGATTGAGTAATAAGTTTAAGCAAGCGTAATTTAGTAGAAGTTGAGGGTTTGTTAGGCCTTGGACTGAATATGTGTTGACCACTCAGTTCGGTGAATTCTGGAAAAGATGTTTTTTTGATCATGTCAATGGTAGGTGGAAGGTGTAGAAGCTGGAGATTTGGTGGTGGAGTAGAGAGAGAGGAAGTTTTGGACAATCTTTCAATTTTATTGATATTTGAGGGTGATAGTGACGGTAAGGCAGAAGAAGGTAGTGGGCTTGCGTCCTTACTTACGTCTGTAATTTCTGGGGATGATACTATTTTTGTTTGGTCGATGGTAGAAGCTTGAGTGTAGGATATTAGGTTTGAAGCTGGGATAGAGTGAAAAGAAGTTTTTGAAAATGAAAGCCCTTCAAGTTTATTGGTTTTTGATAGCGATAGTGGTGGTAGAACAGATGAAGGTAGGAGAGTTTTATTTTTAAGTTCTATTTCTTCAAATTTTGCTTTTTCAGACTTTTTTTTTGAATCATCTTTTTTCACTTGTTTGCCTTCTTTGGATGTCTTTTTCTGAATCCATCTCACCAATCTGCATATGAAAATAATCACAAAACTGTATAAAAATAACTATACTTGGTAGTTTAAATTATAAACGTAATAGTCAAGCGCTTAGGGAAGTGAGTGTTTAAACGCTTGGAACCTTCAACAATATGTGTCAAACAACCTCGATTTCTGTAGCAATCCTTGTAACTTTCCCATATTCTAAAAATCTTTTATCTGAAAACAATGAAATTTGATAATTTCAAAAACTTCCAAAAGCACTGAAAAAATGACAATTCCAAGTTTAAACAATTAGAACGTTACTGACGTAAAATTCAAGTTGAAAAATAGCGTTTAATTTGAATTTTATTTTTTTAATTAAAATGATTTTTTAAAAACACCATTTTGCTTCATCTAATTATATAATCAATCTATTAAATTAGGGAATTTCTACATTTCAATCTTTGAACCTTTTAAAGTATATTCTAAATCAGAAGATAATAAGCTTTTTATATAGTTGAAACAGAAAGTTTAAATGAAATAAAAACAATTTTACTCAAATTTTGATAAAAAAAAAAATTAGTCAAACTTAATAGAAATTTTCGAAAAAGTTGGAGTTGAGTTTAGAGCGAGTTATGTTTGAGTTTGAAGATATGAATTAGCATGGAAACAGTCTATGTTAGAATTTTTGTCATTTATTTACGAAATCTAAGTTTAGTTCCAAATTATTTTTAAATTTATTTGAGTTTTATGTTTTCATCTATGATTAAAACAGACTGAAATTATGAAATGCCAGTTCAATTTTTAGGTTTTTTTGAACGCTTATAAAATATATAAATATTTATTAATTTGTATCATTTCATTCAACTTTTAGAATATATAGTTTATGTGTTTAATATTTTGGTATTATTTCCATCAAATCTCACTTCCCTTTTACTCGTAATACAAAGTTGAAAGAATTCAGTTTTCAAATATATCCAATTTTTAAAGTTTCCAATGTGATTATTTGTTTTATCATTAAAAATTTCAAACTTTTGCTGTTGAAAATGATCTTCAAATAAATTTTACTCATGACCATGGCTTAAACTTCAAATGTCCTTCCAAGGAAGTGCACTTTTGACCTTCATTATATAAGATTGTGATTTGTTCTTTCAAGCAATCATGTGCAAGAAAATTATTAGTTTGGCTCTACTAAATCACAGAAACAGGTGTACATAATAATGATGACAATGTTAAATTGCAGGTACTCCACTAGCAACAGTGGATTGTTGTAAAATCTTCAGGTAAACCACGATCGATCCAGTTTATACCTGACTAAAAGTAATCATTTTGAACTTACAACTTCATTTCACTATGAATGTCAATTGCAAACATGAAGAAGAGTATTGGAAGGGAGTATGTTTGAAATGAGCACCACTACAAGTTGTTGATATGAATTGTTCAAGCAATGGAGTTTTTGCATTTTTTTGATTGGTTGTTAATTTGAGAAATTTTTGTCATTTCTCATAGATTTCATTTTAAGTGAAGTTTATAATGGTATAACCATGAATTGAAAAGTTTTTTTTAACCATAAAAATTCAAGATTTCTTCTGTTTTTCATATTTTCCAATGATTTTAAATACAAATAAAACTTAAGAAACTCTTGTTGAAAAAAGTTGAAATATTCATTTTTTAAAATAAATTTTTACTATTAATACTGTTTTAAACTTTTTCAGTATAAGAAACAAGACCAAATATGTCATTAGAGAAATAGACATTTCATATTATCAATCAAAGAACTAAGGAAAGCAGCCAGCTGCCTTAGCCAAGAGAAGGCATCAAATGACTTGTTTTGCCTTCCAGGCTTATATTTTATATTTATTCAAACATTTCAATACAATATGAGTTTGTATCAAGGTTTTTCAAGTAATTCAGGGTACATTTCTAATCAAAGATCAAATGAAGACTGTTTGAACATAAATTTCTTTGCTGAAAGATTTTAAATGAAGCCAAGTCAATTTATATAGGGAGCTCAAAAAAGAGGAATTTTTAATATATTTATTGAGAATCAAAAGCTATAATTTTCGATAAGTTCATCCTTATCATAAAACGTTAGCGAATAAAAGTGATGATTTAATTTTTTCGCTAACGTTTTATGATAAGGCTAAACTTATCGAAAATTATAGCTTTTGAGTCTTAATAAATATATTAAAAATTACTCTTAATTGATGTTTTTCTTTACAAAATATTGAAAAAAAATACATACGATGTCTCTGAAAAGGAATCTCAATGTTTCACATTTTTTTACCGTTTGTCATTTATGATGAACCAAAATTTAATTTGATAAATAACTTCATAATTACAGCTGTCAAAGAATTAAAAGCAATAGTGTTAAAAAATCAAATGTCAATTTCTTAGGTTGATTATAAATTTACTTAGGCAACTTAAAATTATGGTGATTTTTGCTTAAAACCATTTGTAGAAGATTATTATGTTTCGGTTTTAGCTTTGAAAAATTGATGAAAATATTGTTTCAGTCGTATTTGTATTTCTGGATGTTTTCGCAATCATTGAAAGTCTTATTTTTTGCAAATTTCATTTAGTGTTTTTTATTTATTAGTTTTTTTATAAATAATTTTTCAAAGAATTACCTCTATTCCCTTTTACGCGTAAGCTACCTTTGAAATATTTCAGCTTTCAAAGATACCAAAATCAAATCAAGTCATAATGGCCTTCGAGTAAATATTTGTGTTTTTATTAAACTTTTTGAATTTTTAATGTTGACAGTGATTTTCAGTCATGTGCATTATAACTTCCCAAGGAAGGAGTGGACTCTCCAACTTCATGATATAATATTGCTACCTTGAATTGTTGACAACCATGTGCAGAAAAAACATCAGTTTACTTGAAAAGTCATGCAAATGGGTTAAACATAATAATAATGTTGATGTTGACTTGCAAATGTTGCTCTAGTGACTTGGTGGATGATTCAAAAATCTTCATGTCAAAAATTTTAACAATCTGTTCAATTGATATCCGGTTGGAATCGAAAACAGCTTTGAGTAATCTAGTATATGTTTTTAATCAAAGACCAAAGAAACAGAGTTTGAACTGAAGAATCAATTGGAGGAGAACAGATTCAATAAGAAACAAACTCAATCTAAATATTATATATGAACTTTACATAATTTTCATAGTTATAGCTGATCATTATTTTGTATGAATGAATCAAAATATATTTTAATTAATAAATTAAGTTTGTTCAAATCATTTGAGCTTGCCGGTGTTGGAGATAAAAAATTCACTTTTCGTTTTCTATGTGATACAGATGATGCAAGTACTTGAGTGACTTTAATCAATGCTTTAGAGTTATAACTTTTGTGGAAAAATTGTTGAAAAAACTAGATTCTAGTGAAATTAATGATGGAAAATTATTAATTGAACTAAGAGATGAAGTGGTTGTAGAAGCAGAAGGCGAAGAAGTTGAAGATGATGTCTTGCTTGTAGATGAAGTTATAGAAGTGACCATAGTTTTTGAAGAAGGGGTTGGTAATGAGAACAAAAATTTAAAAGTGCAGGACTGCGCGAAAAGGCTGAAATACTACGCCAAAAAGTTTCAAATGTCTTTTATAATGCAAATAAGAAAAAAAAACATTTCCTGCAACTATTTTTGAAAAAAAAGATTTTAATTACCTTGAAAAAAAATAAAAAAGCGAAACTTTTCAATCACCTCACACGACAAAGGAATAAGTTTCGTGGACATAGAACTAGAAAAACCTACAAAAAGCATTGAAAGCGTTCAAAGATGTAGAGAAAGAAGAAGAAAACATACAAAAACACTAGAAACTAAAATTAAGAAAAGATCACTTTTAATAAAACAAATGAAACAGATTATAAATACATCTACCTTTCCGGATCAACCCCACCACAGGGTTACACAGTTATAGAAGCACATAATCCGCAAAAGAAATTTTCAGCTAGGAACATAATCTCTCATAGAAACTGTTTACAAGAGTATTTAAACTTAATAGTAAACCCTAATTTCAGTCTTAAAATTTCTCTAGGATCAAATATCTCAAAAAGCAAAAAAAACAATGAGTCATGATTGGTCAAAATAATCAAATGATGAAAATATAAAAAATAGCTATGCTGTAGAAATCAGAAACCGATTTGAATTATTACAAAACCTTAATCCTGATAACTTTGCAACAAACGATATTTATGACAATATAAGAAAAAGCTCACGCTGAAGCTGCTGAAAAATATGTCCCAAAAAAATCAAACCAAAGAGATTTTCCATGGGAAAACGACGTGGCTTGCAAAAAGCGCAATGAGCTGAACGAAGCTTTCAAACGCAAGAAAGAAAAAAAACGATCTTACAAATACCCTACTTGTGGAAAAAGCAAAAAAAGATCTAGACCATGTTTATGGTGTGGAACAAAAAAATTACGTGAAAAGCGAAATAAAGGAAATCAAAGATGCGCATATAAATCACCATTTTAGACTAGTATGGGACTAAAAGTCGATGGGATACAATGAATGAAGTGAGAAGAAGAAAAGGCCCAAAATGTGGTCGAAGAAAAGCAAGCAACACAGAAGAACGTTTTGCTAGTTGGAAAGATCCAAAGCTTTTCGGAAAATCACCGGAGATAAATGATCAACCCATACCAAAAGTATTTGATACTCTCCTAATTAAAACTGGTGAATTCACTGCAATCGAGCTTCAAGCTTCCATAAAGTCTTTTCAAAATAACAAAGCTAGTGGCCTTAATAATATACCAATAAAAACATGGAAAACAGGCTGTATGAACGAAGAACTATTAAATGTATGCAACAAAACATATCTTGGTGACGCACCGAAATGCTGGCTACAAAGTGCAATCTTAGTTTATTTTTTCATCTTGCATCCTTGAGAGCATAAGGCTGCAACAACAATCCTTCAACGTACTCGGTTCTCGCTGCTTCTCTTTAGCTCGGCCCACCTCATTCCGGTAGCCTTCGTTTCTACCTCGATGCTTTTCCGCCAGGTCTGCTTAAGTCGGCCAACTTTTCTCTTCCCCTGTGAGTTCCAGTCCAGGGCCTGTCTAGTGATGTTGGCTGCAAGCTTGCGTAGTGTAAAGTACAATCTTGCCTGTTCCAAAAAAGAGAGACTGGAGTATAGCCAGTAATTATAGAGGAATAACTCTTTCTTCTCCAGCATCCAAAATATACAATAAAATGTTGCTCAAAAAAATACGTCAAATTTTAGACGAAAAATTGAGAACAAACTAAATTGGATTCAGGCTTGGTCGATCCACTCTTGCTCAAATCCTCACGCTGAAAAGAACAATCGAAAGAGTTAAGTCAAAAACACTAAAGGCAGTTATGGTTCTTGTGGATTTCCATAAAGCTTTAGCATCAATTCTTAGAGAAAAATTAATGAAAATACTAAAAGCATATGACATTCCTTTTGAAACTGTAAACGCAATTTCACTTCTATATAAAAACACTATTGCTAAAGTTATCTTCCCAGATGGTGATGCAAGTTTTTTTCCAATCCATGCAAGAATTTTGCAGGAAGATACATTAGCACCCTACCTGTTCATAATAGCAGTAGATTATGCAATGAGAACAGAAATATCTAATTCAGCTGATTGTGGCTTTACTCTCAAAAAAGCCAAAAGTAGGAGACATCCAGCACTATGTATAAAAGACATAGACTACGCAGATGATATTGCCCTACTTTCAGACTCTGTGGATAAAGCTGAAATATTGTTGTATAACGTAGAAAAGGTAGCCAAACTAATACGTCTTCACATTAACGATAAAAAAAACACAATATACGACATTCAATCAAAATTCTTCAAAACTCACCACAAGAAACAAAAATGCATAAAACTCACAAACGATTTTCTCAATCTAGAATCCTGGATATATTCCGGCGAGAAAGACATTGACGTAAAAATCGGTAAAGCTCTACAAAAACTAAATACTATCTAGAATTCAAATCTGCCAAAAAACTTGAAATCAGCCTTTTTCCATACTACATTGAGCTCTGTGCTACTCTATGGATCTAGTACCTGGACATTGACCAAAAAGTTAAACGGGGGCTAAACAAAAATGTTAAGAGTTGTGAATAATGTAAAATGGCAGCAACGTACAAGCAATAATGTACCATACGACAACTTACCAAAAATAACCAATACAATTGCAACACAAAGAGTGAGTTTCGCAAGACATTGCTTTCGCAGTAAAGAAGTTGTACACAAATTGATACTATGGGAACCAAGGTGCGGTAAAAATACTAGAGAAAGATCAACTCGAAATTTTATCAATCAACTAACCGATGATACTAATCTTGATAGAGAAGATTTAAAAACAGATATGAACGATAGGGGGTATTGAAAGAACAAAGTCATAGAAGTTTGACTGCGGTCGACATGATAATGATGATAAAACTTAACCTTAAACCTAGCTCTGAGTCATAACTCTCATTATAAAACATAAAGTAAGTTGATACTTGTGGTAGTAGGCGGATGGATGTGGTGGTAGGACATGTTGGTGGGCGGATAGTAGAAGTAGTGGGTGGAAAGTGGTGGTAGGGAGGGGTAATAGTGGGGTAGAAAATAAATAAATAGTGGCGATAACATACGGTGGAAGCCAACAAAAGTAAGTAGGTTCATAAAATGCTTGTAATTTAAAGACCGGTTGTTTTGCGCGGTTCCCTTAACGGCAACGTTATCAAAGAATATTATTTATACTAATTAAGATTATTTATTTAACGTTGGTAAAACTTGGTTCACTTGTATCTTATCTAAAGTTGCGACTTTTTATTAAAAAAAACTTCATTAAATCAATTTGTCTTTTTTTATTTTCTAACGGGAAATTTTCAAAGCTGTTGATCTTCTTCACTAGAAAGGTTTCTTCGGATCATATTTGAAATATCTCGCGGCTCTGACCTTTTGATTTGTGTAGCTTTTTGTTCATGAAAAATAAATTTCTTTAATTATAATTAATAAACAAAAAGAAACTAATATAATGATTAGCTTGACAACAAACTCATCACCACAAAGAAGCAAATGCTCATAAGCTAAGGTTCACGTTTTTAGAGTCATGTGTTTATCTTGACCTTCTTACGAACAATTCAACGCAAAAATTTCAAGATTTTTTATTCTGAATTGAACTAAATTTCTGATAAGTGGGACCTCATTATAATACATTGTTTTTTCACCAAAGTGCCAAAGTAATGAGGCACGTTTGCTCAGTTTACCTTTCTCGTGTACTTTGCTAACAACTTCGAACTAGAATATGACAGCTTCACAAAATACGTTTTGAGCGTTTGAACAAGTTTTGTTTTGAAAACGAAGTGTCGAAACTGCAGTAGTGCTAATGGTGCCATATAAAACTAAACACAACGACAAACTATACACTTCAAGGTGGCCTGTCAGATCTGGATAAGTTGTAGGCTTCATGTTCACAAAAAGGATGTTTGATGCACTTCGAATCATATTTTGGAAACCACACCAGAAATCTCGAAAATGGTTTTGTTGTTGTTCTTCAATCGTGTTCGAATATGACCATGGCAACAAAGAAAAAAATATTATTTATTTATTCATATATACATATATATTTTATTAAATAAAGTTGTATAGAAAATTATCATAATAAGAAATGAAAATAAGTATTACCATAAAATAAATCAATAAATAAGAATGAATAAGCAAGCTATAATAGTAATGATAATAATAATAGTAATAATAGAAGAACAAAATAAAAGTAAAATATTAAATGAATAGAAATAAATAAGATGAATTAAATTTTTTTAAAACTTAAGAAACCTAATTTATTTTATTTTTCCTAGAAATCACTTAAAATAATTCTTTCAAATTAAATTATTCATAACTTAATGAAATATATTATATTCTTTGAAGTAATACTTATGAATAATAAACTTAAACTTAAGTTAAGTAATAAAGTAATAGAGTTTATCTTTCTTAGATACTTACTAAAACAGTTATTTTTAGAAACATGTAAATGTTATTATGTAAAATAAAAAAACTCACTTCGAAACTTTTTATCAAAAAAACGTTAAAAAAACCCTTAAAATAATCAAAATATAACCAACGAGAATAAATTCAGCCAGTTTCGTTGAATAGTTTTGAAGGAAAAGGGGGTTTCCGAGTTTGAAATACAAGTGTTATTACCAAGTTTTGCCATTTTTATTTGATGTTTCATATTTTTCAATTTAAATGTTTCTAAACTTTTTGAAAATATATCTTACATTCATTCATTTTAACATGGGATTTACTCATTCAAAAAATATTTAAAAACCCATTTGAAACATATTTTTATAAAAATTTAACTCATTACACTTCCATCCACTTTTACTTGTGAACGAAGTACAAATTTTTTTCAATTAATAGATGCAATCTTGATTTTTTTGAAAGATTGCCGAGTGTTTTATATGATGTGTTTGAATATATATATAATGAATCCGCTCTATAAACTCTCGCTTGTTTACTGCCGTCCCGCGTTTGTTTGTGGCGTTTTGAAACGATAAGACAGCATGAATTAGATGGCTTAATACTTATTAATCAATTGAGCATATGTATGAAAGCATACATTATTCAACGTATTATGTAGTTTAAAGTTAATTCACTCCCTTGTAAACCACATACCAATCTTTTCAAAAATCCTTATCTCGTCTTGCCACTGACTATGTATTCTGCTCAACCCTTTATAAATCATCTTTATATAATTATAACTGGTAAATTTTTTGCTTATGTGAATGTGAGATCGAACCCGTTAACTTTAGTTAATATTGCTCTGTCGGCTGAGGTATACGGCCGACAAATTATATAGAGATTATGTTAAAAGCAAGATTTGTTTTGAGTGTTTCCATAGTTTTATATCTAAATACAGCTTTGTATTGAAGGTTAAGGAAAACATTTAAGCTAAATATTGCTTTGTCAAACGAAAAAAAAATTATAAGTTATCTGAAACCCTCAAAACCACTGAACTTCAAAACATTAACATCATGATAGGGTTAAACTAAACGATTTCTCAACCCCCTCTCAAACCTCCAAATAGTCAACCTGCTTGAACCTCACCACATAACTCTGCCAGAGATTTTTCAACCTTCCCAGTGACTTTGAGAATATCTTTGCCTGTTTATGTGGAGTGATATTGAGTCGTAGCTTGGGTGTATTCAATTTTAATCAATTTTATTATTAATAAGCTAGTTTAGTTAAGCATAATGGGTGTATTCATATGTGGATAAAGATGATGATAATGATGCTGGATGGTGGTGATATTGATATAATAAGATTATGATGAAAGAGAAGAAATGATGATGACATACAAACAACCAAGTGATCAAACCTACAGCTTCCACTGCTTATAGAAATATAACTACAAACTCCCATGAAACAACTACATAGGCAAACTCACAATCTCCACACCTCTGTTGTGGAAGAAGCAGTGGGAGCCCACTTGCTGTAGTGAGGTGATTATAATGATGAGGATAATAATAATAAAAAAATAATCTTAAGAAAGTTATAACCTCTATCATTGAAAATTGAAATTCCTCTAACATCATCCATCACCAGATGTGCAAATTGAAACCATAATGAAGATACCCGACTATAATAAACAAATGAAAAATCTAAACACCATTATAAACATATGAAACATATTGAAAACACTGATAACAACATGCAAACCCTCATCATTGGATAGTGCACCTTGATATTTAAACTATTCAACACTTTCAAGTTGTCTTTTTATTTTGGAGATGGCTGAAAGTTAATTTTAATAACAATGAATATTTAGTTTGTGGAAGTATAAATTTAAATTCCATGACACAATTTAAATAATTTAATTTTTAAAAACTCAAAGTTATAAATAAATTTTTTTCACCTCACAAGTTATTTCAAGGTTTTTTTTTATGTTGACGTAAGCATCTTACGTCATCAAAACATTCCAAATGAAATTTCGCTTGTGAGGAAAAATGGCTAACAAAGGGATTAGTCAAAGGTTTGTAGCTTCTTGTTAATACTTGTTGTATCTAGTTTCATATTATTGTGTATAATTAACTAAAAAGTCAATTTTATGTTTCGTATTTTTGTCTATAGTTTGTTTTTGGATAGTTTTTGTCTTCAACGTTAACACATCATTTTAACTACTCATAAGTTACTTCAATTTTTCAAATGTTAAATTCTCAAAATTTTCAAGTACAACTTATAATAATTTTTACATTGAAAAGTCTTTGATTCTGAAAATTTCATTTTTGACTTGTTTATTTTTGTTTTTTTGATTGTTTTTCTTCAAATTGTTTTTCAGGTTTTTTTATTTTTCTCTTTTGAATTTCATTTTTCTATCAATTTTTTTGAATTTTTAAAATTATTTTTGTTCAATTAATTTTGTTTTTTTCACTACTTTTTAAATATAATTTCAAATTCTTCATATAACTTTACCACTTCTTTTTGACTTTTTCAACTTTACATTGCTTTTTAAAAGTTTTCACCCTTATTTCTAAATTGTTTACTTTTGAGATTTTTAAAAATTTGTTTTTTGACTTGTTTGTTAGAAATCTATTATTTTCAAACTGTTCAATTTTAACTTGTTTTTTTCAAAAACAGTATAAATATATCAATCATGTTTTACAGAGAATTTTTCGATACATTTATGAGAATCAAAAGCTATAATTTTCGACACGTTTGACTATCATAAATTTTTCGCTAATGTTTTATGATAAGGTTTAACTTATCGAAAATTATAGCTTTTGATTATCAATAAATGTATCGAAAAATTTTTCTTAACTGTTTTTTTTGTTACAAAATAAATCATATTAGATTATATTGCTGTGCATGTCACAGTAACAAGGATTAACAACAGTCGGCCTAGATTATTGATACTATTATAGAGTAATTCATAAAATAGTCCATATATCTGGTAAAAATTCTCATAGACTGCCAGTCCGAGCTAACATCCAACTTGAAATTATCGAATTCAAAATCCTCCATTCCCAGTCTTAAGCAGTTTACCTTGCCGTTTTCGATTAAAAGAAGGATCATACGCCAAGCCAAATGACAACGATACCAGAATATCAATTTTTCAGAGTTTTCTGTTATCCAGGTTATAACAGGAAAGCAGTCTCAACTTAGAGAGGCAATTTAGATGCAATTTAACGTCAAGCTCAGTACCAAAATGTTCAATTTAATTTTTCATTTTGAAAATTTTTATCGTAGTTTTTTCAAAATTTATTTTTTTAAGCTTTTAATACTGACATGCGAGGTCTCATGCATGAATATTTTTCTTGTCTTTAATAATATTCAGATAAAATTCAAATGTCATATCTCACCCACTCCTATCACATATCCACTGATTCTCTCGCTGCCAAAAGAAAAAAGAGAAAAATCGGGCAAAAAATTTATTTATTGTCAAGGTCAACTAAACCTTTTCCAGCCAGTCTTCACTTCTCTCAAAAAATTTTGTAAGAGCTTTTGCACACTCATTTTCAAACCCCGTGCAGAAAAACTTTCAACTCTATTCTATATATCTCCTTTTCTTAGCTATCATTTTTGAGGACAGCTACAATAGCCCGGTGAGGAAACCCATCTTGTGGTGTCGGGTGTGCACTTCAACAGGAGTGTCGAAGAGGTTCTCATCAGCTACCAAACAAGGAGCATTTCGAGAATCCATTCAACAGCTACAGTAGCTTTTTCAAAAATAAAATCAATGATTACTGATGTTTATTTTGTGCTGCAGTTTCTATTTTTTTGAACAATCAAAACTTAGCTTTCCTCTGTTGGTATCAAAGTATGTTAATACGCTCTACATCCAACAAACCTTCACTAGACTTAATCTTCACTTTCACCTTGAAACTATATTCTTATTTTTTTGTTTCGATAATTTCCAAATTTTCTCGTTTTTCTTTCACAAAAAACATTTCCGCCTCTTTCAAAACAAAAGTTCACCCTTTGCTTAAGAAATACAACTTGGACCTACCATCTCTTCGAACTACCGCCCCATTTCTAACTTAAGCACTTTTTCAAAGACTATCGAGAGAATAATTGTTTTTTCAGATTAACGTTTGGGTTTCGTTAAATAGCTTCATTTCCCACTCCATGTTTGATTCGGGAATTTTATCAAGCACCTGTTGTAGCTAGCATTTTTTACATGAATCAGCATCTTAAGCCTAGACAACATTTTTATCTACAAACAAATTGACTTGCGGGGCTTTGATAGATTCAGCTGACTCATTGATAGAAAACAAGAACAGGAAATGGAGAGAAGCAAACCCTGTGGCACTCCTTGCTTCAGAGTCACCGTCTTGCTTTTTCACCGACATAGGTCACCCAAGTAAGTCGATTTGACAGCCACGTGTTGATTCACCTGATCATGTTGGTCAGTACTTCTGATTTTCGCATTTTCAAGAAAGCATCACGCTAGTCGATAAAAGCCATTGAAGTCTTTATCATCGGCTTGCTCTGAAACCCATCGCTGATTAATTGAAATAGACGGATCAGCTGATCTTCTCTATTGCGACCAAATTGAAAGCCCACTTGGCGCTCTGTAATGAGGTTTCTCGTTTCTGAGATAAAGCGGAGGCGGCTTGGTACAAGCTTCTCTATCATCTTCTCTACCTTTGAAATGGGTGCCATTGGCTGGTTACTGTCTATCTTCTAAATAACTTTTGGCTTTGGGAACTGGCCTGATTTCTCTTTCCTTTGTCTTCCAATATTCTCCAGTCATTCCTACCGTCTTCTTATTAATGTGCTCTTTTACAACTTTCATCACCGTGGCGTAAAAACTTTCGTACAAATTTGACTGTCTTTTTCTTAAAACGCACAAAGATACCCTTTTTTTAATCCCATACCGGTCTTTCCATTTTTTTCAGTTTTTTAGCAGGTAGGTCGATTATTATGATTACTGACTTGTGATCAGATGAAAGTTTGTCGAGTGGAGTTCAGCCACAGCGAAATCTGATTTTCGCGAGTGCGTCACGTCTGGTGATGAAGAATAGCTGCTGGCCGGATTTTGGCTTGTTGATAGAAATGGCTCACTCAAGAAGATCCTATTCACGTGCATAATCGCGTCTGCTAATAGATTACCTTTTCCATCGAAACGGGCGTTGACAGTATTTTTGGCACCAAAACTCGGCATCAAGTGTTATTGTAAGCTAGCTTTACGAAAAGGTTTGTGTCATTTAATAAATACTTTGTGTTTGTTTTTCTTACTTTTAGCTTCAGGCTATTGTATTTTACAAAGTTAAAGCTTCAGCTTCATCAGCAAAAGTAGTGGAAAATAAGGGATGGCTGCTATTCTGAATGCTAACCGAACCAGAAGCAACATTAAAGTATAGATGAAAAATTTACATTGAATTTCTCTACAACGCTAAAAACAAACCGCTTAGTTTAGAACAGGAAGCTGAATAACGTGGGGATAAAGATTCTATAGAACCCGGGTTAAGTACCAGCGAGATAGAGAAGTAAATGAGAAGGTTGGGTAGAAAGAAGGCCAAAGGATGTGCGAGCATATCTGCAGAATTTCTACACGCTTTACGTGGTGAAAAATTGAACCAATTCATAAAACTGTGTAAAAAAATTATTAAAAGACATACACCAAAATGTGTGTTAGTGCCGCTGGAAAAAAAATGAATGCCACTAGATGTGAAAATTTCCGAACCAACATTTAAATATCCCATCCCACCGAAGTGGTATAGAGAATAGTAAAAAGAAGGCTGGAAACTAAGGCTGAAGAATTTTTAGAAAATGATCGGTATGGATTCAAGATTAGCAATAAGAAGAACCATTGGAGTAGAAAAAAAATTTATAGGTCTCTCCAATATTTTTTGACTTCTCTGAAATAATTGACTTCTTACATCATGGAGAAATGAAAAAATTTTTAATTCCTAATGGCTTGCTTGTGGAAACTGTGGAAGCCTTCAAGATAACGTATGAAAAACAAAATCAATGGTACGATTGCTCAATGGAGACATTGATTTTTTCAAATTCAAGCTGGAGTTTTGCAGGATGACACTAGCAATAGACTATGCTCTGAAAATTTCCATGAACTCGAATGAAAATTTTTGATTCACACTAATATTCAATATTTCACTCAAACGGCTTTTTATATAAGCTCTTTTCTATCAGTCAGACTCATGAGTCTACCCGTTTAGGACTGCAGCAGCCTGTTTCTTCTAACACTCTTTAGTCGCTTTTCTCGTTTATGAAATTTTCTTCCACTCAACCTACGTTTTAGATTTCTTTCCAAACAATTTGGCAAGCGTTCGAAAACGTTTCTATCTAACGCATCTTTCTGCTCTAGTCCTTTTGACTACGCGAGTGCTTTTACAACAAACCTAGTATGCAAACTGTGCGCCTTACAAATGCAATAATAAAAAATAATATTCCAACTTGAAACATTGTAAAAGTTTTTATTTTAGACGAAGTTTTTCGAAAGCGTGTGATTTCGTCAATCAGGTTCATTTTTAAGTTATATAAACTTTCATTTTATTCATCTTATTATATCGTATGAAATTTACGTCATAACGTTGTTTGTTGCTCACGCTGTCATTCTTGGTTGAAGTTGATTTTCGCAGTTTGATATCTGTGGAGTTATCACAAAGATTTTGCACAGGCTTTTTATAGAAAGTTTTCAGATTTTGGGAAAGCTACAAAGATTTCAGAAAATTTGAGTTTGTTTGAAACTTACTGTTGCAAGTGCTTAAAAACCCACCACCAAAGCGCTTGACTACTAGTTTATAATTTACACTATTTAGTCTGAAGTTTTATCCATACATTTTTGCGAATATTTTTATTTCTTATATGCAGATTAGTGAGCTGGATTTGAAAAAAAAACGTCCAACGTTCATCACAATCCCAACACAAGAAACCACCTCTACGCGGTGCCGGGCCCAACGAAGAGTTCCTGGAAACAACAAGATACTGCCGGTTTTTTTCCAAGTCTAGGTTCTAAGGCCCTTGTCTCTAGATCATCATCTTACAAATACTTTACTGAAACTCATCTGTGCAAGAAACGCGGAAACTAGTTTTGGCTAAGCTCAGCCCTGCAAAGATTGCGATAGCAGAACCGTGTCAATAGCATTACAGTGTATGCGATGCAGATACTAGTTGAATAAAAATTGCAGAAATTTTTTAAGAACAGAGGTGTTCAGACGACAAAAAGCAAATGACAACCAATATCAACAATGCTGCCAGTCAATACTAACAATCCACTTACACCAAATATAGAGCAAGTTTCCGAATAGGCCAAACCAGATTAGTCTGTAACTTGAGCAATCTCTAGAGCTGCACAAACCTGTCACGAAATGAATGAGAACGAGTCAAGCAAGCAACAATGTTTTGGACGTGCTGCTTTCGTTCTTCTAAACAAATATGACGATGAATGTGGAATGAGCTTTTTGTACTTGGTTGTAGCTCTTGATGTGCTTCTTTGGCCTTGCGATCGAACTTTTCCACTTCTCGATGTATCCATTTTGAAAACTCTCTTTCCTCCTTCTCAAACTTGATCTTGCTCAAAAGCAGCTTAGCCAACTCTTTCAAGTTTTGCCATCTGCTTCTCTGTCTGTTTTCGCTCTTTTTTCATGGTCTCGTAATTTTTGCCAAAAAGCTTTTGTCTTTTTCCTATTCTTTTTATACTTCGAGTATGCTAGCTCGCATTCTTTTATCATGCGAGAATTTATAAGGGGCAAAACCAGTGGTCGGTTGGATCGGGGGACTAAAGTGCTTTTGCGTGAATGCAATGAGGGCAATGAAGCTTTTTTTGGCGCCAAGTTTTCTACAGAAAACTGATGAACGGTGAGTTGATACTGAATTGTACCTTCCTTTTATTCGTTTTGGAAAAGCACATGGTTAAAATCAGGAAACGATCAAAACTGAAATACGACATCATACAGTCTTCGTTATCCTAATGTACGACTTTGAAAATGTACCTACAACTATTAATTTTATTGAAACACTGCATTTTTTCAGATCAAAATGGTTCATTTGTGAATAAATTGTTTCAAAGCACTACAATATGAAAATAAAAACTTTCACCCAGATTAAAATGTGAATGCACAAATTTTAAATATTTCCTTCAACTGCAAAGGTTGAAACTTCAATCTTCCAGCTTTATGAAAATTTCTAATAAACGAAAAATGTCAGATTGAAGCATTTCTGCTGAATTCTTATATAATTTTTCAATGAATCAAGGAAGTCAAAGGATTCAAGTCTTAGTAATTAAACTTCAGGTTTGATTCGCGACATTTTTTATCATAGAAAATTTTGTAGATGTATTCCACTGTTTTATTTATAACTTGTTAACAATGCAAAACAGCTCCCAAGCACTACGCTTTCTATAAAGAAGTGTGTTTTTTACTGACCAATAGGTTTAAAGCAGATTTGGACAAAATTTATTTAATTTGCTGTTTTTCCCGCTAAGAAAGCATTTGAATGGCATTATTTATCACCAAAATATTAAAAAATAATAGTAAAAAAAAAAATTTTTAGCGGCAGAAACGGTAAATTTTAAAAATCTGGTTCAAACCTTTTTCAACCCCATTGGTCTATACTGAAAATCGATTTCTTTTAAATACTTAGCGTGAACTTTTACTGTACCAACTCTAGTTTGCGCATATATGCTAAAACTCATGTTTAACCATTCTCTAATGTTTAACGGCATTTAAAATATTGAATTGAAACGGGGGAATATAGATACTTTGATATTATAAAATTCAAAAAAATTAATTTTTTGCCTATTGTAAATTGATTAAAAAAATTTTACTTTATGAAATAATTTAGTAGATATTGTTTTTAAAAAAATTATAATTGTTGACTGATAGTTTATGAAGAAATTGAACTTACCGAAAATTTGAAGATGCAAGAAAATACGTGATTATTGATCTTTTGAAGACAACTCAGTGACATTCAGTTTGTAGTCCGTTTTTTTCAACAGAAGATGAGGCTTTTCTGAGTTAACTTTTTTTTTCATGCTGCGCGGTAATGAAAACTGGTTGTTGACATTCCAAACTTTTTGCGGTCCTTTTTCAGCATCTTTTACCAGACCACTTTTGGTCTTCCAGGTTTCTTCCTTGCTGGCACATTGATACTCTAACATGATAAAAATCCTAGCAATGGGAGTTGTTATATTGCCATATTTGACAGCAAGATGAAAACCAGAACAATAAAAGTTGCTTTATAAAGATGTTTGACATAGTGGTCTATTAAAAAAACAAACCAAACAAGCTTGTAGAGCAGTTATAGATAATTGGTGGAAACAGAAGGCTGAAGAGGCAGAAAAAACAACACAACTGTCCATGAAGCAAGGCCGCAGAGGCTCAGTTTTAAAAATGCTCAAACTAGCGAAACTATCTAAAACGAAAGCCTCAACAAATTTGAAAAGCGAAGATGGTAAAAAGTTCTTTAGAAGACAAACTCGTCAGATGGAAATCCATTTCGAAGCAAAAGCTAAACCGCATGGCCCAATAGACACCAAAAACTTCGACATGCTCATGCCTCCAACAACTAAAATGAATGACGAGAAAGCTGAAAAGTTGTCTAAGCCGTTTTCTAAAGCCGAACTCTTTCATACAATAAAACAGTGCAAATTAGAAACGGTCCGGGTATAAACTCAATTAGCTCGAATATGCTTCAAATTGGTGCGGAGGTAACGGCAAGCTGGCTCAAAGTGATCACTGACTCTATATGGGAAACAGAAACCATTCCAAAAGATTGGCAACGGCAAATTATAATTCCAATCCACAAGAAGGGTTCTGTATCACTTTGCCAAAACTACAGAAGAATATCCCTATTATGTGTAGCCAGTAAGATTTTTGGCAGAGCAGTTTTGAACAGAATACAAAAGGTGGTAGAAAAACAATTAGACGACAATCAATGTGGATTAAGGCGGAGCAGAGGTTGTGTTGATCAAATTTTTTCAGTAAAATTTTTGATGCAAAGAGCCAAGGAGTTCAACAAGCCAATACATCTCTGCTTCGTAGACCTACAAAAGCCTATGACACAGTGAACAGAAGTGCCTTATGGACAATACTGTCCAGATCCTTCAACATTCCAGAAAAATTAAGCCAGCTCATTAAAACCATTCATAGTGGGACAACCGGATTAGTACGTTCTGATGGCAAAATGTCTGAAGAGTTCCCAATAAGAGTAGGAGTGAAACAAAAAGACGTTTTAGCTTTCATGTTGTTCAACATGTTTCTCGACGCTGTTATTAAGGTTGCACTGAAAGATCACCCAGACAAAGGCATTCACATAGAATACAGCTTCAATGCCCCGCTGGTATATAACAGTCGCCATAAGCTAGAAAACTCCAAAATTTTACAAAATCTAGTTTATGCAGATGACATAATGCTCACAAGCAGCAACATTGGAAGCCTCCAATGGCTTGTTAATTCTGTAAACAGTACGTTTGTCAAATTCGGGCTGAAAATTAACCTCAATAAAACGAAATAAATGTCTATAAACCCTGACTACAAAAATCCAAACAACGATATACAATGGAACGACACCAAATATTGTAACAATAACAACTTCCTCAAAGAAAAAATTGACGACATCGATCATGGTCAATCTTGTAGCAACAAAAACAGCACAATTGACAATAACAACACTAATAATGTTAGTAGGTCGTCAAGGTTGAACTACAATTTGCGTAAAAGACCTTCTCAATGCAACGTTAATAACAACAGAATCGACAATAACAACAATAATCGCAATAACAACAAAACCAAAAAAAAACCTCAACAACAGTAAAACTTATAGTACTAACAACAAGAATAGTAGCTGCAACAGCAAAGACAACAACGAAAATAGCACCAGCAAAACCTACAACAGTGTCAACAACAAGAAAAATAATTGCAACAAGTACAACAACAAGAATAGGAATAACCAAAAAAGTAACAACAGCAGCAGCTACAACAATAGCAGCAGCAAAAACAATAGCAACAACAACAATAGCAGCAGCCCGGCGGAAGAACCCACCTTCTCGTGGTGTCGGGTGTGCACTCCAACAGGAGTGTCGAAGAGGTTCTAAACCACGTCAGCTTCCAGCCACAAAGCATTTCGAGAATTCATCCACCATTTTCATTGCTGCTCACTAAAAGTCACAAACAACTCAAAGCTGCAAGTTTCTTTCGGTACTTGCTCCAAAGTGTGTCGGAAGAGTCTTTGGAAGCTGGCGCTCAACAACAACAACAGCAGCAGCAACAGCCCGACTACAGGAACCCCCTTCACGCGATGTCGGGCCCAAAGGAGAGTTCCTTTTCACGACGAGAAAAAGCGAGAACACGAGAAACCATCATCCCTACCAGCACCATCACCACAACCCCATACACCATCACCAATACAACCCCATACAAACCACTACCACCATTAAAAGAAAGAAAGAAAGTCAGTTTTTTCCCAAGGTCTGGGTCCACGGCCCTTGTCTTCAGACCGTCACCTTATAGGGCTCTCAAATCTAAACTTATCCGTGCTGGAGACATTGAACTCAATCCTGGTCCCAAACAGCCTTGCGGAGAATGTGGGAAAACATGCACAGCAAAGGCGTTACGGTGTACCATGTGCAGACTCTTATCACCACAAATGCAGCGGCTTATCGAGGACGGAAGTGGTCAGATTTCGAGAGGCCGACATCTACCAATGCCGGAGATGCCACCCGCAGAATCCATCCCACCCATGCACCAAATGCAGAAGAAGCTTCCGAATAGGACAGAACGGGCTTAAGTGTCACTCCTGTAATCTTCCAACTCATCTTAGATGCACCAGACTGACACGGAATGAGCGTGAAAGAGCAAAGACGGGAGCGTTATCTTGGATTTGCTACCTTCGCTCGACGATGAGTAATGGCCAAGAAACGGAAGATGATCAAAATGACGGCGTTGACAACAATGATAAAGTACCACAAGAGTGCGCTAAGTGTAAGCATCCGATCAGGCACAAGGCCCCCAAGGCTACGTACAACGACTGTGGCGTTCATTACCATCTTGTATGCACAGGCCTCCTGAGAACCCAGAAAAAAGAGATCAGAGATGGACGCCGAGAGTGGAGCTGCTGTTCTGGTCGAGAGGTGACAGAAGTAGACCATGTGCTTTCACTCCCAGCTACAAACTTCCCAGGAACTCTTGTGGAAACAAATACCTCCGCAGCTGAACCTGAAAAGGAACCAAAAGCCCAGCTTGATGGCACTTGGTGCACGGAATGCAAAGAAAAAATCCACCGTGGTGCTCGCCGACTCAAATGCAGTCAGTGTAAGAGTCCTTTCCACATCCAATGCATGACTACGATTAGAAGTAAAGCAAATGTGTACCTCCAAACACCTACATGGAGTTGCCCCAGGTGCCGACCATAAGGAGATCAGAAAGACACTGACGACGACACCAAACCAAAGCTCGACAAGACCTCAGCCGGGATCTTCAAGCCACAGATCAGTATACTACAGTGGAATGCAAATGGTATTTACAGGGAAAGCCAACTTCTTGAAGACTTAGAACAAGGTAGATGTAATCGCAATACAAGAAACTCGCCTTCTCCCGCGCGATAAGACCCCAACTCTCACCAATTATCACCCAGTTCGTAGAGACCAACCATTACAAGGGGAAGCTCGGTGAAGAGGTCTTCTAACGTATGTCAAGAAATTACTACCCTACTAAGTGTGCTGACCCCTCAACAATGAAGAAGGAGCTCTTGAAAGATTGTCAATACAGATCCCAATTTCCAACCAGCAGACAGTAACCATTTCCAATTGGTATCTCCCTCTGGAGAACTCCAATTTCCTGCAACGGATTGGTTTTTCAATGTCAGTTTTTCAACCAGAAATACAGAAGAATGAGATAATCTGTGCTTATTTGAATGCCCACAATGAAATATGGGATAAGCATGCACATTCTGACGATAGAGGTGCCCAGCTGGTGGAGGCCATCATGGATGCCGAGAGAGGCTTCCAGAATGATGCTGAACTCGCCAAGCGCCAAGATCCAGCTTCCGTCGGCTTCTCTTCTTCAGATGTCACCTTTGTCCACAATGCCATTCACCACCACTGTGACTGGACACCGCTGGATTCTCTTTCATCCGACCACAGGCCAATCTTGACAACTCTCCATCTCTCGTCACAGCAACGGAAGGGACCAAAACGACTGGTGTGGAACTGGAAGAAGGGCAACAGGTCGCCATACACAGCAGACTTTGAAAAGCGATTATCCCAAAACTCATTTGACGAGAATGCATCCATCACCTGTGCATATGAATCATTTTGCGCCGCCATCTTTACCGCAAAATCTCACATCGGTCTCAAAGCCGTAGACTGGAGAGAGTTGAAGAACAACAGAAATCTCTCAGGCTGAAATAGAGAGAGACACCGCAAGAGCAACGTCCGGTATCCAGTCCGAGCAGTATAAAGATCAAGATGCTCATTTGAAACGTCTGTTTCGGGAACGAAAGGCGGAAATTTGGGAGCGGAAGGTGATGAAAGGAAAGGGAACTAAAGAGATGTGGTCGATTCTCCGCAATCTCACTACAAACAAAACCTCTGACACTGCTCGTATCATCTCCGAAAACGGCAAAATTATGTCAGCCCAAAGCAGAAGGCGAATGCATTCGTCAAACTGTACCGAAGTGTGAGTTCGCTAAAGGTCGAAAAACCGGACCGTGGTCTCAAGAAGCTTTTTAATGGTCTACTACGCTCTGAACCGGTTCACTCTGAGGAATGCCGAGAGTTCACTCTAAGCGAGCTTAATGTAGCCCTCAAAAGCTTCAATCCATCCAAAGCTCCCGCATCTGACATGATCCATCCCAGACTCCTTCACCACCTTGGTCCTATAGCCGTTAATACCTTATTACACATCTGCAACCTATCCTGGTCAACAATGGAGATACCTCAAGCCTGGAGAGTAGCTGATGTACGCCCAGTACTTAAAGCAGGCAAAGACGCCCAGTGTCTTGATAGCTATCGGCCAATCTCTCTCACCTCGATGATGGGGAAAGTTATGGAGAGACTAGTAACCAACCGATTACGCTATTTTGCGGAATGTCATAATCTTCTTACACCCTTTCAAGCTGGGTTCCGTCCCGGCCGCAGTACAGAGGACCAGCCTCTCCGACTTTCCCAATCTATCAGTGATTGGTTCCAGCACCTACCAATGCAGCGTACGGTAATGGAATGGCTCTGATCGACTACTCTAGAGCATACGACAAGGTGTGGCAAGACGCGCTTCTTTTCAAAATGCAGCAAATGGGAGTCCCGACCAAGATGCTACGATGGGTCCAAGCTTGGCTTTCCAACAGACTCACATGGGTGACGTTTGACGGAGAAAAAAGCAAAACGGTCATTTTGAAGCAAGGCGTCCCACAGGGATCAGTTTTATCGCCACTTCTGTTCCTTTTTTATATTAATGACCTACCCAACGGCATCGCTCAATCCAACGTGAGCCTTTACGCAGACAATGTAGCT
Source organism: Pterobdella sp. o SKG-2022 (assembly GCA_964035795.1). Classification (NCBI taxonomy): domain Eukaryota; kingdom Metazoa; phylum Annelida; class Clitellata; order Hirudinida; family Piscicolidae; genus Pterobdella; species Pterobdella occidentalis. Next base: position 3,851,953 of record OZ038322.1, read on the forward strand.
TTTTGGAGTCAAGCCTCTGGTCTACTACAAGCAGAACATGGCTTGCAAACTAACCTGAACCACATCGCGGAATGGAGCAAATGGTGGAAGGTGGAACTCTTTGTCCAGAAGTCAGAATGCTCCTTTTTCACCATCAGCACGCACGAAGCTAGCTGGCGTCCCAATTTGAAGCTAAGTAACCATGCACTTGAGTATAATCCTCTCCCCAAGTTCTTTGGTGTCACATATGATCGTCAGTTAACTTTTGTCCCCCATGCAGCGACTGTCGGCCAAAATCTGCGGAGACAGGCTAGTGCTTTGAGAAGCCTTGCGACGACTGACTGGGGCTACAACAAACAAACATTACGGGCTACTTTCATCGCAACGGGCAGATCAGCTGTTGAATATACGGCGGCCGCATGGCTACCGTGGGTGTCGTCTTCAACTATGGAAAAGCTGGAGACGTGCCAACGATTTGCGGGACGAGCTATCACTGGACAAGTCAAAACCACACCAGAAGAGGCGATCTTCAAAAAATTGGCACGAGAGCCACACAACTCGGCGCCATAACCCCAGAAAAATCGAAAAGGTTTAAACCCGAAAACCCGCGTCTTTTATTGCTGAGCAGTCATCCCGTCAACGCACGAAAAAGCCCAGGTGGCGAGCCAAGGCCGGAGCAGTATGGGAGTCAATCTTCGGAAATACCAGTTCTGCCAAACAGCCAGAACTTCTTCCCCATGGATGCAGATAGGTGAACATATCTTCGAGACTTCCGACAGCAAGTCCGGGGACGCTGAAGCTAACAAGAAATGGGGATTGCAACGACTGGAGGAAGGCTGGAACACCTTTGACCTGGTTGTGTATACCGACGAATCAGCAACGAGTGGGACCGGAACAGGTGGTTGGGGAATTGTCGTTACCACTGGCCACCCTAGCGACCCTCAAGTTTTCCGCTATTTTGCCATTTCCACCGGCAAAAGGTGTTCCTCTGACCAGGCGGAAATAAAGGGGCTGGTTAAAGCACTTCAAGTAATCCAGGCGGAAGTGCACGTTCAGAAAGCCCGAATTGTCCACGATAGCCAATCTGTCTTACTTCGCATTCAGGCAACGCACCCATCCAAACTGTGCAACGACAGAGACGAACACACTGTTCTTAAAACAATTTCAATGCTGACGGCACGGAGCTGCCAGGTGACCTTTACTTGGTGCCCGGGTCACTGTGGCATCACTGGCAACGAGCTAGCAGATGCTCAGGCGAAGAAGGGGGCTGACGCTGACCAAACGGACGTTGACCATCACTACACGACAGCCAAAGTGATGATACGCAGAGCAACAAGGGGCGGGCCGGCGTCGCATGAACTCACTCAACGGATCTATGGTGATAGAGGATCAAAGGTCAACAGAAAAGAAGAAGGCTAACTGGGAAGAAGAGATCAGGTGACTTTAGGCCGCCTTCGATCTGGTCACCATCCGGAACTCAAATATTGGTTGCCAAAAATCAACAGAGTTGATACCATCTGTCGGAAATGTGGCCTAGGTGATGAGACCGCTGAGCATGCCATCTACAAATGTCCGCGTATACATCGGTCACCTGCTGAACCCCCTCCTCCCGACACAATGGCATTAAACCCTAAACTGACTGATGATATGGGATAAGTGGAAATTGATGTCAGACCTTTCAAACATTTCACAACCCCAACTCCTACTACACTAACTCACTAACTCGCTTTCACTCATCGCTCAACAACAACAACAGCAACAACAACAGCTGCAGCAACAACAACAGCAAGAGCAACAACAACAGCAGCGACAACAACAACAATAGCAGCAGCAACAACAACAATAGCAGCAGCAACAATAACAATAGCAGCAGCAACAACAAAAGCATCAAAAGAAATAGCAACAACAGCAACATCAACATTAACAACAGCAATAACAATAGAAATAAGAACAACAACAACAAAAGCAACAGCAGAAACAACAACAAAAATACAAACAATAACAACAATACAAGTTTAAATGCCATCTCAACGCTCTCAATCGGTGAAGACGCAAATTTGGAAAAAGTGTCACAATTCAAGTACCTTGGCAGTATCCTTAGTAGGGACAACTCGGTTGATGTAGAGGTGGAATCCAGAATCAACAGAGCAGCCCAAGTTTTTCGTACAATAAGCCGCCTCGTGTGGTACCAGTCGAAAATAAATGTCCACACCAAATTGAAGCTGTTTAAATCAACCATCATACCAACGTCATTATACGGCAGTGAAACATGGAACCTTCTACAACATCACATACAAAGGTTACAGGTTTTCACCAACAGATTTTTGAGAATTATCACCGGCACTTCTCTATGGGAGAAAATAAAGAATAACCAACTTCGAGGCAAAGCAAATATAGAAAGGATTGATGTGATGATCCAATAAAGAAGACTGCAATGGCTAGGCCACCTTGAAAGAATGCCGGCTGATCGATTGTCGAAAAAATTTCTGACAAGCAAAATATCTGATGGTAGAAGACAGCAAGGTGGACAGAAACAGAGATGGCACGATCTAGTTCATAAAGATCTCAAAACGCTGAGCTTGGTAGATGTATGGACACAAGAAGCGCACAACAGAAAACTATGGCGAGAAAACATCACCAAGCGTCTTCACGGTCTCAACAGAGAAAAAGAACTAGAGGATAAATCAAAAAATTTCCTAGCTTGCTCATATGCAGGATGCACCAAAATATGTGCAAATAAAGCTGGTCTAGCAAACCACTACAGGCAGATACATCGAAACCAACAACCCATAAGATGTGAATACTGTGGCCTGAGCTTGAAAAACCAAAGCATCCATAACCATCGCAAAAAATGCTCAACTTCCAATCTATTGCACCTGCCACATAGTGTATAAAGCAAAGACTGTATGTGTGTGTGTGTGTGTGTGTGTGTGTGTGTGTGTGTGTGTGTGTGTGTGTGTGTGTGTGTGTGTGTGTGTGTGTGTGTGTGTGTGTGTGTGCGTGTGTGTGTGTGTGTGTGCGTGCGTGTGGGAAGCATACGAGAGGTAAGTGGAAAGAGTTAAATGTGGTGATGGACCGACGCATTACACCCAACAGAAACTGGCATTGCCTCATGGTGTGTGAGTGCCGGTGAATTATTCGATAATGCATTGAAAACTCAGCAAATCAACAAGCCAAAAATAATTCTCGAACAAGCGATCAACTCCAAGGAAAGAACGATAATTAGCTATATGCTTGGTGTGCCATCTCGCCACATCTTCATCAACTTCATCTTCTCTCGAGTCTTGATGCCTGATGTAGATGGGATTTATTAATATTTTTGTTAAGTCATTATAGACTTGACTGTTTCAAATAAATTTGCTCATATATGTTGACGTAAAATAACTAGAAATCAATATAATAGTAACGAACACTGATTTATTGAGAAACTTAATACACGAAGCTTTTCGTAAGAGTATCTTACATTATCAAAGCTTCGTGTATTAAGTTTCTCAATAAACCGTAGTGTTTGTTTCTATCATACTGCTTATATATATATAATTAATTTTCGTCTTTAGAAATAATCACAGTTAACACTGAGTCCTAACAATTTCTCACACTTATAACAAAAAGAAAGCTTGCAGTTCATTTTGATCGTCAGCCTACCACACACACCCGTTGAGAGTACAGTATTTTATAACGTGCCATTTTGACCATTTTGTTTGCTTTTCGGCTCTATATAATCCCGGGATACATATTTTATGTGGACTCTTTATAACCTCGAGGCAGGTGCTTTCAACTTCAGACAAAACTTTTTGCAACTTAGCCAAATCATCATTTTTGTGCATGATTTGAAATCAATTGTATCATTAAACAATCAAATTAAAGTAACTCACTGTTAGCTTTTTCCGCAAAAATTTCTTTTTTTAATAACTTGTTCTTTCTTTTCTTTAAATGAACTGTTGTTTTTCATATATATTCTTCAAAAGCTGTTATGTTTATTAGCCTGTTTTGTTATATTTATCGAATAATGCATACTAAAATGAGCTAAAAAATTGCATCACCCAAACGTGACTCGAAAAAACTTTCATTTAGCAATAGAACTTATTACAGAATCAAGCTTAAGCTTCATAAACATCAATTATTAACTAATTAGGGAAAAGTTAATTAACTAACGTCTAGTGGCAGCTTGATAAAAAGTTTATTTTCGAAAAAATATATACTTCATTCTTCAAACACAGACAATGTTTAGTGTTGGTATGTATTGTAAAGTTTAAATCGCCCAAGCTTTTTTATTCATTTGAGAAAAACTTCTCAAAATATATTAAAGAACACGTTTATATAATGAATTAAACGTTTTCTTGTGTTTAAAATCTATATTACAATAGATTCAATCTATTGAAACAACTCACGTCCGTTCACTGCAAGAGTGCAAAAGGGAGCTTACAACCGAAACATCACTCACATTCCGACCGGATTCAAATATTTTTCCATATTTTAATTATTTATTCAATTTTAAAAATAGATTATCAAGTACTTCATACTTATTCTTACGGAAAGCTTAATGTTTGTGGTCATATATTATCGCTCAACTAATATTTAGGTTAGGTTTTGTCAGGGCTCCTAAAGTCCATATTTCTAATGAAACTTTTATTGTTTCAATTCTTTAACAACTTTTTGTACCATTCCTCTGACGATACTTTTCAAGTATTTTAATTAAAAAACTTATTTCGAAACGTTCCACAGGTGGCAAAAAGGAGTCTAGTGAGACAGAAGCTTTGAAATCTTGTTTTTGGTTCAGAAATGCCAAGTTTTTTCTCTTCAATGCTTATTCCCCCACACACCGCCAAAGAACCAGCTTTGGTTATTAAATTTAAAAATGCTATGCTTAGCTTAAAAAGGATAATCAACTTGGTATTAATATTGGGTCGAGATTCTAAAAACTCGACTGCTTGAAATACATTTTAGTTTTTTCTTTGACTTTTGTTATGTTTTCAAATAAATGAATTTTAAATTGTCGAAAAATTTAAGATCTTTGCTTTTTTGTTTTTTTTTTTAATCCGAGTTTTTATGGCACGAAGACCCATTTGGCAGTTTTAATTATTTCGAAATGCAATTTCAGTTTTAAGTGTTAATGTCAAACTTTCAAAAGCAGATTTTATTATCTAGCCAGGTCCATACAAATCAACAACAATTAGACACGATTATACAAGTTTAAATATTTTAGAGAAATTCAATAAATCTATTTTCAAAACCTAAATTAAATTAATAAAAAAGGCTGATTATTTTGTTAAAAGACGCTAATTGAAATGTCACTATTTAACGACCAACATGGCGCATGAAAGGGGAGAGCAACGTTGCAAGTTTGGTCAAGATGGCTTTTAATGCGTCAAAACTACAAAAATATCAATATATTAGCAACCATATTATCCTAGTATTCTTACCAATTTTTTTCACAATCAATATAACTTGTATCATAAAATATATAAGGTTCACATAATGAAAAACATAACGTATGATTTCATTTTGTTTAATTTTCAAACGACGAGCGACTGATGATAGAAGGGTCACTGGGGGACTTTTGGTTTTCTAGATGACAATATCTAGTGTTTAATGGACTTTAAAATTATCTTTGCTTCCAAATAAAAAAATTGTCAATTGGAACCGAGTAAAAATAAAAATTGATTCCAATAAAATGAAATTAAATTTTTGTTTCAGCTTTCAACAAAGAATACCTTCACCTATCTAAATAAAAATTCAAAAAGTTAAATTTGACACTCTCATAAGCCTGATAGTCAATAAAGACATTACAACTTTTCACATACTTTTCATGACATCATATTAGTGAATGCCATCCAAATTTTATAAACACTTTAAACAAAACACAACTTTGACAAACATACCCTTATATTCAGTTTCAATTGCTGCTATAAAATATGGTAAAGAACACGAGTAATAATATTAACAAACGCAATATAGTTTGACGCTCTAGATCATCTTGAAATACATGTGGGAAGAGAGAATGAATTTGGGATAAAAAGTCTTTCGGTAACATACTGACGAGCTTGAAGAATTTCAAAAAGTATTTAAGACTGAATTTTTTTGGATACTTTTAAAAGACCAAATCAAAAGATTTCCATTGAAACACTTGCCACGTGGCTAGCTCACAAGTATTCGAGACCTAAACCAATTAAAGAAATTATATTAAACAAATGGAACTTCATCTAGAATAATGCGAGCCGATAAAAAGTGTGAAGAAACAAAGTTATGATGACAGGATTCAGCCACAAACAATGATAAAAGCATCGGCGACATATCAAATAATAAATTTTACACTCATACACACACACGACTCACTATAAACCAATTCTATGCTATGTTATTATCAGTAATTCTGGATCGAATAGCTAATCCATCTATTATTTTTGCACGACGCTTCTGTATTGCTCATTCATTCCTTGTGAACACCGGTAACAGAGGAATGAAGTCATTTATAAGACATAGCTCAATGCATTATATTTAACACAATAGCTTTGATCTTTCCATTCACCCAGTGGACTCTTTCAATGATATGTTCATGTCTACGAATTTGTTTTATTAAAAACTCCACAAGATTTACTTCATTAAACTATGATTTCTATTTGATTATCTGGCACACTTGACACTTCATACAAACCCGAATAACTCGATGCCTTTCAACCTAAACACTCGTGTATACTTAGTCGAATTTTAAGCTTCATATGAAAACTCATGAGAGAGCCAAAATAACCTTATCACAGCAAACCATTCAGCCAATTTTGACAATTTTTACATCGTATCGTTAACCCTGATGAAAATCTTTACGCTTATCACATCAAATTCTACTTGGACATTCTTGGAATGGATGATTATCAATGAAGTCATAATCTAAACCAATTACTTGTTAAAAATAAAGACATATAATGGATCGGCCACACATAGTGTGTTTGATAAACATTAGCTATTGTTCTTCTCTCTAGACTTCGAATGCACTCATATAGTTTATGTCTGCATTAAAAGCAACTGAATCAATTGTAACGATAACAACGACATAAACGCACATACAAAAGAATATAAACAACAAATATTCCATACTAATAAACAGATACTAATAAAAGTCTAATAATAGGCGATGCCAAAATATGCGAGACATGGCTTCTATTGTTATCGAATGACCACTGTCAATGCATTATTAAAAAGTTCGATGCGTTTTTTAAAGTGTTATTGGACATAATGGCAACGTGGTCATAATACAAAATATATCATCAGTTTTAATGTTATCTTATCGCTGTATAATCATGGGGGTATTAACTACTTTTGATAACCAGAAGAAAATTTTTCAGATCGTTGAGTTACAAAGCTTCATAAAAATTATTTCAATCTTATGTATTCACATTGAAGAAAATATCTAGAATATATGAAGTCGAAGAAAAAAAAATTAAATATACAACCCCGAGAAAACAGACCCAAAACCTCAAAAGCCTCCCGAAGCTTCGGATAATGAAATTTGATTGTGTTATGAAATGCACCTACACGCCCTATAACTAAGGTGGAGGCGTGAAGAGCCTAATGCCTGTCTAATAATCAAGAGACAAACTTTGCGTGTGGCCATCGATACTTACAACATAATGAAAGAATTTGGAAAAGAGATAAAATCAAATGCGTGCTTTTAATATGTCATAAAGAGCACTGATACGTCAAATAGAAAATAATATGCTTTACAATGCTTTCCCATGTTTGCATTAGTAAAATAACTATTATTTTATTCTCTGGGCTTTTCCATTGTATTTATTTCACATCTACTTTCTCTAAATATTGCAATTCTTTAAATGAAAATTTAAATATTGTCTTTTGAAATTTAAATTGGTAATTTTCTTACAGTTATAGCTGAAACATACAGTATTTGAAACTATTTAAATCGGTAAATGCTAAATTTTTGCTCTTTATACACACAAATAATTTTGTATGCACTTTCTAAATTAGAAAATAAAATTTATCCACGTCTTTCAACAAAACTTATTCAATCTACAAAGCCGTGGTGGTGAGGTAAATGTTTCTGGAGAAAAACTTGAAACTCTCGCAAATAATTCACTAATTATTCTTTAAAATCGCAATTTTTCAAGAAAACCATTATCCCATGAGCTCGCCAACGTCCCACCAGAGCCTAAGTTAGACGTAGGAATTCTGCAAAAAAATGTTTTTTATAGAGTTATTTTTCAAAATTTATGTTAATTTGATAAATTTCCAAACAAAAATAAATGTTTATAATCAAATCTAAGAATTTTTTTTTGATTCACCGCAGACCGAAAAATTCTTGACAAGAAAATAACACGCTTGGTCCTTTTGTACAACATTAAAATTTTTTTCTCTTATTTGTTATACATACGTGCACTCTCTATTAATAAATTTTCCATTTGAGTTGGCCATCCATCAGCATCATTTCTTTTCGAGATTCGTGTTCTATTACTTGTATGAAAACTCTTATAAAGCAACGTAAAAAACTTGTAGAAATTACATCGAAAATAGGAGATTTTTTTAATATATTCATTTAAAGGAAAAGCTGAAATTTTTGATAAGTTAGCCTTAAAGCTAAAACATTCCCAGTTCAAACTCTGCGGAAACTCTCTAGACTCAAACTTTAAAGTTTTTGATTGATTTGAGTAACTACATTGTAAATTTAATTATTTAGTGTAAATTTTTCAAAGAAACAAATTAGTGAAACTTGAATACTTTTTATTTCAATACAAAAAAGCTTTCCGTTATCAGTGTAAAATTTTAAAACATATAAAAATGGATTACTGTTGAGCTCTCATGTTTTTAATAAAAACTATTAAATGTTTAGTAATTTCATACAAAATAATTAAAATTAAGCTCTTGCAACCAAACCCGCCATGAAAACAACAAGCTCTACCAAAACACTCCTACAGCTAGCCCCTTATAACTACACATTTGTTACAACTCAAATACTTGGTTTTCAAAACCTCACCACACATTTGTAATAAATTTGTTTCTTACTCTGTAATGAATTAAGCGATAATGCAATAAGAAGCATTAATCTTCATTTCTGCACTGTAACGTAGTTCACACGGCTTAAAACTTTTGTAAAACTGTGAAACTTCAAAAGCAAATACAAGAATCACAACTAACCATTGAATATTCAGGGCTGTGAGCCCGAAGTGTCAGCTGTCAACATCTGATACAGAAATTCATCAGCCATGCACCTATGGCCAGCACAGTATGTATCATTGAAAGAATTCAAACATGAAAGCATAAAAAATGTTTTATTTCATTGAAAATTTTATTTTGGATTTAAATTATTGCATTCTTAACATACACAAACATACCCTTTAACGAATTCTTCTTTAGACAATACACCATCGCCGTTCTCGTCCATCTTTTCAAAAATTTCTTTTGTTCGTCTATCCGGCGTATCATTAGGGTCGTTCAACGATAAAGATGGCCCCACCATTTTGAATATCGCCTTCAAAAGGTAAATGAACATGATTTAGTTTGGACATTTTAAAAATTTTTTAGTTTTAAATAATTAATTTTTACGTGTTAAATGTGATTTCTTCAATAAAAGTATTCCCTTCCAATGTTTTGTAAAAATTCTAACAAAACCATTAATATAACATTAAATTAATCGCATACAACACTTCGGGACGCCTGAATCTCGAAATGAAAAGAGCTTCAAAGAGAAAATGAACATTTCTGAAACAGATAATCAAGATTCAAATATTTTCATTCTTGATGATGTGTTTCACTCTTCGTTGAATAACTTCCTACAGTATAAATTTGATGAAAATTGCAGAGAACGACCAGCAATCACTAGATAATGTTATTGAGTTAGAAAAGGAGAGATTTCGGAGTTGGCAACTAAAGGTTTGGAGGGATATATATATAGATAAAAAGTTGAAAATGAAATGACTATTATTATAAAAACAATAAATTATAGAAAAAAGGATGATAAGAAAAAAAAACAGGTTTTAAAAAGAGGATCAGGAATAAATGTTAATGACTGGCAGAAAAAACCTTCATAAAACGCTATCTACCATCAACTCATCTCAAAACTCGAGAATCTTTTAATAATTTAAAGAAAACACCGATGTTTAAGATAAGGACTGACACTGTAATTGTCCCAGAACTACTCGTAAAATCGGTATTAACTATGAATTTTTCAAAAATGGCCGAATTAGGAATACTTTTTCAAAACTATACTTCAAAATTTAATTTTTCAACCTCTTGCAATCTCATTTCAAGAGGCTGCTTTGTTTTGAGCATCGTCAATACTTGTGGCCGTCTGGAGCTTGTTTCAGTGTGTGTTTCTCCAAACTCAAGCCTTATAACGAGATAGTTTGCCTCATCGTGGCATTGTTTGCTCAGATACAAAAGAGTTCAAAAATTTTTTTAATTGATTTTTTGTTTCAAGGAATTTTAAAAAGTTTAATTTTAAACAAATACTTGAAATTTAAAAGAATGAAAGCAAATCTTCAATGTTTGTAGTTGCAAAACTGATCAATGTGTTCACCAAAGTCAAATAGGAAAAATAAGAAAATTCTCTGAAGCTGCGTGAAATAAAAAAAACTTCAATTTATTTTAATTGATAAAATCTAGATAAGATTTTGAACTCCGTTTTAAAAGTATTTTTGAACATTTTTGAAACAAAAAAAATATTTGCGGATCTTAATTACAGTTTTTTGGGTCAACTCATACTTCATTCCACCTTTAAAATTTTCCATCCCCAAAAATCTTTTTAATTAGACCAACATTCATAAGTAAACTTTTAAAATCTTTCTATATACTCATTTAATTGTTTGAGAAATATATGTTTATAAAAGAAAACTCCAACAAGTTAAATAAATGAAAAGAAGCCATGCTATAGACAACATCTAAACACCAGCAAATCCCGTGAATGATATCAAATTTCGATAAGTCTCTATAAGGTCTCTATAACTAATGGTGCTTCACTTATGTACTAGCACTTAATTTTAAAATTAAAATCCCTATTATTATTTGTCTTGCGATTTATTCTTAGATAACTTGAAATTAATTTCATCACTTAGTTTTGTCAAGAATGCCTGGTAAGCAGGTGCAAGCGATTGAAGCCGCAGAGCGCCATAAGTTTGTTTCAATTAGCTTCAATTCTGAGTCACATATAAGTAAGCTAATTTAAAATAATGATATTCATTAATGACACACATGTGATTATTTTGTTTCTAATAAAAACTTAAATTTTTCAATCCTATTTATAAATTTCGAAACAAAAATATTTCCTTCTTCTTCCAAACTATTGCGTTAAGACACACTGTAACTGCATCAACGGGTGACTATGCTGAGGGTGTTGCGCTCGAAAGGGTTGATGCTGTGAGATCCAACGCTCAATTTATCAGAATTCAAATTTTCAAGTTAACATTTAAAAAAAAATACTTAGAATTAAATATTTGGCGGTTTAAACGGTGTGTTCAACTTGATTTGAGAGTTATGAAGAGACTAGAATTAGTATTTCAAAGTGCACACACTCAATCATTTGCAAAAATACCTTGATCCACCATGGAAATGATACAGAATTAGCTTGAAATTTTTAAAATTTTTCATATTATGTACTAAAAGTTTAAAAAAGCTTTCAGAAAGAACAAAAAATACTTAAATTGACATGACACACTTTTATAAAACAAAATTAATTAAAAAGCTTTGAAAACTTGTTTCAACATAATTTTGTTTTTTGACTCCTATGTATTTTGGCAATAGTGCTTTTGAAGGCGGGTCTTTATGAAAATCTCAATAACATACAGCTGTTTACCGTTTTCAACTTAATTATATAAATGAAGAATAAAACGAAAAATTCATATAATTTCTTTTACAAAATTGTTTAAAACAAAAGTTTTTGAATAAAAAAGTTTAACAAGAACATTTGTGGAAATTCTAATATTCAAAAAATTTTTAAATCTAATGTCATACATAAAATTGTCAAATACAGTAAACAACATTGATTTTCAAATTTCATTTCCCAAACACATCTATGAAAACTACAGATTCCATCAAAAAACAAAGAAAAAACAAACTCCAATAATTTCAGCCATTTCGTGAGGTTCAATAGTGCCATCCCCATTCACATCGTACATGTTGAAAGCCCACTCGAGCTTCTGCTCAGGCCTGCCCGAAGACGTGATGTTGATGGCCTGTAGGAACTCCTGGGAAAGGATGTGTAACTAATCTTTTCGTTATCAGTTCCCATATAAGCATTTTTTATATTTCCAATATTATAAGTCTTATAGTGTTACAAATGATTACACTTATTGACAAAATCAGCTTGGAAATTTGAAAATGCTCAAGCCTTTGAAAACTCAAAAGTTTCGATTTAATTATGCTGAATAAATATATATTCTAGTTTGTATTGTGAAAAAGTAAAAAGAATTGGTCATATGAATTGAAAAATTTTAAATAAAGTTTTTTTTAAATTAAAAAAAAATTTTTTTAAACTTTTTTCAAGTTTGACAACTTAATGAATCGTAAAAAATTAGTTCCATGCTCATATTCTGAATAAATAATTTTGGAATGAAAAAAAAAATAAACTAAGAAATCTCTTATTTCTCATAGCTCTACCTAAAGACGTACATGATTGAAAACACTTTGAGATGGTTTTCAAATTCAGCTGAAACTCTATGGAATACAATTGGTTTCATAATATTATATTTTACGATGAGGAGTTTCTGAAGTGCATTCATTTAAAATATCTCCAACTTCTGATAAGCTACTACAAAGATTTAGTTAAAAGGCTACATAATCTTGAAAAACCATCATCCTGAAGTTAAGACCAGAGAACTATAAAGCAAAAAGAAACATCGATGCCTCCAAAATAGTTTCATAAAATTATGAAAGCAAAAATTCAAAAAATTTTGAATTTGTATCAACTCCGCTCTTTGATATTCACACCAAGAAGCTTGGTGGTTGAAATAAATAAAACTTTGTGTTCTTTTTATAATTTTAAGGCTTTTTTATTTAAATTCGAAATTATTTGTCTTTTATTTTGTAAAATTTTTCATTGAATATATGTCTCTTTCATTATAACTTGCAATTTTGAACAAAATATTCCGATTAAAAGTGGAACTTGTGTATGCATATAATTTCGATGCTTGAAACACTGTTAAAACATGAATGATGGCCAAGGTTGGTGAAATGGGGACTAATTCGGTTCACATTACAAAATAATAAAGCTCTTCAGTAAGTTGCTTCTTTTAAGTATTTTTGTCTTCAATTTTTACAAAAAGATCTTTTTTCAAACATAAGTGCATATCTTTTAATTCTAAATGTCAAAGTTTAGATAGAATTTTAAGTTGTCAGCTTTGAGAAACATGATTTTATTTGCAAATCCTTGCCTCCAAGTTTTTTTAATCTTTGAAATTCGATTTTAAATTGAAATATTTTAAAATATTTAAGTAAATTTTGAAGAAAATGAATTTTTTTTATACAAAAAACACATTAACCAATGTCTGTAAAAAGCATATTTTCTTTTGTTGAAATCCTTTTTATCCTTGATTTAAATCGTTTCATAACTTTGAAAACTAGCAAAGATAACTTATTAAACCAAATGGGTCGATTAAAGTTAAAGAAGCATTATAAAAGCAATGAAGATTAGAAACTATGCCATCTCGCCATCTACCATGCAAAATTTATGCTTAGCTAAGATCCTCATGACCTGTACTTTGTGAAAATGCACCTCCATTTGAAACCACAATCGTTGGGTTGCGCTGCATTAGAGGTTCATATTGGGGTTAGTCAAAAAACTTGGTGCTCAGCGTTTGAAGAAGTTATGAAAACATTATGGCTTGCTTCAATAACAATAGCCAAACATAGAAGTTTTCAAATTATTCGAGGTTAATGTTAGTTATATCTGATTTAACATTTGGTTTTCATTTTTTTATTTGAAGGGAGGTGTAGTGAAAAAAATTTGCTTTGAAAAAATTCTTTATTTTTCTCATTAAGTTGGTTTCAAAATTTTAAAATTTCAACTTTTAAGATTTGACAACCTAATTTCCAAAGTTTCCGTGTAATAGCCTTCAATATATGAATTATTTTTTGCAATGCTCAACTCTTCAAACTAGAAGATATATCATTACGCTTAAAAATGAAATATGTATTTCCTTTTTACAAGAATGAAGTTATGCTTTATACTTCTCCACTTATTGATGTAAAACTTTGGACGTTGGAAAAGTTTGCATAAAAAAGTGAAGTTTAGAATTTTCATTCATGCGCCTACTTATTTGTGCAGCGGCACCGCACCCACTGTTCACCGAAACAATAAAACCTCATTTGACACACTCGAAATAAACCTACTTGGGTCATGATTTAATTTGATTTAAAACATAAAAAACTGTAGCTAATTACAATTCTCTATCAAGATGTCAAAGAAGTCGGCAAGCTTGCGTCCAAACAAAGCATGTTTTTGTACAGCTTGCTTATTCAAATTCCTTATTGATGCGAGCTAAATCAAAGTGAATTTCTGTGCAGTGTTTCACTTTTTTCATTTCGTTTTAACTTTTTTTTATATTTTTAAAAATATTGAAATTGAGAAATATTTTTGGAATAAGTAATAAATAACAGACCTTGAAGTCAATTTTGCCGCTGTTGTCTGCATCGAAGGTGCGAAAGACATGTTCGCAAAACTTGTCGGCCTCCCCTTGGGGGAAGAAACTTGAATAGACCTCTAAGAATTTTTCTCTTGTTAGCTGACCGTTGGGGCAATCTTTCTGTGGAAAAATAATTGTTTTACAATTTTTAAAAGTTGATGTTAAAACGAGATAAATTTATTTTTTGAAGAACCATATCATAATGCTTTTAATGCAATTTATCGAAGTTTTTCAAATAGCTACACTTTTATATATCCAAAAAGTTTTTCAATAACTGATCTATCACTTCATAATATATTTTTATCTATCAGAATGTATTTTTTTCAAACAGTAGATTCATCTAAAACTGCCTTATTTCGAAGTTGAAAAACAAAAAAGATTTGAAATCAGACATATTAAATGTCTATGACATGAGTCTTCAATTTATACTTTTGAAATATATTTATGACGTTTGAAGCTTTTTTAAAATAAGATAATTATTTTTTCAAATACAGACGTAGCTAAGTGTTTTTAAAGAGAAGTGACCCTAGAGCTCTGTGAAAGCTTTTTAGAGTTCTCAAGGAAACTCAGCACCACACAATACTGCAAGCCAACATAAGCAACAGTTTCCAGCAACTTTAAAAGTTATATTGTCGTTTTTATAAAAAATTTTGAGTGAATATTTGGAGTGAATATTTTTGTAAATCCATACATACTAAAGTGAGTCGACCATTAGATCACCCCTATCTGGGGTTTCGGTTGCCCAATTGATGGGTTTCACAGGGCGCTACTGCATATCGACAAATACACATACTAAAGAAAAATTATATTTTTATTGAGGGTTTTGATAAACTCAAGATCTGTTTGAAAAATCGTCAATTTAATGGTTGTTTTAATTAGTTTTTTGTTTTTTCTTAAATGAAATGCTTTTCAAGTTTTGTAAGTGTGGTACTTTTGAAACGATTTTTAAAATCAAAATTTATGATTTTAAAACAATTTTCACTGTTATCAAAAACTTTCCACTAATATTAAAAATTTTCATAACAAACTATTTCAATTTTTTTCCATCATTCTTAGGTTTTTAAAATACAAAAACTTTTTTATCTGAGCTAAAGTTGTATCTTGAGATATTTAACGAGGATTGAATAATGGGCAAAAAAGTTACAATTTAAACTTTCCAAAACAAGAGCTTTATAAATAATTATTTTCATGTAAAAAACTCATTTTAAAATATAAAATTTTTGAAGACTATTTATAAAATACTTTACAAAAAATAGAACTTTTAAACGGTTCCTCAAACTGACTTCTTAGTTCTTCCAGTTAAAATTGCAAATGCGAATAAAGTTAGTGACATTAATTTAAGGAGTTTCTAGACCACATAATTATTATGCAGAAAAACTATTGGAAATATTAATACAAAATAATATATGACTTTTTGTTAGCCAAAAAGTCTGGAAAAAAATTTGAGATTTCTTCCAAAAGAATTGTGGAAACAGAAAACTAGTTTTTCAGGGAAGCCATTCCAAAAGGTACGAAAAAAAATTTCTTCCATGTGGTTTTTAGCTTATACCTACTTGGAACAACTCAGTTCCAGTGACTTTCTGGACACCACTGGCTACCAGTTTTCCAAAGATGCAAGTTTAAATTTCTTTGGCTCATTGCCTGCATTTTTAAGCTTAAACAACCTTTGTATCGTTTTGATCTTTTGTCTATTAAGTACACCAATCAACAGCTCAAATATTTGTACTTTGGTTTTCAGCTTTATCGAACTTTTTCTTCAAATATGTTTATAAGTCACTCTTTCTCTCAACATGACCCACGTCCGTGGAACTCTCTTCGGCCTAACATGCGCTCATCACCATCTTGAAAGTTTCCGCAAACTCTTAAAAATTCATTTATACCATACAAAACTTATTCATAATTTATCTCAAACTTTTGAGTGCTTTTGAAGCAATTTATTTGTAAATTGCGCGCTAAAAAATTTTAATAACTATTATAGTATATAAACGCGTATGTAAAAAGTAAAACCTAAAATTTCAAAAAAAAGCAACTAATTAAATTTAAAGCATTTTTGAAAATTTCAAAATTTCCATAAAACTTTCAAAAAACAAATTTGAGAATAAAATTTTTTATTCAAAAGATTCTTTAACTGCCTGGATTCAAGTTGTATAGTCCCCTGGTTCAAAAGTATCTGTGCACTCTGCAGTGTCTTAAAGCTTTTGAACAAATCCCAAACATAAAACTCCAACTTGAGTGTTAGGTTTTTTCAAAAGTTTAAATTTAAAAAAAAACTTGTCTCTAATGATTTTTTCGAAATAGTTTGAAATAATTTATTTTCAAGGACGATTCAGAAGCGTTAGTATAGATGTGGAGGAACTTGCCCTCAAAATAATATTTCACTGAAAACGTCTAAATTTATATATATGAAGATTTTTAAATTGGCTTTAAAAATGAATCAAATGGTAATTTAATAATGATATTTTTCAAAGAATTTTTAATTATATTCGAAAAATAAATCGTTTAATGGAAATAAAACTAAAATTGAGATGAAGGATTTTTGAGCCAAAATTTTTAAATTCAAATATATTTGAACCTAATGTTTTGTGAATTATTTTATGGAAATTCGACATTATTAAGAACTCGCCATCGAAAAGTTGTTACCGTTTCAAACTCTTTATTCTTGGGTAGTTTTCAATCTTGAATGAAGACTTCAAATTAAAGCTTTCAATTCCATTTTTTTAATTTGAAAAACTTATGGTACTGTTTCATGGTATGATTAAACTTAATAGAAATTGTGGTTCCCAAAAAAATTTTTTCCAATAACAACATATATTTTAGAGTTTCCAAAAAAGAAGCCTCACTCGCCATTTCAAAAAGTTGACGATACATTGTAATGAAGAAGGCTTATTTAAAATACTTTTTTAATTTAAAATAATTTACCGCTATAAACTTAGCGCGCTTACTGCCATGACAACGGCCCATAAAAGACAGGTGTAATACATTTTAATTAAAATTTTCTGAAAGATTATGATTCTCGTTTCATTGTATCACCAGCCGAAGTGGTACATTTTTTTGAACTTCAATTTTTAAATGAAATATCGGCATTCTATGACACTAAAGCCTATTTAATTGAAAGAATTGAAGTCTTTCATAAGTAAAATCTGATACAAAAAAACTAAAAATATTCTTTTTTGTTTTGCTAGACTGAACACGCATGCAAGCTAAAAAAATATTTCGTATTTCAACCAAACTAAAATATACTTTAATCACCGCTCCAATTGCATAGATTTTTAAACAGTGCACTTCTCTCATGGGATATTTAAAAAGTATTAAAAATTGAACTTAGTAAACAAAATTTTGTATAATCTTCCCTCAAACAAGCGCCTCAAAAAATGTGCTGGTCTAAAGGTAATTATTTCCTTTTCTACCTTTCATCTGCCTATTTCATTCATCTCTGCTATTAAAAGCATGCACTATTAAAAGCAGCAGATGCTTATAATACAACTTACTCAGCTTCACAATGTCATAAGTCCGCTTCATTGGCATTCTATTTTAAGCATTTCTAGCGACCGTAACTTCAAAAAAAATTAAAATTTACATAAGATATTAATTTAAAAAAGTTTTTGTTTCTGCGAGATCATTAAATTTCAAAACGCAAAACCATGGCTTAGCATCTACTCACGTTTCCCTGTATCCAATCTCGAGCAAATAGTGTTGTTTGCTCTACATATAAGTACCAAAAATTTCATTGCTTTTGTTCATCGTGTTCTGTTTGTTTTTGAACGCGCAAGAATACCTTCACACTTTCATCTTATCTCACTCAAAATAACTCATCGACAAGTTCTTGAAGTAGAAAATTTTCATTACTTTCGAGCTTAATTTATCTCAAAACTTTGTAACAATCTTTTAAATTAAAACTTGAGGTGTGAGGGGTTCTGAGGTGTCTTTGAATAACTTTAAGAACACTTTCTTAGTGTAATGAACGGTTGGTGCTGGTATGGTTTGAAATGAAAAATAAATCAGTTTTTATTGTTTTTGCGTTAGTATGATCATTATTTTTAAAAAACTATGTATAATTTTCTTAGAAACATTCAAAACAAAAAAGTTTTCGGTAAAAAAAAATAAATTTAATACAACTTGTGACCTAACTGCTTGTTTCTCGCTTGACTGCTCGTACGGAGTTTTAAAATAATGTAATTCTATATTGTTTCAATCAATTGATTTCTCGAAATTATTTTTAGTTTTATTTTGAAATGAAAATGGCTTTGAGCGTAGATTGAATATTATTTTTGACTCAAATGTGCCATAAAACTACTGCTAACACTCAACCACTCCCTGTCAACAACTTTATCCTTCCAAAAGTTTGCTATTTTTGAAATATTTCATGCCTTGAGCTCTAAATTTACTTTTCAGCAAGAAAAAATGTTGTTATCTTTTTCACTTTTATAGAAAGATTCATTTGTTGAAATATTTTTAATCTAAAGATCTGTCCAAACAATTCTATTCATGAATTTATATATTTTGTTAAAGTCATTCATCATCTATTTATTATTTTTTCAAGTTCAACTCTGTGTGTTCTTGTATGTGACTTGCACACTTTTGCACGAGGCGATCAATAAGCCTTTTGAGGCTCCCGCTTGCTTCATGTACGCTTTCATACTTTACCAAGTTTCCGTGCAAGCGCCTTAGTATTTATAAAGTTTTTGCAAGTGTGTACGTGCAAGTGTGGTCAAGTGCGTATGTGTTTTTGTTCATTGGTGTGTTGTTGTTGTTTTTGATATTATTGAAAACATACATTTTGTGAAAAAATTGTTGTGTGTGAAGACCTCGGTGGAGTTTTTGAGAACCTTTCTAGAAAGTTAAGAAAAATATTTGAAGTTGCGAAGATTAAATGTATGGGTACAGCCTGCTAATGAGGTAATGTTGCAATGAGGTGTTTCTAATTTAAATACATTTTTTTATTTGTATTGTGGCTGCTGTTTTGAGCAAAATTTCCTTTATCTACATGTGGACCTCGTCAGAATTTCTTGGATTTACTTTGATTTAGCAATCTATTTTTTGAAAATATTTCATGTTCTAAAACAAAACAAAAGGATTTAGAAAAGAATTTTCAAGAAAAAGTAATATATTTTTTTCACTTTGTAAAAATATTTCACAGCAAGACCAGGCACAATCTGGCCTCAGAATGGATTGGGAAGTGTGAGCATGTATCATACATGGCAAGGATGTGGTTAAATATTAGTAAGAAAGATGAGCACAATATTTTTGATTCAAAAGAAAGTCTTATGATATATAGTTTAATTAAAAAATACAGAAGTACCTGCAGATTCAGTTTCAACCTCTTTTGTTGAATTATTTATTTGAAATAGTGTTTATTATAAGGCTTGAAGACAAAGAATTGTACGCTTAGACAAGCGACTGAAGTTTTTCAACAACATTTTTATACAAAATATTGATAAAATATGACAAAAAAAATTAAAAGTTATTGAAAAATGTTAAAATGCTTGTATGATATCATGTTTAAAAAATATATGAAATTATAAAAATTTATTTAAAATTTAATGTCAAAAATTGACTAAATTTGTTCCAAAATGTCTTTTTATTAAAATTATTTAAGCAACAAAATATTGAATTTAGTTTTAATTAGAACTCTAGAAACTAACGAATAAATTTTGTATAAACAAATTTTTTAAATACCAAGTATTAAACTCATAAAAGTGTTTTTATTTTGATAAGTATAAAAAAAGTATAAAAATAAAATAAAAGAACTATAAAAATAATAGTAAATGAACTTTACGATTTTTGTTGTTACAATTTATTGCAGAACAAAGTTCTGAAATTTTCCAAGAAAATCTGATGCATAAAGCTTGAAATGAAACTGGCGAAAATTAATTCAAATTATTTCAAATAACCATCTTTTTCACTCTACACAGTGTTTTACTTTTTAAAATATTTTGTTATAAAATATATTAGAAATAAACACAAATAACAAGAGATGAATGATTAATAGCTTCAATGTTCAAAAAATCAAATTGACAAAACACATTAAAAATAAATAAATGGATAAATAGATAGATAGATAGATAGATAGATAGATAGATAGATAGATAGATAGATAGATAGATAGATAGATAGATAGATAGATAGATAGATAGATAGATAGATAGATAGATAGATAGATAGATAGATAGATAGATAGATAGATAGATAGATAGATAGATAGATAGATAGATAGATAGATAGATAGATAGATAGATAGATAGATAGATAGATAGATAGATAGATAGATAGATAGATAGATAGATAGATAGATAGATAGATAGATAGATAGATAGATAGATAGATAGATAGATAGATAGATAGATAGATAGATAGATAGATAGATAGATAGATAGATAGATAGATAGATAGATAGATAGATAGATAGATAGATAGATAGTAACATTACATACAGTTTCCTTTAGATCATTGTTTTTGATTTTAAAACGTAAGGTTATGATCCTGAGACCTAAATATTAGCAAAACTATGTTATGTATATAAGTTGCATAAACATTACTAGCTTCTCTCAAGTAAAATTTAATTTTGTTCAAACTTTTATATTGTCTTTCGAAAATCGTCATTAACCAATGAATTATGATGAGGCTTTACTTGTTGAAAATTTTTGCTTCTCTTTTTCAACCTCATTTAAAAACCATGATACTTAAAACTGAATTTACACGAAGTCCATTTGTTTTTGTGGTTATAACCCCGTTTTTAAATCCTCCTTCAACTAAATACTTTGAAACCCTTTTTGTAATTTTATGCTCAAAAGACTTTTGATGTTGCGTAAAAGAAATTTTTTTGAATAAAATATATATGTTATGAGCTAAATAAAATATATCGGCTTTGCTTATATACATTCACTTTTTCAGTTACATCTTCTCTTCATGCATCATATTTTTTTATCATACATCTAAACAATACTCTGTTTTTATAATATAAATATTATTCCAAAATCATTCTTGTTTTCATATTTCAAGCATCTTTCAATCAAATTTAGAGTTTACGTTGCCGAATCTGATATTAGATATCTATACTGGAGATTCCTTATCTCCTCCAGTTAAGGGAGTTAATATATACATACATTTGCTTCCATGCAAGTTTAATTTTCTTACATTTATTAAAATCTGTTTCAAATATATAAACCAAAAAAATCCGAAAATGAAATTTTCCAATAGAAAAATTTGAAAAAAAACAATGAGACAAAATTTGATTATAGTGTCATGCAACTTAAGAAATTTCCAAGTTCCTAAAAAGACAAAAAAGCCCTTAAATGAAACATTTCAATTCGAAAACTACCTCAGAAGTTTTTTATAGAAATATTAAAAATAAATGGTACTTAAGTAATTTTGCAACTTCCAAACTCTAGCCAATTTGGGTGTTGTAGTTATGATAAATGAAATATGATAAAATTTTGAAAAGCTCAATCTCTTTTGGAAAGGAATAAATGAGATTTCTGGATTTTTTCTTGTTTGAAATTTTAAAATAAATGACTTGAAAGTAAGAAGACAGTTGATGTAGGACTGTTATTACATCTTCAATCATTTTAACTACTCGTCTTTGTGTTTTATATACGCTCATGTGCATAATAACGGTTCATGTCTTTTGTGGTCAAATTAATCCCAAAAAATAATTTTTTTAATTTAAATAAAATTATTTTTTAATTACTATAAGGTTTGTAGAATTTACTTTGTTTTAAAATATTAAATGTGAACTCTGGCATAATAAATATAGCCTCATCATATCTATCTAGATAGCTGAAAATAATGGCAGAAGAATTAGTGAAGTGTTATTCAATAGGCATACTTTTATTTTAAAATAACAAAAATATTTAGATAACAATAAAAACTATAATTTATTTTAAATGTACCTCTAATAAACATTTAGCATTTGTTTATGTGCCATTGAAAGCAATAATAATTGAAATAATGTTGAAATATATAAACATTTTCATAATTATTTGGAGTAATGTTGTTAAAACACCAAAAATGACAGGTTGTCTAAAAAAAAATAACTTATAGCCTTTTATATAATTTTTTGCTAGATAATTGGAGAAAGAATTTGTAGTTTTGGTTTTTTGGCAAAAGAAACAAAAAAATATAAATATTTCATATCGGCAATGAGTGTATGTGTAAGAAATAATAGAAGCGGCTGATTTATTTAGAGCTTTAAAGGAACCGATATGTAAACAGTGTAAACCTCCAGTTTTCAATTGAGAAACAGTTCAGTTTGGGGAATACACTTAAAGAAATGTTTGTATTCATTTAATAAACATTTTTTAGGGCCATTTGAAATGATCTAGATAACTATTTTCAGAATTTTTTCAAAATTTTCGTGTGGAAAAAAAAATTAAAAAAGAAACGCTAGAAAAATGCAATAAATGTTTTAGTTGTACCTATAAAATGGCTCGTGAGATATTTATACCGATATTATTCAAATGATCAGAAAGCTTTATCAGTGAAAATAAAAAGCTCAAGAGTGTGAGTGAGTTGCTTTGATTTAAAAGTATTGAAACTCAACGTGGCAAGCGTACAAGCTGATATGGAGTGAGGATCGGTATGGTTCTCAAGTGTGCTTTCAATTGAGAGGTGATTTCGGTTCATTAGCATGAGAAGTGATTTATGAAGATCAGTTAAAAATATTTTTTGTGCTTATCTTTGAAATTTTTGCTAATTTTTAAAATGAAAAATGTACTTTTATGTATTCTCAACTATGTTTTCTTGAAGATAGCTTTTGAGAAAAATGTTATTAAGCATATCATTATCACTTTTTTGGTATCACAGCTGCCAATGCCGGCATCTTCACACTATAAAACTAACACATGGCATGTAAATGGTGAGCTTAAAAGAAAATGACGATGTATGAAGTTTGCGGAATCTATTTGTGGCAAAGCTTTTGGATTATTTTCCCTGAATGTTTTTCAAGTGTTCATATATCTTAGCTTTAATAGAAAAATTTTTCGTTTTAAACCTTCTAAAATTAAATTTCATGAGCAAAAAGAACCATGTGTGTATGCAATTTCCAAAAAGCTGAAATCATTTCTTGAAGATTTTTATAATTATTTTTGTTATATGGTATAATGCTTTTTTGTTTGAAAGCTTCAGAGATAGTATTACTACTCTACACTTTCCTCATGAAATAACTAGCATCACATTACATACCGCCGAATATTTTAGCCCTAGAAAATAAATTATTAATTTGAAACAAAGAAACAGTTTTAAAAATATAAGCATTCTTATTTGGTTTTTCGATTAAGTCAATTGACAGAATAAATTTGTAAATAAAGCTAAGAATTGAGTCATAAACAACTGAGGCCATCATCAACAACGGACAATTGTTAGTTCTACCAATAACTGGTGAAATAAAACTGAAAGACCAAATGAGACAAAAGCTCATACATTTTCTTTAGAGGAATTCAAAATAAAATCTATTGAATTAAAACTTGGACTCGAGTTTTTATATTCTCTGTTTTACTTCTTTCTATTTTTTAATTCCTCAAGCCAATTGAAAAAAACATCTTTTGGAAATAGTTTAAATAATTTCTTTGTTTTTCCAGGATTCATCGTTAAAATGTGTTCTTCAAGTGTACTCGGACCTATAAGAACTTGTTAACTTTTTGAAAGCGAATATTTAATGCTTGCTAAAATGAAAGAAAAAAATTAAATAGGATAACAAGGCAATGAATGTAGTGCAAAAAATTCTTTCTATAATAAATATCGACAGGTAATTGATGATCTTCTTCATAATTTTATGAAATATATATTAATTTTAAAATTTTTCAATTCAAAGTAGTTTTAGTGTGTTAAATTTATATTTTTTAAAAAACATTTGATTCATCAAAGTCACATGCTTTTAAATGGAATTAATACTCACCATGAAGCCTTTGTACCAAGCTTTTATTTGACTTTTGGTGAAACTGGTGTTGTCTATGAGAAAATTCATGTCATCCTTCGACAACTTTTTACTACTTTTTGCTCCCATTTTTAATGATTTCAAAGAATTTGATGTAATTGATGTCTGGGTGGTGTGTCGTTTCTTCAAATGCTAATGGAGAAATGTAACGATTGAACTTTTAGTTTTATTGGCGTTTAGTTTGTTGATGCGACAACAAACTTTGCTTCAATGGAGGTTCACTTATTTATATTACAGGTCGAAAACTCATAGAATGTTAATAGATTTTGTGTACGCAGATTGAATACTGAAACCACCTTCAAAAATTCTGCTAACTGTAAATTATCAAAAGAAATGGGTTTAAAATAATGTTATACGATATATTTAATTGAAAAATCTATTATAGGTTTATGTTGGAGATGGCAGAGTTAATGACCTCAATAACTCCAATTTCAGAATTACTTTAAGATGATCATGGTTAATTTGCTTTGAGCTTTTAAAATATTTTTTTTTCTCTAAACTACTGAATTTCAAATCAAGTACGTTTTTATAATTTTTTTTCATTTTGAAGCTTAAAAAAGCCTTTAAAGATGTTGGTAAAAACTATTATTTGATTATTGTCGAGTTATTGTTTCGTAGTTAAAGCCTGGTATACAGAACTTATCATTGGAGGTTCACAGAAAAAGAAGATTTGAGAATTATGTTTGGAGATTATTGAATTATTTGCAAAGTGAATCATCGAAGGCAAGAATGAACGAGAACAAGACATTTTATTTATAAAAGCAACAGCAACTAGAATATCTAGTAGTTTAATTTACTTCAATTGATTAAATATATAAAATATAATAAAAAAATAAAATTTAGAATTAATTAGGCTCAAAACCACAAAAATCATTAAAAATATTTCAATTTGAATATTTATTGAATAATGAAAATTTAAGTTATTTGAAAGGTAACATGCAAATATGAACCTTATGATCGACAAGAACTCTTCAAAAACGATTTCAACAGACTCTTTTTCGTTTATAATTTAACGAGCAATCGTTTGAACGGACTTTGTATTCCATTGTTTCTTGTATGCTACTTTTGAAACGAACAATCCAAGATTATATAAAAAAAATTTTTCGAATAGCAAAATCTATATATAAAACTAATTCAGAGAATAGCGAGTATGGGTTCAAAATAATATCTCGGAATGAAAAAGAAGTAAAAACACAAGTTAATAGGCAAGAAAAATCGATAAATTGAGATTTCTCTCTTTAGATTTAGCTTTTCTTTCGACTTGATGCCTAATAGTAATTCCTATGTTCATATGAGCTATATGATATAGAAAATTTTTTGAATCGAACATAATAGGTGAGAAATAAATTCGAAAAAAAATAATTTATTGCCACAAAATAGTTTATGAAGTTTTTTTTGACAGTTTTAATCAAAATATATATAATATATTTAAATGACTTTTCGATAATGAAAATCTTTTATGAAAAAGGTTTAAAGAACTCAGAGATAAAATTTCTAGTTGACTTCAATCATGAATTTTTCAATTTTTTGTAAATTTCAATAAAAATCCAACCATTTATGTTTTTTTCATAGATGTAATTAGTATGCTACTATTAGAGTTATCAAAACAATAGAAAATCATTTGAAATTTCTACCATTTCGCTGTTTGTGTAACATGTATTTTGTAACCATAATGTTATAAAATAAAACAAACAATCATATATCAGGTAATATTTTTTATTTAATTTTTTTTCAAGTATAGATATGATTTTAACGGTTTATGTAACTATTTCATTTCAGAGTAACCACCTTGGAATGAAGGGACTCAAGAAAGAATGTACATAATTTAGTACAAATAAATAAAATGGCAGATTATTTAAGTTTTAGTTCAGTTTGTTTATATTAAATCATCTAAATTTTACTTGGAAATTTTTTACCTTCAAATGTCGCTAAATATGCAACAAAAAAACAAAAGTGAAAACTCTTATGAGTTTGTTACACTGAATCCACTAAGGTTTTTGAAAGGTTCAGGTATCAATGAAAAACTGAATAATTGGGTTGAGGAACAAATTGAGGGTATTGGTATGGATGGCAGGTTGTATTCCAGATTAATATCATCCATCATGAAAATGTCTCCCAGTAATTTAATACAAGAACTTAAGCATATGGATATTGAGTTTGGAGAAGGGAAGAATGAATATTTTTTAAGAAAACTTATGCTTTTAACATTATGGACTGGGGATTATTCATCTGATGTGAGACTATTCAATATTTCCCATTTCAAAATACTTTTTCAAATATATTGAAAATTATTTATAGGAGTGTGCATCTTTCAACAAGATAATAGATGACTTTCTATCTAAACATAAAGTTGACCAGGGTATTTTTTTTAAATTCAATTTTTCCTAAATATAAAATTTCACAATAATTTTTACTTTTTCACAATAGATGGTTTGAAAAATATCAGGAGAAAGTCATGCTTAGAGCCTATAAGATCTGGAGAAAGGTCATTTATCTATATATTTATTATTAAAATTTTTATAGCGCACAGTTATCAATTCAAGATTGCTTCAGAGGCGCTCAAGATTTGTAAAAGATTATGACTGGGGATGTTTATGGTATAAGTGAGTTTTCAAAAGTTTGCGAAAGTTCATGAAAGAAGGTGATGAGCGCAAGTTAGAAGGAAGTGAATTCCACAGATGTGGAGTCTGGTGAGAAAAAGAGCGACTAGTAAACAAGCCTGAAGAAACAGGTTGATGAAGCTGGAGACCAGAGTGCAAGGATCTGAGTGGTTGATGTGTGTGTCTGATTGACAAAAGATCAAAAAGATAAGCAGGTTGTTCAAGCTTGAAAGCATGCAATGAGCCAAAGTAATTTAAACTTGCATCTTTGGGAGACAGGTAGCTAGTGCAAACGATCAAGACAGTCGCTGGAAGAGCTGAAATAATCAGCTTGAAGAACCGTCTTGGCCGCGTGGTTTTAGAGGGCTTGAAGTTTGCATAAAAGATAGTTTGGCTGCCCGCAAAGGAGAGAATTACAGTATTCCAATCTGGAAAGAACTAGTGAGATAAAGAGGGCATTAGCAGTGGAAAGAGGTAAGAATTTGCGTACTTGTTTTATGGCATAGATATGAAAATTGGAAGATTGGATTATTTGAGAAATAAAGTGAGCAAAGTTCAAATTTGAATCTAAGGTGACACCTAAGATTTTGAGCTGCGAAGATATAGGAAGTGTGGTGCCGTCGAGAGTTACCACAGAAGGGAGATTGTATTTTGCTAGAAGACGAGAGCTGCCGACAAACATCACCTTACTCTTAGTAGGGTTTAGTTTCAGTTGGCTTTGGGAAAACCAGGAGTTTAGAGCGGAAAGACAACTGAATAATTTAAGGAGAGTGGGGCTAGGATCTGGGTGAGAGACTCCGGTGAAAAGAGTGATGTCATCAGCGAACTGGTGAAAAAGCAAGTCGTGCTTTACAATAATGCTACACATGGGTGATGTATAAAGAGAGAAGAGGATTGGTCCCAGAACGGAGCCCTGCGGCACGCCTGAGTTGAGTGATGTAAGAGAAGAAGAGAAATTGTCCATTTTAACGAACTGAGAACGTTGAGAAAGGCAAGAGCGAAACCAAGAAAGAGCGAGCTCAGAAATATTGAAGTGTCTATTCAAAATATCAATTAAGCTATTGTGATCGAGAGTGTCAAAAGCAGCAGAAAGGTCTAGCGAAACTAAAACGGCCGCATGTCCAGTAGCGCAGATGTTGCGAAGACTGTCAGTGATGCGTAAGAGTGTGGTTTCTGTTGACTGGTACTTGCGATATGCTGATTGGAAAGGATTAAAATTAGGAGATGATGAAACGTGAGAAATTATTCTGGAATGAACGAGTCTTTCGATAATTTTTGAAATAGGGCGGTAGTTCGAAGGAATGGTAGGGTCCAAATTCCCTTTCTTAAGCAAAGGGAGAACTTGTGCTGTTTTAAAGGAGGCGGGGAATATTGCTTGTGAAAAAGACAAGTTGGTAAGTTTGGAAATTATTGGAGCAAAGAGGTGAGAAAAGCGTTTTAAAGTGGATGTGGGGATTAAGTTTAATGGAGAAGATTTGTTGGGTAAAGAGCGAATAAGCCTACTCACTTCAATACTGACAAATGAAAAATAAGAGAGTGGTGTTCGATTGTCTGGTAGAATAGGATCTGTGCAGCGCAAAATGAACGTTGGCAAGGATTTGTGAAGAGCGATTTTCTCTTTAAAAAAGCTGCTAAAGGTATTCACAAGATTGATAGCTTCTGAAGAGCTGCGTGGCGGAGAAGGAGGAGATCTATGTAGGATGGAGTTGGCAGTTTTCCAAAAAACTTTCGAGTTTGGTTTGACAGATGCAAGCATGTTGTTAAAATAATCAGCACGGGATTTAAAGATGAGGGCGCGAGCAGTCTTCCGAGATTCCGTGAGGGTAGCAAGAAGACTGGCTGGAACAAGCTTGGATGACCTTAACAATAAGGAAATTTTTCTCTCAAGTTTTCGTCTTTTTCTTTTGGCGGCAATGGCGTCAGTGGATAGCTTGTGAGGGGAGTGACTGCTGGGGCGAAAGATGTGGTTGCGAAAAGGGGCATGGTGGTCGATAAGTGATTGAAGAGTTGTTGTAAGAAACTCTTCAACTGGAACATCAGAAAGGTTAGTTAGTGTATTATGGATATGTCTGAGATCTTTCTCGAAGACAGCATCATCAAAGTTTTCAAAGAAGTGGGAAATTACAATGCGAGGAGGAAGGGGAGGAGGAGCAAGGTTGAGACTGCATAAAATAAGATAGTGATCGGAGTCAAAAGTTTTTCTGCCGATTTCTTGTATGAGATGACTGTTAGGTTTTGGAGTAATGATGAGGTCAAGGATGTTACCAAGTCTGTGAATGGGGAAGTCTATGTGCTAGACCAGCTCGAGTTCACGTAAAAGAGCACTAAGCGGGTTTTCATGAGACGTACAATTTGGGGTGTTGAAATCACCAGCCAATATAAAATTTGAAGAAAGAGAATAAAGGAAATAGAGATGAGACGTGAGCTCGCCGATAAAATTGCCGGTGTTTGGAGGACGGTAGATCACCGATAGAAACAAACAGTATGATGAAAAAGACACTTTGGCTGTCAATGATTCAAAAGAAGAGTGGGATGGGGATTTAATGGCATCCAATCTAATGGAGTTTCTGGAAATTACAGAAATACCTCCGCCTCGTTTATCAATGGGTGGTGTGAGTGCAAGACATGAAAGCCATGAGGCACAATGTCATACAAAATATTCATAATAAATATAAAAAACTAATAAAATGAATTTCTAACTTGAATTAAATACTTTTGCAGGTATGATGAAGCATTTCCAGCATTGAGTTTCAATGCAGATGAACTTACTTACAAAAATGCTTCTATGTCATTGTTGGACTGGGCAGGGGCTGTCAACTCATTCAATTCTTTGCATAAGCATTCATCTTTTTCGTTGCAAAGCATCAAGCCTCTGAAGAAATTTTGCAACAAAGGAAGAAGTATCATTCGGATGATTCAACAAGCTGAACTAAAACCATCTAATCTGCATCATAGGGGGTTTAAAGGTGGTAAGTTTAAGTTTGGTAGGCATAAAAAAAGTAGTAATTGGGGCAAAAAGGTGAAGTGTGATCAAAATGGGGATTCGACTGATGAAGGTAGGATTACAGACAATGAAGAAAATTATCCATATATTGAAATAGTGAGGCGTTTTCAAAGTTGGGGCTCATATGAAAAAGTTTATGATAAAAATCCTTTTCCAAGCATTTTGTTCCCAATGAATGATTTTGCTGATGGTTTGAACAAAATAATGAAAGATGAAAACTTGTTAAGTGTAGATGAGGAAGGAATAAAAGGTATATGGGCGAAGATCATGAATGAAACTAGTGGTCAGTCTCTTTGCAACAATGCAGATGTCTCCATTGGAGAAGATAATATAATGACACCATCTCCAAAACTCAGCTGGACTAATTTTATTGAACCTTCTTTTGTGTATCAGAGCAATTGCTTTGATGATAAGAACACACATCTTTTGAAAGATTTAATCTTGCAAAATTTTTATTCGTATGAAGAGAACCTGGTCAGTTTGATTTCACAGAAGAACCATCACAGCTCTTTGTGGAATGATTGTTTCACCTATGAAAATCTCAGGAAAATAGAAGATAACGGGAAGCATGAGGTTCAAGGTAGTGCAATTAAAAAAGATTTGAACAACAATGTTGATTATGATGTCTTCAAAAGTGAATACAAAGATGGTGATGATGTTGATTTAGAAGCTACAAGGGAAGTTGAACATGCAGAAGAAGAGAAAATGCTCTCAAGCTTGTTTGATAATTCATTAAATCCAAGATTCAGCACTCCAAAGTTTCCTAAGCTGGATGTGTTGGAGGAAAAATATCAAGCTATCACAATGCTCGGGGTGGAGAATATTACTTTCAATCAACTGGGAAAGGAGGATACCAGTTTGAATACAGATAAGGTCAGAGTGAAGCTTGAAGAGATCTTCAATGCTTTGGAAAAGGCTTCCAATACAGAAATGAATTCGAATGCCTACCCAGATAAGTTGTCAGGATTTTTCAATTTCAATTCTTTTGAAAGAAAAGAAAAATCATTTTCACTAAGTGATATCATCTTTGCTGATAAAAAGGGTAAGTTTCCATCTCCAAGCAGCTTTGATGTTACTAAGGACATCCAGAACAATGGACAAAAGGTTGAGTACTCATACGAGCTTGATCCTCATAACCTCAAATTAGGCATGGAGGAAATAAAAGATCAATATGGTTACGAAAGTACTGCAAATTTCCACAACTATCCCAAGACACATATTCACAATTATTACACTTGTGAACTGGAACGCAATGAAAAGAAAAAGGAAGCTAATATGCTGCCCTTGCCTTTGGTGCTTGTTTCTAATTGCAGGTCAAGTGAATCTTACTCAAGTTTGATAGAGTGTTGGGATCGTTTTCTAGCTATTCCAACTTCAACTAGACAATTGGTAACATTTTCTCAAAGCAAATTCAGCTCATATGCTAAAGATACAAGCGTTTCACATCAGATATCTTCTGAAAAGCCTCATCCTTCAATTTCCTCTGATGTTGCTAATAACCATTGTGACAAAACATCGGCAGGTGAGAATCAATGTGAGTCACCTGGCATAGATGCCAACTCTTATCAAAATAGATTTCTTATATTAGAAAATTTGGATTTAGGAGTTGAAGTTTGTTCTCAAAAAACTGACCACAGCACTATTCAGAATGAAGATGGCTCAAATTTCACAAAGTACCCACAAATGATTGAGGTGCAGAGTGCTGATATTGATGACAAGGATGAGTCACTCTTCACTGAAGTCAACTTTTCTGAGTCTGGATTGTGCACCTCAAACAAAGAAGATATTTCTTTGTACTTCACATGCCAAGACCTTCCATTCCATATGTTTTCAAGGATAGAGTGCACAAACCCGAATACTTTTTACGATGTAGAAAGTTCAGTTTCTGATGATGTGAAATTAAAGGAAAGCTTGGATGAGTCAGTTAATTCGTTTTCCATTGAGACAGAGGACTCGATTTTGGAGGTGGTATCGGAACATTTGAACAAATTGAGAGAAGAATTTGAAAAGAAGATTCTCGAAGAGAGGTTGGATGAGTGGTCAGGGTCAAAGGTTGAAAAAAATACTAAAAGCCAAAAGGACTATTTTGACAAGGAGTGGGATATGAGTGAAGTTTTATTGAAGCAGCTCGACAGCAAACGTGATTTTGTTTATGACACACCTCAGATGGCTTTTTCTTAAATAAATCTGTCACTTCTGATAGATTGGATAGAAGCTTTGCTTGAAAATTTTTAATGGTTTTTTAAAAGTTAAAAAATGAAAAGTTGGTTTCAAAGGTTGGAGGCTTTTAATTGCAAACTAAACAGTTTGTGGTAAAATTAGTTGATGATTTCAAAGTGATTTTTCCCATTCATTTACTTGCGTCGAATTACATTAAGTTTTCCATTTAAAGTTTAATGTAATATTAAATATTTATCATTATTTTTTTCACCGAACATTAGGAAACTTTTATTTTATGTATTTTTTTCTACCAAATTTGATTCATAATTAATTTTTTTATGGGTTTATTTTATAACAAAATTTATCGTGCGCTTAATCACTTTAGGAAACAAAAAATGTAAAATATACATTTTCTTTATCATTTATTTCGCATTTTTTTCTAGTCTTACATCATATTCTTTGTTAATGATACATTTTTGAAAAAGTTTGATTATTAAATCTTTGGTATTTTATGTTTAAATTTCAATTTTTATCTATGTGGTATTTAATAAAACAAGATTTTGAACAACAATTTTCAAGCTTCAGGCCTGAAGCAAATGCAACTCAGTGTTTCTATTTGAGTTCACAGTTAAAATATTGTTATTTTCGATCTATTATAATTATATTTTCATCTTATCTAATTTAATTTTATAAAAGTTTTTACAAATATCTATTGAACGGCTGTTGGAGGTTAAATAAAAATTGAAAAGTCTTTTTTTAATGTTTACGAATCATTTAGTTATTTCTTAAGTTTAACAACGATGTTATCGTTCTGAAATCGCATTTCAAAGCTTCGTCACAAGAGCAACCACTAATATTATTCATAAGAAGTGATCCTTCGTTTCTTTAGTAAGCACACCTTTTGGGACTTTCTTCTGTCATGTTTTAATGAAACAACAAACTTCTATATCGATAAATCAATGTTGAAAAATATATCCATAAATTCAACAAAACTGTCTTATCTTTTTTTTAATACTAGATATAGTGGTGCTGCTTCCAATGAATTCACTGAAATATTAAAGTTCTTATCAATAATATAGAAAAAAGGCTGCATCTTTATAATTCAGTACTCTCTAAATCAGAATTATCTTTTAAATGTGAAAGCATCTGAAAAAGTATCAAAAAGCAATTTTCAAATTATTTTAATTAAAAAAAAAAAAAAAAAAATTCAATGGTTTTCAAACGAAAATATACCATAAAATCTAAAAATAACGACACTTAAGAGAAAGAGGAAGGAGAGAGGAGGCAGGATAGAAAGCTGGTAGCATTGCCAAGGAGATCTTCTGGCACAACCAGACTGCCTCCGAAGGGTCTGCAGTCGTCTCAAAAAGTTTTCTATCTACCTCCTCAACAAAGTTGCCGGTTGAGGGGCCGCAGCAGCCCGTTGTCTCGAATGCAACGGGTTGAAAATGGAAGGTGCCCACCAAGCCATGATATTTGCGCAAAAAAACTTTCTAAATTATAACACGATGCAGTTAATCAATTTTTTTTATTTTTTCAGTTTTTTACAAAATTTATTTTAAAAATTCTAGTTTAAAAAAAACGATCAAAAATTTTTTATTTAAAACTTGGACGAATATAATTGAAAATATCAGAAAGTTGATGCATTGACATAGAAGATTGCAGTCATCCTTTGGCATTAGCCTTCATCTGCTTGTAATTTTCTTTTAAATCGATATTTGAAGTTCTTTTATTTGTTATCTGTGAATCCAGTAGTTGAAGGGCCAAAACATCTTTTGCTTTTGATTTTGATCCCACACTGAGTTTAAATGAGATATTATACGTTAAGATAAGTCTTTATCAAAAACCAATTGGAAGGGAGACAAACCCAAAGTATTTATTAACTTAAATCCCATAGTTTTCCGTAAGACAAACTTACATCATCAAGTTGATAAGGTAAGTTTGTCTTACGGAAAGCTTTGTGATTAAAGTTAATAAATACTTTGTGTTTGTCTCCCTAATTTTTTAAGCTGTTCTACGTCAAAAACCAAATGGCTTTAAAATTCAGTACAAATACCCAACAATACATGAATATGCATCAGACTACTTAAAAATGTTTTCCATACATCTAATTATAGATTTGCAAAATTAAATAAACATTTTTCTAATTAAAAAGCATTTTTTCATTAAAATAATGTTTACTCAGAATCTTTTTTGTAACGCAATCTAAGCTTTTCAATTTTATGGACGATTTGGGTGACGATGAATGCAAGCACTATGATCCCTAAAAAAATTGCTATCACCACAAACAGAATTTCCAAGTTAACTGTTAAAAAATTATATATAATTTTAATTGTAAATTCTAAAGACTATAAAAGATATTTCAGAGTTATCTTTTTGAATATTACTCTTATTACTTAAGCAACGTTGTGCAAATTTCAATGTATGGTTATTAATATTCTATATTTGAATAATTCA
Organism: Pterobdella sp. o SKG-2022; assembly: GCA_964035795.1. Classification (NCBI taxonomy): domain Eukaryota; kingdom Metazoa; phylum Annelida; class Clitellata; order Hirudinida; family Piscicolidae; genus Pterobdella; species Pterobdella occidentalis. Next base: position 3,886,708 of record OZ038322.1, read on the forward strand.
CATGCGCAAATTATTTTTCTAGAGTTCCTCCAAGAACACCCTTTATCTTTTGTGTAGCAAACACCATTTTCGTCTTCTTTTGAGCACCAGAAACACTAAGTTCATCAAAATCTCATTAATCTATAAAAGTGATTAAAATTTTTTAAAATGGAAAATAAAAGTTCTAACAGCTTCTTTTTTTAGACATTCTTCACAAGAGAATTGATCCTCACATTCCTGATCTTAGATGTTCATTTTTATCGTGTTTGAAATTAATTAAATGATAAAAATTCAATCAAGATGAAATATTGATAATTTTGAAATCTTGTGGGTTTAGTTAAAACCCAGCTAATAATATAGAAAGCTCTCAAAAAACCGGAAATTTTCAATTAAAAATGCTTAATTATCTGGCAAAATTTCTACTTCGACTTGCCATTTTTGAGTGTTTTATTATTGTTACAAAATCAAAAAATCTAGTCATCAAAAAAAAATTTATCGTTGTTTTTTGAAATATTGGTTCGAAACCGAAGAAATACTCTCATATATTTCATTGAGGTAGCTATAATTTGGTTTGAGATTTTCCTTGGAGTATCAAAGTTTCAAGTTAGTGGAAATGTTCAACTACCAGTGAATGAGTGTTTAGTGCAATTTCATTTTTGGGTTATATTTAGTTTGCGTAAACAACACTAATTCATCCATTAACCACTATCGGTATATATGTTTAGGCGAACATTACTTTGCCACAGTTCTCAAAAATCTGGACTACTTAAGGTTCCGACATTTCGATTTTTGGAAGCTTAATGTATGTGAATGCTTATATTTTGGTGCTTTGAATATTTGTGCGTTTTTCAAAAAAAAAACGTTGCTCAAAAGGTCACAATACTACAGAAAACTACGTTGATATACTTCAAAGCGATGTGAAAAATTAAAAAAGCTATGAACGAAAACATACAAGCAACGGGGAGTGAAAAGAGCCCCACAAACAAAATAGACCACATTCTAATCCATTTTGAAGGGTTTTGCAGTTTATATTCACTTTGATTTTTTATTATTTTTAAATGACTTCACATATACAGCGTTCAATTATTTATTGAAAATTTAAAACAACTGAATATATGAGCACCAAAGTCATTGAAGTCTTGCAGTAATCAAAATAATTAATATCTTCTTGTAAGAATAGCAATTATCAAATAAGATCAAAAGTTAATTTATTGCAAAATCAGTAAAATACTCTCCATAACCCTCAAAAACAAATATGTGCAATGGATTATCTTGAAAAGATTTATTATGAATGATTCGACCACTCAAGTTGTAGAAATGTAAAAAGATAACATTCAATAACTCAAAACTGCCTTGAATAATGGGTTTGTGGAAAAAATCCATTCAAAACCTTTCAAAAAATCAATAAAACTCAAAACAAAACAAAATACGTCTACTAAATATAAAACAAACAAGCAAAACTTTTTTTGAGAATCAAAAGCAATTTTCTACGCAGGAAAAATTAATGCATTCAACAAATCTCCAATTGAAAATAAAGTTGAGCTTCAACACAAAGCTGTTGCCAATGGGGCTCTCATAAAGCACTCAGCTCGGATCCACGCTGAGCTTCGAGATTTCGTTCCAGGGCAGAGGCTTGCCATTCCCTGGTCAAGTTAGTCAAGTGTTATTCAAACATTCAATGGGACTTTTTATTTACTGAATGAGTATAAGTTCAAGAGTATTATAATGAAAAAAGGGCTAGTTTAACTTTTAAGAGCATCGTATCCTTTTTTTTGTAATATTTTTCCACCAAGACTAAAGAATTATTGAATATTTTATTGAAAGAAATGCCAAAATTTTTCATAAGTTTAAGCTCATCACTTAATTTTTCATGATAAGGCTAAAATTATCAAAATTCTAACCTTTTTTTTCAATAAATTCATTTGAAAATTCCTTAAATTTGATGTTTTATTAAGAAACAGCTAATCAAAAAATAAATGAAAACATTGCAACAATCTCACCTTTAACAAGCACGTTGAAAACATTCGATGGAACTAATTTGCCAGAGAGAATGATCTGTACTTTGTATATGCCTGGACACTGAGGTTCAAAATGAAACCTAAGAGGGTTGGCTGGGTGGCATACAATGAACACGCGTGAGGGCCCGTCTACCACTATTTCCAAGGCCCCGTTGCCCGCTTCAGACATGTCCACATCAAAAAAGAATCTTTCTCCTTTGTAAAGATCGAGTCATTTTTTGAAAAAGTAGAACAAGTAATACAGTTATTTAAGTTGAGAAGTTTTTAAAATAAATGAGAAAATATTAATTAACAAATTTCAATTCTTTAATGATCAAAAATTATTAAACAAAAATTAAATTTGTATAAATTTTTATATTCGTGTCATAAACATTGAAATTATACCTGTTCTCGCTTCCAAGCCATTCAACGGACGCCATTTGATGTCTGAAGGGTCGCTTGTTTTTTTACCCACAAAAACTTCTAGTTTTTTGAGAACTTTGGCTGTTTTATTCTTTTTGATAGAACCCCCTTCCACCACCTCAATAATGTGTTTCCCCTGTTCTCGTGGAATGAATCGGATTGTATAGCGGTCTGCATGGAATTTGATTTGATAAACTTTTATTCAAGTTTAAATAAAACTTCAAAATAAAAATGTTCAAAAATAACTTTTTCATCCATAATTATATCTTTCTATTTTAAAAAAATATATGAAATAGCATAAAAAACAAATAAATTTGTTCAACTTAATGACACTCTAGTGTCGAAACCTGATTCTATCTGCTGGAGAACGGGGAAGACGACGTTCTTCGAAGGTGTGGTGATTTTGGCATCAGGTTTGGAGGTAATCTCTTCTTCCATCAATATTTCCAAAGATATGGGTTGGCGAGGCTAGAAAGAAAAAAATTAATTATAAACTCGTAGGTCAAGAAAAAATTTTTTATAAACCAAATTTATGCAGCTAATCGTCAAAAAATTAGAACTGAAATTTTAAATTTTATATTCCGAAGTTTTAAAAAAATTTTTCTTACCATAAACACTCCTTCTTCTTCTCCTTCTTTTGAGGTAGTACTGTTTCTGTTTCCATCACCTTTGATGTCGATGGCGAATGGAGATCCTTTCACATGGTCCCCATTGAACTTTATCGTCAAAAGGTAAATCCCTTAAGAAAAAAGATTTAAAGTTAACCTTGATTTTAATAACTTTAGTCAATTAATATTTCTACACCTGGCTCAGAACAAATGTAAGTGACGTTACAAGACCCGTTTCGAGTATCTTTAAATGTTATTTCAGGCTTTATGACTCCCTCCATCACAATCGTCAGATTGCCATCTTCGGCGTTGCTTGAATCAATAGTGAAAGTACCTTTAAAATGGAAAATATAAATTGAAAATATTCAAATATATTTAAAAATATTTGATCATTAAATTATATTTTTTTCACAATTATTTAGTCAAATGTCATTAAATTATTTAAAGACAGGTCATCGAGACCTGCTTTGTTCACATATCCCGACAATAAACCATCCCCATAGATGAGTATATCCTTGCAACTTTGTGACAAAGATCCCACAAGAAACTTGTAAGGAGAACCTACGTTAAAGAAACAATGGAATTTTATAAAGCTTTCAATAAATAACTTGCATATCATTTTGAAAAATCAGCTAAATTACCCGGCAATGGCTGTTTGAGTCTGTTGACGTGTACAGAATGGAAACCAGACTCTTTGGGAACAAAAGCGATAGAATAGCTTATATTTGTATTCAGAGAAGAGGGATTGAAGGAAGAGGGAGTGGCTTTGAAGTAGCAAGAATCAACAGCTCCAGACGGACCAACGACAAAAACGTTCAATTTATTTTTCAAGTCTTCTGTTATTTGATCAATTTAAATATTTGTTTGTGCCTTCAAAAATGTTATTTAAATACAAATATTTCATGTTACGAGCTTAATATTTATAGAAAAGAAAACGCAACTAACTAAAAACTTTTTAATGAAATATTCCTTTTCATTTTTTCAATTCAAAATAAGTTATCAGATAATTTTTCAAGGTTTCGAACCTGGAATTGCAAGGTGTAGGAATGTTTCTTTGCCTAGTTCTCCTGTCGCTGCGTAAGCATGCTCTTCTCGTTCTTCTTCGTTCTCATCCTCAATCTCATATGCGTCTCCTTTCACGTTAAGCAAAAAAGGACTTCCTGAAAGATTAACAATGGATAGTTTTAAACATTTATAACAGAAACCTATACTCAAGTGAAAAGTTACTATAAAATAAAAATAGATTTATCAATATGAATCAAAATAGATTATCTCGGTATAATTGGAATGCATTCAACTAGACCAGGTTGAGCCAACCTAAGACATGATCATTTGCAAAAATGACTGTCAAGATATATGTGCCGGGATTGGTTGGATTGAAGCTGATGGTACACATTTTGTCATCATTCTCCTTCTTCTCCATCTCTACTCTACTTGGCCCATCCATACTCACCTTCAAAAAACCAGTTCCTGGGGGTATTTTGAATGAATTAAAAATAACTTTTAAAAATAAAAATTTTTTCGATTTACCTGCGTTTATGTAATCTATGTGAAAATAGTTGGCTTGATTACATTTTGGGTTGACTATACCCTCTCCATGCACTTTCACGTTGTCGACATTAGACCGTTGCTTAGGAAACAGGTATCTATACAAATTTGAAAGTAATTTTTTATAATTTTTTACATAGAATGGTTTCAAATGGAATAATTCTCAAACAATTGTTTTATTCAATACCTTTGAATGGCTGCCTGGTTTAATGGTTTTCCAGCTTTTGTCAACTCAAAAGAATGGTTTCCTTCCTCTTCTACATTTACTATGGCTCCTTTGAAATAAAATGACAAAATTTACAGCAAATATACCTACCGAACCTAACAAAATACACAAATACATATATTTCTATTGCAAACGAAACTTTCGACATACCCAGCATCCCTCCAGGCAGAGTTTTGAGAGTGACGTCCCGTTGGTTTTTGCTGGAATCCAAAACTACACAAGAAACATCATTCAAGTTGGGGATGGACAGTCCCAGGTTGACAGCTTCTTCAAATGTTGGTTTGATCAGCATTTCTGATCTTAATCTATCTTTATCTGAAATTTTTATACATTTAAATTATAAGTTTTATTATCTTGATTTTTTGATTGTTTTTTTCTCTGAATATCTAATATTAAAAAAGCAAATGACTAACAAAAAGGTAGAATATTTGCGGTGAAGGGAGATCCTTGAATATGCGTGTGAGAGTACAAAATGGATATAAGGTAGCTGCCTGGTTTGGAGACTTTATAAGAGACATCAAAACCCTCATTGGCCTCTTGTAAATCTATTTCAGCTTTACTAGGTCCGTCTATGTTAACTGCTATTCCAGCTGATTTGAATATAACTTAAAGTTAACTAAATTTCTGCTACTACATTATACTTCAAAATTTTTATTAAAGCTTATTAAGTTCTTTTATATTATTTCAACCATTAAAATGCTTGAAACCTTACCACGCTGAAGTTTCCGGTCGACAGAGATGTTGAAACAACAAGCTGCCCTGCAGAAGCCAGCCGATAGACCTGCCCCAGAGGCTTTAACCTTGCTCAAGGAAGGTGGTGGCACTGTGAACACAATAGGTGAAACTTCAGTTAGTGGTTGGTCATCGTGAGTGACAGTCAATAGATGTTCTCCTATTTCTTTAGGGAGGTAGTTCACTGTGATGCTGTCTTCTTGTTGGCTGTAATCGATGCCAGGAACATCACAAGCGCCACTAGGAGTTTCGATTTTTGCTGTGAAAAAAATTTTGATAAAGAACATTTGAAATAGCTACATAGTGCCATTAAGAAATTTCGAAATTTTTGTAAACTTTTTTAATAAAATGTGGTTATAACAGGTTATGAATACTAGAATAACTCACCTTGCACGAATCCAAGAATAGGACCCACAGGAAAATTGAAGGACACCCGATCAAAAGGTAAATTTTCCTTTTCGTGTCTATCAATAGGTTTATTATTTCCGTAGTCTCCATTCTGATAGGTGCCATTAGTTTCAGTCTTATCTGACAAAAAATATTACTTAATTATAAAATGTTCAGACAATATTCATGAATAGTAACGATTAATGACAATCAATAACGATATTAGGCTTAGGCACCTACATTAAACTGCATCCACACTAGTGCCTTCAGTTAATATCTGCTTTTTTTATTTTTTTATTTTCTATTTTGTTACTCATAAAAATTTTTTACTTTCACCACCTGGATATATTTTAGTACAGTTGTTATATGCTTTCTGAACGGTCCTTATTGACAACGTTAAGGTGAATTGCTCAAGTGTGAGAAAGGCGGAGCTTGAATTTCAATAATTTCGAGTTGGACATTATCTCAAGCTGATAGTTTTTTAAAATATTTGTCAAATGAAGTGGCTTATTTTTTAACTTCTAATCTGGGCCGATTGCTATTAATCTGAATTAACAAGACAAGCACGACAGGATAATCTAATATAGTTAATATATTAGATTCAACTACTGTACATAATTAGTGTAAATAACAATTGACCTTTTAAATGAGTTTGAGCTAAATGAATATATCCAACACAAAATATCGAAATGAAAAACCACCTTTCTTACACTTGTTCACCCTTAGCAACTCTAATCATCCACAACGACACTAAATTATCAGTCAATCGATATCTGTCACCGAAGTTTACAGTCAATCGATATTTGTCACCGAAGTTTACAGTCGATCGATATCTGTCACCGAAGTTTACAGTCGATCGATATCTGTCACCGAAGTTTACAGTCAATCGATATTTGTCACCGAAGTTTACAGTCGATCGATATCTGTCACCGAAGTTTACAGTCGATCGATATCTGTCACCGAAGTTTACAGTCAATCAATATCTGTCACCGAAGTTTACAGTTATTGGCTTTATAATAAAAAAACATCCCGTAATTACTGGCGCTAAGTTTGATGCAGTTTAACGTCAATGCCCGGAATCTATATAGAATAATTTTTAAATGATTCTGTTACCATTTGCATAAGTAGGTTGAGTGAAGGTTTCGGCAGGCAGTACAGGAACGACAAAAGGAGAACCAGGAATGAATTCGTCTCCATACTTTATTCTTATGTTCACATGGCCAATGTCTTTTGGTACATAGGTAACTGAATACTGGTCATTCTTTTCAAGGGAAACATTATGCCTAGTGGGTCTACCCATATGATCCTATTGAAATATTTTTGTAATGCATGAACTGAAAAGCTCTTCAATGTTAACATATTTTTATTGAAAATTCATACATAGAAACTGAAGCTAAAATAGGTTTCCAACTTCAATATCAACGGACAATTCAGCCTTGCCAGCTTGGATATAATTCACAAAAAAGTTTGTAGGTTTTCCTGTAACAATTCCATTTTGGCTTATTCCATCGCCGTAAACTTTCACTTTTTCTGGCTTATAAACAGGTTTTACTTTAACTTTGCTGTGAAAAAATATTTGATAAAAATTTAAATATAACGTTATCAAAAAACGCAATCCAACTTGGAAGTGTTTAAAAATTTATGGCAGCATGAAGGCAACACAAAACACACTAACTTTGACATAATTTTGGTGCCAGCGAACCACACTTCAATGTTATAGAAGCCTTCATTTGGAGGCACAAAACCCGCTTCATAAACTCCTTTTTGGTCTTCCGTCAAGGGTAAAGCTTTAGAGAATCCTTCAAACAAAAATTGCTTTGTTTAAAATGAAATGTTTGTTTGAGTTAGAGTTCATCTGAGTTTGAAGATTATGTTTTTTATTAATTAAGATCTCTATTTCTGGAAAACTATCCATCTATTTTTGGTTTTACAATGGTTTATACCTTGAGCATCTGATATGATTACTTTGACGTCACTTTCACCCGCATCTCTCGTATCAATATGAAAGGTAGATTTCCTACCTTTAATGATATCAAGCTTATCAAAATCGTCAATTTTGACTTTGGAAAAGTCTACTTGGTCCTTTATTTCAACATTGAAAGGACTGCCTGCATACAAATGTCAAGTGGTCAGTTATGAAATCATAAACATAAAAAGTTAATTGAGAAGTTAATAAAGAGTCAATATTTTATTTAACCAACCTGTGACATGTTGTTCAAGGAAAGTGATAGCAACTTGGTAGGTTCCTCTAGTAGAGGCTGTATATTGCACTGTACAAGTACCATCTCTGTTATCCTTACACACCACACCGACTTGACTGGGGCCTGACACACCGACATTCAAGCCTCCTTCACCCGCCCCTTTCGTCTCCACGGTGAATGTCTGAGGCTTGTTCGTCCATCCAGATTCAATACCTTGGATGGAAATTCATTTGATCCTTCATTTTGTATTACAGTGAAGATAACTTTCCTATTTATGAAATTTATCAAAATAGTTATTGAATAATAAATTTTCGAAAGTTCATCCTTATTATGTTAGACTATTCCAGTTACTGATAAATGTACAACAGTAGATTAGATTATATATAATGCTTACATATTAATTTTTAAACAAAATTATTTTAGTTTGTACGAGTCCAAATTGGAATTACAAAAATTCAAAATACATTTTTTACACGTTGTTAACTAGCTCAACGGAAATATCACCAAAATATCAGTTTTTTGATATCTACTACCAAATTGTACTGTTATTTAGGTTGTAACAAGAAACTGCTTTCAATTGCAAACGCTAATTTCGATTCAGTTCAGCATAGATGCCCAAAAAAAAATAAGAACATAAAATAGCTTTTTTATGTAGTTCTTCGTACAAGCAGAACAAGGTGGTTTGGACATGTAGAGCGTAGCGTGGGTTGGATTTCTCAGATGAGAAAGTTTGCTTTAGATACTTGCAAGAAGCCTGGTAGGCCAAAAAAGACTTGGAATGATAAAAGAAAGCTAGACATGGTTTGTGCAGATCCACTCAATCACTCTGAATGGAAAGGCCGACTTCGAGATAGAACTTTCAAAAAGCCCAACCCTTGATAAAGGAAAACGGGCTATAAAAAGGATTTGATTGATTGATTGATTGTGGGACTAAAACCTCACGTTCGTTTGTAACTTGTTTTTTTATGACGCTTTCTATTCCATGAAGATCAACTTCATTTTCAAACTCTTGTTTTATTAGATTAGTTGATAAGTTGCTTACCTGGCCCATAAACTTTGACGTAGGATGCATCTCCTCCTCGCAAGCCCTCCAGCTCCACTTCACCTACTGGGTACCTCTCATAAAACACTTGCAGCAAATTCTTGCCTATCCAGTGATTTGTGATTCTTTTTGTGATAACTATAATATAAAAATATCAATAAAAAGTGCATGCATATTCTCCTTTTATGTGGGTTTTATCTGGATCTTGAACTATTAACAAAATAATTGCTTATCTCTTTTATGTAGATAAAGCTTTGAATAAAAAACACTCACCAGCTTCTATCATGTTGAAAGACCCAGACAACATTCCATCAGAGGACCTCTCTATGTACACATTTTCAGACACTCCTGAAGGAAAGACACAAACGGCAGTGACAGACTCGTCGTCCAGAGGTAAGTGGTCCATGGCCAACTTAAAGTCCACGGGAGAGTTTATGAACTTTTCTGGAAAAAAATTACATTAGATTACAGTCATGCCCAAAGAAATTTAAAGTGCTTCCAAGTTTTTAACCAATAAAAGTCTTATTTTATATTTAAATTGTTGAAAACTATGAAGCAAATATTGAACTTATAAATAAATTAGAACATTATTGATGAAAGAGTGGAGATTTCATATATACTTCGTTGCGGGACTGTGATCTTGAAAGAAGAAAAGTCAATAGGAGGCTTAACTTCAATGTTGATAGGACTGCCATCAACCTCTACTTCAGAGAAAAAGACTTTGCCCACGATTTGAACGGATTTACTCGGAGTGAAGGTCACCTTCGGGATGTTGAATCATTATTGGGGGCTAACACACAAAGTTAACAGCAAAAATATTCAGTTTTTACCAACTAGAGTGTGGTGTTCAATGGATAAAGAGACAAACTTTGAACGAGTTGTTTTCATACTCCTCCGTTTCCATCGGAACGTCAAAATCGTCCAAGTCTGTCAGCATTATGGCTACATCACCTGGTTTCAATAAGAAAATATTGGTTATGATATAACAACAATAATAATATTAATGATATTAATATTGATAATAACAGAATTATTAGTGTTGTTGCAGCCATTATTATTAGTATTATTATTTAAAAATGCGTATATTCGAAATAAAGCTGAAATTTGCGATGAGTAAAACCTCAGTAGTTTTTTTTAAGATTGAATGTACCAAAACTCATACTTTTCTTTGTTGAATAATGTGGATTAGTTTGAGAAAACAAACATCAAAATACTGCAAAAAAATTTTCACCACATTTATAAAAAATGAAGGTGCATCTTTCAAATAATTTGTCATTACGAAGCTTCGTGATAAAGCTAAACTTATAAAAACTATAGTTTTCTTCTATATAAATGTATGTTGAAAAATTCTCAAAATTTTCAACCAAAATTTTATAAAAACTACTTAAAAAACAAACAATGTTAATTAAATGTTTGAAAAAAAAAACATAAAACAAAACATTAAAAGCATGCAGGCCTTTCAAAATGCTTAAATACCGCAGCATAATCAAGCGTTCACAATGAATGTGAATTTTACCAGGCCCTGCAAGAGAGCAGTCGACAATGAGGTAGGAGGGCTGCGACGAAATGATAGGGCCTTCGAGTGCAGGGCCTCTGAGAACCACCTTTGATGGATCTGAAGGTTCTTGGCATTCGAGCTGGGTGGCGAAGTGATTATAATGGATTTTACTGTTTATCTTTGAGCTCATATAACAATGATCCAAAAGAATGAAGATTGAAAATTTCAAAAAGTATAGTTATAGCATTTTGTGGAAAAATCACTAATTTTTAATTCTTCGGAATTTCAATATTTTTCTAATAAACTCCTACTATGAAGGTAAATTTTTAAGATTCTAAATACTATTAATATTTAACGATGCTTAAATATAGGTTTTTCTGTATAATTTTTTCAAAACACGGAAGATTTAGCGTGAATACAATATACAATGGTTAAGAGACATTATATGTATCTTTTTTCATGAATTTATGGTTTCAACTTCAAAATGATGCGATATTAGAAATATAATTTCATAATAAACTATAATATTTAACAAGTTAGATCTCCTAATGAAACATAATCATAACATGATAATCGTGCCTTGTAGGGACTTTGATCGAGCATCACTCCCAGGTAGGAGACCAGCAAGTTGTATCTGCGGGCCTCGGATGGTGTGAAGCTGTATGCTGGATGTTGGGTGCGGTGAAGATAGAATGAAGCTTTTTTTCAACTTCAGTCACAAATACATTCAACGCTCATAAGCGTTGTAATGAGCAGAAAAAGTTAAAATCTTTGATGAAAGGTCCCATATTTTTAATCTAAGTTCCTTTGTGTTTCTTTTTCAAAAATGAATTAGAGTTGATATCTTCATGGTAATGTAATGCAGTATTTATAAAGGGCTTCTCTTTATAGATCAAAGCGCTTGCTACAATTTGAATGTAGTGAAAACACACTGTGAAACAAGTGCTAATTGTCGGCCCACACGGGATCGAGCCCGGTAACTTAAGATAATTAGTCTAATGCTCTACCTCTGAGCTATACGGACCGACTCGGTTTGTAATATAATGTATTAGTTAATATGGGATATATTTCAAATGTTAAAGAAAAGATATACTGAGGTTTTTTGAATGAAAAATTGATTTTATTTTATGAACTTGATAAAACTCGAAAAAATTGTCATAAAAAACTGCTTCTCACTTGTGACATTTTGCGTTTGGTGCACCAAATCGATTGGAACTTGGTAGCCCGAAGAGTTATAAACTTCAACTTGTAATTGATCTTTAGCACGGACGTTACCAACATCAATGTGGAAAGTGTAGGGTCGATCAACAACGAGAGAGGCATTCTCAAAAATATCCCCATACACCTTGGCATTCTGAATGTTTTAAACTTTCGCTATTCAAAAGTGCTATGAATGAAGCTTTTTACCGACTCAATCTGCTACAGACTTTATTTCAAACTCATTTGAACACTTGTTTTGTCTATTAATAAAAATTATTTATATAAAAACCATGCGTTAAAAATTATATTAACATTTATTTGAGAAACAGCTTTGTTGAGAGGTATAATGTCAGTGACGAAGGGTGAGCCGTTGATATCCTGATCTTCACACAATACATGCACGGCATACTCTCCTGTTAAACCACAATTACATTCAACACTTCATCACTACAACTCACGTTCATGTTAGCAGCAGCACATTTAATAATCTTTATATGGAGCTAATGGAAATGGAAGGATAACGAGCCTGGGATGGTAGGATAGAATGTTATGATGGCGGAACCATCCTCGTTGTCTAAGCATTCAATGTCAGCTTTTGATGCTCCTTCTATTGAAAAGGCTGGTACAAAATTGTACAATTTATAACTATTTATTCATTTGTGAGGCGCATAGTACGCAAACTAGATTCGCTTCAAAGGCGCTTGTTTGATCTGAAGATACAATTTTGGTGGGAATTGAATTTTATTGAAAATGAAATGTTATATAATTTTTATGATTAAAATACAATTAACTTTTCTAGGTGAACTTCAAATTTGAAGACTTTTGAATAAATTTATTAATAACAAAAGCTAGACTTCAATAAGTTTAGCCTATGGTCAAACGTTGTTTTAATTAAGTTTTTAAATTAGTTCATAAAAATTACAAATGATGTATCATGAAGTTATACACAAGATATAATTTTAAAAAATTGCATTTCTAAAAACAAAACATTGTTTGCCTGAACCTTCTGTGACTTCAAAATAACATTGTTAAACAAGGATTTAACAAAACAATGCTATATATTTACTAAAATTTTTCATTTACATTTTTTTACCATTGCCTTCTCAAACAACATACAATTGAGAAACTAATCCTTAAACCCAAGCCAGACAAACAAATTCAATCTCTACACGTATTGAAAGGTTATTCAAATCCTCATGATTAAAAACAATAATATATTTGTGATTACTCTTTCTTGGTTTCACTCTTGCTTATCACAACGTTCTTACCTAGTTTTGATTTTCTGCATTGTCTACCAGTTGCTCAAAGATGCAAATTTAAAGTTCTTTCGCTCAGCACTTTTATTCTCAAGCTTAAACAACCTGCCTATCTTTTTGACTTACCAGGCACATCCAGTAACCACTCAGCTTTGGATCTCAAGCTTCATCAACCTGTTTCTTAAGTCGCTCTTTCTCTCACTATGCCCCACGTCTGTGGAACTCTCTCCAGCCTAACTTGCACTCATCACCTTCTCTTAAAAATTTTCGCAAACTTTTGAAAACTCACCTATACAAGAACCAACCTTATTCCTAATTTTTCGCTTTGGAAGCAAATTCTTTTTTTAAATTTCGTGTTATAAAAATTTTAATAATAATAATGATAAATAAGTTTATAATCGAAAGAATATATAGAACTTACATAACGAGCCAGTTTCGCCATTAGATTCGAGACAGAAGGTAGCGGGTTTGTTAGCAACTGCTTGCGTCAAAGCTGCGCCATAAGCAACCACAGGGCAGTGATTATGCTCCGATACATTCACTTCATAAGGACTCTTGTCTGGAAAAGTTGATTTGAAATAAAGGACTCATTGAAAATATTATTATTACGTTTTGATTGTTCAAGGATTCTCATTATTTCCAACAATAAATCAAGGATTTTGGATATTTGTTGTTTCTAACAATTTATTCAGAATTTAGGATTAAGAACTTTGTCAAAATTTTAAAGGACATGTTGACTTGAAACTAAATTTTTGTTTCTTCATTCAAATTCTTCCAATTTTTATTAATTCTTTTCAGAAAATGATAAATTTAATTTTTCAAAGCATTTTTTTGAATTTTCAATCTTATTTTTAAAGCTTAAAATTATTAAAGATTTTAATTGCTTCCCAATGTAAAAAAAGATTTTTTAATTAGTATCGACTTATTCACGCAAAGATATAATGCTTACAAGAAAAGCAAATCAATTAATTAACGTAAATAACAAATCAACTAAAAATATGTGTGCATCGAAATCTAATTAAAATAGAATTTTTATACCTAGGTGGGCTTTGTTGACTGTAATGTTCAAAAGATGCCTTCCTTTATTGTGAGGGGTGTATTGGTAAACTACTTCATTTGGTTTTATCTGTTAGATGAGTTAATATCTGTTAAAAGAATAAATTATTAATAGCTATTAGAGAAATTATTTATTAATATCTGTTGAATAAATTAGTTGAAAATATTTGTTAAATACATTAAGTATAAATATCTGATAAAGACATTAATTAACAAAAAGGTTGAAAATGTTGAATTTCTCTATAAAGGTTGAGAAGATCATACTTTGTTTTGCAACACTTGAAGTTTATCTCCGTTTTCTGTGCTTACTTCAACATCAACATTATCTATAGTTTGGCCTTTGGTGTTTTTCATACTGAACTCGGCTTTGTCCTTGATACTCAAACCTTTTGGTTGTATTCCACGACCACTCACAACGTAGTGAGAAATATCAAATTCTGTGAAAACATTAGTGCATGATAAAAATCCTTTTAATTGTCTAAATTGTTATGCAAATCTATCTATCTATCTATCTATCTATCTATCTATCTATCTATCTATCTATCTATCTATCTATCTATCTATCTATCTATCCATCCATCTATCCATCTATCTATCTATCTATCTATCTATCTACCTATCTGAATGGTTAATCATTTTGAAATTTCATTCGAATTATAAAATCTTTTTGAAATCCATATAGAGACACATTCACAAACTTTCAGTGACATGGACTGCGTAAGGGCTGCCAATAAGAGGCTGATCATTAATTTGAGCATAAACGTAATATGTTCCTTTGGTCAAAGGAGTGTAATTTATAATCCAACGACCATCAAAACTGCTTGAGGTGCGTATAACTTCTCGTTTGCCTGATGGGTCTTCTACTTCTACGAAAACTTTATCGTTTCCTCCCGGATCTGAGGAGTTAAGCAACATCATCGTTAACTTCTAGTTAGCTTGGTTGTGAGATTGATAAAAAATAAATTTTTTCTAATTTTTTACGTTGAAAATGAGAATATTTTTTAGATCTATTTACTTTTTAAAACAACTGAGTTATGATTTTTTTAGGCTCAACCTTTCGTAAAAGTTAGTAACTATGTATATGAACTATCATCTTGTTATAAAGTTTTAGCATGTATCATTAAATAATTCAACATTACAATGAAGTTTATGAGCATGAAGATAATTTAATTTAAAATGAATTGAACGTTTTATAAAAAATAAATATAAATAAAGACGAAATTTAGAGTTTTGTCAAGGAAAAGTCGTACAAGCACTAACTTTTATTAAGAGAAAGTCGTATAAGCACTAACTTTTATTTATGATATAAAACTCTGTTTCTTGGAAGGTATTGACACCATTTGGTTGCACACCGTTCCCTCCCACAACCACTTTCTCCAGATCAATCACATCATTCTTTTGCAAAGCGTAACTTGGTTTTTCATCAATTTTTTTAATTCTATCTTTTCTGTGAATTTCTGTTTCTTTCATCAAAGAATCTGGCAATTTCGTTTCTTCATGGATCTTCTTCAAGACACCAACGTTGAAAGGGCTGTCAGGGACTTCATGGCCTGAAAAATAGACTCTTATCAGATGTGAGCCCGGCTTTGATGGCTGGTAGGAACAAGTGTAAGTCTGATAATTATCGTTGTTGAAGACCGTCTTTATCTGTTGTAAATAGTAAGAAAATGTTCATAATTTAGTTGTATTTTGAGTCGAGATTTGATTTTAAATATCATAGGTTCGCTAATAAAAAGCTTTATGTTTTTCCGTTAATAAAAGTGTTTGGCATAAATTTTTTTCGACTCCTTTCAAAACTTCATGGAAACTTGGTCAAATGTGTAACAAAATATCGAATAAATTTATACATCAAAGTTTTTTCCACTTGCATCTTCTCCAATTACATCAAGCTCTCCATCACCTGCCCCATATGTTTTCACTGTGAATTCACTCACTTCCCCTTCATACACTCCACTTCCATCTATCCCTGATATTTGAAACAAATTAAAACACATTAAAACAAAAAATTTTAAATAATTAAATTAAAAACTCAAATGCAAGATAAAAAATGTTTCACTTTTAAATCTTCAAAGAGAAAAGCTATTAAATTATAAAAACAAATCAATTTGCTATTTAGGAAACTATTCATTTGTTACAATGAAAACAAAAACACTATCGATAAAGCGGTTCAAAATTTGTTTGTTAGTCCATGTAACTCATTCGGTAGAGCCTTACTCGTTAATGTTACCAAGGTTGACCACGTGTCGGACTGAGTAAGCTTCTGTTATTATGTCATTTGTAGCAAGTTTTTTGAGCGCCATGATAGAAAGTGCTATATAAATTCAGCTATAGCTTCACCTTGTCCATCAACTCGAACTTTGAACGGCTTGATGCGTTTTCTGAGAGGGGCTCCGGGTTGCAGGCTGGCGTGAGGAAACTGCGACAAGTACGTCATCATGCTCTTCTCGTCCAAATCCTTCCTGCTTACTTCTTCTGCTTGGATTAACTGCAGTGTTTGTTTAAGATTAATAAAATTTTTTCAAAGCTTATTAATACATAAAGTAAAATTTGTATTTATATAATGCTTAATCCCAGATACTTTTTTTAAAAGTTTGAATTTAAAAATTGATGAAAATCGAGTTTACCGGAGGAATAAGTAGCCACTTCTGAGCTAGTGTGATCGCTTCAGCACTGTTCTTCTCTTTATCTTCCTTCTTCCAAAGCTCCCAGTCAGGACACAGCCCTGTCAACATTACAATCAATGCAACGCTTGTAACAGTAATCGCAGTTTAAAAGTATTTCTTTCAAGTTCTTGTAAGAAACTAATAACCAAAAGTCAATTAATTTTTTTATCAAATCCATCGGGTATCATTAGGTATGTGAAAGCCATGCAAATCAAATCAATTGCGAACATGATTATAGTGGCATTAACTTCAGGAGTTTCTAGACCACTGGGTATTATGAACTATGAATGCAAAATAACTAAATGTCATTTAATGAAAACGTAGCATAGCCTAAACCTAATAGTGAGGTAAAGAAAAACAAAGTATTTATCAACTTAATTCCCAAAACACCCATCAACCTGGAGCTACAGCGTCGACAAGCGCCCCTAAAGCTTTTCCATCGTTCCAATCACTCGTGAAGTTTTTGATAGTTATTTCGTCTCCTATCTTTTGTTGGATCCACATCAGTAATCGTTGTTTTGGGGTGGATGTTGTGGCGATGTCACCCAGGTTGTGAATTGAAATGCCGTAATGTAATATTAACGTCCATACTAATCCCAAAATCAATTTGAGGTTTTGATCCACTATATCTGAACTATCTGTCGTGAGTATTTTAATATTGATGTAAAAATGGTTTTCTTTCAACGAAGGTTAAATTTTATTGCTCGCAAAGATTAATGACACTTGATATAAAAGAATGCTTTCTTAAGTTTATTTGCATAAATCATTTGGAGTGCTTATCAAGATAAACATCGAAGTAGCTGAATATTAAAAATATCATGTAAAAATGGGTGGAATAATATCTAAAAATTTGTTTAGTTTTTAGTTTTGAATTTTTTTGAAAAGTTTCACTATGAAATCTTCATGAATTTTAAAATAAAAATTGAATCGTCTTTCAATTGATTAAGCTTGTAAATTTAATACCAGTAAATATTAAACTCACCAATGTTGACAATTTTGATTTTTTCAACAGTTTGTAAGAACTTCAACGCTGTTGCAATGTTTTCTAACTTTTGAGGTCTGAACGTTGGTCTTTTTGTGTATCGTGGTAGTTTTTTGCCAGACAAAATTTCAACTAAGCATATCAAGCATAAGCCGTCGGCCAGATCTACGGCCAAGTTTTCTATTTGCTTGTTTTCTGACTTGAAGAAAAATTCAAATAAGATGAAAATTTTTTTTTTATTTTTTAAAAAGCAGTATAAATTTATTGAATACCTTTAATTTTTCGTTGATCCATCGAGTGAAGGTGTTGACAGCTTTTAATTGTTCATTTTTTCCTAATAATAGCTCAGGTTCTTGTTCATTCTCTTGACTGTTCATTTTTTAGAAATTCCGGAAAAGCAATTTTTTTATAACTTTATTAGGTTTTTCAATTTTCTGCATAAAATAATATAGAAACATTAATCAGTTAGTTAAATGAATAAAAACTTTCAATAACTGTTTAAGCTATTTTTTTAGTTTTGTTTTCACATAAACTCTAAAAAGTACAGTTTGTATCAAAAAGGACTTGTTTCAAGTAGGCAATCAAGGTAGCGAGATGAAAAATGAACTTTCAAAAAATGATTGTTTAAAAAAAATTGAAGCTTAATGTTTTTATTATTTAATCAGTTTTTGTATGTATAAAATTAAATTCATTTTTTAAGCCAGTTTTTTTTTCAATTTAGTTTTTCTTTGTTTTAGAATATGGTGTCAAGATCTTGCACATTTTAAAATAAGTATTTCTTTTTTATAGATTTGAACTTAAATTTTTATATAGTTTAACTTAAATTTAATAAGTAAAAAAATTATATACAAAATGTTTTCATTTTTATACTGTTTTTTCACATTTGTATTAGGATATGTATTAAACATAGTTTTGTCCCGTTGGAGTTTTGAAATCGTTGTGTATTTAATCATAGAAAATCGTACTAGGGAAGCGTTAAACAAAACATCGTAAGTTTATCCAAAAATGATATTTAATCATAGAGTTTGAATGCATTTTCTAATCTTTCAGAAATTATTTAGAAAAACAAGCAATTTGGTTTGAAGAATGTTCAATTTTAACAGTAACTATGCTGTTCATTTATTTTCATCATATACCGTACTTTATTCTCGCTATGTTTCTTTCCACTATCATTTTTATCCCATTAAGAAAAAAAGTCGACTTCAGGTTAACAATACTATAATACGAATATGATTAATTTATTAATTTGGGTAACGTCAAAATTGTAGAGAAGTGTTAAGACATTTGAAAGCATATTATGAAGAATCTAAAGAGCACCAAGAACATTTAACTCATCAGCCATATAGATTTTATCAAAAAAAATCCCAAGAAGATGTTATCCCTCCTCCTAATGTTGCTCTCATTGGGGCTGGTGTTTCTAATCATTTTGTCAGAGATCTCAGTCACTCATTAGTGCCTCAACAAATTGTTAAAACATCTTTCAACCCTTCATATAACCATTTGTTCCAAAATAATGCTTCTAGATCTTTTCCTAGCCATTTTCGTCCAAAAGGCCTTATAAACAACAATGAAAACTTATGTTTTTTCAACTGTGTGTTGCAAGTCCTTGCTAGAACTGATGGACTCTTGCGGGACTTGATGAGAGTTACTGTAGCGACCCGAAAAGAAGGACAGGTATTGGATGAAATGGTGAAAGTTTTAGCAAGTTTAACCAATCCAGAGCCTTACTTCTCAAAACCTTCATCAATAGATACATCTCATCTGCGTAAACTTCTTATTCACTCATTTAATAATTCAAATAATAAAAATGTTACCAAAGTGGAAAATGATGACTTTTTAAGTTGGGTGGGTAAATGGTTGGGTTGGACTGGAGGTTCAGGTTGTATGCTAGAAGAACCAAGCTCGGGATTGCAAAAGGAAGAAGATGTAGCTGAACTGTTCATGTGGCTTATGCATCAGCTGGAAGTTGAACTCATGCAGTCCAACACTCGTACATTATTATTTTGTTTTTTGCAAATTTTTAAAATATTGAATTTTTTAAAATGATTGAAGGTTTAGAAACTGAGGGATTTTCATATTCTCAGTTCCAACAGTTTTGGCAACATCATGGTAATACTGGGTCTGCTTCTCTTGACAAGATGCTCACCTCCTACACTCAACAGGTCTGCACTTTGATGCAATTGTATTAATGTTATGTTTATGTATCCAATCTATAACAAAATTCTTAGTTTTATTTTGCTTTATATTAGCACAGGATTACAAAGTGTGAAATTCATTTTTATATTGAATATTCTAGCTCTAAGAATACTTTTTAATCTAGCTAGAGAATTTTATGTTTTTACTAAAACCCAACAGTACAAGGAGAATGCAAACAAGCTTGCAAGCATGCATAAAGTGGCTGAAGTTGATTGGCTTCTCCGTTTTGTACCTTTGTTGGAATCTCGCAATTATGCCCTGTTTAATTTTAAACTTCTCTTCACTGGACAAATGACTTTATTGTCGCAATGTGATAGGTGCCTTTATAGCTCTATTAGTGTTGATGTCTTCAAACTCTTGCCTGTGCCTCTGCCCACAGATGCTTCAATTCATATTGAAGAATTACTGTCAAAAGTTACTAGTTTGGAAAGAACAACCACATGCAACTCATGTTGTAATTCTTTCCAGCCTTTGCATTCTTCTTCCCCCAAGCCTGGAAGCAGTGCACCAGGCCTTGATCAAATGGTTTCCCCCATTGCTAAGCCATCTTCAAAATCAAACAGGACTACAGCTTCCACCAGGCATTCTACTTTCATCAATATTTTACCACCTTATTTCGTTGTGCAACTTCTGCGCTTCAAAGTTGATAAACCATCAACTTTTTCTTTTGCCACTAGCAATAACGCTCAAAAATTGTTTACAAATGTTCAGTTAGGAACTTCTCCAATTGATCTGTATTCAATCCTGAATACACCTGTTTCTAAGAATCATTTTTATCAGTTGTACGCAGTGATTTTGCATTATTCTTGTCAAGCAGGATCCACTGAAAGGGGTATGTGTGTATATATTTCAATAGTTGTCAAATCTTGTTTTTTATATTATCATAACAGGTCATTACAGCACAATAGTAAGAGTGTCAGAGGACAATTGGTGTTTCTTTGATGACCAAGATGTGAGCCACATTAAGAACATAAATGACTATTTGCAAATGTCTCACGTACAACAAAATGCCTATCTTCTCTTCTATTCCAGACTTGAAAAGTCACTTTTGTAAATCCATTAAATAAGAGTTTTGTTTGATCAAATTCTGTTTTATATAAAGAATATTTATTGAACTCTTGTTGAAAGTTTGTAAGTTTGTTTGGTAAATGATTAAGAAGTTGAAATTTTACTAATTATCTGAGACTTAGAAGGACAATATTTGGTTCTTAATTTTCACAGTCAATGAATTTTAGAGAACATATTTCTATGTCGATCAAATGAGTTCAGAAATTATCATTAAATATTCTAATATTTTAAATTATTTTCGGAGACGACAAAAATCATTGATAGATGTATAAATGAAATTTTGTAATGCGGTATTTATAAAGCGCTTTCTTTATAGATCAAAGCGCTTGCTACAAATTTAATGTAGCGAAAACACACTGTGGAATAGGTGCTAATTGTCGGCCCATGCGGGATCGAACCCGGTAACTTTAGGTAATTAGTCTAATGCTCAATCATTGAGCTATAGGGTGGCGACAATGATCTGAAATCTAATGATCATTTTGTGAGGAAATAATTATTGACTCATCATTATAGTCATTCTGAAGTTTCAAAGACTTGATGGAACTGAGTCTACGGCTAACAAGTCCTGTTTTTGGGAAAGTCCGAAAAAGTGAAGCCTTATCTAGACATACCTATTTAGTTTTTCACGTAAGATGACTAATTCAATAAAAAAAAAGTTTCATTCACTAACTTAATGTACGATTTGCATCTATTTATTAATTTTCTGGCTAAAGGTTTAGCAGCAACTTCGTATTAAAACTTGGCGTAAAATTATTAGAAAAACTACTTCAAAGGCATTGAAATATTTCTAAGAAGTTCATTTCCGTATTTCAGTTAACACGGACTTTTAATCAATTTTTTTAATATTTTTTCGTAAAAAAAACTTCAAAAATTCAAAACTCTCGTTTTATGAATATTATTTAAGAACACTAGTTTATTAAGATACGAAGCTTTTCGTTATCAACGTAACATTTTCAAGTATTTGAAAATGTTACTTTGATAACGAATATTCGTATGAAAAACGATTTTATCAAACACTTTCATTAACTGAATAATAATACGAAGCTTTTCGTAAGTTGAACTTACATTATCAAGTATACAAACTTGTATACCTGATAATGTGAGTTCAACTTACGAAGTTTCTTATTTTTATTCATTAAATAAGTGTTTGATGAAATCGTTTTTTGTTAATAGGCTAGTTTAGTTAATGAATATTCGTATCTTAATAAACTAACTAGTGTTTTTAAATAGTACTCATTTTATGGTGGCTTTTGAAAAAATCATTATATGGCTTTTATGTCACACACTCTTAAGTAGTCATTTCGACTTATTAACGCTTTTTCTTAATATCCTTGGTGTAAGATGTAAAAATCACTATTGCTTTTAATCAATGAATACTGATGACAACTTATATGCAGGTCTTGAACTGTGTTGATGTATTGTGCCTTCTTCAGGCGGATACTTGAATCGAAGCTTTTAGTGGCTGAAGTTGCTGTTGCTTACTCCAGTGCTCTTATTGCCAGAAAGCTGAAGTGAACAGCTGGCAGTTCATCCGAGGAATGCGTAGCCAAAGCACAGTTGTTTTACGAACTGATCGATTTTAACCTGTACTTCTCTGAATTCGGTTTTTGCTTTGAGTCTTGCCAAGTTCAAAACATTTTCGTTAGTCAAAATGTAAATCAAAATTTCAGCTTTTGTATTTTTAATTGCAAACTTCATCAATGACGCAGAGTAGTCGCTAAGACACAATTATGCTTTAGACCGATATTCAGAAAAAAAACTTCGTTCCCCATGATTATCTGACCTTTCATGCCATTGTGGAACTGTTGAATAATATTGTTCAAACTTAGTAGACAACCAAGTTTTGGCAAAAGCTTTCATAGTGCAGCTTTGCTAAAGGTGTCAAGACTTAGTAAGGTCTATAAACACTTTTTTTGCAGTTGCATAAATGTCGGTTGTTTCATGTATCGTTTCTAAGTTTACCTTGTTTTTGTGCTTGAAAGTTTTTTTTCAATCAGTTAAGTAAGTGTCACCATTGTTAAGCACTTCACTTCACTGATAAAACTAGAAACTTTCAAGGCAATCATTGACAATTTTGTTTCCTTTATTTTGCAAATAGTAACAACCATAACAACTTTGAGATTGCTTAGTCAGCCAAATCTTTTCAATATCCGTATTGTAGTTACTATATTGAAACTTCCTAAAGCTTTTTTTACAATTTTTATTATGCATTTAAAATACAATAAATAGCATTGGTTGATTTTGTAATGTTTTAATACAACATTGCAGGGTGAGAATATTAACAATTACTTGATTACCACGACATTAATATTATAGCTAAAACTAAAATTTTTCGACAACATATAAGTAATTTCAAACACTTTTGGCACATTTGCTAATATATGTCGAATGTAAAAAAATAAGGGCCAAATAAAAAATAACCCCCGTAGAAGTGGATAATATCATGTTTGTATGAGGTGAGTGGAATTTCTAGAGATTTAATAATTTAAAACAGACACAGTTGAAATGGAAAGCGTATAAATACATTTGAAGAAATACTCACCATAATTTAATAAGTGAGCAGAGTAATACTATGGAATGAAAAACAGTTTTGATTCCAACAATTTGCTTTCAAGCACCCTAAATAAAATAGAGTTATAAAGACAAAGCATATAAACATCTTAGATACTTTGAAAAAAGTTACCAAAGCATTGCAATAATTAGAATATAACAAAAAGAAATTCTATAAATTATAGTTTTTCTTTGTTTTTAGCATCCTCAAGTCAACGTCATACGCTCCTCTCGATCATTCTTCTCGTAATAACTCTGCAATTGACACCACAGTTAACATCGTTAAGTAGTAAGATATTGTCTAATGAACAAACCCTGTTAAGAGAATGTCTTGAGTCGCCAGCCCCGTGCCTGAATCGAGATAGGAACTTGCCTTTACTGCTCACCTGCTTTTAACATTCACTTAATTGAATATTCATCTTAACTAATTCACTTAATGACGTAGAATAGCCTAAAACAATATTGAGGGAAACTGAAAAAATGCATTTATTAAAGTCTTA
Organism: Pterobdella sp. o SKG-2022; assembly: GCA_964035795.1. Lineage (NCBI taxonomy): Eukaryota > Metazoa > Annelida > Clitellata > Hirudinida > Piscicolidae > Pterobdella > Pterobdella occidentalis. Next base: position 3,910,820 of record OZ038322.1, read on the forward strand.
CAAGTTCACTTGATAATGTAAGATTTTCTTACAAAAAGCTTTGTAAAATAAGTTAATAAATACTCTGTGTTTGTTTCTTTTGCTGATTATCTCAACTGAAGATTCTTCATAACTAACAATTGTTTCAACATAGTTGAATAAACTAACGAGGGTATTTCCTACTTATAGAATAAAAATGTATAGTTCATAACTTTTACTAATATATGGATATAAACCCTTGTGCTTCCCTATTTTATCTTAATTAGTTATGATTACTAGGTTAAAACAGGAAGTCTTTTGTGAAACAAACTGAACATCTGATGAAAACTGACATAGTTATGTTCAAATCACATATTTTTCAAACTAATGATTTATTATGGTTCATACTTTATTTTTAAACTTCACAGCATCAAAGTTTTCCTCTTCTTCATTCTCCTCCAAACCGCAAGAATCAACTCCTACAAACGAAAATCATTGAGAGAACGTTTATAATAATTGTCACCATCATACTCATCATCACCCTCATCGTCATCATCATCATCCTCATTATCGTCTTTATAGACAAGCTTCATTAAGTTAGATTTAAAAGACTAAACTCTTATAATATATCAAAATTGATTAAAAATAATATTTTTAAATAGTTGAGTTTGTACAGATAGCAACCTGGAAGTTCAAGGGAGTCTTTGGAGCTGAAGGCTGATGACTCAATCAACTGCATGTACTTGTACTCCAGCCTAACACATAGTTAATTTCATTATTTTGACTATTTATTAAAATTAATTTCAATATTTCGAATTATAATTATAATTTTTTACTATTGTTAGCAGCTTCGCAATTATGTCCCGTATTTTATATTCTCGGTGGTGATGTGAAAATAAACGTGCTTGAAGACTAAATGTTGATATGACAAACTTCTTATTTTTTTTCCAACAAGCTATGAGAACCACAATAGAAACGATGCCAGCCAGACTTGCAACGGCGATTCCAGCCGCCATCACCTTCAACTTAGTTTCAAATGAATATATGCTAAACACTGTGAAATATAAAACTGTATTAAACCAAAAACTAACGCTAAACAAAACATTGAGAATAATTTTACTTGAAACTTAAAATCTAAGAAATAGATCGAATCAGTAGGAATAATAAAGAAAAGGAAGGCACCCAAATAGAAGACGATGACTTGAAAAGCCAAAAAACAGTGCATTTCTCACTCTTTCTAAGTTCTTTGCCCACCTCTATATAACACTTCTCTCTGTCGGTGGTGAGAGAAGAACGACTGAAAACTTGTAGTGATGTAATCAAATTTTTTAACACAAAAAAAATTTTTACAAAATGTTAATTGTTAAACATGAGAAACTCAAACGCACTAACGTTATTGGCTGTTTGATCACCTGCCTGGTACCATTCTCACAGTCTTCTTTGAGCAGACTGAAATCCGCAGCAGAACAAAGAGGACACGCAGCTTTGGATCGCATTAAAAGCACAAGATTGCAGCCATCACACGTGCCATCAGGACACGTGGGAGGGAGGGATAAGCCCTCTTCCTTTTCAGAACAACGCATCACTACTACTGATGTTCTTCCTTCCTTGCACGCCTTCGTCACAAAACTTTGTGGGTTTCATATGCTATTAGATTTGATTCAATGTTTCAAAAAAATCTATTGAAGAGTTTAAAATTTTTTTTTTATGAGTTTGAGAAAATAATTATATAAATTGTTAATTGAAAAATTGATTTACGGTGAAAATGAATATTAAAAATAAATTTATACCAGATACTTTTCATTTAATTCTTCAGAAGTTAGAATTTTATAGATGAAATTTATTTGAAAACTAAAATTTTCGATAAGTAAAACCTTATCATAAAACTTCAGTTCAAATACTAAATATACTAATAAAAAATTATAGTTTTCAAATAACTTGTATTTATAAAATCCTCATTTTTGAAGAAATAAACGAAAAACTATTGGATATAAAGATACATACAATGTCTCTAAAAGACTACATACTAGACACTTTAATATGATGACATTATGATACGATATTATGATGCTGATATGACAATAGATATTGATTCTGACACCCCAATAGCACCACACACTCACGTGTCTGACTTGAAGATGAAGTACACGTCAGAGGTGCTCACTGAGGTGTGGGAGGCATTACAAACAATTCAAGTTTCAATAATGAACACTTTGTATTATATCAAAACACTATTTATATAAAAATATTAATATTTTTAATAATGAAAGAACACTGAAAAATAATGATTGTTATTATTATTATATAATTTGTGGCACCTATGTCTAAGTGGTTGAGCATTAGACCAATCAATTGCGCAACCAAAACCCCAGATAGGGGAGAGCAAATGGTCGACATATTTTTTTTCATTATATAATGAAGGACTATACTCACCATTAGGATCATAATGGAGTCCCGCTTGACTGAGAAGTTTGACGACATGATCACCGGGGGTGTCTGTTACTGACACCAACTCGTCTCCAAAGCTGTCAGTTCGAATTGTTATGTTGTTTTTGATTTCATTTTGTAGTCTTATGAAGTTTAAATCGAAAAATATTTAAATGAAAAAATTCGAAAATTTAAAGTATAAATAGAAGTTGAGACTTGGCGGGGTTGAGTTGTTGAGGCTTGGATGATTCGGTGGGCAGAGAGGTGATGCGGCAGATGGGAGACTCAACTATGGCTCTATCCCCATCCTGATGACATCATATTACATGAGAAAAAAATTGAGAATCACCCGCAGTAGGGCAGTTGTGGGAAGGATATGAGCACTAACTTTTGAGAGACATCTTATGTATCTTTTATATAGTGATTATCTATAGATAATATGAGAACTACTCCATCCAATAAATTAAACTCAAGACACGATTTGTGTATTGATGTACATAATCAAAAAGTCAAACTTCGTCAGAGGTGGTGAGGTTGCGAGCACAAGTAGCCAAGGGGAAGGGCGAGTTGGAGAGGTGATTGGAGCAGAGAGATATGTTGAAAAGGTGCAAGTACTTGAAGCCTCCAGTGGTGAATAACGATGCACTCTCCACCATTTTAATCCTGGTAAATTATTTATTAAATTCATAACTTATTTTTAATGGCAAGGTTATATTCAATTTTATGCCTAAGTTCGAAATCAAAAACTTGAGCAATCAAGTCAACACACCCAGCCAGTGATGAGAAATTATAAGTGGCGTTGCGAGTGGGGGATGTGTAGGTGCAGTTGGAGACGCAGGCCTGATGGTTATAGTGCTGCAGACCCTCCCCACACTTGACACACGCCTTCCTTCCCCAGCTCCCCTTAAGGGCTGTGTTGCCGGTGCACTGCTTACACATCCTGCTTTCCTGGTCTATATAGTGGCCTTTGGCGCATGGTATGCATCTGAAAGTGTTGATGGTACCTTCAAATCGAAGCTGATTTTTTAAAAAATTTAAACTATTCTTGAAGTGAATTATTTCATATTATATAAACGGTATAAACTAATTATCAAACAAAAAAATTATGGTGAAGGTGTTAAAGACGAGTATGCAACGAATCCCTCACCCATCAATATCACTTCCCTGAGGACAAAACTGGCAATCAGCAGCCCCTCCCTGTTTGGTGTTGGTGATATTGATTGAGTAGATCCGTGCTAGATTATTCTCCATCAGATCCTTCTCTATAGCATCCGATAGAGATGATGATGGTGATGATAGTTCACTTTTTTGTTGAAATATCCACGAAAAAGACATGGGAGAGGCTTTGTAAATAGGGAGACTGGCATGTGATGGTGGAAACCAAAGTCAACATTAATTTTTATTATTTTGATTTTTTATATAAAAAAAGTTAAAACAAACGTGAATTTTTGCTTTTTCATATTTCCTGTCCACTGCTCCACCGCCTTCAAAGGTTGTCTTGGCTCCTTCTATAAATAAAACCGAACGAAATAATCAACAGTTCAGTTTCATCAAAGCTATAATTCTATTTCAAATTACTATAGCAACGTTAAAGTTTGCACTCAACCACCTTGATGAAATGCAGAATGCAATCCTCTTCACAGCTGAGATCGAACACGAAAGACACAAAGGCCACAGGATTGTTTTTGAAGCCCACCACATCTTCATTGTTCTTGTCACCAAAACTACCGCCATAATGATAATCATCGTTCTTATCATTGCTCCCAGCAGCATCCCTGAAGCCACCCACACGTATGTTGAGAAGGAGGTAGGATGATGGGTGGTTTCCACTCACTGACCTCATCACCCCTTCAGACAACTTCCAACCCTCAGGCAGGCTGCAGTCCTCATCGACCCCTGAGGTGGTCATGTGATTATGGGTGGGGTCATGTGATTACTACTATTCTATTATATTTCACCAACCTGCGTCAAAGTTTGAAATATTTTTGTTTACAATAAATTTTAAATAATAATTTTTTCACTTGATAGAACTCATCATCATCATCATCATTATTCTGTTCATAGCCCATTCCCCTCAACAGAGGGTAAAGCATAAACTTTTTACTCGATAAAACTATTGGAAAAACTTGTGAGAAATGCTCAAGTTTAATTCAAGTTCTTTTTTGTAGATAGTAATTCAAAAAAAACATCTGATTCAATAAATAAAGATTGATAAAGTTTCGCCTGAAGCAACGCTTCCACAAAAATTTTCCAATGTTGTGATGAATTGTTGAATGTCAGGCTATCATTGAAACATCAAAAAGTTCGCCATGAAGAATTTTTGAGACATCTCATGCACTTAGATTAAATGTTTTTTATGATCTTCAAAATGAGATGATTATTTTTCAAACTTTCAGTAGGTTTTAGGATAAATACGTTTGGAAAGTGTCTCATTTTGATCTCATAAATAGAATTTTAAAAGATTAAATTTATAAAAAAAACTGTTTTTCCAAGATCTAAACCTTACAAAATTGAAATGAAAGAAGCAGAAAAGAATCTTTGTACCTCTGGTGATGAAGATAGCCTGACACAACTCACTCAAGTGATAATGTAAGTTTGTCTTACGAAAAGCATCGTGAAATCTTGCTTAATAAATACTTTTTGTTTGTTTCTCTTGAAAATACAAGTTAACGTAAAAATGAAATCTCATATATCAATGCTAATTAATATACAAATGAGCGCCCTTAACGCCAGTGAACATACCCACAGACGAGATGCACTTGGAAGTGATGTTATACAGAGTGAGGTTGGTGTTGGTGAAGGAGTTAATGAAGATCCCTGTAGAAGGTGAGGTGGATGATGGACACCTCTTGCAAGCTCCTGTGCCCAAAGAATACTCATCAGGTGCGCAGAAACTAGAGTTGAATTTAATTATATTTTTCTAATGTTGTCAATATATCTCATTATAATGTAAAAAGTTGAAAAATTATGTTGTAATTTTAAACATTATGGATGAGTATATTTTTAAACAACCTGCACGTGCCTTCCACCATATGACTACCAGGGTTGCAGGGAGGACAGGGGAAAGGGTCCCCATCGGGTGGCAGTTGAACAGAAGTGCTGAGGTTTTTATTGCACGTGCTGTTGATGTTCCAGTGGTAGGTCTTCCTGGTCTGGAATTAATGTTTAGAGTGAAGGATGCGTTAGTATTTTTATAAATAACAAAATTATTATATTGATTTATTATATTTATATAGCGCTCTTGTAGCAGTCGTTGAACTGTGTCAAAAACGCTTATATATTCTTGAGGTAAGTGTATAGATATTATGAATGCACCATGTTGTCAAGGCCGCAAAAAGTGAGAGCCTCATAGTAGTCGTTGCTGGTGCATGGCTGTCTCTTGAGACACTTCTGGGAGCCTGCACCTGCAAAAGCATTATCATGGGATTGGTGCATGTTTATAAAACATAGACCATATTGGAAATCTTAATGTTATGTATCTAAACGCTAATTGAATATTTCTAGCTTATTAAGAATTCAAGTGGTCATCATCATTCCCTTTATAGTGTGATTTTCTTGGTGAATCTTTTGAAAGTCTGTTTGTTCTCTTATTTATAGTGATTATGAGTGTCAGTTAAACATTCAACTTTGCTTTCTTCGGTTTTCCAGCAGTCTCAGCTTTTGACAACCAACCAATGATTGAATCAATAAATTAGTATGACTGAATAAACATATTATAGTTACAACTTCCATACACTGCAAGCTAAAGTTAGTACAAAGTTCACTGACTGGAATATTCATCAGCAGACGAACAGGGACGGCAGTAACTAGAAGAGGCATCAGAAAAGGTGCCAGGAGGACACAGGGTGCAGTTGGAAGAACCCTCAGTGCTGTATGTGCCTCCTTTGCACGGTGCACACTCCGAAGTGAAGGCAATGCCTGGGATGATTATATATTATAATTGATGGTTCCTGCAATGATTACACAAATGTATATAATATTTTATGAATATTTAGTGGCTTTCTTTGGATTATTTATGAATACATTTTGTTTTTAAAATTCAGAGTTCTAAGGGAATTTTGATCATAAACTTTTCAAAATAACTTTCCCAATTTCAATATAAAAATTTTTTAAATTTAAAAATTTGAATGAAATTATTTTTGGAAATATGGATAGTATAGAACTTTAAAAGATGGGTGATGAAACCATCAAAAGTTGTCTCACCTTGCACCTCGATGGATCGTATCTTGGGCAGGCTTTTAAGGCTCGTCTGCTCCTCTTCTCCAGCCACTGAAAGCACCCTCCACACCAATCTAGTGGCATCATTCAGTGTTATGATGATGTATAGTATTTCAACAAATATCAGGTGAGAATTTTGTATATATTTATTAACTTTTTAAAGACATCTTAAATTAACTTTTAAATAATATTTGAAAACTTTTTTTGAAAATTTTCATATATATATTTATTGAAACGCAAAAGTATACCCCTACTATAAAATGTTAGCATGGAATTGCTGATATTGTTTAGACATTATAAATGAAGTTTAAATGTATATAATACTTAGTCTGAACAAAAATAAGCTTATTACAACTAGTTAGTTTTTCTGAGAACTCTTGACTTGAACATATTTCTTCAAATCTTTTAAATACATTTATAATTTATTTCAGTAAGACTTATCTTTTCTAGTTTATTAGTTATAGAAAAATTTGTACTCCGTAGCACTGTTTTACAGGAAAGACTCAGACCCAAAAATTATTTAAAGTCAGTGAGAACTGATGAATTCAAAGTATCATAAATAACTCAATATTAAGGCTTGCCTCTAAAAAGGTGTTTACAGCCCCTATTGCATAAGACAGCTGTGTGGTGATATGCTTATTGACTAATGTATATTTTATTAGATGGTAATTAGCAATTATGGTGGTGGCGAGATTAAATGTGAAAATGTTGAGAAAAAATAAAAACATGATGATGTCAAGACTATTAGAATAGGATTATAGAGCAGCTAATTGATGTGTGCTGGTGAGTATTCTGCTAGTTTCGATGGTATGAGAGTGACATTGGTTTGTTGATGTCAATTTTAAACCAATCCTAGATTCTTTTTTTTTCATATGGCTGGAGCTATTAAAAACGGTTGAAAATGAAAGGTTGGTTAAATAAAGACCCAATTTTGACAAGTTAAATAGCCCTGAGATTTTGTTGGCGCTGAAATTTGCTTCAAAGAAAACGATTTGAAAAGCAATTTTTAAATAGGATGGAAATGATAAAAAAATCTAGACTCAAAACAAAGCTATTATCTTTATGCAGGGTTTTAATTATACAGATGTTCACTCTACAAACATCATCTTACCGAATGCTATTACGATGATTATGTGCCCAATTGAGTTTTAAATATTTTTCCCTTATATTTCCATCAACATTTGACTCGTTTTTCAAAAAAATGACAATTTATTATCATTAAACCATAGTTTTAGTGAGATTATCCTATATTTTGAAATTATTAAATAATGACTCAGTGAATTATTGTTTGAACTGAGCAGGTGCAAATATTCCAGATAGACATTACTTTTTAAAGAAAAATCCACGCTTCCCAAACACCCTACATATAAAATTTTAACAAATTTCTAAAAACATTGAAAAAATACTATAAAACCCTACTGAAACGTGTTTGCTAACAAGTATCCTCTGTGAATCAAAGCCCCATTTGATGGCTCATGGCCAGTTATAAGAACAAATGTTGCTCACTTGTTAGTGCCCACTTGCACTCTAAACTGCCTCCTGCTCAACTGATCCGTGTTTTTAAGGTTTCTTCCACCACTCCCTTCCACGTCACATCTCTCGTTCTCTATCTGTATGATTGCAGATATATCAGCAACAACAAATAAATTTTAATTTTAAATAGTTGGAACCGCATTTTAAGACAATTGAAAATTTTAATAAGTTTGAATATTTTTGAGTGAAATATTTTATTCATTATATTGAATCATTTAAAAAATAAAAATCGTATTAAGAAAACAACGTGAAAAGAATTATTATTGGATTGGCGAGTTCACGATATCGTGATAGAGTTTGATTTCTATCACTTTTCAATTTTCTCGCTATATTAAACATGACTTGCAGATAAAAAATGAATTGTTTGTAAATAAATGAATTTCATTTAGCTGCATTCTTATTTGGTTATTTGAAGTCATGAAACATGTGCTATGAAGTGGAAGCAAGGACATGCTCTATCGAGCACTTTTTTGCTCCAAAATTTTTCCATGATTATACAAAATAAAGCAATGGCCTTCAGTCCCCAACAGCTCTTGAATGGGCAGAGGGTACTAAGAATACCTGGGGTTTCTTCTTTTTCTTTGTGTAGTTGTAATATTGGATCATTAAACGGGAAGAGTATGGAGTTATGTGAAGAGTTTTTGAGGAGGAGGTCGTTATTTGCTGTATCTAAGAAGTGAGGTTGAGAGGTTCCAAATTTATAGGTAGATTAGGTGGAAGGTTTAAACTATGGTGGTCTAGTAATGAAGATAAGCTAGGTGGGGTAGAAATATTAGTTAAAGAGGATTCATGTATAAATGTTGTGGAAATCATAGGATATCAGAGAGTGCTCGTAAATACTTTTGGTAAGAAGGTAGTAAGAATTGTTTGCCCTTATGCCCCACAATGTGGAATATCTATGAGTGAAAAAGAGAAGTTTTATAAAAAAAATCGCAAAAGGGTGTGAAGTGGAAAATGAAAATGAAATTTTGATTTGCTTAGGAGACTTCAATGGATACGTTGGCAAAGAGGTTGATGGGTTTGGAGGTGTTCATGGAGGTTTTGAAATAGGCAAGAGAAACGTGGAGGGTAGATTGCTGTTAGAATTTTGTGTTGAAAAGAGTATGTGTGTGAGTAATAGTTGTTTTCAAAAGAAGGTTACTTTTAAAGGAAAATGTAGTGGGACAAAAATAGATTTTGTGTTAATGAAAGGTAGTCAGAGAATGCTTTTGAAGGATGTGAAGGCAATTGGAGGTGAGTTCCAACACAAACTATTGAAGGTGGTTTTAGATGGAAGATGAATTAGGAAAATCCAACAAAGCCATGCCGTAAAAGTATCTCGCCCAAAAGTATGGAAGCTTTTGAGCGATGAAATAAAAGCAAAATTTTCTGAAAAAATGGAAGTTTTGTATCGAAAAAGCGATGAACGAAATGCATGGCTGAAATATAAAACTTCTGCTCTAAAAGCTGCTGAAGAAGTTTGTGGAGTGAGTAGAGGTAGGCCCCAGTACGGTGAAACTTGGTGGTGTAATCAGGATGTGCAGAAAGCCATTACAGAGAAAAGGAGAAGTTTTCAGAGGTGAAAACAACTCCCATCCGGGGAAAATAAATCCCGTTATGTCTCTGATAAAAAGAATGCCGAGAGAGCTGTTTCTGAGGCAAAGAAGAAAGAGGCGGTAAAAGAGATAGAGGAGATACGGAATGACAGAAATGTCGTATTCCGTAAAATAAGAATGATGAAGAAGGAAGCAAGTGACTTAGCATGTAATAACTGCATTAGAGACAAAAATGGGAAAGCTGTATTTGCCGAAGATGGTCGCAAGAAAGTGTGGAAGGAGCACATGGAGGCCACCATGAATGAAGAAGATCCGTGGGATGGAATGGTGAATGTAGAAGTGGTTGAAGGTCCCATGGAGCCATTTGCTATGAACGAAGTGGAGAGAGCACTAATCATGAAAAATGGCAAGGCCAGTGGACCAACTGGAATTGTCAAAGAGCACCTAGCTGCCTCTCATGGGAAGCAAGTTATATTGCAAAAAGCAAATGAAATCCTCAATGGAAAGGATATGCCTCATGACTGGAGGACGAGTATAGTTGTTCCCATTTATAAGAAAAAAGGTAGCGTTATGGACTGTGCGAGCTATCGAGGTGTAAAGCTTTCAGAGCATGGTATGAAAGTGGTGGAAAGGTTGTTGGAGAAGAGGTTAAGAAGGTTAGTGAAAGTTGACCAAATGCAATTTGGTTTTATGTCTGGCAGAAGCACAGTTAACGTTATTTTTATTTTTAGGAGAATGCAGGAAAGCTTCCTTGAAAAGAATAGGAAGATTTTTATCTGTTTTGTTGATTTGGAGAAGGCCTTTGATCGGGTTCCAAGAAAGGTGATTGAATGGGTGCTGAGAAAAAAAGTTGGTCCTGGAAAGGTTGGTTCAGGCAGTAATGTCGATGTACAAAGGAGCAAAAACGCGGGTTCAAATTGGAGGTGAACATACGAAAGAATTTGATGTTGGTGTAGGTGTCCATCAAAGATCGGTTCTCTCGCCGTTTTTGTTTTGAATAGTGCTAGACGTAGTGTCGAAAGACGGAAGAAAAAGTGCTTTATATGAACTGCTTTATGCAGATGCCTTGGTCTTGATGGCAGAGACTATGGAAGAACTAGAAGCACAATTCATCCGTTGGAAGGCAGCTTTCGAAGGGAAAGGATTGAAGGTTAATCTGGGTAAGACAAAGGTTATGGAGGGTGGTGGTGGGGTTGTTGTCTTGGCTAAAATTTGTCCATGTGATGTGTGTGGTAAGAGGGCTGAGGTAAATTGTGTGAAGTGCAAAACATGTACGAAGTGGATTCATGCGCGGTGTGCTAGAGTAAAGAGAGTTTCTCTTAGGATGAATGGAAATTTTGAATGTAGGGTTTGTATGAATGGTTCAAATGAGAAATGTAAGAATGCTTCAAATGGTTGTTTAGGTGAGTTGGAGAGGGTAAATAGTTATTGTTATTTAGGAGACAATGTGAATGGTGGAGGAGGAAGTGAGCTAGCTGTTACACGAAGGATCGGGCTGGGCTGGAAGACATTCAACAGTTGGATAGTACGATCGTTTAAGTGGTGAGGCAAGAGAGTTTGAGATGGCTGGGTCATGAAGTAAGGAAAGAGGATGATGAGTGAGTCAAGCAGGCGTAGAGGTTTAAGGTAGTAGAGGAAGGGGAAGGCCAAGGTTAACCTGGAAAGGGATGATAGAAAACCTTTGTCGTGGGCTTGGATTAGTTCTTGAGGATGCTACGACAGGGTGAAATGGAAAGAAGTCAGTGGCCCCTTGGAAAAGGGAAAAATGCTGACTATAATGAAATGATGATGATGATTACTGCGAAAATGCGATTTTTTCAATAAACCTATAGAAACCTCTTATAAAAAATCCTATGCATATTAAAATTAAAACTATTAATATTTCATCAGATTTAAACCCAATTTCTAAACCGAAACGCCAGTTTGCAGCGACATACTTTACCTTCTTTAAACCCAACAAGCTTTTTTCTGTACAAAAATTGCATGCATGAACTGAAATCTCTATTTTAATGGAAACATTTGAATTTATACTCATCCAGCCCATGCTATCATGGAAGCAGCCATGAAATAGTGATAATTTGTACAACAAAAACACTAACTTCAAAGGCAAACATGACGTTTTCGTCAGCATTTTCATATTCAAAAGCCACCCATCCCTCCTTTACAAACTCGTACTCTACTTCCAAAGAGGTCATGCAGCTGGAGTCATTTACCAACAAATACTTGCCAGCTGCCCTCCATTCACTGTACCATGAGATTATTATCAGTTCATTTGTTAAGTGTGGGATGAAGGATCAAGGTTTTGTGATGAATAAAAAGAAATTAAAAGTAGCTTAGATTGATAGTTATTGAAAAACTTTTTGATGGAAGTTTTAAATATATAAGATGATTTGAGAATATACAAGTATTTCAATTATTGAATTTAGAATAGATATATTGGATTTAAAAAATGATAAAATCAAATTCAAATTACCCTTCACATTTTTCTATCTTTTGTTTTTTCCCTACATCTCCATGTCTTAAAGGTTTTATTCTTTCACTCTTTGATACAAATCCCTGAGGCATAGTATTCCAATCATCAAAGCGCACACCTCCTCCCATCGAATACGTTCCAGATGAACATGACTTTAGAAATTATAATCATTAAATACTTGAAGTTATTTTGCGTCAATCAATTAATTAAAAAATACTTGGCAGTTTTGGTTTGTCATATCCAAGTATTCCCCTGGAGCACATTCAAAATCTGAAATTATTTCAATATTTTAAAAAAATTTATAAATATAATTTTAAAAACAGACTTACTGCATTTTTTTCCTTTGACCACATAAGGATTGAGAGATGATATACATTTAGCACTCTGAGGCACAGCCACTCTCCAGCGATTTCCTTCTTTATCACAATTGGTGTAATGATATTCCACCTCCTAAGCACAGATTATATTATGTGAATCAAGTTTTCGATGGTTTAAAATTTTATTATTTTTATGTTTGTTTTTTAACTGGCTTTTATTATTTGAGCATATTGTTAGAGAATATTATCAGACCTCAAAACATTCTTTTTCCAGTCCTTTGACAATTAAAACAAACAAAATCGCCAAATATATTAAAAAACTTTTCATTTCTAAATGTTTTTAAAAGGCTGGAAAGAACCGCATTTAAAGCGGAATCGACATATAATAATATTAGAAGAGTATTAAAAAGTGAATCTCCAGCATATTAGTCAATAACATCATTGCCATTGTAAGATTCATCTTCAAAAAGCTTCAAATAGTTTTTTTTAATAAAACACAGTGTATATCTTTATAACATTTAAATGTCCATTATACTGTTGATGAAGTCAGTGTTATTTCGTGTAGATTGGAAAGGCAAACTCTATACTACATATAAGCAATCTTCAAGTTGTATTTATTAAATAACAATAGGTAATATTAGAATTAACATAAAATATATTTATACAATGATAAAATCATTCTATATTGTTCCTTTTGTGGTAATTTAAAATGTGAGCCGACTATTCGATCGCCCCAAACTGGGATTTTGTTTCCACAATTTAAAAATTTTACGCATACTGCTATAGATGATCCAATCACCTTGGCTACTTTTCAATTTTCCATTGAAGAAATATTTCATTGAAATTCACAAACAAAAGCATAAATCAATTCTTTTATTTACGTCTAAAACATTATTTATATGCCATTCAAAGAATGTATCGTCAAAACATCTAATTAACGTACAAGGTCTGTTAATTGAAGAACAAAGGCTAATGTATTTAAAAAGATTGAGAATTAAGTATATGAATTAATAAATTCATTTGAATTAATGTTACAAATGAAAATTTAAGTGCACTGAATTTTCAGAATGCTTTAATGGGATATATTAATGAGTATGAAAATAATAGGAAAACAAAGTAAAGCAGTGCAAAAAAAAATAACAATGTTCGCTGAAAGATTAACAAAGCTTAAAGAATTTGATTGAATGTATGTTTGAAATCTTGCAAGTTGTTGTACACATGAATGGAATGGAAATATCAGATAGAATTTCATGTATTTAAACACATGAAAGCTTTGTTATATTTGTTACACAAATGCTTAATATCAGTAAAATATTCCAGATAACACCGTGAAACGCTAACGTGATGTGAATTACTGAAGAACTTTTGAAACCAATCTATTGGAAAGATATAGTAACACATTACATGAAAAATTTAGGCTTTTATCCAAAAGTAACTATATATTTTTTTAAAGAGTGATGAAAATTTAAATTGATATAATCATCTTAGTAGATAAGTCATATTATGTACACATTTTCGAGATAATAACGTTGGAAAACTTGGAAAAAATTTAAAAACATAGAACATAATAAATGCAAAGTCTCTATGAGTAGCAAATAAAAACTAAACGGATGAATTTTCATACATTTAGAATTGAAAATACAAAAGGTGAATGAGAAGCTAAAAGCTAAGAGAATATCATAAAATTAAAGCCATTTGATTCACAAGAAAGGATTATTGTGGTTATTGGGGGTAATGATTGGATTATTGTTTGCAGGAGGTTGTGAAGCAAAAGGGTTTTGACCGCTGGCCTGAGACGCCATCCATGCCCAGTTAGTATTCATCGTGTATGGGGCAAACTGGTGCACTGCTGTTGAGGGTTTATTTAATAGAGGGTCATATGAAAACTTATGGATATACATATACTTGTCTATTGAGTAATTTAAATAAATCTCCATTTATAGATATATATAGATCAATTAAAATTATTTAATAAAGATATATTGTTGATGTTAAAATAGCTGGAAATCAATATAATAGGAACAAACACTAAGGTTATATTGAGAAAGTTGTTACACTAAGCTTTTCATACACATTTGATGATGAAATATATTCTTACAAAAAGCTTAGTGTAACAAGTTTCTTAATAAACCTTCGTGTATGTTTCTATTATATTTATAGAGAAATAAATAGATTCATTAAGAGTTTATTCAATAGTCAGATGGAGATTAATGATGACCACTAGATGAAAATCAATGTCTTTTAATTATCAGATTCAATGTCTTCATATTGCACTTTTGTTTTTGGTTATATTTGTTATACATTGCAAATCTTCATATATGCTTATATAGTAAAAAAAATACTTACCAAAAAGAATAATATATTATATTAATGCTAATATGTGCTGAAGTGGGCGGAATGTTGAGATGAGAGATCAAAACTCAATTAAAATATAAGGCATGCTATAAGTTATAAATAAAAACTTGATATACAAATAAGTGAAAAATAATTTATTGAGCAAAAATACATTTCGTAATTTCGATTTTTAATAGAATTAAATAAATTTATTTTATTACTGGAGCATTTATTTTTAGAGACAACATATGTCTTTTTGTTTGTTAGTTGTAGCCACAAATTAACATTGATAATAATAGTATTGAAAACTGTTTTTATTTTTGTTTATTAATTATAACCTCGATTTTAATACTTATAGTCTTTGTTTAAATTGCTTTATAACCATAGCTCCTATTCGCTAATGTTTTATGATAATGCTAAACTTATTGAGAAATTAGGCTTCTTTTTTGATCAATAAATGTACTACAACTCTTGTACAAACCGACGTAAAAATTGTTTAAATATATACTATTTTGATTATTCCATCAATTTACTAATAAATATAAAAATTTAAAAATCAAATTGCAATCATCTTTCAAATATGAATGTGTTCTTAAGCAACAAATCCCCAAATACCTCCATTTGCTTGTTGGTAAAAAGGCGCAAAATTATTGGGTTGTTGAGTGGAGAAATGTGGTGTGGAAGAGGATACTGATAATCCTTTAAAATGGCTTGACACTGAATCAATTTGTAAATTAGTTGAATAAATTTCAAAACTAGAAAAATTTTAGTCTTAAACACAAACCATATTAAAGCATGAAAATAAGGCCTAAACTTGAGTTAGAAAATTTCATGATCCTATTCAAATAAAATAAAAAACAATTGAAACCAAAAAAAAACTAAAACACTGACTATTTCCAAAATTGAGAGAATTGTAAGAAGGGGGAGGAGGGTGGGCAGAAGACTTTTGGGTGCTTGAGTGGCTGGCAGGCATCCAGCCTCTTCTGTTACCATCCCAATCAACTGATGATGTGTTCGCTGTGTTTTCAGATTCACTGAGACCTATTAAGGCTGAATACTTGTCAGAATTTGATGGGAGCTGTGTTTGCTGGAAAGAATTTGAAAGAAGTATTGATGAGTTTGTGTTGAAGAGATTTTGTGCGGATAAGGAGCTTGATTGTTGTTGAAGTTGAGGTTGTTGAGAAGGTAATTGTTGTTGAGAAGGTAAATGTTGTTGAGGAGGTAATTGTTGTTGAGATTGCAGAAGATTCGGAATTTGAGGAAACATTTGTGTTTGATTTTGATTAAACAGCTGTTGGGGATTTTGACCAGAAAAAAACGCTGAAAATTTATATTAAAACATTATTCCTCTAAATCAGTGAATAGATTTTTTAAATTTCTAACAATTTTGTTGTGGAAAGGTATTAAAATTTGCAAAATCAGCAAAACCTGAAAATTTTAATGATAAATATTTTTTTATAGTATATCAGTATGGAATAAAACCTTTGAAAAAACCAACAAGCAACTTACTACAATAAACAAAAACTAAACCATAGAAATGAATATTGAAATGTAATCATACCATGGGAATTGGATTGTTGTTGTGTAGATGGCTTATTGAAAGGATCAGAATAGAAATCTGAAAACAAGTCGAGAGCAGCATTATTGCTTTGTGTTACAGGCATTTCTTGTTTGATTTTTTGGACAGTTTTGCTTGGAGATGTGTGCAATTGACTTGGCTCAGAACTAGGACGCTGGGAAAATTTTAAATTATTCACCCCATGGGGAGTCAATACCAACTGAATTTTTGCATTAATGAAGTGAATTTGGAATAATTTTAATAAAAAACCTTTCTTGTTAAAAATGTATACAAAACATGAAGATTGAAAATATCAGTTTTTATTTTTTTAAAACTATGTTTAATTCAAAGCTAATTCATAAATCTAAAAAATTATAATTTTTAAATATCACAAGAAAATATATATTCAAATAAATCAATTAAGCATATGAATACATAGGTGCTAGGCTTGACAGAAGTTGTGCTTAAGGTGGTTGGTTGCTTAGTGGTGTTGATAATTCTACATTCATCTGCTAATGACTTACTTGGCTGCACATACCAGCGTTTTTTCTCATACCTAAAAGTTATAGAACATTACTTTGATTTTGGAAAGATAATTTTTATCAATGATACCTTTGACTCATTTGATCTTTCATGCGACTTTCATCTTTGGAGTCAATATCAAAAGGTATTTTGTGGTCATACAAGCCTAACCATACTTTTCGACAATACTAAATAAAGGCCAATTTGAACAATTTTAATCCTATAGTTTTTGAATTTATATGAAAGAAATTGTAATAACAATTTTTTGAAAATTATAAAAATAAATCTCAAATAGAAATAAATGGTCAATCACTTCGTTTCCTCTACTTTTGATTAGCTCCATTTCATCTGATGAGAAACTTGCCATTGATATAGATTTGACTCGGTGTGGAGGATTCAACCCTCGACTGAGATACAATTTATATGAATATAATTTTAAAATTTCTTAAAAACTTTCTCAGTATAAAAAATAAAATATTATAACTCATATGACAACTAGTCATAATAAAAAGTCACAAAAAAGTGTGTACAATCATAAGTAGAAAAACTTAAATAATTTGGAGCAGTTAATAGTAGAATTATTCTATAAAATGGATTTAAACTCACAGAAGACCACTGCAGGCGGTACAAACAAACGAGCCTATGGTCATATTCACATATGTTGGCCCTCTCTGGTTACAATCAAAACAGTGTTTGTTATGTGGTAATCCAACAATTTCTCTGAGAGTTTTTAAATTATTCTCTTCCTCCTGTTTCTTTTTAACTGAAGCCATCTTGCTGTTGAAGTACAGAACAAAGATATCGTACCTTCGTTTTTAGTTCTGTGCTCATTATTTATAAATCAGGATGCTGGATCTTTATTTTTCGATTTATGACCAGATTTTTTTAGAATTTATCTAATAATTTTGATAATTTTTTTGACTCATAGAATATATCCCGCTTCAAATTATAAAAAGTCATATTTCATTAAAAATTCAATCTCTGTTGCTATAAAAATAAAGAGCAGAGTTAAATGAAAACAATTCTTGAGTTATTTTCGAAGCAATAAATTTAATGCCTATGTAATATTGAATAATTAAAAAAATTTTTCTTTATATTAGAACATAAACTTCATCTTTTTCTTAACTTGAGGATGATGGTTTGTAGGCTTTGTCCATTATGATTATGCCAGGGTTGACTCAAAATATGAAGGTTTCAAGACCGTTTTATCTTGGAGTTTATCAAAAATTTTTTTTGAGTCAAGAGTGCGTTCTGTTGGTAGAAAATTTTTCCAGCCACTGCAGGCACAAGAAATTTAATCCATGTATCAGAATTGAAAAGTCATTCATATCTCGTTTCAAAACATCCTTATATTTGAGACGTGGCCTATCCACTGGACGGCTACCTTCTTCTAGTACACCGTGGAGACAAGGGATGCGGGGGCTTGGCATACGGTTCAAGTGAGCAGCCCAACGTAACCGATAAAATTTCAGCAAGAAAAAAAGAGGAACGGAACCCGTAATCTCAACTAGCTTTTTATTTGTCATTTTGTCTTTCCAAGTTTTAGTTAATTAGAACCTTAGGCACCTAGTTTGGAAAGCACTGGGTATAGACTCTTGTTGGCGATAAGTTACCCAAGTTACAGCGCTATATAAAAGAATACTAAGAACACATGCTTAATAAACTCTGACCTTGGTGCGAATGCTGAGATGCTGATTTTTCCAAACACGCTTTGTTAGTCGACCAAAAACTGTAGAAGCCTTTCCTTACCTTCACAGAGACTAGTATTCGTACCAACAAAAATCTTTTCCAAAACACAAGATAGCACACATAAGACCACGCCAAAATAAAAATTTTCTATAACACCAATTTTTCATTAAAGATATACCAATTTAACAGTGCTCGAACTCTAAGGTATGCTGCTATGACGAAATTAATTCTAACATTTTCACTGACAAAATGAAACAGCGTATTTGAGGTTGAATAAGACGCATAAAGTTAGTGAAAAATATTTTTTGGTCACTAAAAAAGTGAATGAAAGAGTGGCGAAAATTATGTCTAATAATCTGTTCAATAACTTTAGGAGACTTTTGGAGAGTAATATATAAAACTTCAAACAGCACCAGCTGTTTAAGAGAATAAAATTTGCGTATGCGTGGTGTACTCAAAGCAATGCCATGCTTGAAAAAGATGTCTTGATTGAATTTATTCTGCATAACTTATAATGAAATTAATTAAAAACAAAATTCATCTTTATTAAGAACAGCTTTTTATACGATTAACTTAAATCGTTAACTACAGATTGCTTAAAATGCAATGATAAACGAAACAAAAATTAACTTTTGTACTGGTTTTTTAAAATTTCCTTAAATTAATGAATAAAAAATTGTGTGCTTTTTCACTTCCCTTACAAATGATTTTGAAGGTTTGTAAACAAAAGTAAAATTGAATAGCCTCAACAACACAAAATTTACAAAAACTTGCTTTAAAACTTAGTTTAACACCAAATATGACGTATTTTAATGTAATGTGGTGTTTATAAAGCATTTTTCCTTTCAAGTCAAAGCGCTTGCTAAAAATTTAATGTAGCGAAAACAGTAAAACAGGTGCCCACGTGTGATCGAACCCGGTATCATTTGCAAATTAATCTAATGTTCAAATAGCTGAGCTATACAGGCCAATTATATGATTGATATATTGCTTGAATAACCGGTTAAGAGATTTTTCGTCTTAAATATTCTATGGTGGGCTGAAGGTGGTTGCCTTTCTGCTGTTCCGTTTTAACCTGTATGAGGTTTCTTATTTAGATAACTAGTATTAGCCTACAAATAACATTGTTGAAATAAAACTCAAATTTTATAAAAATTTTCGTAATAAACTTTTGAAAATTTTTTTTTTTTACCATATTCTTCAAGAGCTCATAGTTGTTTATACTGGATACTCTATTAAGAGGGGAATGAAGATTTCGCTAATGTTTTATAATAAGGCTAAACTTACCGAAAATTATACCTTTTGATTCTCAATAAATATATAAAATAAATTCTCTCAATTGATGTTTTTCGTTAAAAAATATTAAAGAAAAATACATACGATGTCTGAAAAGTTAGATTAATTTTTCTACACAAATTTCTTCTTAAAGTTCACTACAAGTTTGAAGTAATCGTTCAGAATTATGGATTAATCAGACAAATAAAATGGTTCACGTTCTCAATAGTTTATTTATCGTTCACTAAGATCTCCATAATAATTTTACTATAAATACTAATAATGATAATACATTTTAGGCTAAGGTATTATGGTAAGGCTATACTAACCAAAAATTTTAGCTAATTTTTTAAATAAATGTACTGAATTATCTCATAAATCGACGTTAAACATTGTTGAATCATCTTTCAAAGTTTTTTTTTTTCATTTCACAAAGTTCTAAACAGCAAAGAATGCTGGTAGCATTGCCGCGGGCAATTGCAGGGGAAATCTTCTGACGCAACCAGACTGCCTCCAAAGGGTCCTCTGACGCCTCGATAACTTTTCTACTTAACTCCTCAATAAAGCTACTGGTTGAAGGTCCGCAGCAGCCCGTTGTCTCGAATGCAACGGGTTGAAAATAGAAGTTGCTCACCAAGCCCTGATATTTGCGGCTTTTTAATATTTCCGCGGATTTTGCGCTGGATCCTGACTCGATGGAGCTGGCGATAATGTTGGACTTGGAAAAAGCATCGACGACTGTTGCGTCCCAGACCAAGCATTTTTCATGCTTCCAAGGGAAGGTCGTTATGCCATCAAAACGACGTCCGTCACTCCTGTCGAGCCCTGATGGTTCGAGGATGCTAGGTAAGCCTATCTTCCTCAGGCATCTTTTAATAAGGAGTTGATCTCGGCGTGTCTGGGGAGTCTGCCTTCATTCAGTCGACACGAAAGGCCATGGTAGCCTTTCGCGTCCATCCTTACACCACACGTGCAAAGACATGTTGGGGCGCCAGAAATATTAGCCTCTACTCGAAGCGCCACCGCCACCCGAAGCTCCTCTGCACCTACAAAGTTTCTTAAAACGGGAATTGGCACAGCTTCCGACCACGCAGCGGAGTGTGCCGACTTGGCAGCAAGAAGACGACAACCGTCCCACTGGTCTGCGTCTACCAGCAAATCGTTGAGAGCGACCTCGGACAAAAGATCATCCCATTTCTGTTGGCTTCCCAAAAGATCTAACGGCGCAACACTGCATTGTTTCTGCCACGATTCCCTAGCTGAAACGACGTCACGATCACCCCCCTGAAGATCATCAGACGCGAGAGCGTCGAGAACAGATGAAAGAAGAAGCCGAACGAAACTCGAGGAAGCATGGCAATGATAGGGCTGGCGCTGATCTAAAACCTAGACCACCAAAACGATTTGGAAGAGATACTTGCTTCCAGCTCTTGTCGGACAGAGAGACATTGGAAATGGACGAAAGAGCAGCACGAATGATAGAGTCAAACTCCAATAATATCATGGGCTCAATGAAAGTAGGACACGTTCGAAGGATATAAACCAATTTGGGAATAGAGAAGCAGTTTCTCAGCAAAGTGAAAGCATGATGGGGGTCAACTTCTTCTAGCTTGGAGCAAAGCCGACGGATGTCTTCTAATTTTGAGCCAAGAACAGGAACTATGGCCTCGTGAGTGAGGGGAGTACCCAGGACTGACCAAGAGTGACAAAGAGGCAATGATACTGACGGCAAAATAGAAGAGAACTATTTGACAGTGTCAGCGTACATGTCCGCTGTAGAGTTTAAAATGAACAGGTCACATTTATTGGAGTTGATTTGAAGGCCGATCTCTTTGAAAGCGTTAATTATTTTTGTTGCATCATTAAAGACAGAGCTAGCCTGACCACCCATTGTGGCATCGTCCAAGTACCAAATGTTCAACTCCGATGACACGTCCTTGGCAATTTTGTTGACGGCCAACGCGAAAAGTGCTGGGCCCAGAGGGTCACCTTGTTGAATACCCCTTGAAAAAGGAATGCGGTGTTCGCCAGCAAAAAGAGTGGACGGATTGTAGTAGGCTTCGTTAACTAAAAAGTACAAGGACGAGTAACGAGTGGTTATCTCGCCAATGAACGTTTTACGGTCGATAGAATTGAAGGTGTTAGAAACATCGAGTTTCAAAAGCACCTTGGGATCGACTGAGTGGTTAATAAATGATCGAGTAGCATGGACGTCTGACTCACACCCCATACGGACGCCGACACCCAACTGACAAGAAAACAAATTCTCTCTGAGCGAGTTCATGACTGAATGCAGAGATAATTTGGAAAATAAACGACGAAAGGTGTTTTCAACGGTTATAGGACGTATACCACCACCTTTCTTTTAAAGGGCGTACAGATGGGCACCAAAGAACAAGTGCCTGATAGGGTCCGGGATTTTAGTTGATGAAACGAAAGAAGCAAATCGAGAAATAGACCGAAGAACCGAATTCGCACTGGCTCCCAGGGAGGGAGATATTATGTCCTTCAAATGTTGAGGGTGAAGTAAATCAGGACCAGAACCCGAACCGTTAGGAAAAGAGAGGATCGCTTTTCTAACGGTCATAACTGGTGCTGTAGGAATTTGATCGGGATTAATATCTGAAACTGGGTCACCCAAGGGGTGTATGGATCTTAGGGAGAAAACCGTTTCCGGGACCATTGGGGCAAAGACATTGTCGGAGGAGAGGAGGCGGACTGCGCCCTTTATGTCGAAGTCATTGAATTTAGAAGAGACCCTTCGTTTCAAAGGTGTAATTGAGCTTTTAGACGAAAAATTTGACTTTGGGGTCTCGTACTTATGTCCGGGAGACCTGATAACGACATAAAATAAGAAATATTGAGCTTAATTGAAGAAGCTGAAGAAGAGTTGGATACGCTACCAGGAGACGGGTGGTGAAGAACCACTCCTATGAAAGCCAATAAACGTTGCCATGAGATAATGTCATTAGAAGACAAGACTGACTCAATTAATTGGACTAATGAGACTGCGAAAACCACTCTTGCTTCTTTGGGAATACGACGAATAATGAATGAATTAAGTTTCAAGTCTTGCAAATACTTGGAGAATGCTTCGTCGGGGAGATGCTGATCAGTTTGAACAGAGGCCGGGATATGGTCGATATCTGAGCAATAGGGACAGGACCAATTACTTCCAATAAGAAGCGCCTATACACGAGAAAATTTAACGCACCTAAGATGAAAAAACGAAGCGCATTTTCTACATTTGACTGCAGCTAGTCTTTTATGTAGCTTGCAAGAACTGCATGTAAATGAATAAAGCAGATTAGGTAAATGTGATTGACTGGAAGAGACGTTTTCGGGTTGTGACGAATGGGGAACTGGGGAAATTGACAAATTAAAGATGGACGGATTACTGTCAAGAAGAGGAGGAGGCTGACTGGAGGGGTGAAGGGCAGACGACACGCCAATGGCTTCCACACTATAGATGAAACGGTGAGGAACCCGGAGGACCCTGCGCGGACGATCCAAAGGGGGCATGGGAAAGAATTATAGAAGATTAATACAAGTGCCTAACAAATGGTATTGAAAAAGCAGGGTGGTCAAGAAAGACATGAATAGAAAAATAAACTTTGAATGAACCTAAAGAAATATAAGTTGAAATTGGAAAAAGACCTGAGAGGGTTTTCAACAATTTATGTTTTGTAAATGTAGAAATTAATAACAATTGAAGGTGGATGATGGAGAGTATAATTGAAGCATGAAAAATGAACCATGAAAAGGGGTTCATACAAGTGGCAAAATATTGAAAAAATATATGAATTAAATTTATAAAAAAATAAATTAATTGAAAAACGGAGAATGAAATAACTAGGGCAAGAATAATGAAATTAAGAATTGAAATTAAGACTGAGAACCCATTAAACAAGTAACTAAAAACAAACAAAAACTAAATCGAAAATAGAATGTGAAATTTAGGAATATAAAATTTAATGAAAGAATGCAAATTTAAACCAAGATCTAATGATAGGTAACGAGGAGACCTTACAAAGAAATGTTATATGAGAAAACCCGAAAAAGGATGAATATAAGTCACTAACAAGCAATAAAAATAAAGACGAGCCACAAAAAAAATTTTTCAAACAGAGACTGGGATTGAGGGGTCTTCTCTTGAAGATCGTAGTTCTTTGTCTCTTTTACGTGATATTGCATTGGCCATTGAAAAACGTGTTTGAATCAAGTTGTTTCTGATGCAATTTCAAGCTGTTTCTGATGCAATATCGAGCTAACCAGCAAAACTCTATTATTCCTTTTGAAGTTTCTTGTAGTTGTAGAGGCCGATACGGTCTTGAATATTTATTGAATATCCTCTTAAAGTTGAAGATTGTTTTTCTCATTTTCGAGGCAACTAAGCCGTTTATTCTAAATTTGTAAACTTATGTTTTTATCTTCAATTATTTTTCATTCATATTCATGAATTGACTTCAATCAATAGTTATGAGGTGGCTCCAAGGCATATGTTTCTTTTATATTAAATATATCTATGCTGACTCATTGATCCAGACGTTAAAATATCAATAAAACTACAACATAAGGTGAACTTTCAATTAGATGAATACAAAGAAGCAATTATTTTCAAAATACTTTATAAATTATAAGTTTTAGATAATACACATAATATCACTGCCGAATTTAGCTTTGGGTAAATTTATTAACACAAAATTTTTATATCTAACAAATATGAATGAGACAATATTTTTAATTGTTGAACAATCGATCACAATATGAGCCAACGTAAAATAAGCTTTATTTGAAGCCAATCATTGCACACTATCTGCAACATCAATCATGGCTCACTCATATTATCATTTAACAGTTAGGAGTTCTTCTATTGACGAATTTTTTGTCAAACCTTCATAAAATTTATAACGGATAGTATTAAGTCAATTGAAAAAAATTGAATCATGGTGTTACATTTATTAGAATTTAGTTATTTTATTTCAAGTCATTATTTAGTTTCAATGGAGTAAAATTTCTATGTATAGTCTTTAAATTATTTTGTTCAGCTATGTTTTTTTTGGTCCATTAATTGATTGAATCTTGTTATTGGTGGTCATAGTGATAAAGAATTATTAAAGCTATGAAGTTTTCATTCAAATCTAAACTTCAAAGATTCATTAGGGATTACTTATTTACAGACGACTGTGATATTCATGCTACCCCTGCCTTACAAAGAAACATCAATGGTTCATCTGATACTTAAATTTCAGACTATTCACCAATAAAAAAAACAACTTATGTCTTATAAACGCCTCATGATGAAGATTAATGTGATTATTTTAGTAGTGCTATCCAAAAATAATGGTAGTTAATGTGGAAGTTGGAGCACAAGAGTGAGTACAGCGTTTGGAATAGAAAAAGCATCAGAGAAGACGCAAAAAAATTATACTGTGCAGTAATTTTGCGACCAAAGATTGCTTGTGAAAACTAGACTGCATATCGACCTAATGTTAGTAAGCTGAACCATTTAACATTATCTCTCCTATAAAATTATAAATAATAAAAAAGGGAAAATATTTTTGACACTAAGAGGTGCTGTAAAAGGAAGGTTTGCTCAGCATCCTCAAAATGATAATTCAATCTCAATTTCCTTACTCAAAGCACATGGCTTGAATTTCAAAGGGCCATTTAGTAAATAGGCTTTATACGGTGATTTACAGAATGATAAACAACAGAATTGAGGGCAGCTAGAGCGCTGTGAAGGCAGCCATTTAAGATTAGTTACTATAGAGTACTTGCAACAGAAAATGACTATTCAGACGTTTAATTGCGTAAAACAATGCACATAGAGCTTAATTATTTGAGTGGCAGGATGTCACGTTGAGGATCACAGAACTCAAAAAAAATTTTATTATCTTGAGTGAATTTTCAAGCGTTTGATTTGAACCATTTAGTTTTAGGCGAGTTTAGTTCACCTAAATGGCTAATTAAAAAATTTACAATACACGTAGCAGTTTTTTTTACCGTCACGCACACGTGAATAATAGCCATTATAATGATTTTTACAATGAATCAAAGAATCAATAAAATTTTGAATTTATTTTAAAAAATTTCATGATTAAAATGAAAAAAAATGTGTAAAAAAACTTTTTTCATAACTTTTCATAAAAAACATATAAATG
This sequence comes from Pterobdella sp. o SKG-2022, assembly GCA_964035795.1. Taxonomy (NCBI): domain Eukaryota; kingdom Metazoa; phylum Annelida; class Clitellata; order Hirudinida; family Piscicolidae; genus Pterobdella; species Pterobdella occidentalis. Next base: position 3,936,823 of record OZ038322.1, read on the forward strand.
CAAGAATACGATTATTATATAAATGCAAAAAATGCTTTTATAAATAATCAATATGGACATACATGGCAACACTTGAGAGTAAACAAGTTTCAGGTGAAATATAACTGAGTATTATGAAGCATAGAGTAATATTTATCCAAAGCAGGCTTCAAAAATAAATATGACATTAAAAGATTAAAACTTAAAGAAAATTCAAATATTCAGATAAGAAAACTTTTCATGATTTTTGGATTTCTAAATGGTGCACTCTGAGAGTTTGAAATACACATTTTTAGGCCCATGGAAAACTAGCTGCAGATTCATCACTACAGACTTTTTCTCTTCCTTCGATGCACAAAACTTCCCCTGATTCTGCATCGAGGAATACCAGTTTTGGAATACCACTTACTTGGAATGCTTGAGAAACCATATTCTAAAATTAAATATTAAAAATTTTTAACATTGATGAAGGCTATTTTTAAAAATTTATTTCAAGCTCACCTTGACATCCTGTTTCTCAAATGGCAAAGCAAGCCAAGGCATCTCATTGAAATATTCATTAAAAGAAGATTCATCTCTGTCAGAACTAATAAAAATGATTTCAAAATTTTTGCCAGCAGAGTGCTGCTCATAAAACTTTGCTAATCTTGGAGTAAAACCCCTACAAGGTGGACACCAGTGAGCAGAAAAGTAAAGTCCTTAAATTTTGATAAAAGAATCAAAAAAAAATAGCATTACTAAGATATTTTGTATAAATCACTTGGTTATGTACTTTCGACTTACGAAAAGCTTCATAAAATCTAAATATATTTGGAAATTATGTTGGATAATAAAGTAACTCACCAACAACTTTTTTTCCTTTCAAGGCATCTTCAGTAGAAACAGTTGAACATTTACGCTTAAGTTCAGTTCCGACAAGTCCTACGATGGACATTTTTGTATAAATAAACGAACTTAAAATAACATCAAAACGTTTTATATGCTTTATAAAAAGCTATATTAATAATTCATGAACATTAGTCATGAGCTGATTGGGCGAAGAACGTAGGTGGCAGGGAGCGTGTTTTACAAAGAATAAATAACACAAAGAAAACTAATTGAAAAAAAAGAATATAATGTATGAAATAAAAACAAAAAACACTATGAATTTACATAAAAAATATTCATTATTAAATTTTAATTTTTTAAAAAAAGAAGTTTAAAATATTTTTTTATATACTAAAAGATCTGAACTCTATCTGTATCCTTATTCGATTTGCATGCTATAGTTTTGAGTCAAAAATGTTTCAATGCCATTTATGCGAGTGCACTTTTTCTAGAAAAAGTGTTTTGGGCAACCATTTATAGGCGAAACATAATGGTAGTAAATTTGGTTGCGATTAATGTGATAAGAAGTTTTCTTATAAATCAATCCTCTTGAGACACATAAAAACCAGCCATTCATTAAGTTATTTAATTTTTAGCAGATTGTTAAATGCTTAATTTTTAAGATTAAGAGTATTCTTTCGAAAAAAATTTGTAATAGTACGATAATATAAAACAGAATTTTTAAAAACAGATGAACTTATATTGTATATACTTTTTCAATAGTTCAGTTCTCGAACCTAATGTCGAGGCTTAATTGATGACTTTCTATAATAATATAAAATATTTTTAAAATATCTTTTTTGCAATATCGTATAATTTATTTTGAGAATGTGTTTTATTCTGCTTGACGGCTGGTCGTAAGTATTTTTCCACTGGCCTAGTTTAGATGATCCTGAATGAAATAATAGTCTTTCTCAATGCTAGTGAAACCAAATCCATGCTCATTAAATTTTAACCTGGTTACTTTCAAATTTTTAACCTGGTTACTTACAAATTTTTAACCTGGTTACTTTCAAATTTTTAACCTGGTTACTTTCAAATTTTTAACCTGGTTACTTTCGAATTTTTAACCTGGTTACTTTCAAATTTTTAACCTGGTTACTTTCAAATTTTTAACCTGGTTACTTTCAAATTTTTAACCTGGTTACTTTCAAATTTTTTAAAATCCGATTACAATATTTTTTACCGTCAACTTGTTCACTTTTAAATTGTTTGCTTACAATTTTCAATTTTTTTTTTGATTTTATTTTAAAATTTTTATGTGAAATAATTAAATTTATTTTTTTCAAATTTTCCAGGTTTATATCCTTGGCATGCGATGTTTCATTCATGAATATTTTTTGTGTATTTTTTCAAAATTTATGGTAAATACTAAGTTGAAAACATTTTTTCGGAATACCAAATGCTATCAAATGTTCTTTCTTTGTTAGAGCCTGGAATGATAATGAGATGAAAATTTAACTTATCATTTTTGTGTGAAACTATATTATTTCTTATTTTATATCTCAAAAATGTTCAAAGCTCATTTGGTGAACGCTACCTTGTCGTGCTTAGATGCCGTGTGCCTTGATGACACTAAAATCTAAACCGGCTGGACCTTTGTTCCTGTTAAAGTTGCTTTTGCCGGGCAGGTCAAAGAATAGAAATCACGCTGAGTGTTGTTTCTGGCCTTTCAGCCTGGTGGTTTGGAACAAAATCTTCCATTTTCATAGAAACTCACAATTTTTCTTCAAATACTCCTATTTTTTTCAGAAACCCGATAAACTCAAGATCCCATTTTCATCAAGCACCATTTTTACTTGAGCTTAATTTTCTTACAACTCACCGTTTTCACCAAAAAATTATTTTATCGAAAAACCACGATTTTTCAAACTTAGCTTCTTTATCCCTATTAGTTGTCATTTTTGACTAAAATTAGTTTTTTGCTGAAATTCTCATTTTTCCAGAATCACCATTTTATCCCAAATTTCAGAGTTTTTACACCAAAACTTTTAATCTTGTTTCCGCCAAAATGACTCATTTTTGTGGTAATTCACGATTTTCACTTATATCCATTTATAAACTTCATGTTTTTACAAGAAATATTTCTATTTCACTTAAAAACTAGCTTTCACCACATTGAACCCCTTGAAACCTCGATTTTGCATCTTGCAGCGCATAAAACCGGGTTTTCACTTGGATAATAGAAGCATTTTTGATCTTGCTGTTTGGAATTTTTTGCATGCTAAAGCGTTGTTTTTTCTCATTTCTTAGTTTGAGTTAGATCAGAGCAACTAAAAAATGAATGTCACTGCTGACGTCTGCACCTCTCCTCACTTAGACATCTGTAAGTGATCCCCTCAATGTACCATTGGTTATCGAATTTATTATTTTTTTTTAGTAACAGTATATACATATGAGCAATGTTCATGGTGAGCCACATGCTTGAAAATGTTACACTGTTGACGAAAAGCTTCGTATTATAATATTTTAGCGCCATCTTGATGTCATTTATAATTTAAATTTTAGTTTTTGAAAATTATTTCATTTCACATTGGTTCGAGAAAATCATTGGAATTTTCAAAACTTCGATGTCATTTTTCTACACAAAAATAGAATAAAAATTCTTTAATTAAAATAATTTTAACAACTTCAAATTAAAATATATGAAATGTAATTGGTTAGAGAGTTTTGGTTTTTTTTTTAAATACTACTTTCATTATTTCAATTCTATAAAAGGTTCTAAATATTTTTAGATATTCAGGTTCTAAACACATATGAAAGAAACACAATGCAATAACCTGAAGATCGGCTCATTTGTTTAGCGAATGCCAAAAGACTTGTTCAACAAATACTTAATCAAAAGTTTGTTATTCGTTTCCATCAGTATCTTGGTCATTGGGTAAAACTTCCATCTCTGAAAGAAGCTTTGTACTTGAAGACTTTTCATATTTCTTATAAATATTTTCAACATCTTCTATAGTTTGAGGTAGGTCCAATCCATCGGTTTTGGGCAAAATAAGAAGTATTAGTGCGCTTATAAATAAAGATGTACCAAATAGAACATATATTCCGACAGGGAAGATCGTGAGCTATAAAAGGTAATTTGATAATTTGTTAAAAAACCTCAGAACATATTGATGTTTATAACTAAATGATTATAATAGAACTTGATGAAAAAATTTAGAAATGTTGCTTATCAATCGATATTCAACAAATCATTCCAGATGCAAAAAAATAATTTTTGAATTTTTTTGAAACTCAGCATAAACTGTTAACCAAATTGAAGGAAAGGGAAGATAAAGCTAATCCAACTTGACTGATAACGTAACAGATCCCAATGGCCTGGTTTCTTTAAAGATTTTTGTAATATTTTGTACATAACATCAAAGTGTGATCATTAAAAAAATATTAATTTATTTTGACAAGCAAAATTAGCTAATAAATTATGATACAGTGTTTTCAGAGTTTCATACATTAAAGTTACTTAACGAAATTTATGTTAAAAACACGATGCGTCTAAAAAACAATGTGATTTGTGACATTATTGGATAAATTTTTGCTTGGTCCGCATAGCTCAGCTGGTAGAGCATTAGACTAATTATCTAAAGAAACCGGGCTCAATCCCGCGTGGACCGACAATTATATACGCAAGGAGTAGCCTCCTGTGAAACATCTGTTGAGCTAATGAAACCCCAAATATGAGGCGACTGAAATTTGATCTAAAAAAAATATCTTAGCTGGTAAAGCGTTAGACTAATATAGACTATACGGATCGACTCCCAAATCTCCATCTCTTATTAATCTGGCTTCTATTCCCTATCACTTCATTTAGGAGTTTTTGTCATATTAAAAATACTCTCATCTTATTTATTCTTTTTTTTTTTAACCTCATACTACATTCTAAGCGTGCCGAACAATGATCTACTTTTCAGAGACATCTATAGCAATTAAACTTTAAAAACATCAATTGAGGATTCATACATTTATTTAAAAGAAAAGCTATAATTTTCGATAAATATAGCCTTATAAAACATTAGCATGATCTACTTGTTTTCAACTCTATTATCCCCCCTGTCATTTCTATTCTGAATCTTTTTTCTTCATTTTCGGTTCTTTATTAGAAAACTTTAGTTTTTTAACTTAAACTTTTTCACGTGTCTTATCTTTATTGGAAATCTCAGAATTTTTTTCAAAGACTTTGTAGCAGAGTGTCCGAGCGGGCATTAAACAAATAATTATCCTTCCATTTTGATAGATGGCTTCTTACAATTTTAGTGATCTAAATACTGATTTTTCTGTAGTTGGGATTCAATTTTTATTCATAATGAAATGTTGAAATTTATTTGAATATATATTTTTTATCGCTAGCGCTTCCATTAATAGCGCGTCTTATCTGCAGAGTCATCAGTGTGTTTTGACCGGTAAAAATAAAAAACGAAGATCTATATCTTGCAACAAAACAACGAAAATTGAGCAAGACTAACTTTAGTAAGTCATATCTTAAAATTTGATTTACGCCCACCCGCTCAAAAAGCCATTGGCAAATACTTTGACGCACCAAACATACCCACCAAAGGAAAACCGGAAACCTTCTAGCCTCAGTGCTAAAAAATGACCTTACAATTACGGAAATCCTACTAAACAATATAAAAGATCTGGCAAAACTAAGAATGCTGGCAGCTGACAGAAAGATGTGGAAGAAGCAGATTAACAATTGAGTTCATTCTGTTTTTTTATCAACATTCTGATTTAAAATGAAAGTTTATTGATAAAAATAGCGAGTCTCTTTAGCCCAGCAACGAAAAGGGCAGCCAAATATATTAAAAATCAAAGACTGAATTCTAAGGTTATTTGGAGTAAAATAACGCTATTATTATTTTTCTTAAACATTTAATTGATTTTCCAATAAAAGCATCAGGTTCACACATGTACTGCTTTAGTAAAAACTTCATACATTGAACCTAAGAGCTACTAGAAAGCTTCAAATTTTGACGCGAACTGTAAATTTTTGCATAATAACCTTAAATTAGTAGGAAACAGAGAAGCTGAGTAGTTATATGAAAGTGACCAAACCATACAGGAAAGAAACTTCGATAAATTACCAAAAATGATTGTAGTGTAAGTTGTAATCCCTTCTCCTGTGAAATTTTTTGAAATAAATAAAAGAAGTTAATTATTAACAGAAAGAAAAAAATAAATTTGTTATTGTATTTTTACAAATTAATGTCATCATCTATAAAACTATAATAATAGAAAAAAAATAACAACCGAATTGATGAATAAAAATTCTAACGTTTTATCTTACATTAACCATCCAGCTTGTGCTGGCGTAGCCGGTTTTTTAATCATTTTTTAAATTATTTTCTTCTTTTATATTGAGCAAAATGTTGAATTATTTAAATCAGTCTAGACGCAGACACTGACGAAAATAGCTACATGTTATCACGTTTTGACCACATAAAAAGTTATGGTATGTAGACCAAAAAAGATTTTGACTGTGTTAGAGAGAGAACTTGCAGTTCAAAATATACTGTCGACAGTCACAATGACTCGGCTCGGGAATAACGCTGAAAAGCACTAACTTAGCGAAATATCGTTCAGAACTCTTAGCTGGTGGGGCTGCAACTCTTTCAGGGTAAAAGTCCAATTACCCAATTCCTGTTTTTGAGTTACCTTTTGAAGTTACTCACATTAGCTTGTTAGAATAATTATCTCTTAGAGGACCACACACGGACTTACTTATCAGTCTGCTTTAACCAGACTAAGTTTTTAGGAAAAGCTCTATTCTAGCAAAAACATCCTAGAACCAGCACACTCAATACCCTGATGGAGATAGAGTATGCACTTTTTTTATTCTTAAAAACATGGGAGTAATAAAAATATCCTATGTAAACTGCGAATTACGGCGAAGAAATAATGTTAGTGGATAAAACTATTTCACTTTTGTTTTTTAATTTTTGTTTTAAACAATATTTTGATTCAAAATAAATGTTAATAATACAAATTTAATTCCCTCAAAAAGAATACGTACTAATTGTTTTAAGGCATACTGCACATAGAAAGGTTAAAATAGCCGCCAAAAACATAGAAATGGTCATTAGGTTCCTTGTGTCGAATCTGTTAGAGGATAAAAAACAATAATCGTCTCAGAAATTTCGATAAAAATTTACTTTTTCACCAAAATGACAGCTACAAATCCACAAGGAATTTCAACAAGACCACTAATGAAAGTGTTGATATACATGTGCTTGGTCATCGCAGGAGCAATAAAGGTTATCCCAATGGTGCTGAAAACTTTGAAGCTGAAATCCAATGTATATTATCAATTTATGAAAATATTTAAGATTTCATAATGAATGAAAAAGGTATGTCCAAGATTAGTTCTTATCATGGAGTTCATGCTAAAACATCTATTCTGGGATCGATGGCCTGTTAATGACTACTTTTTAAGACTTTATTGGGTAGCTGTGGCAATTTCGACCAGTTTTTGGAATCAATAGTGACTTTTCTCATTTTCGTTTTGGCTACATTTTAACTTTAGTAGCAAACGCCCCTATAGCTCAATGGTTGAGCATTAGACTAATTATCTAAAGTTACCGCGTTCGATCCCGCGTGGACAGACTATTAGCACCTTTTTTACAGTGAGTTCTCGCTACATTAAATTTGTGACAAGCGCTTTGATCTATAAGGAAAAGCGCTTCATAAATACCGCATTACATTACGTTACATTCTATTATAAATTCATCAGCCAAATGATTGTAAAGCATTTTTCTAGGAAGCCGTCTAGTTGGTATGCCTTGAAATGCATCAGTGAGCCGAAAATACATTGGCAAGCAATTGGCTCCATTTTAAGCATGACAGCTATTTTACCCACTCTCATCTTTGCTTGTCTTGTTTTTTGAAATTTCTTCAAAAACATTTTAAGTTCTTTTTGGTCTTCCTAGCTTTTTTTTTCTAGCTAACCTCTTAATTTTTTAACTCTTATTTTTTCTATCAATTTTCAAAGCTACTTTTCATCTTTCTACTAAAACATTCAACTTTGCTGCTCGCCCAGTTTTCCATACCTCTAAATACTCTTAGAATTTTTATTCATCTTTGTTCTTTATACAAAATCTGTATTTTTATGTATTGAATCTGTTTCTCTCATTCACTTTTTTATCTTCCTTATCCTCTTGAGAGTGCTGGCCTACTATCCTCTACCCGCCCTCAATCATTCTTTTTCTAAATCTGCATCTTTTTTCTCCAGTTCTTTTCTTTAGAAATTTTCTTTTCATCACCTTTTATAATTTCCAAAAAAATTTTTCTAAACATTTCATTCATTTGATCGATGTGACTATAAAGCAATATAAATGATCAGTCCAGGGCATGACACTAAACTGTAACAAACTTAGCGTTTCCAAATTGAGTCTGCTCCTTTGTCATAGCCTAGATAAATATAAAACTTATTAGCAGGTATCGACAAACTGATATTCTGGTGTCGTTGTCATTTGGCTTGGAGATGATCTTTTTTTTAATGGGCAACTACTTAAAGGTAGAACGACGCTTTTTGAATTCGAATAATTTCTAGATGGATGTTAGCCGGACAGACAGTCTCTACAAAATTTTCACAAACGTAAGACCTATTTTATAAATTATTCTATAAAAGTATCATTAATCTAGGTCAAATGCTTTCGAAGGAAAGAGGCTAGACTGAATTTAGTTCCTGGTTTTGTAGTTTGGGAGTTTGTGACAGAGGTAAACTTTTTTTTGGAAAAAGATGAATTTACAAAAATAGCAACAAAAAATTTTTTTTTCATGTGTGTTATAGACTATCAGTTTCCTTCGCAGCCTTTTAAGACTGGCAGTGGTGAAAGCCGTAAAAAAGTTTTGAGCACCAAAGTGAAAACCAGAATTGGTTTTTGAAATGTGAAGACATTGTTTGCAGCAAAAAATTCTGCACAGATCACTGTAGAAATGCTAAAATAAAACTGTATATCTTAGGTAAGTGAAAGCAAATGGACAGGTACTGGAAAAAATGAAATAACCACGAGTGAAAAAATATTATATTCAGGCCAAGAGAATACCCAAAACTAACAGAAAAGCCATAATCTTAAAAAATGTGCGGAAGTAGCAAATGTTAAAGTGAAAACCTGTGAGTAGCAGACTCATTAAGATTAGAATGAGAAGGAAGCATGTTAACATGACTATCTTGCAATACTACAAACTGACTAATCACAAAGAAGAGAATGTCAAAGAATGATTTTTCAAACAGCTACAAGTGGAAGTAGAAATAACATCTTGGCATAACATACTCAATTTCATGGGTGACCTCAATCACCAATCTGGCTCGAAATAGGAATGCGTGGAAATTATTTGTTGCTGCCTCATGCCTCAGTGGGCGTAAAAGGTTCTAATAATGATAGTGAACTCTAACTTATGGCAACATTAACGTGTTGCTTCAATATACTCACTTTGATTTCATTTTCAAGTTTAAAGGCTTCGAACCGTTGGTGGTGAAATATGGATATTAGATGAAACTCTCATTCAGCAAACATTCTCCAGGCTTTACTTTTTCCGAAGATTATCATCAAGAATTTTTTAGGAACATGATATTGTATGTTTTATAGTTTTAAAAATGACTTTTTAACTTTAAGAAAAATTAAAACTCACAATAAAAATAATCCAAAAGACATATGTCTGAATAGGTATGGGTTTCTATAGAGTTCTTTGATGGGATATTGGGTTTGCAATGAGTTTCCATTCGATCTAGAAAGTTTTTTATAGTTGTTTTGAAGACTTGTTATGAATTTTTCAAAGAAGGACTTTTTTTCGAAAAAATTTTTTTTTTCAAAAATGTTTTCTTTTTGTTGGGGTGCTATTAGTATAGGTCTTGTGTATTGAACATTATTGAGTTTTCCTGCGTTTACCAAAACTTTTTCGGCTTCATTTGTCCTGTTGTTTGCGTGTAACCAATAGATTGTTTCTGGCAAGAACCAACTAAAAAAATAATTGAAATGTTAAAAATTTGTGTTTTAAAATGGTTTTCATGGAATACTAACGTTAGAATTGGTAGCATCAACAAACCATATATGCTAGTAATAAGTCTTAAATATCTCCAATTGCGGACAAAATACATGATAATTACCATGATACAAGTCACTAAGCCCCATTGGCAATAGGATGAATTTGAAATGAAGCTCCTATTTATTTTTGAAGTCATTTCAATTAAATAAATGCCATAAATTGCTGAGGTTACCTAAAAAAACAATTTTGTTATGTTCTATAAGAGAAATAAACATTAAAACTTATTTTTTGAAATAAAACTTACAGAAAAGCATCCAAGAAAGAAAATTGTCGCACTGAAAACAGCATAACTCTCAGAAAATGAGTTTGCAATGCCAGTGATGGAAGACAAAAAAAGGAAAATCATCATCATTGGTTTTCGTCCATAAATGTCAGCCAAACCAGACAAATAAAATGCCAAAATTTCTCCCGCTTGATACACCATGTTTGACAAAGCTGCATAATATCTTTTGTGGCAAACCAGGTCCCACTTGAAATAAGATAAATTTGTTGTTATTATGAGATAATATTTGTTATATTAATAAAATACTGTATACAATTCGTTGAAGCCACAGGTTTCAATCACTTGTAAAAAATTGTTTATAAAATTCAATTTATCGCTTAATCTTTTGATTTTTACATCTCATCAATAGGTTCAATTTTTTCATGATATGAAAACTAATCTTTCCATTTTCTATGTGGTTACTCACTTCTCGATAACGTTACCATCTTCTCCGCTTAAACCTCTCATAGGCCTATTTAAAAACTAACCCAACTTTACGACAGGTTTTACAAATTAACTTTGGCCTTCCCTCCTATTAGCGTCAGCCTTGAAACTTCATGCCTGTTTCACACCACCATCACCCCTATCTTACTACGTGACCCAAACTTTCCTGCCTCAAAATTTCAACAATAATGTTCATCAAACCTAATCTTATCAATTTTTTTGTACTTACTCATCAAAACAAAACGCCATACGAAGCATCAGTTTTTCGCAAAAATCCGTTTCGACTGATCACACTACCCAAGTTTTCAAGTCATATACCGTTACAAGTCACAAGTGTTTTATAAATTTGTTTTAAATATGTGGATCTTCAGCCTACATAACATAAAAGATATACTATTGAATGCCTTCCAGCCCGCTCCTACTTTTCATCACTATTTATATACACCCTAGATAACAAAAAAAAGCTACTTCATCCAACTCACTGACACAACCAACTAAAACAGTTGGTTTACAGCCTTTGCTATTATTTATGATTCTTAGCGCTTTTATTACCTTGTTCATAGCAAATGCTTCAAAAAAGCCTTTAACCCCGTCAAAATTCACAAACCCATCTAATGCATTTTTCCATTTATGATACTCTTCAGTAAAATTTCGCAACAACTTTTTAACTACTTTCAAAAACTTTCTTTTCTCTCTGAAAAGACATTGCGCCGATTTCAACCCAACCACTTCTACTTACTTCACGCTCCTTTCAAAAAGCTTTTTGGAAGAAAAATGATATCTCAACCATGCATATTGTTCATTGCTTTTGGATATAAAAGCTCAAAAGATTTTTTTTCCTTCAACCCAATTTTTTGCCCAATGCGTTCATTGAAGTCTTTTAAAAACTTTTCATTTTCATTCTCTTTTCACGTTTCATAGCCATCCTTTTATAAAACTCATCGATCTTCCACATTGTGGGTCATAAGCCCAAACTAAACTTACTACCTTTACCCAAAAAAATTTCCTCTTTTTCATTCTGCTATTTTATCTATTTCCATTACATTCTGTATCGTTTTTTAACCATTTTCTCACAACACATATCTTATCTTCATTATCGGTTCACCATAGTTTTAACCTCTTACCTAACCCATCTATGAATTTCAAACATTAACACCTACTAATCTTTCAAATATTTTCATTATTAAATTTTTTTTCAAATTTTAACAGTGCCATCTGGATTTATTATAACAATATCATGTTCAGTATATTAGTTCTTAGCTGCTATAATTGTTATACTGATAGTTATTTTTAAAATTTCAACGCTTGTCAATATTTAATATTAAAGAATGTGTGTAAAATCTTATTGACAATTTCGGTATTTTGTTGAAAAAATATGCATTTAATTTTCATGTTTAAAATAAAAATTGTTGAAAAACATTTATTAAAATCTGATTATTGGAGATTTTGAATGACTTGAACCCATCAAAGAAGTATACCTCGTTAACAATAGTAAGACCACAATTTTGATCTTCATACTCCCAGCCATCAGTGCAATCTACTGTTTTGTTACTAACAGTAGAATTGACAAATATTGAGCACGATTCTAAATTTCCCTCATTATTTCTAGGAATCCATTGTTGTATTGAAGAGTTTTCTGGAAATTTACAGTGGTGCTTCGGTATGTAACCTGCATGGATGTACATAGAGATTATCGAGATTATTTTAAATTTTTTTTTCTTCATAATTATTTGTTAATCAAAATTTTTATTAAAAATTGAAAAGATCAAAAAATTTAATAAATATTCATACAACTGCCTCATTCTGAAGCTTAAAGAGGGAAAACATTAAAAGTGCGAACAAACAAGATCCATACATACCATAAATCATTGTTTTTCTGAATATTCAAATTTCTTGCAAGTATTCTTGTAAAGCAGAAATCTGTTTTCAATTTTTCAAACGTATTTTTCTTCGACGCTCATTTCACTACACATCGTCAAAGAACTACCCTCGGTTTGTCATTTCAAACAGAACTTTTGTTGGTGCCTAGAACTTTGCAAGTGCTATTGCCACTTTGCATGACCACTTAAAAAAAGCCTCGTTTCGTTATCGAAAATTTTTTCAAACATACCAACTCCCTTTTTCAACTTTACTTCAAACCACGTTACACATTTTTTTTTGCGCTGGTGAAGGGTTGTTTATGGCCCTACCTTTCACTGAAAATACTGTCAGTATGAAAAACTCAAAATTTTTAGAACTCGTCGTCTAGAAAAAAGTAATCTTGCTCAAAGTTGATTTGCTGATTTTGCGCTTATGCTACAAAAATCAAATTTCTTGTGGTACAAGGGGTCAGCCAAGATTTTTTCTTCTCTTTTAGTGCCTCATATTTTTCAGATAATTTGAAAATAGTGCTTTTGAATCAAATAATCATTTTTTTTGTTTTCAATACTTAACGATAAATTCAAAGAATCATTAGTGGTAATATAGCAAGTTTGCACCCTTTTATTTGCAAAATCATCAAGCCACTAAGTTTCGATATAAGGAAAGCTTATACAGTTTTTCATTTTTAAATTGATTTATATTTTTTTGTCGTTATTATTAATAAGATTCATAAAATCAACAATTTATTTACAAACTTCGTTTAAAAAGTGATTAATACTTGTGAAAATCCATGGATGAAGTCGCCTAAAAAGTGAGTTTCAGATGTTTGCGAAAATTTTTGGAATGGTGAACGTTAGTTCAGATTCATAGACTTGAGGCTTGGTGTTAAAAAGTGCGACTTGTAGGCAAGCTTGAAAAAACCAATTGATATAGCTAGAAGCCAGTGTAGTGTTGATAGAATTGTCTAATTGACAGAAGCTTATAGAAATGAACAGGTTAATTAAACTTGAATATAGACTTAAGAATGCAGAAAATGAGCCAAAAAAAATCAAACTGGCATCTTTGGGCAACTGGTAGCCAGCAAAGACGGGCAAAGCAGAAATTATGAGATTTGAAATACTCGGCTTGAAAAAACCTTCAACTCTCTGGTTTTGGAGAGATTGAAGCTTGCGCGAGAAATAGTTCGGCAGCCGCAAAAATAATTCCAATCTGAAAAGATCTACTGTTTATTTTCCAATAATTTCCTTTTTTCAAACTGTATACTTATTTATGTTTTAGGATAAAAATCTTTAGGAAAAAACTGAAAAAAAATATATAAATTTGTCGGCTCGTATAGCTTTGAGGTAGAGAATTAGACTAATTATCTAAAGTTACCGGGTTCACTCCCGCGTGGACCGACAATTAGCACCTGTTTCAGTGTGTTTTAGCTACATCAAGTTTGTAGTAAAAGCGCTTCATAAATACCGCATTACACTACGTATTTCATGCGAATAGTATATAGTGAATAATGAATTATAAGAATAATAAGAAAAGTTAATTATCATCGTTAATTCATTATTTTAAATATAATTTATACAGAAATATAATTTATGTCGAAAAATAATTTTATGAACAAAAATTTCACTAACCAAAAAAGATATAAGCCCATTTATGAGAAACTAATGTTGGTTGCATCATAAAAACGACCGCAAAAAAGATCAAAACCTGCCATTTCTTCATGAAGCCCAGTTTCTCTATTGCTTCGTTTACCTCCATCTTTTTTGAAGTTTTTAATGCTTCAACCAAAATTTTTATAAAACTTTAGGAACATTTTAGTTACATACCTTATAAAAGCATAACGGTGCATAAATAATCACAAGGTCACAAGTCTAGTTGAATAATGCTTTATTGTTCAGCTCTTTTCTTAAATAATACAAAACTTTGAACTATTTATAGCTTAATTTTCTCAATGTTTTAATAAAAATTGTTTTTTGATAAAAGCAATTAATTTTAAAAATTTTTAGATAGAGAATTCCACGGTTTTTTCATTTTTATTGGTTTCATATAATATTGTTGTATTGTTTAATGGGCTATGTAGTGGAAAAGTTTTCATGCAGGTGATAAGTCATTTATGCCTAAAATCTTAATAGTTAATATTGTTTTTTAAAACCTACAAAATAGAGTTTCTTAAAGTATCAAGGCTGAATACAAAGTTTCATTTGAAAAAATGTAATACTATATATACTGGACGCTAGCCATCATCGAACACAAAACAATTAAATATTTAGTTTATTTAGCAATGTGAGACTCTGAAACATACGACATATAGGCCTTCATCACAACTTTCAAATTTTGTAGTAGTTTTTGTCTGACAAAATCACATCTTGTCGGTTTAATTCTTATGGCATTCGAGCATATATTTAAAAAATCGTTATCTTTCCATTTCACTGAAACTATTTCTTACTTTTTATGGCTGGCTCGTATAACTCAGTTGGTAGAGCATAAGTCTAATTATCCAGTTGCCGGGTTGGCTCTCGTTTGGGCAGAAAATAAGCACCTGTTTCAGTCTGTTATCGCTTGTAGTAACCACTTGAATCTTTAAGGAAAAGCACTTTATAATTACCACATTACACTACATTGCAACAAAAATCAATAGTTCTTTTTTCTTGTTGTCATCAGTGGGCAGTCTTCCAATCTGTTTATTTCGATAGTTTCTGTTGGTTTGTCACTTTTCAACATTCGGATCCATACGGAAGGATGGAAAAATAGACAGGTCTTGTACAGCTTAATCTCGATGTGCTTTAAAAAAAGCTTTGTATTTAATAAAATTTGTTTTTGTTTCTAAATATACTTGTTTGATTGAGGCTAGTGTGAATCATCGTGCTTAGATGAGTCTACACAGTTTTCATGTTCCTAAGAATGTTTTCTTTTTGGTTTGCCTTAATTTTTACATTCATATCAGCACCAGCATTTATAAACAAAGTGCATCAAAAATATGTGAACTTATCTAGTATAGTGTTAAAATTACCTATTACCAACAGACCTTCCAACGTCGAGTGAATTACAAAGTGGATTTCTACAGAGACTATGCTGATTATGAAAGAGGCTTTGGTGAGGTCGATGGCAGCTTTTGGACAGGTATGTAAGTTTAGTCTTATTATGAAACGTTTTATGGTGATGCTAAACTTATCGAAAATTATAATTTTGTTTTTCAATAAATGTATTGAAAAATTCTTCTTAATTGATGTTTTTTGTTACAGTCGAACTTTTTTTTTTACAAACTTTGAATTTGTTAATTATTTATTTATATTTACAATTTTTAAGGGATTCATTATATTTACTAGTAATATATCTATGGATGATGCTCGTCCTTCGCGAGCGAAGACGACATCAACTCCTATTTCTGGGTTCTGGGGGTGCGAAGATGGCTGGTCAAACCAATCCTCGCACTGAAGTGCCTTATAAAGTATGGACAAGAATACGCTGAAGTATAACCATTATATGGTTTTTAAAAAATAAATTTTACGGTATTCAAGTATGCAACCAGCTAAACTTTAATTTGATCAACTTCTTTGACACGTGCCACGCGGCATCCTATCTTTATTTCGGCATTCAGTCTGTCACAGTTGAAATATATTCGTATAACGTTTTTGCCATAATGATATAACATAAGCTTTGTGTTCTCTTATTATAACTGTGTATTGTATATTCAGGTGTTATATTTTTATTATATATTCACGTTTTTTCTTATATGTCGTGTTTTTCATTTGCGTCACCAATGCCTACAACTGGTTCATATTGGAAAAATGAAACAACCATACTTTATTCAAATTGAATAGTAACAACTAAAAAACAAACAGTTTCTCTCTTAGCTTTGCCAAATTACTTAAGTATCTTTCAGAACAAGTAGTTTATACAAAACGTCAGAGAGATTTTTTACAGCTGAAACAGCACATCTTTTTGATTTCATCCCTCTCACAATTTCCTTTTTTCTTAGATTGCTCTGGACAAGCTGGGTGCTTGTCTCCAAACTCACAATCTGTTTAGTACTCTTGAATGAGTCCCATATCTAATTCATAGAAAATGTAGTTAAAAAAAGTCAATTTTAGTTGGAAATTTTCATTAATATTCAAAATCCCATTCACTTTTGTCTTCTTTTTTGTGTTTTTTGCAGCCAATACAGCAAGTATCTTTTGCCCCGTAACAGTCGTAGTTTTTCACTGTCCCACACCAAGGAGCTCTATCGCCATACTCACAATCTTCACCACGTTTCAATGGAAATTATAAGTATAAATGTGTTGAACTTGATAATAAGACTTCTATCTGTATTAAACAATTTCTTTAAGCATAGTTTAAGTTTTGTAGAGAAATGAAAAATGGTTTTTGAAGCCTTCATACTGAAAGACTTAAAATCCAACTTGGCTCATTGATGATGTGTTTCTGGCATGCAAGACAGCAAGTCTTGGAAGCTCCGTAGCAGTGATGGTTTTCTATGGTTTCACACCAAGGCGCTTTGTCTGCGCATGTTCCACCTTTTGAATCAGGTGGATCACTTTTTATTGGTGGAGAAATTGGAGTTTTTTGAGGGAGAGGGGTTTTTAAAGTGTCGTCAAATGGAGGGATGTCAGAAGACCCATCATCGAGTGGAGAATCTGCCGACTCTTCTGGCAACACTGATACGTGGTTCAAAAATTTAATGTTTGATCAATATATGATGAATTTAATTGATTATTGAAAAGGTTTGGTGATTATGAACGAAAAAAGGTTAATGAAAAATTTTCATTAAAAATGATAGAAAAATATGAACTTTACTTTGACTTTTGATGCAAAAGAAGAAAACAAAAACAATAATTGCTAAGAAACTACGCATATTGAAATTTTTTTGAAAAATTAAAGCCAGTCGTTTATAAAGTTGAAACTGAAATCAATACAGATTTTGAGAAATTCATTTGTTCGAAGCACATGACTCGGTATTATTGAGTAGAAACGGCTATATTTGAGAATTATTTTTCAAATTGAGTTGAAGAAAAAGAAGGAGGTATATTTATATTTTATTTTTATGAAAACGCGTTAATTTTGAAGAAAATTGTGAAATGTGTGCTCAATAATTTCAAAGATATGCTCAATTTAAAATAAAATAAATATTCTTCTCATGATTATCAATGTGCCAAAAGCTGAACTTAAAATGAACAGTTAAATATTTTGACAGACGCCTGCTTACATATTTACATATCAATTAAAAAGTCGATCTACCATTTGAAATAATTCATCTTTGATATAATCTGTTTTTCCCATTTTTACTATAAAATATATTTTGAAAAGCTAAAAATATATTTTCATCACTATCTGGTTTTAATTTTCAAAATTTAAAAAAAATCCCTAAAATGAGTTGATTTGTTTATTTGAGTTTTTTTCACCTACCAATTTCCACCCTTTCATACCAGCTTCCACATCATACTACCAATATCTACAGCTATTTTTTATGAGTTGGATAAAGTCTCCTAAAGATAGTGAGTGAAGTTTTGAGTTTTTTTGGTGGTAGTTAGTGAGACTGATTTTCTTTCTTTTTTGAGTTGGTTTTCGAACAGTCAATTAATTTTACTGCAAACACATTGTCTTTCATCCGCAAAATGTAGCCATACATCTCTTCGCATCATTTTTTAACTTTTCGCCGCTTCTCAATTATACTTTCACCAAAAGCTATCAGCAAAAATGGCTTTCAGCAGCAGAAAGTTTTTAACGGAGCTGGAATAGATAGATTGCACTGCCAGTAAGCCATCAACAGGAATTACCTAGAACCCTACAAAAATGAAGAAATTAAATGTAAACTTCGAACGTCAATAGTGAGGAAGATAATTCAACACTTGTGAAATATAAAATTAAAAAAATTAGAATTACTGGATTTAAACCAAACTTCTCAAAGAGTCTTCGTTGATGACCTGTTCTTGAAAGAATAAAAAGAAATATGTTTATACCAATAAAACTAATAATGATACCGTTTCATGAAAAAAATATGAAGTTTATTATTTCAACTTTTCACAGACATTTTATGTATGTTTTGTATAGTAATTAAACTTTGGAGCATCAATTGAGGATTCATACATTTAATTAAAATAAAAGCTAAAAGCTATAACTTACGATAAGTGATGCCTTATCATAAAACGCTAGCGTGTTTATTATTTTCTTAAAAACTTCATGTAGATTTTGATAAAATAAAACAAAAAGAAAACTATATGAATAGATTGGTAGTTCCAAATGAAGAGTCTTGAGAACTATCTCTAATACAAGGAAGCTAATGAAAACTTGGTACAGATGGACAATTGTGAAGCATCTGAGAAAAGGTTCGCGAGATCGAGAATTAAAAAAGATGAAAAAATCCCCAACGAGCTAAAAAGGGTTAAGGTCGAAAATAAAACAAAAAAGAAAACATTCAATGATGGAAGCAGTCAGTAAAATTTATTGGTCAGGTAATGAAAGAAGGGAGAAAAGATAGAAATTTCCAAATAAGTAAGATAAAAGTTAAACAAAAAAATTAGTAAAATAACTAAATGGTGTAGATAAAAACTAAATAAATAAGTAAGCAAAAATAAATGCCAAAAAAAATGACCAAATTTTTTTGGACTTAGTGCACTCAGAACACTACAAGCGTTTCCTCTCTGTTTGGCTATACTTAGTGCTTGTAGTAGGAAGGAATTTGACGGTGGTTCTTTTGTTTTTAGGCTATCTTTTTCCCAATCTCCCTTTTCAACTCTAATACATTTGATCCCTAAGAGTAAAAAGTTTCTACCCCTACTGGTACAATCTCATAGTTAGTATTTTGTCAGCTTAGCTGTCTCTGCCTTTTCAGTAACTTTTCCAATACATGCTGAAGAAATTGGAACGTGACTGAAAGCGGTAGTGTCACTGCGAGTACAATCTCAAACCATCATTGTGATATACAACATTCGGCTCAAGGATCGATGGTATATGAGCTGACGAGAGGGCTTCTTTCATGAGATCATTTACTTAGGCTTAACGTGAGAAACTTTCAAAGCTTTTTCTACAACTGAGACCATATGTTCTCATTTGATCCATTTTAGTGCCACAAACGCATGTATAATTAATGCGTAAAAGTGAACCTAAACGCAAAGCGCAACTGATTTATCATCAGATTATCGCCGTTTTTTAAAACGACTGGTAGCAGTTTTATGGCCAAAATATTGAAATAAGAATAGCTATACAAGGTGAAAAAAACGCAAAACTGAGCCAGACTATCGCTTATCACAAGTTCACGTTATTTGGTCACATCATGAGATTGGACAAAAATAAATCAGCGCAAAAGAACCTCTGGTGAGTAGACCAAAAACGATTCCACCAAATGTACTAAAAAAAACCCGAAACATAATGTTTGACAGTCACGAATATTTGTTGAAACTACGAAAAAACTATCTTATTCGTGTTCTTAGTTTTTATTTTTTAATTATTTTTTGACTCAAAACAAAAAATTCAATATAACACAAACCTTACATTTAAAATTTCTATCTTTCCTACAAGGAGCTCTCTACCCTAGCTTCTTATCGTGGATGAACCTTGATACAAATTATCGTCGTTTTGAGTATTTAATAATAGCTCATAGATTTTTATAAAATGAAATTTTGTATAAAATTTGTATTTAATGAACAACATTTTTCATTCATATTTTGTGATTTTTCGTCAACCAATCAAATATGTTTTTGTTAGGTTGTCGCTTGTGTGTTTCGATGCTACTGCGCCAGATGAAGCACGCGGTAAAAAACTGACTTCATAAAGATATTCAAACATTGAAAAAGTTGATCAAATACAAAATTAAATATATTCAAATTTGTTGGAAGACATGTCAATCAAATAATTCAGAATTTTATTATTAAAATATTTTATGTTTTAAAATTTATTGAGTTTCAGTTCAAACAAACCCAATTAGAAGCAATTTGATGGTCAACGTTAGTTCAAACATAAGCAACATATAAGTGTTCATAAGCTGATGGTGTCTAGGGTTGTCGAGGAGCTCAGAATTGTCTACATTTCAATGAAGAATACAAAGTATTATTGGTGAGTTTTTTTAGGCTTTAAAAAATAATGGTTTGGTACAACTTTGATTTAGTGGTTAGCTATTTGAAACGATTGGAAGATGGGAAACTATTTTATAGAATATATAAAAAGTATATAAACAGATTTTGAAAATTTTTTAGCATAATCATTTGAAGTTATTTCATACAAATTGTCGTATTTACGAACTTAAACTGATATAAAAATTGTGATAAAGCGTTAGAATTTTAGACTTTGGTATAAAAAAGTTAGTTATTAAATAAAAAAGCGATATATTAAAATAGCTTACATCAAATATTATACCTGGAATATATCTAGAATTTAAACAAAAACAAACATTTTTAGAAAAAAATTTCCAATTAAGATCCGTTATATATGAAACTCTTGAAAATGTAAATTTTCTTACGAAGAGCTACGTAATTAAAACAAAAAGATGTGAAAAATACCATTATATATACAAAACAGCCTCGAAACAAATTTTATTAACAATTTTATTCTTGTGTGTTATGACCTTGTCAATTAAAGTACACCAGTTCTCATTTATTATATATAAAAATGTGTCAAAGCGTATAAATATTTTATCGATAGGCTATGGGGCATTCATCTTATTGGGAATCTAAACCACATCCGTTCAGCACACCTCATTTCACCACCATACAATACAATACAAAAAAGTCCACATCTCAAAAACCCATCACAAACCCATCAGACCAACCGTTTAATCTACCATTCTTTCACCCCACCAACCCTTGTGTGCTTGTGTAATAATGCCAAAAGATTGGTGGTCTGATATAACAGTACTGTAATTGGTACGTAAAATATGGGTTAAAAGGAGTAATCATCACATTGCTATCCAACTGAACCACCCCAAAATCAAACTCCATCTTTTCATTACTATTTATTAGACTATTACTCCATTACCACAATCACCACCACTCCATTGCACCGCTACCCCATCACACTCACAGTGCATCACCTCAGCCCCAAATCATATTAACATTCTATCCCACAACCACCCTGGCACAACTCCATCTCATCACACTGAAACATCTCATTTTCATCCTATTAAATTACGACTACAACACACCACTACCCAGTCACACAACCAACCCATCATACAACCATCTCATCCCTCTACCAGCCAACTTAACCATCATCCCAATACACCCAAACCCCGTCAAGCACCCCAACACCACACTCCCACCTCACCACTCCTTCTATTTGTTTAATATGTATCATATTCATTATTAAAATCAATTGCCAGTTTTGTTGTTTTCACTATTCTTGATAATTTACGGGGTTTCACATTTAAAGATAATTAGCTTTTTTGAAAAATTTTATTTTTCAAATAGAAAGAATAAAAAATTATGCTGAATATTTGAAATCTCTTATCTCAACCTGGTGAGGTACAAAGCAGTTAATATGTATAAATGACAAACTCTCAAAAATCTAGCCATGGGAACTTATGAGTATAAAAAGTGCTTTAAAGAATTTTACCCAATACTTTAAGATTACTGTCATAGTAATAAATATTTTGCTTAAACAGATTCAACAAAAATATTTTAAGCTTTGAGCAACTTTTAATGATACGAACAAAGCTTCTTACCATAAGAAGTATGGCTTCTTAAGGGCTATCCAAACGTGGCACGAATCGAAACGAGACAAC
Source organism: Pterobdella sp. o SKG-2022 (assembly GCA_964035795.1). Taxonomy (NCBI): domain Eukaryota; kingdom Metazoa; phylum Annelida; class Clitellata; order Hirudinida; family Piscicolidae; genus Pterobdella; species Pterobdella occidentalis. The sequence goes on from OZ038322.1 coordinate 3,958,989, forward strand.
ATTTACACACATATGAAGCAACTGTGATATGGATCAAAAATAAAAAATCGATTTTTAAAATCTGTGGTCAATTCATAATTTACATTCAACTTTTTAGAAACACCTTAATGTATTCTCAGTAATTAATTTTCAAAAATTATTACATCATAATAGGAATTTTTTTTTACATTTATTCAAAGCAAAAAATTTAGTTGTCGATAATTTTAGCATTACCGTATAACGTTAACGAACGTTCTATGACGAGGATAAACTTATCGAAAAATATAGCTTTTTGCTTTGAATAAATTTATTGAAAAAATCTCTTATTATTAACGTAAAATTGTCAAAAAAATAAACATTAGTTTTTTTCTTCAAAATTAATTCACTAAAGAAAAGTTTAACGCAATAAAATACAAATATGATGTGCCAGATGTTGCCAAAGATGTTGAAGTCTGAAGAGTGACAACACCGTATAATGCCATATGAAAACCTGTAAAACTCAAGATCAAACAGAATATTCATATCAAAATCATTATAAAGGACAATAGACGAATGACAAACAAGGCAAATAATTGAAGTTTTTGTCCATCAATGTTTCAGTTTTGACAGAAATTTAATGGACTTTCATGGAATTTTATGGCAAATAAACTAATTAGTATCAAATAGTTTTGAAATAAACTTTGAAAATATTTCTCAGATGTTTCATGCAGTATTAAAGTTTAAAAAAAGTGAAAACGTTATAAAATTATTTATAAATCAAAAAAAAATATTGTTGAGAAAGTTATAAATTGAATGCAAACCAGTTATAAAATAAGTAAAAACTAGAATCAAATTGGCCATATAAGTAGTAGTGATTGATCAGTGGAGAGTCTTGAGAATGGGGCGGAAGAGAGGAACTATGAAGGGAGAGGAGACTTTGCATCGGCTTGTATCTTCCTTCAACAAATACACTCTCGAGATATTTTCTGTTCTCTTGGAACATTTCTCTAATGTACTCTTTTTAGACTTTTGAGAACGTTTATCGACCAGAGAATAAATCTGGTCGAACTCTTTCAAATACTCCAACACACTCAAAACTTTATTCGTTTGTCCATCAATGACCACAACACAGTCTGAGGGTCAAGTATTATAAAATCATTATACCCGTATTTTATAGGTAATTAAACCATCACTCCACAAAAACTAGGCTTTCGGTGATGTAATAGGTATTTTTGAATGTTTGTAACTTGAAATGAATGTTGCCACAAACCAGTATCATGGTCAAGCCTGGCATGTTTGATGGAGTGGAGAGTGGTGTATGAGATGCTCAAGAAGTGGTTGTCGTGCCAGGAGTCTCTCAGCACAAACATTCCTTCTTCACCTATTTGTACAAATTTTTATTTGTTTGGTGCGTTTTTTCAGTAAATTATTTATTGTTTGTTATGAATTAAAAGCGCCTTTGGATAAAACCTAGTTTGAAAACTGCGCCTCACATGAATTGATAATGTCTATAATCCACAAACTTCCAAGGCTTTTTTCAACTTTTTCAATCCCTACCGAGCCCCAGTACCAGTTTTTCTGATTAAAATGTCATAAGTTAAAAAATAATTTTTTAAAATGTCGTTTTACTTTAATGACACCTGTTGTAGGCTGTGGAGGCAGTCTAGAAACCTTGAGTTGCGCCGTTGGGATTTTTCTGCGTGGTTTAGAGTCATTTAGATTGAGAAAAATACTTTATTTCTGAAATATTACATGTATTATTTAAGCAACAATTATAAGACAAAGAAGTGTAGTGATTAAGAGAGGAGTGGTTAATTATTTGATGTCACTGGTCACCGCTAAGGAAGTTTAATGTGGTCTAAGGCACATAACTCAATTGATTAGAAAACTTAAATCAAGATTTTTGTCTGAAAAGAAGAAAAATTAAACCTCGTTCAGTTTTTGGAAATTTTAAATTCAAAAAATTCTTTTGATTAACTACACAAAATCCTGATGTCATCTCTAAACTATAAAATATGGCGCACCAAGCCTCAAGATCAAAAAATTGCAATAACTATTTTAATAAGTTTTGGACTTTTTAAAACAAGGTTTTGAATATTTGAAAAGATTCGAGTCTTATGGGAAATGTTTAATTAAAATCTAACTTAAGTACCACCAACCACGCTAAAACCATCAAATTACAATGAAGTTTTGTCATTTCAAACAGATGCTGTTTTGTTTCCGATGATCTTTTGTTGATTAAAAAAGTTGAAGGCAAAAACTTGGATTATAAATTGATAAAAACCTATATAAAATTAATTATTCAACGTACGGCAGTTTAATCTGCATATGCAAGTTGAAAATATGATACGGGGCTCATTTGAATCTCTTATTTATGGCATCTTGAGATCTGCAATGTTTTTGCTGTCATTTAAATTGCTAATGCTTTTCTCAAAAGATGTTGCATAATTTAACATATGACTTGTCTTCATTGCAACTTCAACTTACGGTCTTTCTTCATTATACAAATTAACGCAACTGAATATCTAAGCAGTACTCAAAACCCTCTCCAGAACTGAAATGTATTTTTTAATTGAAACAGATTATTTCTAATGAATGTAATGAGTTTTTTTCATTTTCTGCCATGTGTTGTCATGTACAATAACGACTTCTTATGCTACTGGGCTCCTCGATTTGAATAATTTCAAACTAAAACTATTTGACAACTTTGCATAAATGTGAAATTCTTTTGCCAAAAGCTTAAGTAAATATTTAAAGACAATAAAAGCCGATGTTGGTTGTATTTATGGACTTTTAAAAACGTTTTGAAAGCTTTTATGAGTGTTATGTTTCACTTAACACACATTCTTCATAAGCGCTTCCATCGAAGAATGTTCAAAAATCATTGGAAAACTCAAAATGTACTCGTAGTTCAAAAACAAAAGAAGGCAAGAAAAAAAGAGAGAAAGAAGGAAGAAAAAAAAGAAAATAAAGAAGGAAAGGAAGAAAACAAACGAAAGCATTAGCATGGTAATTGCGGTCGTCATGGTGATATGAGTCATGGCCATTATGAAGAGGTACGAGTGAATTATGCAAATGCATGGAGGCGTTGATGAGGAAAGAAATTTGTCGCCTCAACAAATTAACAAGAGGGGAGCACCCAGGAAGAAGAGTAATAATATATATATATATATATATATATATATGGTGAGGTATTATTATGGGAGAAAATTAATACATTTATATATATATAATGGGGTATTGCTGGGAGAAGAGAGTAATACAAGCACTCATGATGGGATAAGGTTTTGAGGGATGTTGTACCTTTTTTAAACAAATACATTCGATATTTTGAGCAGACTACTTGACAACTGTTGAAGACGGAAAAACTTGAAATAAGAAAGTTTTTTGTAGTGTTTCTTGTTTTTTTTCAACTTCAATTTTAGCTCAAAAGATGTTTGAAAGCTATATGAAAAAATAATTTTCATAAAAGTTAGTCAAAGTGTTGAAGAATCTTGTGAGTGTAACATGGAAACATGGATAAATGCTCGCCAACATCAGCTTGAACATTCTTTTGATGGTATATTGGAACGTTTTAATAGAACGAGAATGGTATATTCATCTGTTGTTCATGAAATTTCAAAAGAATCTCAAGATATTAGAGAAGCAATGCTCTAAACAAACATTGAAATAATCCCCTCGACGCCGACATTTGATGCTGCGAAAACAAAGAAAAAACCACCAAATATATTATTAAATTTTTTTAAACTCTTATCGTTTTGAATCGTAAATCACCAAAAATTTATAAAAATTCGAAACAGAGTGAGATAAAAAAAATGGAAACATAAACACTTGACCGCCATTTCGTTTTTAAATCCTAACAAGCGACAATGCATTGTTTATTTAGGTCTTCAAACTTCAAATCCCCCAGTAAATCAGCCACTTCCCTCTCCTAAATCCTAAATCTCATGATGAATGCTCGCATCTTTGTTTCTTCGCAAACATCCTTCTGCGTTTAAAATATGCTGTTGTATTTGATTTTAATTCATTTAAAATGTAAATGTTGTTTTAATGATGTGTACATTTTTAAAGACTTTTCTGCGATGTTTTGAAGATAAATAGATCCCATTAGTCTGAAGCAAGAATTAATTTTTTAAGAAATAAATTTTCAAGGAAATTGATTCGAATTGAAAAAAGAAAATCAATTCGCTTTGAAATTTCACAGAGACTGCGTTTCATCTTTTTTTATTCTTTTAATGGTTTGAAATTGAGAAAAATTCTTTTTAAACTATCGGTTCATTTATGTGCATGTATTACTAAAATTTACATTTAAACACGGCAGTTTAAATCATTTTTTCCTTTTTTAATTTTTTTTTGCTTCACACAACAAGAGTAATGTTGTTTATGAGACTTCATGCTATTTGAGTAACCATTCCAACATCACCACACCTTCTGATGGGTGATTTGGGAGGGTAGGAATGGTTTGAGATATGATCATATGAATGTATTTGGTGTCATTGTGATTTTTTGACTGCTAGAAAATTATTGCTTGTTAACCTCTGTTTTTATCGTCATAAAAATTTTCGATCAAAGTTTTGCGGCGTTCACACTCTTTGTTGAAACGTGATGTTGAAATGGAGGAAGTTGAAAGCGGTGTAATGGAGGTAATGGAAAAAAGAAAACGTTTTGTGTAAAAGCAGGCTTAATGGCTTCGAATTGAGGCAATGTCAACCTGGCCATTTTGGATAACTAAAAGCTTTTTCGTTTTGAGCTTACATTAAATATTTATTGAATTTTTTTAAATGTTTAAAAATTTTGAAACTTTTGAATGAATAAGTATTAAACCTCTTTTATGTACCACCTTTCTTTAAAACCACTCCAACACAAACACCAGCACATAATGGTAATATGTCATGACAATAACTCTTTGTGTCGTCGCTACTTTGTTTCCACCATTGTTTCACCTTATCATAATTTCCACGCTAGATGGCGTGTCTCAAAATTTTATTTGTTTTTTGTAGAATCATGCTTTGAATGGTTTTATGTATCGTTTTCAGAGGTGTTTTGTTTTAAAAGTTTTACCGTTTTTATAGCTTATAGCTTTTAAGTGTTATTTCTTGAATATTCTCTCAAAAAATAATTTTAGTTATTTTTACAATGATACAAAACAAATTTCTAATTTAAATTTCAAGTCAGTATAGAGTTAACAGCGATAATAATAATACAAGATAAATAAAGTCAAGTTGCCCGAGTAAATACAAGGCAAAATCAAAGCTTTGAACAAAACTCTTCAGAAAGTCTGTTTGTTCTAAAGCATTTCATCAAATTAAAAAATATTTCTCACTCAATTTACTGATAAGAAAATTATTTAAATGAATATCAATGAATAATTAAATTAATTTTTAAACTAACGAGCTTCCAAATTTCTTATGATCCTCAATTATATGAAGAAACTTGCTCTTAATCTTTCAAATGAGGACAACGTTGTTTCAACATTATGCAATATTACTCAGAACAAACAAATTTAATCTTTCACCCATACAAATTGAAGTTTTGTTTGCTCAATTATCTTTCGCATTCATTTGATCAATGTTTATCTATCTCCCAATTCCACAAAATGATTCAAAATTTTTGCAGAACTATATATAAATTAATCAAGTTTAGTTGGAAAATAAATTATTTACAAAGTTAATTTAGAAAATTAGAGAATTAGGAGTATAATGAGTTGAAGTTTTAATGCTTTTGACGTCCTTCATTGCTATGCACTCTACTCCAACCCTCTCAATTTTAAGCGAAATTATTAAAAACACAGAATTTTCAAACACATAAAGAACATTTTACAATCTAAAAAAAAATTTTAAATTAAAAAGAATCAAAAAGTAAAAAACAAAAAAAATTAATTTAAAAGTTTTTAATTTGGAAAAATTAATTTTCTTTGTTTCAGAATTTTTCACGAATCTTTTCATAAAACTATGAGTTGTAACAAAACAATATACAGCACTGTCTTATAATCCAATCATCTTCTCGGTATCCATCCCAGCATCAAAGCTGCGGCAGAAAGAATACCAGGCGCCATACTGAACGCAGCAGGAAATACAGCTGTCGTTCGATTTTTCAATAGAAAAATTTGAAAACTTAATGGAAACTTCAAAAGAAATCTGCTTTAGGGTCAGGGTAGTCCTTCAGTTGATGCTTCAGTGCTTTTGTTAGGGGTCGTCTCCAATTAGGTTTGGATGGTTTTTATTAAATAAATCATTTTAATTATTTCATTTGGTTTTATATTGATTCGTTTAGTTTTGTTCTATTTTATCTTGTTTTTTCTTAATTTTTTTTGAATGTTGATTTCAGAACACTAAAATATTTAAATTGTTCAGACATATGGTGAATTTTTCAAATTCTGATGACACACACAGTCATGTTAGATTGCAAGATAATAATGCTTTTCCTTTCTTAAATTAACTCATTTTTCTTCAAAAAGAGCTCCAATTTATGATTTTTTCAAAATTATTTTAAATGCACTTTCAAAACTAATTTTATATGAATAATTTCCATCAAAATTATTTCTTAGTATTTAATGAGCATTTTAAAATGAATTTTAAAAATATTTTCGATTAACTTTCAATTTATAAAATAACAATTAAAATAATATTTCTCCAAGAAAATCCATAAAACATGGAGAAGTGAAGGAGTAAAGGCAATGTATAATTAAAAATAAATATTAATGAGCTTTTACGGTTATAGCTGGCAATAAAAGTAATATCATAAGAAAAGGCAAAGAGCCATTAGGCAAAGTATTCCCTTTCAATTACTCAGCTGCGGTATTATAACATTATAAATGATTAACACTCGTCTAACGATGACATACCGAAAATACTTGGTAATATTTAACGTATGAAAGATATTCGTAGTGTTTGTTGTAATTAGTGTTTTTGGCGCAGCTCCAAAAAGGAGTTTTATTGCAGGTGTTTGTGTGTTCAAGAAAGGTGGAAACGACGCATCATTTCATATATGAAAATGTGAATAGAATTTGCTTTATTTATTTTTTGGCGTTGATGGGAAATATTTCAAAAGTTATACTATTACAAGTTTATCCAATGTGTAAAGGACCAATTTCTTTGAATTGTTGGAATATAAATGAAATTGGAGAAAATGCTTAAGAAAAGCATAACATAAAGCACAATTTGCAAGCTGTAAAACTTTCAAGACTTCTTTTAAAACTTCCAAAACTAACTTTAAATATTCTTTCATTTTCATCAATATAAAAGAAATTCATTATTAAATCTCCTAGTGGCGTAGAGGCTCTTGAAATTGACGCCACTGTAATCACACCCGTAGGTTGTATGCTTCAATTTATCGTGCTTTTATTGTGATTTTATTGAATTTTTTGTATTTCATTTTAATTTTTTGTGTATTAAGCTTTGTATTGTAATGTATTGTACGTATATTACACTATTTTTTGTGCAAATTATGCATAGCGTTGTGTTATGTATTATATTGTACCGTGTGTAATATAACATATTGTATTGTAGGCTTTTACAGTTTATTACATAATGGTGTCTTTAAAATATGGTAGGAAATTCCTGGAGAACAAAAGCACCACCAAATGGAATGCCATTACAATGTATAATACCGCGGCATATTAATAAGACTGCTTTATGACATGAAGCAACAGCTAAATGATGATTTAGTGTGGGCTTTTCATGATAATTATTAAGAAAATGTGTGTTAATAGCTTTAATTACATTAGTAAATTGTTGCTTCTCAACTGAGAAAAGCTTTAAAGAATATATTTAGAGGTTAATGAATATTTTGATGAATTTTTTTGCGAAGGAATTGGAAGGTGTATCATTATGATTGCATACACGCCACTTTACTGCGGTTAAATTTGTGAGAAAGTGAAAGACATAAAAATGTTTTAATTTTTATCAATTTATAAATAAATAAAAGGAGAATACGTGATTTAAGCGGGCTCTTCGGCTTAGAATTTAAAATTAGTCTGATTTAGTGTAATTTGCTTTTTATTATAAATAAAGCCATTCAACTTTCATTTGGTTTATGGCTTTGCCAACTTTTGAGATTACGCCTTTTTGAATTATTTGAAAAATATATAAAAAAAATTCAGTGTTTTTTCAATTATAAATTATTTTCACTCAATGAATTTATTTCAGTAGTTCTCCTTATTCGAAACAAAAGAAAATCACTCAAAAAAGGAGATGATCGCCTCATGCAACTCTGAAGATTGTGTGGGTAACAGCTTGATAGATACACATGTCTTCAATGACGACACATCAACTCATTCTCTATTCTTTTCCGATATTTTTGCATCCTAGATGCCTTTACAACACAATAGTTTAAGTTTTCGTCTGCATCACACACATGAAATCCTCAATCTTGCAGATTACAACTCACACCTGCGCAGATTCTTTGAAACAGGTTGACTCAAAAAGGCAATCGAAGTCATTGTTCCAACATCAAAAATGCCTTATACCTATGCTAGTAATAAAATTATATTGCAAAATTGTGTAAAGGAATTTTTGCAATTTTTTCAAGTCTACGCACGCTGAAGCCGCTTAAATATTGTTTTTAAACTCAACAAGACGTTGAAAGCTTTCATAAATCTTAATTGCCCTTCAAAAGAAATATCTACACAAAACTCTTGAAAGTTCAATAAACTTAATTTTCTCTTTAATTCTTCTGTGAATGTTCATTTCAATGCACGCACCACACACTTATTTACTTATTCATGGCCCTCACGTGATCTCCTCAGCTCTGTTGGTTTTGGAGGCGGTTGCTGATTTAAATGATCCTTCAAGTATATGTTATCATTTTGAAATACGTTGGTTTATATGAAAAAGTCTAGCGTGAGTACGAACAAGGAAAAAATGAGGTTACAAATGGCAGTAACTTTAATATCTTTATTCATGGAATGTTTTCCAAATCTTTTAAACTTTAAAGTATGTAATATTCTTTAAGTTTACTTTTACAAATTGTTTTATATGTATTTGCAACAGCATAATGGCTTCAACGCATATGTTTCAACTAGCGAAGAAATCTTTTCCTCAAATTGAATAAGGTATTTTATGGCTGTTCTTAATACCTTCTTTGCCTCCTTTATTCACATTTGATTTTTATTCTTTCAAACACAAGTTTAAATAAGCAAGTAAGTTGATTTTGGTAATTTTTTTGAAAACCTTCGATATATAAATAAAATACAGTTGTTTTTGTTTTTCTTTTCATTAAAATAAAACCAAAGGACCATTTTAAATCTTATAAACTCAAATGGTTGTAAGGCTTAGGATGTAAATACGATTTGAGACAAGGCCTCTCTGAGGAGTTGTGTGTGTTCTTATTGATGTGCCATTCTTTTTATTGAACGTCTCAACTATAAATCTGAAGCAACTCTGACAGAGATTTGACTAAATCTTGCATTGTAATTGGTTGTTCTGTGATGCAGTGATGTACAACGGCTCACTGCAGTTTTATTTCGTTCAATTGTGTACTTTTTGCTATAAATACAGTTTTAAGGCATTTTTAAATAGCAATATTTTTCATTATACGATAAATATTCTATATTTCTTCATTAATTGGATGTTCAACAAGCCCCGTAAAAATGTTTGATGTCCAATTTTGCCACATAAAAAGATTTGAATGTCATGCTCAAAAATTTTTTTGCCAAGCTTTCCATAACTTGGTTTTCAAATATGTCATTAAAAGTTGTTTTAGTTTTTAAATATGAGAAAACCTGTCATTTTAAAGTGTATTTTTATATATAAAAATTTCTATTTGCATTCGAGTCTGTTTTGTATAATGAAATTTGAAAGGCGTTGAATAAGATTTTGAGCACTAACTCCATTTCGAAATCCTTCATTAGCTCTGTGTGTCATTCCCCTTCAAACCATTTTACATACGCCATTTTTTCATTCAAAACCATCCTTATATACTTTGAAACTCAGTCTTAAAATTTTTTTTAATTTTAATACAAACAGCTTTTTTAAAACTAAAAAAAATATTCAAAGCTGTATTAAAATGTTTAGAAATTCAAATCTGCTTTTAGTTCGTTCGTCAAACTTTTGTGGCTTTAAACGGTATCATTGTTACTTTAGTTTTGAAAAAATTTTGAAAAAATTGATGAATGCTTATTTGAAAGAAAAATTTTGACATCAATTATTGCAATTGTCAAAGTGAACTGTGACTCAATAAGCTTGAAGAAAAAAAATACTTCTAGTTTTAAGCAACTATTTCGAAGTAGATTCAAATAAAAGCACTCAGTACAAAAGTTTTTAATGTAAATGAGAAAAAATGAAGGTGATATTTTGTGCCGGTAATTGAATTTGACCACATGCTAACTCACCACCCTGGCCTCCCAAATTTCGCTTCAGGAAAATTTCATTTTAGTTTTAAAATTTTACGAAAGCGCTACAAAACTGTTGAAATGATAGATGAGTCACCTTTATTTTGCAGAAGAGAGACCACGTGAAGAGGAAGTTCAAACACTGTGGCATCTTCCCCAACGTCGTCGAGATTGCTACTTTTGGAGCATGTTTCGATGTTAGCATGGAGCATGCGGTTGTGATTGACATCAGTGTTCCGTTCACTCTTTCCACCCACTGACCTCACCATGTCATTACGAGGCCTGTTGGTGGGTTGTTGAGATGAGCACTGAGTGAAGGGTGCTTTTCTGCTCTCTGAAGATGCTGTGCGTTTGAAGGTGTTTGTTTCATTTTTAATGCTGTGCTTTGTGTTGCCTCTCGAGAAACTCACTATGTTGGAGATTTTTTTGTTTTGAAAGTTGAAGTTTTTGTTTTGTAAAAAGTTCATTTTTTGTATAAAATTCTTTTCGTTTTTATTATTTTCTAATTCAGTATTTTTCTTATTTTTCATCGTTTGAAAGTCTCTTTCAAGCCGCCTACAAATCGCATTATTATTGACTTGATGCAAAAATCTTTTCGTAACGTCATTATTTGTTTTGCAAAATAAGGTTTGAATGTCGTTTGTGTTGTGGGTAGTTTTTTCTGTTCCCGGAAATTTTTCATCACAAAAAATTTGATTTTTTTTGTTTTCCCCAGTAAAATGATTATGTTTGTTATGTGCGGAGTTCAATTTTTCTTCACATTGATGGCATTTTTTCATTTTCTTTTTGTCAGCTAATCCTCTAAAGTTTTCATTTTTCAACTCAAGCCCTAGATTCTCTTTAATCTTCTTCATTTGAAAATATTTTTTCAAATTAAAAAATCTATTTTCTTCGGATGCATTATTAAAATTCGTATCACGATGCCTCGAAGTTTGAAGATTGGCATATTTTTGCACTCCAGAACCAATCCTTCCTTCAGAGTCCTCGATCGAGACCACTTTTCCACCACCATTTACTTGCCCACCCAAAACTATACCGTGCTGTCCACAATGACTTCTATTCATAGCATTCTCTTCATGGTTTTGTGTTTCTAATTTTTTGAGCTTTTCTACTAATAAATGATTGAAATTTTCTACTGGCATTATTTCGTCATTTGCAGCAAATTTATCAAACTCATTTTCAGTTTTCCTTGTGAGGTGAGTGTAGCTTTCTTTGCATGGAAAAATGAAACTCACTTTTTCCTTCTTTTTTTCTTTTTCTTTTTTCACACCACTCAACAGAATTGATTTTCTTTCGATTGTTTCCGTCCTTTTAGCTCTCATTATTTCGCATTCTTTCTGAATTTGTTCTCTTCTTTCTAGGCCTCCATTTAAATTTTTGTATAATTTGATTCCGATTTGTTCGGCTTCCCGCAAAACTTCTTCATAGCTCATGTATATCCCTTCCTTGCCATCCCCCGTGCCTGCATCACATGCAATTTGTTCACCATTTTTTTCTATGACACTTTTATTTATAAATTCATGATAAAAATCATCATCATTTTCATTTTCATCATTAAAAATTTTTGCATTTTTTTCTATATTCAAAGCTTTTGAAGTACTTTTACTTCCAAGGAAATCATTTGCACAGAGATTCCTGCCATTATCTTGTAGGCAGGAGTTGTTACAAGCCGAGATGTCTTCATCAATGTAGTTGTACGAGTTGTCGTTGACGCCTTTTATCACCTGTCTGTAGGCTTGTAGATCTGCAAACGGACTACTAATAGCCTCTCTTCCGTTTTCAAAACTCGCTTCTTTCTTACTATTTAGTTTTTTGTTGTTCACACAGCTATACAAACCATCATTTTTATTTTGTAACTTTTGCTCAATAGGCCCGTATGTGTCGTGGTGGGAAGCCACGTGGTTGCCATCTTTGTTCTGAATTTTGAGATTTTTTATCTTCTTATTAGCAGTTAATTCTTTATTCGGAAGAACCATAATGGCGTATGATTTGGAGTTTTCAAATTTAATAAGTTTTTGTTCTTGAGGCGATGTTCGATATGAGATTTGTTTGTATTCATGCTTATCTTCACTTTCCGTTGCTTCTCTTTCTACTTTACAAGATTCTTTTTCAACATTAGTTTTTTCAACCGTTTGTGGCGAGACCTTGTTCTGTCGGGTTTTCGTTTCATTTGAACCTTGATTACTTTCTTCATCATAACTTGCAAAAAGTGCTTTATTGTCGGAGGTTTTGGTAGTTACTTTAATTTTTATGTATTTAAATTTTGAATTATCATTTAGACTGATCTTGTTTGAAACATTGTGAAATGATGGTTGGATTAATATTTCTCCCTCCTCTTCTTCATCAGCAGTATGATCTTCTTCGAAGCTTTCTTCTTCCGCAACCTCATAACCTTCATTATCTTCATTGTTCTGCAGTGCTTCATCAGTCAAGAACACCTCGTCATCTAGTTCATCATCACAATCAATGAACAACAAACCATCCTTATCCCACTCATCATCGTACCCCATATTCTTTCTCTCACAAATATTTTTTCTTGTTTCAATTAAATTTACTGCTGGCTTTGAAAAGCGAAGAATATTTTCTGTTTTATTTTGACTATTCTCTTGTTTCGCTCTGTTGTCATCACGCTCATCATTATTTCCGCAGCTTTTTTCTCCATTCAGCTGTTTTGCTTTTGTATTTGCTTCTTTATCGAAATCTTGACTATCCAGGTCTTCAATATCATCTAGAGAATAACAATTTTTTCGTTTAAAAGTTGTACCACTTTCTTTCCAGCTGTGTTTGAAATTATTTATGAGTTTGGACAAGTGGTCTGAGGGATTGAAGGTGTCACAAGACGCATCATTCGATGTCATCTCACAAGGCTTCTTTGCAAGGTCTTCTGCAACTTTTTTATCCAATGTGTTTTCATTTTCATTGTAAGTTCTTGAATTTTCACTCAGATCGAAGAAATAATCATCATACCCACCCTCAGGCCTCATGCGCTCATACTTGCACTTTTGTGCCTGTGTCTCTTCACCACATCTTCTCTTCTCTCGTCCTTGCCACCCTCCCCACTTAACTGAAATCTCTTTCGAAGGTAAGTTGAAATGTTCCAAAAGATCATCCAAGGTGAGGTATCCTGAATCTTTGCTGTCTGGAGTGTCGTCTTTGAAGTCTGAAGATACTGAAGCATTTCTACTTTGACCGGTGCCACACTTGTCTGCGAAGTGAGGAAAAAACTGAAAGTCGAAGAATGTTTTGTTTTTTTCGGGAAAATGAGGTGAATTATCGGTGGAAAAATGTCCTTTAAAGGCAAAAATTTTTTTCTTTTTTTCTAAATTATCTTCATAATTGTCGAAAACGATTTGTAATTTATGGAGGGAGGTGTGGTTGAGATGGGGACTGGAAGCGAAGATGGCTGGACCGGTGTCCACTCTGCTACAAGACATCTCTGATTTCATTCCAGGTCAAAATATTTTTCAATTTTTAAACAATTCATTTTTAAAACAAAATTAAGTTTTGCAAATATTTTTCATGAAGCTGTTGATATATTATAAATAATTTCGATCAAATAATTGAAGATCTTACGCTAAAGCAACTGACATTCAACTCTATTGGCTTTCTTATGCAAACATCTTTCGAATATAAGCACATAAAGATATATAAATATATATATACATGTGTGTGTATTGAAGAGCATCCCCTGGCGAACAAACATTTTCGTATATGAACATTTTGTCGTTATTTTTTTGACAACTAAGTTTTTTCTGATAACAGAGTCTAAATTAAATTGAAAAACTTATCTCATACTCACGTCAATTTTGCTAAATATAATTTTCCCACATAAAAAAAAGACTCGACTCAAAAACAATGGCACTGAAACAGAACTTGAACGAAAATTTAACATGCATGCAAAAACTCCCTAAGTCACTTCAAACCATGCCTCTAAAAAAGTGCTCAACTCAACCGCATTTGTAACATCATAATCAAGAAATGAAATGTTATTTCCTTTTCTTGAATATTGTCTGTTTCAGAAAACAGTATAAGAAGACAAGCAGACTTGAAAGTTTCACGACTTTTTCATTATATTCTTGTTGATTTGATTTCAAACATAATCTACCACTCAAATACCACATTTGAAACTCAATATTTCAGATAAATGATAATAATGAGTTGTTATGAAGCAAAATATATTCCCCAAAAGCTTGGTTCAGCGGCTATAAAAGAAACGATAGGTGCCAAAAAAAAATTCAGGCATGTAAATAACTTTCGATTCAATATATTTTCAAAAATTCATTTTTTGAACGATTTTTGGTGAATATTGAAAAATGAACTTGTGAGTAAATAAATTTTTTTAAATTTTATAAAAAGCTCAAACTTAAAAAACCTCTCATTACTTCACATGACATTCATATTGATACAACCACTACATTCATAATGAACATCTGAGACGGAAGAGACCTCCAACAATGAACACTCCTGAAGAATACATGGAGGAGAGAGGCAGGAGGAGTGGTCTAAAGAACAACCAACAACTCTCCGCTGATACCTTTGACGTATGTTGCATTGAATTTAAAGCAGATTGATACAAAAGTGAACTCCAGACAGAAGAAGATGGCGTGTCTGCTCCCATTAAGAAACAAATCGTGCCAAGAACAGTTATCCTGCATTACTCACCACTCAAAAGCGCCTGGGATTGGTTGGTTCTGGTGTTGGTTTTGTACGTGGCTGTGATCACTCCTTACATGACTGCATTTAATCAACCTTCTAAACCGTCTTTCAGGTTGCTTCGAACTCAAACAATTTTTTTATTGAGTCAACTTTAGAAATAATTTTGTTTTCAAATTCAAAAATTTATTTTTCCTTAAATTAACTTAAAAACCAATTCCAAACCAACAAAAATGATTAAATTTTCAAATACAGTGGTAAGAAAATGTCACGCCTAAAGTTTGCTCGACACATGTTTTCCGATGGCTTCGTCGCAGCCGATCTGGCAGTAGACAGCCTCTTCTTCATCGACATGCTTCTCAACTTCAGAACTAGTTACTTGAAGGACGGGGAGTTGATAGTGAGTCCATCTAAGATCGCCAAGAACTATCTCAAAGGATGGTTCGCAATTGATTTCTTGTCCGCAGTCCCCTTCGACCTCATCGTTAACCTGTACCGCAAAAGCGAGGTATTTGAGGAGTGCAGATTCATGAAAATATGATTATACTAATTTTTCATGAACATCATGTATCAAAAAAATTGCTTCTTTTGATATTAGTATTTGAAGCATGAAAATGTTATAAGAGCATGAGTCACCAAATGAATCCTCACCTCAAAGACAGCCACGGCTACAGGCCTTATGAAGACAGCCCGACTACTGCGCCTGTTTCGAGTGGCTCGCAAGATGGACCATTACAGCGAGTACGGGGCCTCTCTGCTGCTCCTCTTCATGGCATTCATCACCCTCCTTGCCCACTGGATGGCTTGTGTCTTTTACCTCATCGCCATCAAGTTAGTAAATACTTCTAACTTTTCCACATAGGTTCTTCAACTTTTTTGAAATTAATTTTTTCATGGGCATTCCGGTGTATTTTCATTAGTTAATTTTTTTGAAATTTTTATTTAAATTAATAAACTCCGAAATAAAACAGTGAGAGACCAAGACTTAAACAACCGATAGGCTGGTTGGACGAGTTAGCGGTCAAAACAGGCAAGTCATACTACCCCAATGACACTCGAAGTGGTCCAGACACCCTCTCAAAATACGTCACAGCTCTCTACTTCACCTTCACCATCCTCACTTCGGTGGGCTTCGGCAATGTGGCTGCAGTGACAGACCTCGAAAAAACCTTCTCAATAGCAGCAATGGTTATCGGATGTGAGTTGGGTGGAAATATTTAATTTTCTTTTTGCTTTTATCATCTGGGGAATCGAGTTAAATAGCGACACGCGTAGTTGTGTTGTTTTCTTGGAAAACAAATGCTATGCATTACGATGATTGTTGTATGTAATTGTGTTTAGTTTACAAATGATTAAATTCACAGAAATTTTTTAAAATTTTGGTTTCTAATGTTAAACCGAGGTTCTTACAACAACACTGAAATTGAAATGAAATTTGAACAAAAATTTTTCGAATTTAAATATAAAAATAAAGAATCAACGGAAACACAAAACAGCGCTGGCAAACGCGGCCATCTTCGGCAACGTGGCAACCATTATGCACCGCATGTACAGGGGAAACAAACAGTTTCACGACCAGTCTTCAGGTTAAAATCATTTATAATCGTTCATTCACATTTGGAATGGATCATTTATGAAACATGTTGAACGTGCTCAGGTATAAAGGATTTTGTGAAACTCCATCGGATCCCTGGCAAACTTGCATCTAAACTGCACAACTCCAACCAGGAGCAATGGTGGAGAACTAATGGTGTTGATATGGATGAGGTTTGAAGATTAGTATTCAAACATTTGTTTATAACAACGTTCACATTATAAATACTGATGGCAAAAATTAATTCATTGAAATAGGTGCTCGCCAGTTTTCCTGAAGGTCTGCAAGCCGATGTTTGTCTGCACTTGAACAAACCTCTTCTTTCATGTATATCTGCCTTTCAAACTGCCAGTCCAGGTATGGTTGTTATAATTGGTCGTGAAGTTTTATAATCGATGTAGGTTACAATGGATGTCGGTTATAATTGATGTTATAACCGATGTTGGTTGTGCTTCTTCTTCCCACAGGCTGCTTACGTTTGTTATCCCTGCACTTGAAACTGTGCCATACTCCCCCTGGAGAAACATTTCTGCACCAAAACGATCTTGTCAAGTCACTTTTTTTTGTCAGCAAAGGCTGTATTGAAATCTTCAAAGATTCAATAATTTTTGGAATTTTAAGTGAGTTAATAGAATTTAGCTGTCTTCGACCCTTAATAACCACAAAAAGTCTACTCTAATTTTTATTAAAAAATATTTATGAAAAAAAAAATCAAACAGCAAAAAATGATATTTTCGGCTTGAACGCCACCAAACTGTCGGACGGATGTCTAACGTACAGAAGCAAGTACAGCGTAAGAGCCCTCTCTCACTGCAACACCCACCGCATCCCTTTACTTAGACTAAAAGAAGTTTTCGAGTTGTACCCTGAGTTCGAAAAAGAATTTTTCACAAACTTCAATGTTACTTTCGACATATCAAGTGTGAGTTTGACTTATAAAAACTATTCTCTATGTTTGAAATCTTAACATTTTGGACAGTCCGAATGCAATGGTGAGTTAGAAGATAACAGCTTCCAAACTCCCCAACCCAGCTCAAATGGTTTATAAATTTTTCATAATATATTTATAATTTAAAACTAATGCATTGTTGGTTCAAGAAAAACATGACAAAGCAAGCAAGGGAACCCTTTCAAAATCCCTCACTTTCATTTCCTCCAAAGACCTCTACAAAATTTCTGAACCCCTTTCGACCACATTGACTTTCTTCCACACAAACTCTAGTTCCTTCAACACAACATCAACCTCCTTCAACACCACAATCCCATACTCACCAAACTCGGTGCATTCTACTCTACCCTTCTCATTTATCGAAAGTGGCAAGATCATCTCTTCCAGCCTATCCTGGGACAGTTCTGACATGGTGTCTAGTCTCTATTTTCCTATGTGCCAGAAGTCTTATCAAAGCGATCAAAATGGTTCAGTTATACAAATTAATTCTCATTCAACTTAGAGATTACATAGAGTCCGGCTTTTCTACGTCGGATTAATTTTTTGTTAAAAAACATTGTGATGTTTATGCTTTTACATTAGCCGGTTATAACAAAACTTTTTTTAATTAAACCTGAAAATATTCAAATGTTATTAAATTTGTAGAATCCACGCCTGTAAAAATTCGTTCCAAAAAATATGGGGATGTGGAAGAAAAGATCAAGTACTTGCAAAAGTTAGTTCAAGCTTATATTTCTTTAACTGCGAAATATTCATTTTGCTTTTGATACATAACTTTTTTGGTGTTCTTAACAGTCACAAATATCAGCTGATTGATAAAGATAAACGTGTTATAAACAATGTCCAACAAATTTCAATTATATATAAAAATTGACCTCATTTGAAACAAAGTATACTTAAAAATATAGTTTAATATATTAAAAAAAACACTGTTGAATGACCTACTAGATATGAGTACCCCAAAATAGGGAAATTCACGCTAGCTATAGAAAACAAAACCTGCTTTGTACTGACCAATAGGATCGAAGCAGATTTTTTTCTTTTGCTATTTCTCCCGTAAGAAAGCATTGTTTTGGTCTGGTTTTTTTTTCATTAATATTTTTAAAACGAATGATATCATTCGAAATTTTAAATTGGTCAAAATTTGTTACAAAGTCTGCAAGTTGATTCAAATCTGCTTCAATCATATTGGTCAGTGAAAATACTCTTTGTTTTCTAAAGCAAGCGTAAAGTTTTTGTCCCAAAAATCTGTTAGCCATTCTTCTATTAGAAGAATTTGAAATTCTTTCGGTGGAATGGGGTTTAATTTGAGCTAAAAACAATGAAAAAAAAAGCTTTTTATTAGAAGTGTATACATTAAAATTACAGTGAGCTGGAGAGAAAGAATAATTAGCAAAAAAAAAAAGAGCTGAAAAAGAGGTGGTTATGGGTAGAGATAAGAAAAATCTATATTCTATAGATTGATCACAGATTTTGAGTAAAACAATATTTAAAATGAAACCATATAAACTTCTAATGAAATGAGGTGTAGGAGGGAAATAGGAATGAAGCTAGAAGATGCCACCTCTGAAGACTTTGGCGAGAGATCAAAGGAAAAAACTGAAAATACTTTAGTAAAATGTTACAACTATTGTAAAAAAAGAAAATTTTCAGTTTAATTCTAAGAAAAGAAAAATATGTTCTCGATTGTGAAATAATAATAATAATAATGTAATGCGCCTCTTGTGCTTTGTTCAGAGGCGCTCTGGTATGAACGGCTTAAAAAGATGAGCTTTCAGGTTTTTAAAAATAATTGGGATAAAGAGGTTTGAAATTAGAAAAAAAGAGTTTCAGAGAAATGGAGCAGAAAAAGAAAAGGCAGTTTTAGCATAGGACTGAGAAGGAGAGATAATGAAGAGCTGAGAGCGGGTAGAGTATCGGAGGCCAGCACGTTTGGGTAGTATAAGGTTGGAAAGATAGAAAAGTGAATGAGAGTGAAAGATTTTGTACATGAAAAAACAGATTTTCAAGAAAGAACAAAAGTGAAGGGGTAGCCAGTGGAGATCAATAAGAGATAGAGAGATGAGAAAATTTTATGAATATGAGAGACCAGGCGTGCAGCTGAGTTGAAAGCTTTAGCAAGAAGGTAAAAGGTAGATTTAGAAAGATTATAGTATAAAGAGCTGCAGTAGTCAAGTTGAGAGAGAAGACAATAATCTTAAGAGAGGCCTCATTGAGGTAAGAAGAGTTCAAAAGAAGGGCTAACTTTTAACGAATTATGTACTGCTATAGCTGATAGACAAGTATGGAGAAAAAAGCACGTCATGTCACCGAACTGAAGATCGGTGGCACTACTTCTACTAAGAAGAGATCTGTCTGATGAGACGGAAGTGGTGGAAACAAAAAGCAATAAAAAGAATTTAAAGTTTGAGAGAAAGGGAAGAATCAAGAAAAAAGCCAAGACTGCGGGTAGTGGAAGAGGGGTGACTAATAAGGTCAGAGGAGATCATAATAGGAGGGAGAGATTTGGACCTCAAAAGGTAGATAAAGTCGAATAATTGAGTTTTAGATGCCTAGAGTCGCTCCAGGAAAGAATAGAATAAAATAGAGGTTTAGTCTTTCAAAAGTAGAAGAAAGGGAAAAAAGTGGAAAAAAAGAGAAGATTTAGTTGTCATCAGCAAAGAGCTCACAAACAACTTCAAAGGATGATTCGCGTATATCCAGATGTTAATCAAAATTTATTGTCAGCTATAAGAAGACAAAAGAATCTTTTTATTCAAAATATTCTAAGTAACTTCAGGGTATAAGATATGAAGAAGCACGGTGTGTGTGGCAGCGTTAGGTGGGAAAGGATTAAGCTTGAATTCAAATAAATTTATTTGAATTATGCACTCTATAATCTAATCGCCAAAACTCGATATTTAATCGCCTAATTTTTAAGCCAACCAACCTCACACTCAAAGTTATTATAGATTAACTAAAAAAGTTAATCATAACTAAAAGTATAATTTAATTGCTTAAAGTCATTTAGTAAGGTGTAAAGTATAATTTTTTATAAATTCACAGACAAGTGGACGCCTTTGAGAAATGCTTGAACGTGCATTTGAGGTTGCTCTTCAGGGCTCTAGAACCCTAGAAACACATTTAAGTTCAAGCAAGAATCAACATTTGTAATAGTCCTTTTGTTGGAGAAAAAACTTCAACTTTTTAGAGTTTCAAAACAGCCTACAAAGATTTTTCTACCCACTATTTTCAAAAACTTGAACATTAGCAAAGTGAAAAGTTTAAAATTGTATATGTATTAAAAATTTTCTGTTTGTAATACTTTTCATCACATTTCATTTTAGCTATCTTTTGAATAATGGCCATGAATCAAATCTTCAGATTGAAATTAAAAAGAACAATGTTTTTATAAGTTTTTGGGTTAGTGCTTCCAGAATATTTAAATATTTAATGATTATGAATTCAAAAAATAATCTGATATTTCAAATTGGACATATATAAATCTTCATACATTAAAAAAAATCTTTTGAATAGCGGGGTTTTAAATTTAATATTTATAAAAAAAAAAGGAGTTTTGTTTAATTTTTTCAACAAAAGAATTTTTTGAAAGTGAGAAAAATTGGTGGCACTAAATTTGAAATTTAAACATTATTTTCTTGACTAGTTCTTTGATTTTGTGGAATTATGAACCAATTGGGTGAAGGTTTGTCAGCAACCAACCAATCAAAATCAACCACATCATTCCAATTATTATTTAATTCATCTAGTTTTGTAGACTTGAAGTCATTTTTGATTTCTGAATAGGACCAATTGAAAGGAGCAAATCCAACTTTGGAACATTCCTCTACAATAGATCGACTTGTAACATACACATAAAATGATGATTCAGAGGTTCGATGAATGCGAAGTTGCTGGCAAGCAAGTTGTAGGTTGCAGTTATGACATTGTTCCACAAGCACAGAACCTCTGACAGGCCCGATGAAGATGTTGCATGAAAGAACATTTGTGATACTCACAAAACCTGGACTGCCTTCGAGCTTGATGTGTGTATTCTTGATGCCTGATATGAGAATGTCCTTTCCTGAGATCTCCTCCCTACCTTTTATAATTTCAGAGTTTTCAATGTCGCATATGTTTAAAGTATCTTTGGAACATAAATCTTTCAAATTAATATTTTCTATTTTTTCAGAAGTTTCAGTTAAAGATTTTTTAGTTTTTTGTTGGTTTTTCAAAATAGCTTTTTTGTTAAATCCAAACTTTTTTTTCGGCACATACTCAGCTTTTTTGAGTTCCAAGGTATCGTGTAAAATTTTAAGCTTTTCTTGTGAAGATTTTTTTATAAAATTGGGAAGAAAACTTATTGAATCAGTGTATGATTGCTCCAAAGTTTCCAGTTTTTTTACAATTTCATTTATATAATTTGATATTTTTTCTTTATCTATTATATTAACTTCGTCTAAATTTTTTTCTATTTCTTTAAAACTTTTAGAAAATTCTTCAGTGAATAATTCAAAACTTTCATTTTGGGGTTTCTCATAATTTACACTCATCACTTTATATAATTTACTTTAAAATTTCTGAATATCTTTAATAAATTCGAATTTTAAAAAATATATTAAAATTTGTTTATAAAAATTGTCAATACACCATAACAATGTTATTCTATAAAATACTTAAAAGTGCATTTACTTTCTAATTGTAAAATTAAATCTCTAATAAAATTAATTATAAAAAAAATATTTCAAATTTAAAATGTTATTGTTTGAAAAAGACTAATTATATTTGGAACTGTAGTTTACACGAATTATATTGATTTAACCAATTGTATCATTTCAAAAAATGCTAGTTTTTTTGATATTTCAATTGTTTACTTCAAAAAATCTTAGATTATAATAGAATTTTCTTCAAAATTAATTTTTATTATGAATCAAATTTACCCGTTAAGCGCCTCGTTGATCACAAAATCGACAGGTAGACAATTGTAATGATTAAAACAGTCAAAAATAGTTTTGATAAAATTTCATTACTCCGCGATGTCTTTCTTCACGAGTGACAGATCCTTCTAAACTTCTTCATCATCTCTTTCATCAGATAATCCTTGCACGCCATGTTTCAGGTTAGTCTTACACAGTTGATATTTAAATATCCTTTTGAAAGATACAGCATTCAAACATCTACCTCTTGAAACGTAGTTTTTTGGTCAAAAGAGGTTTTCAAATTTTTATAATTATGAATATTGGTGATTTTTCATAATATCTTTTCCGTTCATGAACTTTCTCGAACCTGGGTCCTACTACTATAATTTTGTTCAGTGATTCATAATCTTATGAAATTAAACATTGATTTCCATAAATACATTTTGAGTTATTTGAATTTAATGAAGAATTATCAAATGAAAAGTCGGATCAAGTTTGTACATTTGACAATATAAGTTCAACCAACAAAAAGCTCCGTTTTATTTAGTTAATATAAGTAATTTAAATCCTTTTTGTATTAATCTATCTTAGTTATCCAATTCAGATGTTTCATCAACTTACCGATACTTCATTTTTATCTCTAATCAAGTACCACAAATTAGTTCTAAATTAAATTGTTTGGTTATATTCATAGCAAGCACGCTGAGTTCTAAAAAATTTTTTATACAAAATACCAATTTAGAATATTTTAAAGAGTATAAATGGTATATTTTTGAGGTAGGCTCTTTCAGCATGATCATATGTGCCCTCACTGTATGAAGGATGTTGGTGATAACGGATGGTATAATTTTGAGATTGTTGATCAGTGAAGTTGTTCAGTTTTTATCAAATATTCATCTTTTAATTTTTTTCAAAGAACATAATATGTATTGCGCACAGAATTTTAATTAGTTTGTTTTTTTTTTAATAAAATTCTACGAGTTTTTGAACTTTTTGGTGTCAATTGATATCTACACTTGTAAAAAATAAAAACCGAACTTTCGAGATTTGTTTTAAAAAGATATCATAAGAGATTAAACCATTCATTAATTGAAATTTGATTCACTTTTAAATATTCAACAATAAAACAGCTTTTCGACCCAAATTCCCTGTCACGCAAGGCCAAACTCAATGCCAGAGCAAACGCTGGACTTGTGGAAATCAAAAGCAAGGTATTAGATTGTGATGCTATATATGTCCCGGTAACTAAGGTTGACAGCAGTAGTCCTAGATTATTAATACTACTTTTAAAATAGGCCATTTTGTTTTGGACAAATTTTCATAGACTGCCAGCCCAAGTTAAATTGCAACTTGAACTTATCAAACTCAAGATCCGTCCTTTCCATACTAGGGCACTTTGCCTTGCGTTGTAAAAAAAGGTTCATTCACCAAGCCGAATAAAAACGATATCAGAATATCAGTTTTTCGATATTAGCTACGGAAGTCTACTGATACCAAGGCTATAACAGAAAACCAACTTTCAACTATTGGCGTATACAAGTTTAATACAGTTTACGTCGATGGGCGAGACATGAAAGTCGAAAGGCGATTGAAATGACTAAGAAGTAATGAAAGTTAATAAATTAATTCATGATATCGTAAAAAACGAAACACTGAAATTCATAATGGGCACGGAGCTTCAACTTTCAATACCATATGCATGGCAAGGCCTTGTTGTATTTATTCATTTTAGAAACTAACAGAACTAATGTCGCTCATATATATCTCATGGATATGAGAAATTTTAATGGCAGTCATAATGATTGGGAATTAATCATTTCTTATCTGTTCTTCAATTTATGCTTTTCAAATGAAAATCTTTTGAAGTACAATTGGAATATTGAACTCTGTTGAGTAACAAAAAAATCTCTTTTTTGAGACCAAAACTGAGGGAATGAATGTCAATAGTAAAAACAAATCAATTATTTTAGTTACTGTTAGTCTTATCATAGAAAGATAGTTTCTTGAAATAATGTGAAAAACCATTGAGGTTATGTAAATTTTTGCTTGAAAGCACAGCTTGAATTGTTATATTTTTTATATTATTTATGATGAATAAGACTGCTGTGCATGTCCTAGTAACTGGGATTGACAGCAGTCGGCCTAGATTATTGATATTATTTAATGCGTTATTTTTGAAAAAATTTATATTTGAGAAAAATTTTTATAAGCTGCCAGTCCAAGCTGACGTGAAACTCTCGAATTCACGGCCCAACGTTCCCACACTAGAACACTTTGCTTCGCCATTATCAATAAAAAGATCATTCACTAGGCCAAATGACAATGATACCAGAATATCAGCTTGTCGATACCTGCCTCATGGGTTTACTGTTATATAAGGTTATAAAAGAAAAGCCGCCTTAAATGGAGGCGCTGAGTTTGGTGCAGTTTAACATCAGGTACCCAGAAAAACTTGAATCGTCATAATATAAGGTGGATTTAAGAAACTTCATACTTTAAATAAAGATTTTGGTTTTTATTGAATTGAAACAAATTTAATTCAAAGTTGCATTGTGTAATCAAGGATAATTCGAAGTCATCGTTTAGAACCAGCGGCCCTGTATAAATTAAGAGAATTTTTAAAATTTTTGATTTTTTTTTTCTATTCTTTCCAGGATATGTCAAAAACAAACTATTATTAATTTATGTTTAAAAAATTATTGAAACATATTTATTATTCACAATTATCTTGAGAGAAATATTTTGAATAAATTTTCATTATTAATAATAACGTATAAAGCCATATACCATAAAAATAATCACTACAAAACCATGAGAAATTATTAAAAACTGCACCATTCTCAAACCAGTTCAATGCAGAGTACAGACGCTTTTCTGTTGATGTCACGAAGCCGCCTTCATTGCAAGAAATGCATGCCCTTCTGCAACAAATACACCAACTCAATAATACTCCCATCTTCATCGCTTACACTGATAAAGAAGGTTTGTATTCGTCATGATACTTTGGTCTATATAGTTTAGTCGGTAAAGCCTTAGACTTGTTATCTAAAATAACCGGGCTCGATCTTTTGTAGAAGCAACAATTAGCATCTGTGTTTTCGCCACATTAAATTTTAACAAGCGCTTTATAAGAACTACATTACACTAAAAATGACTTGGCATCATTTTAAATATTAGCTTTATAGTGATATGGCCGTTCAAGTAGTGTATCGGGATTATTAAGTCTATGTTTGAGAGTTATTTTTTATTTGGATAATATATCCCAAAAATGAGTGGTGTATAACGCTATATAAATTTTTATTTTAAATTACAGGAGATCTCTTGCCAATAAACAACCCTGAAAACTTCACTTATGCTCTCAAAGTTTCACGACCAGTTTTGAGGATTTCTCTCTTTCTCTCTGGTTTGTTGAAAATTCTTGAGTATATTTTTGATTATGATTAATATTTTATTCAAATTTAATATTCCTTCAGATAGTTTTCAAAAACAAGGCTTTGGTGGGGCTTTGCCGAAGAAAAGCATGATTTCAAGGTTGGGCCAAATTTATCATAGTACAATTAATCCTTTTCAACTTTTATCATCGTCACATGATGTGGCAAGATGTTGCGAAAAGTTATCATTCACGTTTTATCCTTATCGTGGTCTGAGGTTTAAGGTTTATTTAGTTATATAAATATAAAAAATTTTAAAGGTGATTTGATGAAAGAAAGCTTTTTTTAAAACTCATATTGATTTTTGGCGTGTATTTAATTTTTTGCGATTAATTCAGAAATCTCAGCATTAAAGTTTTTTAATATTCTGTCTGGATAATTAACTTTTCTCTTCATCATGCTTTAGTGTTTTTCTAGTTAAAATGACTGATCAAAAAAATAAATCCACGAGCAAAAATAATGAAAGATTATCATATAATGAACTTCGTAGATGATGATGATGATGATTATTATTATTATTATTATTATTATTATTATTATTATATTTATTATTATTATTATTATTATTATATTTATTATTATTATTATTATTATTATTATTATTATTATTATTATTATTATTATTATTATTATTATTATTATTATTGTCGGCCCCTATAGCTCAATGATTGAGCATTAGACTAATTATCTAAAGTTACCGGGTTCGATCCCGCGTGGGCCGACAATTAGCACCTGTTTCTCAGTGTGTTTTCGCTGCATTAAATTTGTAGCAATCGCTTTGATCTATAAGGAAAAGCGCTTTATAAATACCGCATTATTATTATTATAATCATAAAATATATCTAAAAGACTTTTAATGATTATATTATTATAGTTTCTACAAGTTAAAAATTTAAATTATTTAAGTTTGCAATGGTAAGATATGAATGATAATCACCAAAATTCTCTTTTTTCAGAATGTTGGAGCCAGAAACGCCAACAATCAGAACCAACAAGCCAATAGGACAGCCTGAAAACTTCAGGTTTCCTATTTTATCAGCGAAAACTTTACACTCATGTTTTTATCTGATATTTTTGATAATTTCATCTAGATAAGTGATTCGAATATAATTTTAATGTTGAGGATATTCGATGATTAATGTAAAAAATTAATTCCATCATTTTTATCTGCTTTTTTCAAGCCAAAGCAAAATTTTTGATAATCATTCAAATTTTAATTTGTTTTCAAATATTTATACTTCAACTCAATCTCTCAAGGTACGTCTCAGCCATCATCGATGCCGATGTCTTGCCTCCCACACAACGCAGAGTCAAACTCATCGGTAACAACAATCAGAAGCAGTTGGGCTTCTTCGTCAGGGATGGCTACTCCATGCACCCAACATCTTCAGGCAGTCTCAAACGAGTTCCAGGAGTGTTTATATCTCGCTTGGTTCCTGGGGGCTTGGCTGAGAGCACTGGCTTATTGGCCGCCAACGATGAGGTTCTTGAAGTCAATGGAATCGAAGTGGCTGGAAAATCTCTTGATCAGGTATTTAAGCATTCAATATCACAAAACTGGTTGCAGAGTTTTAAATTCTAATGTTTTCAGGTGACAGACATGATGGTGGCCAACAGCAGTCATTTGATCATCACCATCAAACCATGCAACCAGTACACTCAAGTAACCCTCCCAAGCCCTAATACCAAGTCATTTGCCAGATCAAGTTATGATGATTTATCACGGTCGAAACTGCCCGGGTTGTCTGAAAGCAGAGCAAAAACTTTAGATTCTCGAATAACTAGCTCGTTGCATGACTTGAAAGCAGCCGCAAACGTCAATGGGGTTGAAGAAAAAGAAGGAAATAATTTAGAAAAAACGTTTGAAGAAGAGGATGATATCCGAGAATTTGTGAGAAGAGATCCTTCGGGAAGCTCAGCTTCAAACAGGAATAGTACCCAACTAATGCAACAACAACAACAACTGGAACATCTGAAAAGATTGAATCTACAGAAGGAACAACTAGAAGAACAACTTAAACAACAACAACACCAACAAAAACAATACGAACTACGAAAGCAACTAGAGCAACAAAAACTTCTCAAACAGTTTGAGCTGCAAGAACATATCAACCAACAAGACTCTCTTCTACAAAGCACACAGCACACTACATCAGACAATACGCCAGCAGAACAACGTAACTCCACCAGCAGCAACCACTTAAAATCCAACTCACAAAACCTTTACTTTGATGCCTCAAACCATTTCTCAGACATACAACCGCCATATGAATTCAAAAATAACTTGACCAATAATGACAACAACCTTCTAAAATTTTCAAGAAATGTTTTGATTAAAGATTTGCAGTCATTAGATCAACTAGACAAAAACTTTTATGACGAAGAAAACATCAGGTTCATTTATGGAAAAGTTATAATCATTTTGCTTGTGATGGAGAATAGTCTGGCCCAATTTTATTAAAAAACAAGTATTTTTTAAACAAAACTCACGAAACTTGAGAATGTAAGAGTTTCTTACTAAAAGCTTTGTGAATTTTGTTCAGTAAATATTTTGTTTGTTTTTGATACAAAGACTTTTTTTCTTACCATTCTCATGCTTCATCATCATAGCATTACCCTTTAAGCACAATTAATAATTAACAATTTGTCAATCATTCTTCTTTCAAGATTTGTGGAAGGGGGTGGTTACGAGGAATCTGAAATATTTGGAAATTCTAGTCTTAGAATAAACCCGCATTCAAACGTGAGAAGCAGGCTGTCAACTCGCTCTGTGGACCACAATATGAAGAAAAAGAAAAACAGGTTTTGATGAGAACAACATTAGTTCTGATTTCTGATGACTTGATATATTCTTAATACTTTTTCCATTCAAGTGACCAAAATTTGTAATACTAAGACACTGTAATTATGAACAACTAAGTTAAGATCCGTATCAATTTATAAATATTATTTATGAAAACGATATTTATTTTTTTATTTTATATTAAATGTGCCGTACCTATGTTGTATAAGTTCCACAAGCAAATGACAATTTTAAATGGCTTTGATTATATTTCTAACAAGTTAGTCTCAACCGCGGTGTCCAGACAACCTTTTTTAACTTCACGATTCTTCGCATTAAATCGATTTGGTGAACTAATTTTGTTTTAATTTATTTTGAGCATTTGAATTTTAGTTTATATCAAAATGCATCAACTCACGCCCAATTTCTATTATGAACTATAAATTTCATTCTACGAATGCATGATTTCTTGATTTTCGACTTGAATATCTTTGCTTAATTGAAGTCAAATGATTTTTTAATATATTTCAAGTTAATTTTTCATCAATGATTTCTTTTTAATTCAAAACTAATCGATATTAATCACAGAAACAAATAGGTAATTCAGAGAATTTCATTTTATGTTCACAAATTTTAATATCTTTATAATTGTTTTTCGAATAAAATAATAAACTTCTAAAAATATTTTTTTTAAATGTAAAAAACTACTAAAAATGAAACATAAAAACAAGTAAATTAACGTTAAAAATATCGACACACCCACACCCATCCGAAATATGATCAATAAAACATTAATGAAATGATTCATACAAGCATGTATGAAAAGAAGACGAAGATGGCGATGAGGATGATAAAGATCTTGAGCATTAGAGACCTCATCTTTGATATGCTCCTCAAGTACTTAACCAGTTCTCCATGGCCCTCCTCGATGTTCAATGCACCCTCATCCACGTTTGAGTCGATCCTTTGGTGTTGAGATAATATATGCACCATATAATCAATCCAATTAGATTATACTGCTGTACATGTCCCAGTAACTGGGTCGACAGTTGGCCTAGATTATTGATGCTATTATAGTGTAATTTATAAAACAAGCCATGTTGTTGTTAAATAAATATTTTTAAATTTAATTACTAGAAATTAATGTACTAGATACAAAGGCTCATTCGACAAGAAATCTTTTAAAACTTACATTATGTACACAATAATATGAATTCAGCCTACAAAAATCTCAATTTAACCCCTGTGTTTGTGTCTAGTAAATTAATAGCAAATTCATATGTATTAACTACTAATAAATCCTTTGTGAATTGAAAGAGCTGCAATGAACCTGCAGACAACATCAGCTTGTTCTTGCACCATGGTGGCCAACTGCTGAAAGATGCCTCCCAGTTCAACAATGGTCTGTTCAATGGCACCCACTTCATCCTCTGCCCTCACTACCTCATCAGCGCCCCTTCGTTGCCTCAACATTTGTTGTTGCGGGGTATATGTGTTTGTGTTGGAATGATGGAAACTTGAGGCGTCAAAGTTGATAGCTGTGCTCTGGCTCAAGTTTTGACTGCTGTGACTTCTTGGGTATTGATTGGAGTGTGAAGCATTTTGATTGTTGAATGAATAATGTTGATTGTTGTTATATTGATGGTTTTGGAAACTGTGGTTGAACAAAGGATTGCCTTGTGGACGGGTGTCATAATGGGGGTTGTGAGGTGCCAAGATTGGCTGTGCTGTGCCTTGATGTCTGTAGTCGCTTGTCGCTTGTTGGTTGTTATGAGGGTAGATATTTGTGGCTTGTTGGCTGTTATAAGGGTAGATATTTGTTGCTTGTTGGTTGTTAGAGTTATAGTTATCAATAGTTTGTTGGTTGTTGAAGTTAGAAACATTGCTTTCTTTATGTTGTGGAAGGTAACCATTGTTTTTTTGTGACGTCACATGCTTGTCTGTTTCAAGTGTTTCGTTGAAAGATTCATATAAATTATTCAAAATTTTAAATGTTAAAAATAACCTGCGAAATTGGCCTTTGATTTGGTTAAAATCTGAAAAAAAAACGTTGATGTGAGCTTTTTTGGTTGTTAGAATTGTTAGTACAACGTGAAAAGACATGCACTGAATTGAAGAAATAAAAATGTGTAACATTTAAAAAACAAATGCAACTGATCTGCCAGAGATTGTATATCGTTTAGAATGAACTTCAACAAATCAAAATCAACTCAAAGGTTTATAGACCCAAACGCACCAAGATTATAATAACAATAACAAGCACTTGATTTGCCACGAACCAGTGTTAATGTTCATACAAATGTAAATATAATCAAAAGCGCGTTTTGTTGCCTTCATAACTTAACTTGTGATCATTTTCAACACCGACACAACATGCATGACCTCACCTCCTTCTGGGTCTGTAATGTGTTTTTGAACTCTGAAGATAAGGACACAAACCTCGTCTGTGGATTTCACATCATCTTTATGTATAAGTGTTCATGTGTTGTTATGAGGATGTATAATTAGTTATCTGTTTGCATAATTATTTGTAACAAGTCATGTGTTTACAATCATTCATGTAGGATGAAATTATCATCCTCATCTATATTATTTTTTGGGATTGGATGAAGATCACATATATGCAATGTGCCATTTATGAGTGGGATTTGTGTGTGTATGT
The DNA here is from genome assembly GCA_964035795.1 of Pterobdella sp. o SKG-2022. Taxonomy (NCBI): domain Eukaryota; kingdom Metazoa; phylum Annelida; class Clitellata; order Hirudinida; family Piscicolidae; genus Pterobdella; species Pterobdella occidentalis. The sequence goes on from OZ038322.1 coordinate 3,990,246, forward strand.
GAGTAATGATTAATTTGTGTGGCAGTTCCTTGAGTTTCATACACGTATGATTGGTGATTCTTAAAGAAGGATATTTTTTAATTTTATTTAGTCAGATTATTGGCTCTATCATCTTGATATTGCCACACCTTTCAACCCAGATTTTTTATAAATGAAAAATTAAATGTATAAATAAACGTGAAGTTTTTCAAATAATAAACGTTAATAACAATATGAGTGAATCAGTTGTATCAGTGGTGATAATGATGATGATGATGATAAAAGCGTTGTCAGCAGTGTGACTCTTGGTCTTCCTCTAAATCTTTTCTTATTCTTGGCTCCTTCGTCCAATTGCTGTAGACAGAATTTCAGGCATGCCTTTGCTGGAGCTTCATCATCTTGCTGCAATACGTGTTCTTACAACTTTTCTGGCCTTTTTTCTATAGTTTTGCTCAATGGTATGCTCTGAGTTGTTGAATACAGTCTTTTATTGCTTATATGTCTTGGATGGTAGATGTTCAACACCTGCCTAAGTTGTTTTCAATGGAAGGCATCTATTTTAGTCCACTGGGTTTGGACATATCCTAGAAATTTCCATTGTATGGCAAGATCGATAAAATCATGGCGTTGTATACTTGTAACTTTTTCTTTTCTTTTAGTTTTTGACAACTTGAAGAATGCTGCATTAGCAAGTGATTTCCTTCTTGTTAGATCTTGTTCTTCGCCGATTAAACTTCCGAATTGTTTTGTTTTACGCCATATAGACTCATTGGTGCCTCTTTTCATTAGGGGTTTTTCTGTTTTTGAAAGATTGACATAGAGATTCCAAACGGGATAGTGAGAGGTGAAATAGTTTGGTATCAATTTAGTGTAAAAGGGAGTTTGAGAGAATAAAATTTAGTTGTTTTTCAATGTATTCATTATGAAACAAAAATGATATAATATAAATTGAGATACAAAAATTTGGATTATAAGAAAAAATCTTAAAAAACATGAAATTTGATAAACATAATGCCAATACATAGCAATAACCTTCAGATTGAGAACAATGGCTTGCAGATGAAGTTTGCTTTGTTTTGTGTAGGTAGTCTGCTTCTTGACGTACTGCAAAAATATTATAAAACTATTCATCTAGTAATTATAAGAAATATATTTTGACCCAAAATAGCATTTATGATCCTCTTAGAAACATCGTATGTAGCTTTTTTTCAATAGTCTTTTGTTTATATATAAATTTGTATCTAGAAAATGCAAATTTCTGAGAAAATAAACAAAAAAAAGAATAATCAAATTTTAAATTTAAAAAAATTCAAGAAATTGAAAACTTAAAAAATTAGTTAATTTTCTGCATCATATAATTAATTAAATATAAATATTGTTATCTAAAATAAATGTTAGGACTGAAACCACAAAACCTGCTCGAGTTTTTCCAAGTCCTTCTTGAGAGCTGTTATGTCTTGTTTGATGACATCCTGTATTTCTAGCACTCTGCCTTCATTCTCTTCATCATAATTTGCTAAAACTTTGTGGAGTAATAGTTTTGAGGTTAAGATATGAGGTCAATATGGTTTAGATATAGTTGTTAGTTGATTAAAGACATTTTGATATTTTTGGTTAAATTTAATTATATGGAATTTGAATATATAATTGATTAATTGAGCAATTATGAAAAATCATACTTAAGTTTAGTGATTCGAGCTTTTCAGCTGTTTGAGCCAAATCTGTCAATGCTGTTCTGTTTGAATAGAATTAATTTAAATAAAACTTTCAAATCGATTGTTAAAATGAAAAATAAATATTTTCGAGTATGAAACTTTATTGGAAAAAATTTTTGTACCTTGATACTTTTAAGAAATCTGTAAATTTTGACTGTCTTGGTTTTTTGCTTTGTATTAACTGCTAGAAAATGTTTTGAAAACTGAAATTAAAACATAAAAATAACAGTTTTGAGACTAAGATTGATATATAATATAATATAGTAAGTTTAATGCCTTTTTATTATCGCTGTTCTTTACAATGGATGTGAACTCGTATGTTCTGTTAATGACTTTGTAGCTGAAAACATCTTCGTATTTCTCAGTTTCATATTTCATCTTAAGAATATTATATTATAAAATACTACACAAGACTATATGAAGAAAATTTATGCAACGTATCACTTCACTTTAAAATCTTTTTGCACTTAATTATGAATTAGTTATAAGCATTAATCATAAAAAATTTAATAACAAAAAATTAAAAGTTCAATTTACTATAAAACATTTCAATGTTTGAGTTCTTACAAATTTTTTAGGTTTTTAAAATATCATAACGCAGTACGAGTGACAGGCACATCGCGTTTACGCAAGAGTATTGAAGGGCGAGCCTATAGTTCCTGAACCAATCATAGAATTTCAAAAAAAAAGTGAGAAAAGTACTGAAATAATCATTTTTAGAAGTTTCATGAAAAAACTAACAGTTATCAACTAACAAAGCTTTTTGTACAATCCGTGAATATTTAAACATTATGATACATGAAAATTGATTTGCATACATTTGGATTGATTTAACAGCGTTGAAAATCCACATTTGGGGATTTTGAATAGATTTTAAATAAAAGAATATTCATTGTGCATAATTTTAATTTTAAAAATAAATAATAAATTCTAACAAAATCCTAACAAAACATATGATTGGTGCATAACTGATTGGCTAATCTTAAAGCAGTGCTTCGTACCTTGGAACCTCTTTAACGAGTGAGTTGAAGACTCTCAGTGAAAGTTCACGCTTACTATAGAAAGCTAGCACCTTTTCGGTCTCGGTCAAAAAGTAGAAAAGTTACCGTTCGTGTATTGCTTTATGCCGATGACACTGCTCTTTGTGCATCTTCTCTCAGCCAGCTGCAAGACTTTCTAAACTGCTTTAGTAGTGCATGTAAACATTTTGGTTTTACTATTAGCCTGGAAAAAAATGTAATCATGTATTTTGGTTCTAAAGATCATAACTTTACAGTTGATGAGTCCTTGCTAAAGGAAGTTGGTATTTTTACCTACCTCGGTTCTTCCCTAATAAAAAAACACGTGTGTTGATCATGAAATCACTATCAGAATGAGAAAGGCTTCTACAGTTTTTGGTCGACTAACAAAGCGTGTTTGGAAAAATCAGCATCTTAGCTTTCGCACCAAGGTTAGAGTTTATGAAGCATGTGATCTTAGTATTCTTTTATATGGCGCTGTTACTTGGGTAACTTATCGCCAACAAGAGTCTAGACTCATTGCTTTCCATACTAGGTACCTGAGGTTCCGTCAAACTAAAACTTGGAAAGACAAAATAACAAATGAGAAGCTATTTGAGATTACGGGTTCCACTCCTTTCTCTTCCTTGCTAAAGTTTTATCGGTTAAGCTGGGCTGGTTATTTGAACCGTATGCCAAGTCCCTACATCCCTCGTCTCCACCGTGTACTAGAAGAAGGTAGTCGTCCAGTGGGTAGGCCACATATCCGATATAAGGATGTTTTGAAACGGAATAGGAATGACTTTTCAATTCGTCCTTATACTTGGAATGCAATTGCTTGTGACCGCAGTGGCTGGAAAAATTTGCTACACACAAGACGCACTCATGACTCAAGAAAAATTCTTAATGAGCTCCGAGATAGTCAGATAAAACAGTCTTCAAACCTTCAGATTTTGAGTTAACCCTGGCATGATCATAATTGATAAAGCCTGCCAACCAACAAACAACAACTATAGAAAGAAATAATAAACTTCTTTAGCCAAAGTAAATACTGCAAATTATTTGAACACTAAAGGTAATTTTATTAAGTACAAAGCTTTTCGTAATGTTACTTTGTTAACGAAAAGCTTTGTACTTAATAAAATTACTTTTAGTGTTCAAATAATTTGCAACTATAGAAAGCATAAAGTTTTATTACTGGTCAATAGGATTGAAGCAAAATTTAACCATATTTTTAAATTTGTTATTTATTCTGCTAAAAAAGCATTGTTTTGGTTTAGTTTTGTTTTGCTATTCTGAATTAATATTTTCCAAATAAATGATACAATTTAAATGATTTCTTAGCGTAAGAGACAGCAAATTAAAAAATATCTCGTCCAAATCTGCTTCAGTTCTATTGGTCAAAAAAAAACGATATGCTTTCTATAAAAAGCGTGAAGTGTTTGATTACTCATAAATAATATTACATTTCAACAACTCGTTTTTTGTCGTTTTTAAAATCTAACTATCTAAGAGTGGCCAACAAAACAATTTTGGAATAAGTCGTTTCAATTTTTGTTGTTTTTTGAAAATGCCAAGATTAATATTCGAACTCAACAAAGTTCAACTTCAAGGTCACAGAAATAACAGCAAAAAAAATTAATATTACCAATTGGATTTTTTGAACAACACCGCAAAAAAGGCTTTAAACTTCACTTTAAAGATCCCATCATCAAAAACCCCCTGAAAGAGAGTTTCTTTGAATGTCGCATTCACCACTGATACTTGATTTGTGAATGATCTTATCACATCAAGCTGTATGCTTCGAAATTTCTATATCCGTTGCAGATATTTATAGTACCCAAGCGGTTGCAGCATATTTAATCATCGGCAATAAAGTTTATGTCAAAGTTCTACCACTCTTTTTTTTTAAAGTTTAATCAACTGGTTCTGAAAAGTAGTATGAAAAGGTTTGTGGGAAAAACTGAACTGACATCACATCGTTGTTGACGCAAAATTTGCTTTTCCAACTACAAGACCATAGTGAGAAAAATGAGAAAAATTCTGTGTTTTCCATGAGTGGTAGTTTTTAAATTGGCGGGGTTTATAGTGGTATTAAGAAAAGCCTATCTAGACAGTTTTAGTCAAAAAGTTGACTTATGGTTCCTTGTTTTACAGCTTCTTTATCAACCCCTATTACCAGTTGGGTGAGATATGGTTTTCCGAGGCTCACGAAAAAAGTGTTGATAAAAATTGTGAAGAAAAGTGAGCATTATTCTACTTTAGTGTGTGAGTATGATCTGCATTCATTTATCAAAAGTATGAAAAATCCCTGAAACTTCACTGAATTCTTATGAAAGTTGTCAAAAATACAAAATATTTAATTAAGCAATTAATATTGAAACTGCTCCAAAAATACTCATCAACATAAATTTTTGTTGAATACAAAAAATATATTCAAACTTTTCAATTGTTTTTTAAATTTTTAAAAATATTTTAGTAATAATATAATATAAAAATAAGATTAGTTTTTCATTAATGGATTATTGCTGTTTACTTTTAGCGCCAGTAGTAATCGCTGTTATTTGTTGCTAATCTTTTTTCTTTTCAAAAGTATTCTTCCAACATTTCGATATTATAATAGTTTTTCATTTTTTATAGCATTATGCCTCACATACTAACGTTCTACCTTATTAATTTTTTTTAATCCTTCACAAGTTTTCATTAGATTTAATTGAAATTCATTCATGAAATTAGATGACGCATATTCATTCATACTATTTCAAGAATTTCCATCATTTTTTTATAATTGCCATAATAGTTGTCATTACATAATAACCCTAAACTATTAAAATATTTTAAAATCTTCATACCAGCAATATCTTTTAAACAAACTATGCATTTCAATGCTTGCTAAAACTTTACATGCAATTCTTTTTTTCTATTTTTTCTTCTCCCATTTTTTTTACCTTATTTAAAATTGGAAGGTTTTTATTTTATTTCCTTCTCCACTTGTGAAAAGATTCACTATTCATTGTATTTCACATGTAGCACTATCTTGACTTCCTTGAACAATCCCATCTCATTTTGCTCATATTACTTTATCATTGTTTTTTTCATTCTTATTCATAAGGATTTTTTTCCTATTTGAATTTTTCTATTTTTGGAGTGTATTATAAGTGATGAATTTGCCTCACTTTTGTAGTTTCCTTGTTGGTTAACCTTTTTTTTTGTATTATATCTCTCCCGTTTATTTAGAATATCTTCTTTATTCTCAAAGCTCCGTTTTTTTTTCAATTTCTTTATTATGTTTTCATGGTTTTGGGTTGTTCTTTATTTATTCAAATTTTCCAACTTTGTTTCCCATTTCTATGAACACTTTTCCATAGCTACTTAGTTTATTCATATGTCATTGCCAAAAATTCATTTACATAATTTTTGGCTAATGGTTATAATATTCAAATGTTTTCACACACTTCTCATCCTTTTTATTATTTTCTGGATAGCTTCTTTCATTGGGTATATATAATTTTAAGTTAGGAAAATGTGTTTAGAGCAAAATGGAAATTTATTCGTGAAAAAACTTTAGATTGCTATAAAAATATTTTTTGATTTTATATTTAAAATGATCAAATCTGAAAACTAAACTAAACCTCTATATATATCTTCTACACACATATCTCATTTCAGGACAAGTCTCACCATATTATAATTCTCTATAGCTCCAAACCGTATATAATGTTTGAGATGAGCACTAAGATACCAAGCCAGCATGATAATCATACTTTTTCTCTGTATTCTTTTCAAATTAGCAGACGGGTAGTTTGAACTATAGTACTCATGTTTCAATAACTTCATTAGTTTATTCTTTAATACAGTGATGGTTTTTTTTAGATATAAAAGATGCTTGTAAAGCAAAACCATAAAAAAAGAAATAATTTGATACAGATATGTCGTGTACAACCGGGAGTTATCGACAGAACTGACGAAGTTGTGGGACTTGGACACAAACAGATGCAATCCACCGACTGATTATGAGCTAGATCTGCAAAGTAAGTGAATCTCAGTAACATTTTAAACATACTTTAAGAAATAAGATTTCAGAAACATTAGAACTTCAGTTTTATACATACGTTGAGAACTTTTGGTAGCATTTTAGACATCTATCTCAAAAACAAGTTATAAGCATTTCAGTAGCAATTGAATATTAAAGTACTATTGTTAATGATTTTTGTTGAGACAGGTTATGTCACAAATTTGCAATGGGCCAACAGAGATCGTTCACATCGAAACCTTTTCAAATCCTTAAATGAAGATGTCATCTTCTCTAAGCCTACTTATAAAGGTTCGTAGTTTCATAAAAATCGATCTGTAAAACAATAATTTTCAAAACTCAAAATTTTTGAACAAATATTAAATGTGTTGAGATGGATGCTGCTAAATAGAACGATGATAGTTCTCATCATTATATGACAACATAGTTATAGTCAACATTCAAAAATCTTATGAATCATAAATATTCCAGTAGGCATTTAGACTTTGAACGCACAAAGATTTATGACGAGAATGCTCTACTTTCCATAATAAAACACACAACCTTAAAATAAATGCACTCACGTGTATCTAACTTTTCATTTCAAGCTTTCAAGAAACTTTTGGACAATTACTCACCAAGCACAAACACATTGGAGGCATACTCAACCGAAGAACAAACAGAAATCGATGAGTTTTTGAGCCTTCTTATCGAAACTAACATCATAAAGGTTCACTAGTTACCCATTTGAGTTCATTCATAGCATAAACGTTTGTCAATTTATTCGTTTAAATTTTTCAATTCTAATAAAGGTCTAATTCATATTCATTAGTTTCTATTTTTAAATTCCAATAAACACTATGACTCACATTAATTCAAGGAATCTATTTTTAGGAGGTACACAGGTTCTTGAAACGAAAGAACAAAATTAGAGGGTCACTGAACGACTTCAAACATAAGCTCAAAGACCTTTGGTTCACCCTGTACAAACGAACGCGCCAAGATCGGTTAGTTAGTATCTATGTTTTTGTAATAACTGAAGCATTTGATTTCAATTCGCTAATAATAATGTACTAGAAAGAAGCTCGAAGTTTTTTGTAAGCAGAACTTGATAAAGCTTATTTAACAAAAATTTTTGTATTCAATACAATTGTCATATTGGTACTAATGATAGCAAAAGTAGTATCTTAGAAATATTGGGATAACAGAGGTTCAAACAATAAAAAAAATAATAAGAATGATTTTATTAATCTTTTATTTGTTAAGGAATGAAGCCTTTCAGGAAATCTTTAGCAAATATCAATTTTGATGGTTTGTTGTATTTCATTGTTAGTATTTTAGTTTTCAAATCAATAGGAGCCTGCAGTATTAAACCACTCAAAAAGTTAAAACCTTAAGAAGTTTGCTTAAGTAGTTTTGATTGATGATTACTTTTTGTAAGATTATATTTTTTTAGCTAATTGCTTAATTTTTGATGAAATATTCAACCATGTATTGATTCATTGATCAAAACCATCAAATACCACTCACACGCACACACACTGAAACCACACACACAACAGCAATGTGAACTCGTGCGCTTTTGAACATGTGTTTGTGGGTGAACGTAGAGACAGGGATGTGCTTGGCTTCCACAATTGGATACAGACCTACCTTGAAGAGAAGAAAGGAAACTTAAACTACAAGGGCTATTTTAGAAGAGGAACGGTAAGAAGGAATTCCTTGATAAACAGATAACTTTTAATCTTTTATTTATATATAAATGTTGACTATGGTTGAAACCCCCGTACAGACCGAGGACACGGAAACCCAACCTCGACTGTTGTCATTCCAAATAACTTGGAGCAGGAACTTCGGGAAAGGCATATCCACCATGTTTGTGGGAACCAGTCCTGAATTTGAAATCGGCATGTACACATTAGTGCATCTGATGGACTTTCGAACGCCCCCTAGCGTCCGCGTCAAAATCTATCCAATTGAAGTGGTAACCTTCAAACATTCTAACAACATAGGCACCGCTTATCCCAAGTCTTTATCCTCGTAAAAAAGGATCTTTTGTGTATCTGGTTTGATGTGAGAATAAATATTTTTCAAACTTAATTTTCAACATATGTTTGACAGGTTCAAACAATTGGATATTCTTAATTAACATTAGTTTTTTTGAGATTTAAAATAGCATTCAGACTCATCTTTATAGGATATTTTATTGACGAGTGGTATTATTGGGAAAAATCAAATTTATGTACAATTTTTTCTCCGTATAATATTGAAGTTAAATAATTGATATTTTAAATGAGTTAATGAAAAAATCCAAAACATGAATTAGATCATCGAAACCAGAAAAACTAACGTTTGGGACAAAGATATAAATATGTAGTACATGTTTATCATACAAGCGTTCCTAATGCCGATAAAACCACTAGATGATGTAAGATTTTTATACTATGAGCTCAGTGAATTTAGTTAAATAATGTTGAGAGTTCATTTATTTCATTCTTTGTCATGACTGATTTCAAGTTTCCAGCATTATACACCCCCTTCAAAAACAATCAACTTCCTTCCTAATGAAATTTTCATTTTTTTTCAAATATGTTAATGAATAACTTTTATAGCTATTTATATAAAGTTCTGGTGTAATAGTTATCTTATATCACATTAGTTATTGATATAAATGGAATATATTTCAAACAATTTAAAAAATACAACTTTGAACACTAGCCCTCAAGCTTCATATTCTCTGAATCTACTTGCTTGAACTTTTTCATTCTGTTCATCATCTCATTCTTCTATGCTCTCTTTTTGAAATCTATCAAAATAATATATTGTGTTAAAACGCATACAATTTCTTGCTGTTTCAATTAACTCAAAATCTTCTTTATTATTGTAACTTAGATTGTTTATATAAACAAAAAGTTGGAAATTTAAATTTCTATTCTAAAGAAACTTAATGAATATTCTCATTACAGAAAAATTCAATATCAATGCTACTCCAACAAAATGAGCCATAGAAACCTTTAAATCTCGGAAGACCAAGAGCAAAGTTGGCTTGCTTAATAGGTAACTAGAAAGGAACAAGTGCTTGAAACAGATGAGTCAGGAATTCCAGATAGGAGGTTTTGATGACTAGAGCGGGATTTTACATCGTCAATAACAACGTGTGGGTTACAAAACCGTTGAAAAAAATTCCTTGAGATTATTTTATTTGTTATTATTAATATTAAGGTTGTTTTTTTTATTATTCAAAATATAATGTTATGTTAACCAAATAAATCGTTTATGTAACTGCACCAAAGAATATTTAAACAAATACTTATACTGTAGTTTTAAAAGACTAAAATATACTTTCTAGTTCTTTAACGTTGATCCTAGCGTTTAGGTCTTTCAACCCGTCACCATTCAGTGTTGTATTCCTATCGCAGTGATTTGTTTCTTGACTTATCATCTTCTTGAGGGCTTTCTGAGACTAAATAAGATTAGAATCGTATGTTAGGAGGTCAGTGAAGAGATTACAACAAAATTTAATGTAATGATTCAAGCTTTGAATCTCAATTTGCTTCTCTTTATCTTGCGAAAATTTTATATAAAAATTAATGTATAAAATGTTTCATCAAGCAAAAGATAATCATATGTTTTAAAATTTGTTTCAAACTTGTATAAAAATATTTGAGAAAATGAATAGAAATTAAATGAAAACTTCTACAGTAATCAACATACCAAGTTGCAATGTGTTAACGCGGTATGATCATAATCGTGCAAAAACTAGAAGAGTTTGCTCTGATAAGTATTTGACTGAAGCGGATCTTATAACAACGCCTAAGTTTCTATCATAACATGTTTTTCATATTCACATTTTTAAAGCTGATAATTACAATATAAATAAAAAGAAAATTTTTAGTATGCTCACCTCAGCGGATTTCTCGTGTTTGTTCTCTATCATCATGATACAAAATCCAGCATTTTTCTAGTGTTTGATGTTTTTTTCCCAAAATCGGGGCAAATTGTTATAACTTAGAGAAATAAATCAACTAGAAACTTGCCTCAGCGAAATTTTGTCTAGTTTCTGATCTGAAAAATATTATTAGGTAATACAAATACATGAAGGTTAGTACAATTATATTAATAATGAATTTATCTACTGAAAGTTGAAACTCTAACCTGTTGGATATATATATCATCAAATAATGTTTTCATTATTGAGCTCGAGTTTATTCAAAAAAAATTAAATAAACAATCAACTTTATGAACTTTCAACTAATATTTTATGCTTGAAATCTGCTTTTTAAGACTGCGTCATAAGTGAAACTTGAAAAAACACGTAAACCGCTTAATTTTAATAAAAATAATGAATTTCATATTTCAAGACATAGCTGGGACATATTGAACTTGTGGGCGAGAAAAAGCTTTATCCTTATTATTATTATTGTTTTTTTTTAAACAGTTTACTTACTGGAATTGAAACTACTACCAGAGTCTTACCAAGACCCTAGAATAGTAGTCCGATGCTATTCATTTCGAGCCAACTCGTCTTATGATGTACGCCGTGCCCATGCGCTGTTTTCTGGATTTTATATATCTTTAGGCGAGCCAGAAAGCGTCGAAAGTTTGAGACCTAAATCTTTTTCTACTGTTCTCAGTGCACCCACAACTATTGGAACTACTTTTTTATTCATGTTTCAGCATCTTGATATCTCTGTTTGTAGATCACGGTACTTGCAAATTTTCTCAAGTTTTTTCGACACTGTGTTGGTGTCTGATGTCAATGAAATATCAATTAGAGTACACTTCCTTTTTTTTACATCTTTAACCGCTATGTCTAGTTTATTTGATTGTATACTTCTCTCTGTGTGTACTGGACTGTCCCATAATACAGTTAGTTCGTCTTTTTTCATCACTGGTTGGATTTCGTTTTTGTACCACTTATTTTTCACTTCAAATCCGTGTGTCTCACATATTGTCCAGTAGATAAATGTAGCGACTCTGTTGTGGCTCTATAGATACTCGTGCTTTGCCAGCAATGGGCATCCTGAAACTATGTGTGATATTGTTTCAGGGTGAGTTCTGTAAAGCCAAAAATTTGGATCAACGCTTTTTTTCAATATTTTATTAGATGTTAAAGATGATCCAGAGATCCATTCTAGAACAAGTCAAATCTCATCTAAATTTTTGACTAAATATAAAAACCCTCCTTCCCAAACAATATCAACTGTTTCACTCAGCACCAAGCTCCAGAGTTTTTTTGTCGAGACAAGTTTTCACCTTACACCCTTTTATCTGAATGTAAGCACTCTCATGTCATTTTGCAGCATTGGCATGGAGAAGTATATGTTGAGATATTCGTTTAAATCATAATATTTCAATGAATGGGCTATTTTCAAAATGTTTTGTCAAAAGACAGAATACATATAAAAGATTTGAAGATAATTTTGGAGAAATATCTGCACAATTTATTAGTAATAGATTTAGATGATAGGAGTATCTGGAATAAAGTAGTCTTACATGTCAGTGAAAAGAAGGGTTTGGAGTTGGAGAAAGTTGTGTATAAAAGAAAGTTCTCTATCTATTCATCTATCTGTTTACAAGAGTTCAATCTTAGAATGGTATAAGAGTTATTTAAATAATAGGTGTTTTGTATTACTAATAATAGTGCTAAGACTAATTATTACTGGCATGCCACAAGGTTCTGTATTCCCCTTCAGAGAGATTTGAGAGCCTTGGTGTTTTCTTCCTTTTCTATATTTTTTTGTTAGTAGTCTTATTGCGAACTCAAACCTTCAATATCAGCAATATACTGATGACAATGTTTTTGTCTCAACCATATGCAACTTAACACGAGTAAAACTGATATGAAAAAATTCGGCACACCTAACAAACTCAAAGTTGCCAAAAATTTGAACAGTGTCTATGACATCTCCTTCCACAGTTCTTTGAAAACTCTTGGTGTATTTCTTGATTCTAACCTCATCTTCTTAAATCACATCAACTTTACAAAAACTTGCAATTACCACCTACATGTCATTTCTCACTTCCGTGCATTTTTTACTGATGAAATGGCCAGCGACCTAGTTCAATGCTTGGTACTCAATTGCATTGATTAATGCGACTCGGCTCTCTACGGAGTGGCAAACCTTCAGCTCAAAAGACTGCAAAAAATATTCAATAAAAGAGCCACAATAACACTCAAGTGCAATGTCAGAAACCACTATCAAGCCCTTTTAAGAATAATCTTCAACGTCTTCACTGGCTTCCAGTCAAGCAACGCATAATTTTAGAAACTGCTCTACTACCTTTTAACTCTCTTAAACTATTCTCTTTATTTTATTTTTTCTTTTTTTTAAAAACTGAAAACCAACAAAAAATTCTTTGCTTTTCAGAAGCAATTCTTCTATCAAATTAACCCACAAACAACAAGATTTCCAGTCGAGCCTTCCGACATTCATCATTCAAGGTCTGGAACTCACTGCCACAACATCTAAGAAACTGCAATAATTTTACTATTTTTAAAAAACTTGAAATCCCATTTGTTGGAAACTGCTTTTGATTCTGACAATATTTAAGCCGCTTTAATATTACCACTTTAATACTTACATGTCAAATCTATCAAAGGTCTTTCATAATATGATTCAAGAAGCAATTTCCAAAATGACTGGCGCTAAAGCATCTGGGCCATCTGGAGTTTTGGCTGAAATGTCGAAAGCTTCTGGTAGCTGTGGTATTCGCATACTACGTGATCTAGTCGATGTTATCAAATCTCAAAACAGCCTTTTAACTGAATGGCGTTACAGTTACATAGTTAACCTCTATAAAGGAAAAGGCGATGCTTTAATTTGTACCAGCTATAGAGGTTTAAATTAATCGATAATGTTATGAAATTTGTTGAACGTGTTGTAGAAGCACTCATCAAGAAAAAACTCAGCATAGTCTAGACGTAGCACCACTGATGCACTTTTTATCATTCGACAATTGCAAGGGAAGTACTTGGCTGTTAAAAAACCACTGTCCATGGCTTTTATTGATTTAGAAAAAACATTTGTGCCAAGAAGGTTTATTTGGTGGGCTATGCGCGAACTTCGAATTGAAGAGTGGTTGGTATATTTTGTTCAGACTATGTAATGGGAAAAGTATGGTGAAGGTTGGTGATGGTTATAGCGAGAAGTTTGATTTTGGTGGGAAGCAGAGCTATGTTCTAAGCCAACTTCTGTTCATTATTGTACTCAAAGCTAATTCAATGGAATTTCGAAAAGATGCACAATGGGAACTTTTGTACGCCGACGACCTGGTTATTATTTAGATAGAATAGAGGATTTTGTTGAAAAGTTGAACATGTGGATAAAAGCCTTGAAAATGAAGAGATCAAAAGTAAAAATGCAAAAAACCAAAATTTATAGCTGGTTGCAATCTTGATTTTCTTAAAAAAATGTGGTAAATATCCATGTGGTGTTTGTTTCAATGGTGTGGACTTCAATACTATTTTTTGTAATGGTTGTAAATGTTTGATTCATAAAAAATGTAGTGGTAAGAAAGGTGAATTGAAAAATTTTTTTTCAAATGTGCTCGGTGCTTAGGTACTGCTAGGCTGGTTGATGGAGGAAAGTTCACAGAAGTACAGCTGGGTAACGATAAACTTGAGGTTGTTACCGACTTCTGTTTATTTAGGTGACATATTATCTGCTTGTGGTGGTTGTGAACTTTCTTCAATTATCAGAATTAAAAGTGCCTTGAGCAATACATATTATTACTGGTATTTTAAACAAGTTAAATATGAATAACAATACAAAATATAAAAATATATTAAATAGATATTATAAATACTTTTTTAGTTTTTAAATTTTAAAAAACACTTCTGAAATTTGAGCAAAATCCAATTTACCAATAGCCTTTAAAAGAATGAAGATAATCAAAAAAATTATAAGCTTACAAAAAATTGCATCTTAAATCCTATGCAAAATAAATTTAAAATTTTTTATAAAATCGTCACGTTTTTTTGCGCTCAGCTTAGGATTCTCAAGAGTTTCTTATGTATTTTTCTAGCTGTCTTTCTTCTATTCTGACAACAGCAACAATGCTTTTTAGATCTCTGGCGAGGCAACTGGGAATTTCTATCAAAACACTTTTCCCTTAAGCTTTGGTGAGATAACAACCACCTAGCACGCAAAGACAACGCAAACCCTTATGGTCTTGGTTTGAAAGTAGCAACAACTGGAATTACACCTATTTGTCAAATAAGATAATTATGAGAAGACTAATTACACCCTCCCTATAAGCTATAAACATTGAATATCTTAACATAATCAAAACTAACTAGTTACTTATGTAGTTTTTATCAATAAGTACGAATATTTACTTTTCTATTATAATATTTATTTCTATTATAATATTAATTTTTATTTCTTGTTGTCAGTTTGAAAGAAGTTGTTTGAAGAGAATGTTGAACTTGAGATGAGAAAACGTTGCAAATCGATAATTAAAAAGTTCATTGTTTTCTAACGTTGTTTACGATGTTTCAAGGATGTTATTGAGTGAGACAAGACGATTCAAAATAAAACAAAAAATCAATAAATAAGTTATTTGGTTTTGCTATAAATAACCCAGAAAAAAATGAAAATTCAGAATTCACTATGAATACAATATTCATTTTGTGTGTTTTTACCACGTTGGCAAATTGCCAACAAACTGAAATCTTCAACGATTTCTTCTTCCGAGATGAAGAAGCAGTAACCGGGCTTGTTGGACCTGACGAAACATGGATTGTGAGTGCTTTTTGATTCGAGTAGTGCTTCGTTTATTATTAAAGCCTGTTACATCCACTTGGGCATAAATCAGCGATAAATAGTCTATGTAAACCTGTTTTGAGCCTGCTTGGTGGTGGTGCTCCGAGTGTGCATCATGTCTATAAAATCTGTTTCAGTAGAAACCATGTTGTTTTGGAAGTTTCATTTCTCCTTTGGCGTTCAATTGAAAACTGTTCTAATTGTGAAACCGAATTCTTTTCTTATAGCATGGCCAATCATTGCCAGCGCTTCTTCAAGGGGATATCTTGCTGGTGACAACGAGAAAGAAATTCATTGTTTAAGATGGTATCGGTTCAGAAAATTTCCAGAATGCTTGTAAACTAGGTGCATAAAAACTGCCAGTTTTGTCCACATCTTGCTTTGTCATTTTCCAACATTTGGATCCATATGGGAACATGGGTAAATACATGACTCATGCAGCTTGACCTTGATGTTGGCATGTGGCAGAAGTTTTTTTACAGTTTTCATGCTCTTAAGAGGGTTTTTTTGTTTAGCCAACTTTTAATATCCTTCTGAGCACCATCATCTGTACACAAAATGCTACTGAAATATGTGAACTAATCTAGGATGTTTTGCAAGCTTAATTATAAACAACAGACCTTTCAACGTCGAGTGAATGACAAGGTGGATTTCTTTAGAAACTATTCTGAATATGAAAGAGGCTTTGGTGAGGTTGATGGCAGCTTTTGGCTAGGTATGTATCAATTTTTTCAAAACTCACTTGTAACATCAATGGCATTTTTAAACTGTTGCAATTGATAATTTTATTCTAATCATACAACAAATTTTTCCATACTTCGAACACCACTCTAATACACAGGACTCAAAAACTTACATCAACTGGCTCAAGAACCTACCGAGCTTTTGATCGTTCTCAAGGAATTCAATGGAACAACTTACCATGCCAAGTACAGCAACTTCCAACTGGGCGACGCTGCATCCATGTACAATATCACTGTCAATGGGTATTCTGGAAACGCAGATATGAAAAATCATTTTTTGGTTAAAGTATATATTTAATCATGTTTTAGTTATCATGTACTTATTTTTTGTTTTATACAATATACCATATGTTCGCTAAAGGGAATGCCATGGATTGGTGTGATGGTCAGAAGTTTAGCGCGAAAGACCGAGACAATGACGTCAATAAAGTAAAAAGAAATTGTGCTAAAAAATTCAAAGGTGGATGGTGGTACAAAGCGTGCCACCATGCCAATCTTAATGGCCTGTACTTCAATGCTCCTGGCACACACAAATCATATGCTGATGGTATCAATTGGTATTATAAGACCAGATACCATAGATCTTTGATGGAAAGCAGAATGCTTGTCAAAAAGATAATTCTATCTTAAAAATTTAATTAAAATTTTTTTGGTTGAATAAAATTTCTTTGCCGTATGTTACATCATCATTAAAACATTGAGTTGTAGTTTAGGAATTATAAAATTGAATATGTGATCAAATGCTAAAACAAAGAATTTGCAAGATTTGTTCAAGTTTCTTAGAATAAAGTACATTTTATGAAAAATCATTTACTCAAATATTTTAGAGAGCACTTTGAAAGATGAACTTGAATATCCTAACAAAAATATATGATATATGTAATGTAATGTAATGTAATGCGGCATATATAAAGGGCTTATAGATCAAAGTAGCGAAAAAACACTGTGGAACCGGTGCTAGTTGTCGGCCTACTCGGGACCAAATGCGGTTACTTTAGATAATTAGTCCAATGCTCTAACTCTGAGCTATACAGACCTACAGTTTCTTGTGCACTAAACGACCAATCGAGTAGCAAATTTTCTCCAGCTTTTTTGATTAGCTGCGATTCACTTGCATCCTTTCCATGACAGATTGACTATCTTCAAATCTTCTTGGGAAGCACAAAGCCATGTTGTTTTTCGGCGGCTTGTTCAGCTTCATTCGTCAGTGTTTTGTCGTTTTTATTTTTCGACTTTCATCAAATACGTTGAATATGAATATAAAGCGCCACAAATATTTTTTAATAATAAATATAATATTATATTAAATAAATTTTAAGGAAAGTTGTTCTTGTTTTTAAACTTCAAAAAAAACCTCTAAAATTTGATAAGTTCACTCAGTGAAGTGACAGATAATTTTTAGAATTACACTACATTTTTCCAGAGATATACATATTCGGCTTTTGAAAATAACTTTAAGGATTTGAAAAGTTTATTTTTTTTTAATAAAAACCATCTTGCTAGTAATTCATTTTATTGGTGTAATATCAGATCACATATATTCCTGGAGCGACAGCACGTTAATGAAACCGATTTGGTATGCAGCATGCAAAAGTACAAAACAAATCTTTTTTTCTTCAATTGCATTGTTTTCATTTATGAAGAATAAATAGTCACGCCCAGACAAAGATACAAGCTGTAGTTACATTACTTATCTGAGTTAGGCTTCATCGATCAGATAAAAAAGTGCACTGAATGTGGTTTTGCTATTCTTTAATATAGAATTCTGTGCTTTTGGAGTTGTTGTTGTAAAGCGCCAATTTTCAAAGTCTCTTCCGACACTCCTTGAAGCGAGTACCGAAAGAAACTTATAGCTTTGAGTTGTTTGTGACTTTTAGTAAACAGTAAAAAAAAATCATGAATAGATTCTCGAAATGCTTTGTGGTCGAAAGCTTATGTGGGTTATCTTTTGGCAAGAAAGGATGCAAAAATGTCACACCTTTTTCAATTTGGCAATCTATTTTGATTGATTTTGAGTTTATAAATGTCAAAACCCAAAATTCCCCTAATAAGTTTCTTCTGTGAAGTTTCTACAATCGAAGTTTTAAATCTAAAATTTACTTTTAGGCACTTAAGAAGTAAAAACATCAACTGACCTGTTTAATATGATATTATCACAAGTCTTTTTGTCAATAGTTTTATTAAATTTTTGTTTTGGAGATGATGTTTATAGTGTATCGAATATATTTAACTTTAATTTCTCTGGAATAATTGCTGCTTATGGAGATTTTAACGCTGATAAAAAAATTGACATTTTTTCTATATCAAATTCAGGTTCATTTAATTGAATTTTAATCTTCTTATTGTTTAAACTTTGCTATAAGTATGAAATTAAATTTTATATTGATAAGAAATTAAATCCCAAGGACGAAATATTGATGTTTGGTTGGCGAACGAACATGGTGGCTTTGAGCTAAAACCATTAGCCACTAAGAGTGGCAAAGATAAAAGTGAACTTTATATTTCGGGTTTAATGGTGACAGACTTTAACAAAGATGGATACCTTGATATCCTATCAATATGGCTACCTGCAAATGGTGGCTCAGAAACTCAACTGATGGTGTACTGGGGGTTGAAAAATGGCGTTGGTTGGTTTTGTCATTTTGTTTTAATAGGTCTTCAACAAATTAATATTCATCTATATCAATTTAAGTTTTAATTAGTGAATTATGTTTGATTGGCATAAATATGTTAAAGGGAATCCTCTCGACTTGGAAGGGATTTTTGCTGGGGAGCCTGTGCTTTTTGAGTTAGATTTATTAATCATATAGTCTTATGCATGTTTTTATTATATGTAAGTTAACTATCAGTCACTTTGAATTGGGAATTTGGTAGTGCAATAGATATTTTTAAAAGGTTTTACTCAGCTTATAATTATTTAAATTTTAATTATCAGAACCTCAAAACACAAAAGAACAAAATCAAAACTCAAATATAAAATAAATGTTTTGAACTATACAATAATGAACTGGAAACAAAACTCATAATAAAAGAAACGTTGGACTATAACAGACAAATGCATGCAGCTATTAAAGAATTGAGTATCAAAAGTAATACAACTGCAAAACCACTCAAAATGAAAAAGCTCATGCAACATTAAAAAAGCAAATTTTCAAAAAACAATCAACACACAAAACAACAATATAATAATAGCAAAATAAATATTTTTGAAGTAGAAAATGCTATAAAGAAACTGCAAACCAACAAATCTCCAGTTGAAGACAACATCTTCAGCGAAGAACTCAAACTTTTAAAAAAAAATATAAAAAAACAACAGCATTAAACAAAGAACTTCAAAACAATAATTTTCCTCAAACAATCTTCAACCATGGCATTATTATACCAATAAGAAAAAAGGGCAAACCTCATTCTCCAGTAAACACAAGGCCTGTCATCTTACTAAACACAATAAGAAAACTCTTATCATTAATAATACTCAATAGAGTAAGACCTTTCATAGAAAAATATCTTCCCATTACCTAAGCAGCATACAGACCAACTAGGTCAACAACAGACATCCTATGGGCTCATAAAATAGCAATTGAAAACAAAGTGAAATCAGGATGTTCAGTGAAAATAACCAGCATTGACTGTCATCTGCTTTCAACACCATAAACAGAAAAAAACTTATAGAAATTTTAAGCACCATATTTCAGAATCTGAACTCAAAATAACCGAACTTTTTTTAACAAACACCACCTTAGCCATGAGATACAATAAAAACACTTGTGAAAGCTTTTCCACAAACATAGGATGCCCTCAAGGAGATGCTCTGAGCCCTGTCTTGTTCACGGTATACCTAGAAGCATGCATGAAAGAGATAAAAACCACCTACCCAGAAAACTCCTATGAACTCATTTATGCAGATGACGCAAATTTCGTCTCACCAAGTGACATTAAACTAGATGAAATTAAAGCAATATTCCGCAAATGGGGTCTTACCCTCAACAAAAGTAAAACGGAAGAAAGGCTGCTTAATGAAGAGAACACTGTGTGGAAGACAATGAAAATCCTTGGAAGCTACGTCGGAACATGTGAGGACATCAAAAAAACGAAAACTCTGGCAACTCTAACGATGAACAGATTAAACCTAATTTGGAAGAGTGGGATAAGTGTAGAGAAAAAAATAAGAATTTATAAAGCTTATGTTCTCTCAATTTTCCTGTATGGCTGCAGTGCTTGGGCAGACTTTAAAAGCATCAGAAGCTCAATAGACTCCTTCCAAAGAAAGCACATGAAGACTGAAAAAAGTGCATTGGCCAAATGTTATGAAAAACGAAGAATGCGACTCCGTCATACCACCGCTGCACCAGGAGTGAGACTGAGAAGGTTGAAAATGCTGGGACACATATGTCGTAATGACCCGCCAGCAAAAAACATTTTGGAAAAAGCCCTAAAGAATTCCAAGAGAAAAAGAGGCAGACCACCATCAACTCTTCTCAACACAATAATAAATGACATGAACTCTCTCAAATTAAACATGGACAACATTGAAAAAATCGATAAAGATGCGTATCGAGGAATTATTCGGACTCATTGTTCACTGTGATTATGTCTAAAGACGAAAATTAATTATATATATATATATATAATTATCATAATTTTGATTTGATTTGATATTTTGTTTGAATAAAATTAAAATTTTATATCAAACTTTTTCCTATGTTAACACTTGATAAAATTGAATTCTAAACAATAAACCACCATCAACACTCCACACTAGTTATAATGCAGATTTGAAGGCAGACATATTGACAACAGATGCAACCACAAAAGCGACCACAGTCTGGCTATCACAAAACAATTCATTCACTCCTTTATCATTCCCTTCCAACCTCTCCATCAGCCATCCACACTCTTGCGCTTTCCTCCAAATCATGGCATCTTTAAACACAGGTTCTTAAGTTTTTGAATTATATACCTAAAGTTTTAAACTTTCTAATTGATATCTAACCCCACAAAGATGAACTATTAAAGCAATAAACAATGATGGTGATGAATCATGAATTTATAAAACATATCTTCACTATCTTAGATCTGGTGGTAACGGCAGAAAACAAAAAATTCCAGATTTTCCAAGATGGTGATGTGAGTGATGGCTCCAATTATCAACAAAATAATTTCATAAAAAATCTTACTAATTTTAAAAATTTTACTAATGTAAAAACTATGAAAAGTGAGAAAGAAAAGATTTGTGTTTAAATAAAAGCTTTATTAAATTTTAAAAAACAAATATAATTAAATCTTCATAAAATAATACTTGAATCATTTTTTAGAGACATCTTATGTATCTTTTTTTATATTATTTGAATAACTTATTCACTTGAATCATTGAGATACAACTAAAGTTACCTTCAAAATGGTTGGGCAGTACTCCAAGGTGGCGCAGGAGTACCATATCGAGACCAACAAGAGAGTTGGGCAATCATCCTTTGTTGATTTTGGTCACGTATATTTCTCATGCTATCTAAATAATTTGATAATTTTTGTTAATTTTTACAAAGGGGTCACTGTTCTTGTGAGATAATTAGATAGTTGTTATGAACTATTTTAAATGTTTGTTAAAAAAATTTTTTACCATGTTAATATGATGATGATGATGATAAAGGGAGGAAAATGATGATGATGATGATGATGGTGGTGGTGATAATAATGATGATGATCACATGACAGATGAAAACTTTGTTGTGGAGCACTTGTTGCCAGTTGGAAATGAAATCCGCATATACTCCGATGGACAGGTTTGTAACCTTCAGTTTAAAAACTAAATTCAACATGACGCTTCCCATCAGTTTTAAGACTACATGCATTCAATATGACTTTCTATAGTGGAGACTGCTTGTAAACCTGGAACCTGACTACACCTTTGACTACGACCACAAGCTTGACTCAAAATTTATTTTACCCCCCACTCTTGTTCTTGGAGACTATGACAATGATGGCTTCCCTGATGTCCTCACTGTGGTCAAGGATCATGCTGGGTGAGAGATGGCTCTCAATGGGTCATGATCAAATAAGCAGAAGTTTGTGAGGTTTTATAATGATTTTTTTTCAACTTTCATTACATCAATCTTTAGGAAATACACAGCTATCTTGTTGAAAAATGAGGCATGCGATGTGAAGAACAATTGTGTGGGATTTGGCAGGGTGTTGAAGGTGCAGAAGCATGTGCTGCCCATAATATCCCCACAATTATCCATTCACTCTGCTTCCTTCTTTGACTACCTTGAAGATGTCAGTTAGAGAGATTTGACCATATTTCTTATTTAAACTATAGCTAAGTTGGTTAAAAGGTGGGGCTTTAAAAGATGAGCTAGGTTGAATTCTTCTTAAAAGATTGCTTAATGGATTGAAAGATGCAACAATATGATATGGTATTAACCACACTTACCGAATATTACAATATGGTATTACTGAACAATGCAAACTTCATCAGGGCAACTTGGACATTCTTTTGGTGGCACAGAACTCCAACAACAAACTGCAGCCAGTCCTTCTCAAAAACAACATCGCTTCTGACACGTGCTTCATGAAAGTCACTGGTGAGTTTAACTTGTCTCGTCATCATCTAGAGCACTCCCATTCAAACTAACTTAAACTACCATCTAGTACACCATTTCATCACTGCTTAAAACACACTCCTTCATCTGAACTAATCTAAACACTAGGCCAATCTCCACGTTACATGACCTAATACACAATCATCATAAAACAAACACCCTAACACACATACACCTACAAAAAAACACAAACACAGTGACAAGTGGACTGCACAGCTGGCCTTTAGAAGATCATAAGGTAATTGAATCCACATTTGCATTCTCCTTGATGCAACACACTTGTATCTTTATAACATCGATTGAAGGCTTATTTGTTAATTGATTGACTGATTTAATAATTGATTCATTTATTCGTGAACTAATTGAATTATTAATAATTATTTGATTTCTCGAAGCCCTACGGCACAAACGCCATTGGATGCACACTGCTGTATGAGACCACCAAGTTCGCAGGGGAGAGACAAGTCTCCATTGGTTAGGCATTTTTTATGTGTATAATGTTTCAATATTGTTCCATTTAATCGGTTGATCATATTTTAAAATATATTTGTTTTTTGAAGATCATTTATTTTTGTTTGCTTAATATGATGTTCATTCTAACTCTCTTATCTATCTTCAACGGTAATTTTTATGAAATAACCACTCACAACAGCCTCTCAGCTGACCCAGCAGGCCCACTTCTCACTTCAGCAGCCATACATGCTCTTCGGGCTGGGTCAGACTCCCAACTTTGTGGACACTGTCAACATCACCCTGCCTCATATACACAAAAATGTAACGCTTTCATGGGTTCTTTGAATGAGGCTTTCTATTGTTATTTTTATGAGATCCATTTTTTTTTGAGATATTAATTTTAATGTTTATATGTAAATTCTGAGGTTTTTATTTTTAATATTTGAAGATATTTTCAATGTCGATATGTGGGTGTTTAGGTACGGAGGTCAAAGGTGTGGACTCAAATCATTCCTAACTCCCAACTGCTTGTCAACCCTTACGACCTCGACTCCCCCTACACGTGTGTCATCATTCCTTCCAATTGTTTTTAAAATATTTGAATTTTTTATTTAATGAGCCTTAAGGTAATTTTTAATGCTTTCATAGTAAATAATCACATACCCATTGGCACGTGAACATAATCACACACACAGATGGACGATGCGCTTGTTCATGATGCCTTCAAAGCAGATCTTCACCACCACAGCTGTCCTGGGAGCCACCTGCATCGTGCTAGCCTTCGTCGTCGCTGGACTTTTCGCCGTTGAAAAGGTCTTAGTTATTATTATTTTTAGTTACTTTTATGACTAGTTATTATTTTTATTAGTTTCCACTATTGCTAGTTATTATTATTTTTGCTTTTTATTTTTATTATTATCATTAGTTATAATTATGGTTGGTGTCTAATGTAGCTTTTCTCCTGTTTGAAAAACATCTCCCGATATTTTTCACAGCATTCTATCATCAGCCAATAAGACTGCTCATAATGGTTTATTAAGATTATATATGAAATATAATCTATGCCACATCGACAGAGGGAAGACAAGGCAGTGAGGAGCCAAGAATCACAACGTTTCCACTTCGACGCCATGTGATTTGGCGCAGAACCATGCGGTGTTTTATTGATGCCTAGTCAATCAAATTTTCATCTTCCAATCATAGATCGCGTCTCAGACTTTCTTGTAAATATAAGTGTAGGTGGCGGTCATCTATCGATTAAGACTTGCTCTCTTTATTTTTATATGTAAGATTCTCATACATTGTTTAATTATTTATTTTTCTTAATCATACATACAATCTCAATGTGGGAATCTTGTTTTTAACGTTATTTGTAAGGGGATCGAACGATCAATTGATGTAAAGTGGTAAAATTAATCACAAAATTGTTTAATGTTATTTGATTTATTAAATTCCTAAATTTAATTTTATAATAATGATATTCATGAATAAATATAATGCACCATAAATACATTTAAAGAGTTATTATTGGATGAAGTTGATATTGGATACTATGACGATGATGAACTTGAAGCACGCTTCTTCTTTTGCTTCTCTTTCTTTTTTGTTTTCTTCTTATTCTTTTTCTCTTTCTAGATTATAATTTAAATATATCGAAAAATTTAATAAATTATATGGTGTTATATTAAAAAATTACTCATTTGAATCACTAGCCTTAAATGAAAAGCGCTTACTTTATGTTTCTTTTTTTTGTCCTTTTTGAAAGACTTTTCGATCCACACTCCATCATCTTGATTGATGGATGCTTTCTGAGGTGCTTCGTTGAGCTCTTGAGCCACCTTATCATCATCAAGAACATCTCTCACTTCACTCTCCTCTTCCACCTTTTCAGACTTTTCTTCATTTTTACCATTTACGTCTTCTTCGTATTCATCAGAACTCTCAAAAATCGATTTAAAAACATCGATACTAGGTTTGCTTTTAAAGTTCTCAACTAAGTCATCCTTAATAGTTTCCACAGCACCTTGTGAATGTGTCTCTCTGGAGCGTTGAATGTCGGGTGGGATGAGGTTGAGAGGCTGATCGGAGAATTTGGGTTTTGGAGGTTGATCAGGTGGGATAAGCTTGAGAGGTTGATCAGGTGAAATGAGCTTAAGATTTGATGATGGACTTGGAGCAGTGAAATCGACAGACGCTAATAAGGCCAGTGGTTTTTTATCTGAAGTTTTCTTACTCAAAACTTCCTCAGTAGACTTTTTCTTGTCTGATGATTGTGTGGATGTTTTTTTAGGGGTTTGATCGATAAGGTGTGAGCCTAGAACGACGGAGATTGGAGTGTTCATGTCAAAGAAAGAAGGTTTGGCTTGTTTGGAAGTTAAGAGGCCCACTATTTGGGAGCTAAAAGGAGACAAAGAATTGATATTAAAAAGATCTTATAATTGGGATATGATTCACAAAAAGTACTACAAGCCTGGGATAGGGATCTTCAATGTTGAATCTGACACAGAGCAGTTTGGCTGGGTGCCATTCCACCACAACCTCTCTACCCACCCCTTTCTTCTCCTCCTTCACTTCACTACTCGCTTCCCCTGTTTCTTTCACAAATCTGGATCACAATTGAAAGAAAATGATAATTTAAATAAAAAATGTCATTAAAGGCTAAAACCTGCTGGCCATCATCATATTCATAGGCTTTTTCCACTCCTTCTCCCACTCTGTCACAGCTTCAGGCTCTGCAGTAAAACAACAATTTTTAATTTTGAAAACAAATAATATTGATATATGGATGAAGTATCATAATTAATATTGCAACATAAACTCATATGGGTTGACTGATACCTCTGACGACCTCCTCCTGGTGCTTCTCTTCTCCTCGAGACCACCTCGACTTCCTTTCACCACCATCTATCCCTCGAGACTTCCTTCTCTCTTTGCTCGCCTCTATCCTTGCTTTGTCTTCCTCACTCAACAGCTCAAACACCGAACCTGTATAAAAGAGTGTATTTCTTTTATACTGATCTTTGTACAGTCAAATAATATAAAATTTCACTTTACAAACATTTGAGAAAATTTAAATTATTGTTAGTATTGAAATAAAATTCGAGACAACTTTGGTTCAAAACCAACTAATTCTAGGTTTTTCCCCCAAAAGTTCTCCTCTCTTGTAATGCCTGTTCATATAAAACTCGGGTCTATGGAAGCGGAAATGCGTGTCTTTAACTTGGGTGGATGCTTGTGTGTCCTGGAAGACACTCCTGAAAGCTTTGAAATTGCTGGGCAGATCTGGAGGGAGAAAAAGCTTGGCGGATGTTGTTTGTTCTGATGCTTTCTTGAAGCCTCTTAAGACGTTCTTGAGCTTCGTATCTGTAACAATCACCAACACATAGTTTAGTAATGTTTTTATATAATTGTTGAATTTAAAGATGGCGCCAACAATGGTGAACCATAATGGTGCTTGGGAGCAGTCCATCCCCTCAAGTGGTCATCAGTGTCATCGTCATGTGAGAGGTGGAAGTTGTAATTTTTGAGATTGTCGTTGTTATACACATCTTCATCCTCCTCTTCGAACGCACCCACTCCAAATGCCTTCATCGTGATTGATGGAGTGAAATCTTAACCATGAATAATCCTATTACTTGTTTATGAAGTTATATATGTTCATAAACAAATGCTTTAATTATATGTAATGATTGTAATAATTGAGTATTTAAAAATACGAAAGTCTCAAAATCCAAATAGAAAAAATGATTACAATTTATTCACTAATAGTGTCACATTGGAAAGAATATTGTTAAAAAAACGAAATAAAAAACAACTTGAACAACTGCAAAAGATACAACAGAAACTAGAAACTTTACATAAATTCAAATTTTTATTGTTCAAAAAGAACATGTAAAGCTATTATTGGGTCAACCTGGCCTCGATCCCTATGTTTGGTGGGTGTTTTGGAGGTGTTCTTAACTTCCTGCATGCCTCTGTACCCCAGGCCAAACAGGTCACTTTTGGTCACAAACACCACTTTACACATATCCTCTTCTCTCAAATCTACATCATCATCTTCTTCTTCAGAGTCTTCATCTTCTTTATTTTCTGTTTCCTTGTTTATTTACAGGGACATTTTTCAATATATATTTTTTCATTAATGTTTGTGTGTAGATATTTTAAAATATTCAATCATATTTTATGACATTTTTAACACTTCATTAATGTTATGCTGATAGGAATTAATAAGATAACAGTAATATTAATATAGTGTTGATGAGCCTACAATAGAAGAGAGCAGAGCAGGGGGCAGACTGCAGCCATAAACCTTGGCAGTATGTATTGTCTTTTTTTTTCTCTTCCTTTCACCCAACTTCTCACCCTTCCTCCACCCCATCCTCCTTAGCATTCTTGTGCCTATGTGTAACCTGTGAGGTTCATTATGTTGTTGTGTGCATATTTCAAACTACATTTTTTTGAATGTGTTTTTCAGATTTGATTCTATTCTTGTAAAGAAGACTTAATGAAAAATAAGTTTTTTACATTGTTAAAATGCCTTAAAAGTTATAAATGTAAGATATGTAATTCCTTCAAAAAAAATTCAAAAAATCTTTTTGTATGCACAGATTATAACTGTTCTGATGTCCAACTTATGCTAGCATAGAAATAGATGTCAAATGATGATGACAAGGATACTATAATTATACTAATATTTATCGAATATCATTTACTTTCCTCTATTTTAGATAATTTTTTCAAAATTTTTAATTGGTTACATAAGAACAAAGTTGGCAAGAAACTGATACTCAGCCAATATTTTTTTCTGAAATTTCAGAAAGCTCTTCAGCTACTGACCTAGCTAATTGTAATTGATCTTCGACATCAAGCTGGTGTTTTCTGAATTCATGTGTTGCCTTGAGACTTTTTGGTGCAATGCCAAATTCTCCTGTATCCTATTATGATCACATTCATAATGTATATTTTGAATAAATAGTGAATTCTGAAATCATTAAGCTTTCATAAGTTTAAACGAGTTTCACCTCTTCATCCATGAAATCCTCTGGCTTTTGTTGTGCATGTGATGCTCTTTCATTTCTTGAAGATTTGAATGTTTGAGGTGTCCAACCTTTAAAATTTTATTTTATTATTCAAAAAAATTTATAATTATTATTTTTAATGTTTATTTTTTATAATTTGATTGTTGAGATAATGTTATTTAAAATAGTTAACCTTCTTTAGTGTCGACGGTATTGAAATAACCAGCAGAAAAGCCTCCTGTAAAAGCCCCATGGAATCGGATTCTTCCTTGCTGGTCTCTTACTACTTGCTCATGAACACCTATAGCTTTTCTCACGACCACTTCATCTAAAAAGTCAAAAAAGAAATAATACCGATGATAGTGA
This sequence comes from Pterobdella sp. o SKG-2022, assembly GCA_964035795.1. NCBI lineage: Eukaryota > Metazoa > Annelida > Clitellata > Hirudinida > Piscicolidae > Pterobdella > Pterobdella occidentalis. The sequence goes on from OZ038322.1 coordinate 4,018,897, forward strand.
AGTTTAAGGCATGTAAAAAAATTGTGTAAGTAAAATTGAATGATATCTTATTAAAATTACCTTCTTCATATTGAGGCAAGCCTGTTCCAAGAAAATTGAAATCACCCTCAGAAACCATGTTTATAGCAAATGCTAAGCGTTGAATCCATTTTTAAATATGCTAAAAAATTATAGCAATTCAAGTCTAATTGACTATTTCTTGCATTTTTACACATTTTATCGTTATAAAAACGTGAACAAAAATAATTCTAGTATAATATTATTAAAATGTAAACAAAAGTAACATTTCTGTATGCAATCCAAGGCCATAATCAGTGATATGTCATTATTGACAAATTATGGATGTCTTTCTGAACTTTTCAATTTATCAAAATACTAAACTTAATTTCAAAATAGTTTTTTTGTGAAGTTTTCGAAAAATTGTTGAAAAAGTTTCACTTTTGGGAATATTTTGAAATATGTAACTTAAATATAATACTGCTCTAATAAAGAACTTTCGGCTGATTGTTTTGTGATGATATCGAGTTTTTTTCAATGTCCACCAGCGTAAAGTCGAGTAGTTCGAGTAGTAGTGCTTTTTCGCATCCCGAAACTCATAGTTTAACAAGAACCGTTGGTAGCGTAAAGTTTTCCGAAGAAGTTTCCGATGTAGGAATAAATGGATTCTTAAATACTTTGTTAAACCGAATATTGCCGTGCCAACGTAAAATCAAATCAACTTCTGACAATATATCGATCTCTATCAAAGCAAACAAATGTCGAGGAAAAAGTTGGTTATGTTGTGGGTTGGGCCATGTTCCTTGTCCATCAAAGTCACATTCATCAACATCTTCATTTGGTAGATGTTCAAATGATTATACACCATCTCCTCGTTGCAGCTATTACCATTCAGATGATGCAGAAGTTGCTAAAGTCCATTCAAAAACATTGCCATCTTCTAGTCACAAGTCATCCAGAATTGTTCTTAAAAAAGGAGTTCTTTCCACCCAAACCCTTCCGAAAGAAACAAAATATGTTAATTCAAATTGTGATACAAAAGTTGTTTCAAAACAAAGTCACTCTCCATCATTAATAAACACATCTTCTACTCCAAAAAACAAAACAAATGTTCAGACTGGCAACATTATGACCACAAGCACAGATGGTAGCACATCACAGTCATACCAAACTCCCATTGATCCTCATCATTCAAAAGATGCTCCATCAACTTCCAACAACATCCCACTCTATGATCGAGTGAAGGAGACTACAAATGATGGTTGGAGTCTTTCAAAAGAATTGGAGAAGCTCAATCGTTATGGTTGGTACTGGGGCCCTATCACTAGGGTTGAGGCTGAGGACAAGTTGTCTCAACAGCCTGATGGAACATTTCTAGTTAGGGACAGCTCTGATGATCGTTATTTATTGAGTTTAAGTTTCCGTTCATATGGTCGTACTCTGCATACTCGCATTGAACATAGTAATGGTGTGTTTAGCTTGTACACTCAGTCAGAAAGTGAAGGGTATAGATCAATTGTTGAATTGATTGAACACTCAGTTTCAGATTCACAAACAGGGATTTTCTGTTATTCAAGAGCTCGCACACCTGGTTCTTTGAGTTTCCCAGTGCGCCTTACAAGACCTGTGTCCAGATTTGCACAAGTTCGTTCTTTGCAATACCTTTGTCGCTTTCTTATCCGAGAATCTATCAGACTAGATCATATCAGACGTCTGCCCTTGCCACTGGCCATCAAAGAATTTCTTGAAGAGTGTCCCTACTGATTGCTAGGAAGATTATGGGCCTTGTGGCATTTTTTATATTGAAAATTTTTATATTAAGTATTTCCTTTATCACTATGAATTTTGTTTATTTCCGAGTATGTATATACAGGAACAATATCATTTTTGAATTTAGTGTGTGAATAATGAAGGCGTCAGTGTTAGGAGTCGAATGTTGACTGTATTTGTCAAATTATAGTTTTATTTCCGTCCTTTTCATTTGCTAAATATATGCGTTTGTATGCACTTTTCATTTGCGGCTTTGTAAATTTAAAATAAGTGGTAAATAAAATGCTATACATTCGTCGCCAGTCAAGCTCTGATAAATTATTGTATTGGTTTTTATTGCTTTCTATCTGTCATTGGTGGTGGAGGTGGCGACAGAAAGCTCAGTATTAAATGATAATTGTAGCATTTTGTGTGCAAATTCATCAATGGTTTTAGCGCTTTCAAATAAACATTTCTGCCAACGAGTGTAAGATCTTGAGCGGAATTTCTAAGTTGACAAATATCATGATGCTTGTATTACGTTGGTTTGACAGACCGATCGTTTGAACTTCATTGGGCAGTTTTAGATTTGTAACTTGAATGTTGTATTTAATTGTCTGTTCATTCTAGGCTGTACATATGCTCTAAGAAATGTACATATATCTGTTACGTTTATACCCTTTGTTTGCCCGCTTGTTATAAATGAGTGTTTTGCCATGCATATTGGAGGTTACCATTATGCAATGTGGAAAATTTCAATCTTCATTAAGATTCGTTTTCGACTTAATTTTCACCAGAATTTTAATTGCCATTATTTAATTTTGTTATTTGTCTTTAATAAATGATGGAATTATTTTTATATAAATATTAGAGTAGAAGAGTTTAATTATATGGGGACTACCTCGATCTTACTCGTGCTTGCTAATATATTTTCTTTACCTACAACATCTTACATTTTTGTCATCATGGTCTGTATTGTTAACTTATTCATACCAATTAAACAAATACGTGTGTCTTGTTCCATCAAGTATTATAATAAATACTTGTATATTGTCTCACTTGACGCTTTCTTTGAGGAGTGTTTGAAAGTTTATCGTAAAACGGTTTTTTGAAAACTACCTAAAAGAGAATGGCAAAATGTCTTAGAAAACATTAAAAGAATTACTGTAAAGCAAATGAAAACTATTAAAAATTGTTTTGAGCTAGAATAAAAAAAAACTAAAAACGATGCATCAAGATATGTTGAAGAGAAATATGGTTTAGTTCAAATATAATGAAACTTAAAACAAATAATCGACTTTTTTGCGTTGAGGTTTCTTGTCACTCGTTATATAGTTTAATGGAACTGACTTCTATACTTTGATACACAAAATTTGTGTTTCAAAGCTTTGGTGGCTGATCTCCGAGTTAATATCACAAAATTTACACAGCCTTTTCAATTATATTAAGTGGAGAATCTTCAAGCGTCGATAGTTTTATGGCGGTCTGTTCAGCAAAAACCTAAGTTTCTCATTTTCAGATATATGTTTTTTCGTGAGACAGAATAAGAATCGTTTATGAAAAATCGCCAGTGTAAAAAATTTAAATTGAGTAATTTATTTTTTCTAATAAATGAAACTCAAAATATTATAAAGAAATCAAATTTTTATAATAAAAGTTAAACCAGGCGTTTTATGACGCGAAATAGATGAAGTTAAAAGACGAAATTTAACAACGTAATGAGGGGGGGCGGTAACTTTAGATAATTGCTCTACCTTTGAGCTACACGGGCTGAGAATAAGTGACAAGACCAGTGTTAGCTAACAAGTTATATGGTGAAATACAACAAAAGTACGAAGTCTTTTGAAGTACTATCTGATGATGGTTCTCTAAATATTGTTTTCAGTCGACCATTAGTCGGTAGCTCAACAAATGTTTCAAAAGGCAATATTCCTTGTTATGTAGAGAGTAAGTACATACTAAGTAATATAATAAACTCATATAAGTTTGTCGGCAGTCCCATACTCCTTTCCAAATCCAATCTTCCCACTGAAGTTATCTTTGACGGCACTACTCTTTCCGTAACGTCCAAACTGAAGATACTAGGTGTAACTCTTGATTCTAGACTCAACTTTACACACTTTGTCTCTCAGATCATACAAGCATCCAACTTTCATCTCCATGCGAGCAGACGGGCACGCAAGTTCCTACCCTTTGACACTGCCGTTGCTCTGATCATCTCTTTAGTTCTTTCAAGGATTGATTACTGTAACTCTCTTCTTTGTCGACTCCCGAACTGTCTTATTTCTAAGTTGCAATCTCTCCAAAATCGTGCTGCTAAAACCGTTCTTCAAGCCGACTACTATTCTTCATCTCACACTTGTCTCGATCGCCTTCATTGGCTGCCGGTCGTACTAAGAGCCCAGTTCAAGTTGCTATGGCTCACCGCTAACACCTTATATTTTAATCAGCCGGCTTATTTATATGACCGTCTTTCCATTAGACAGACTTCTGAGTCTCTCAGGTCTTCGAACTCTGGTTTATGGCTACATCAGCCTGTCTCTTCTAACTCTTTTTTATATCGCTCCTTCTCGCATATCGCCCCTCACTTATGGAACTCTCTTCCACTTAATCTCCGTCTTTCACCTTCTCTTGAAGTTTTTCGCAAGCGTTTAAAGACGCATCTTTATAACCAAATTTCTCTCTCATAGCCCTTCTGATTAGAACAGCGCCTCTGCAGCAAACCTAGTTTGCAAACTGTGCGCCCTACAAATAATAATAATAATAATAATAATAATAATAATAATAATAATAATAATAATAATAATAATAATAATAATAATAATAATAATAATAATAATAATAATAATAATAATAATAATAATAAGCATTTCAATTTTTTATGATAAGGCTATACTTATCGAAAATGATAGCTTCTATTTCAAATAAATGTATGAAACCTCAATTGATGTTTTTAAAGTTTAATTGCAATACAAAGCATGCATAAGATGTCTCTGAAAAGTTAAAAAAAAATGTGAAAATAGTGTTTATTTGTGTGGAGGGTACCAAGCAACTACTCAAAACTTAAAAAATTTTTGGTCACTTGAAGTCTCAAGCGTCTGTAATTTTGAGTATCTGGCTGTATTAAAAAAATAATTTTTTAAATTCACTGAGGTGTTAAAATTATTCATTATCAATTTCATTTTATAAGTTTCTTCAATCTTTTTTACATGTGTATTTGAACATTTTTCTCAACTCATATTTAAATTTTATTTTTTGATATTTTATTGCATAGTCTACTTTATTATATTTTGATTGCTATTCTTGCTAATGTTTCATGGTGAGGCCATACTTACCGAAAGTTATAGCTTAAGTTTAAATAATTGTATTAAAATTCTTCAAATTGATGTTATATAAATGATTAATAGTTTTTTAATTATTTTTCTTATATCCAGTCAATTTAGTTTATTTAATACTAGCGATTCTGTGGTAGAAGCGATTCTTCTCGAAAGTATGGATACCTAGTACTTACGAGAAACTTTGTGTTGCTTAGTTAATTTAATTTTCTTTTTTTTTAGAAAACAATAATTTCATTTTTGAAAGCATACAAATACTACATTGGTGAAAATGGAAGTTAAGTTATAAAAAAAAAAGCTACACTTAAGAGAAAGGAGAACGGAAACAAGAAAGAATGCTGGTAGCATTGCCGCGGACAATTGCAAGGGAAATCTTTTGGTGCAACCAAACTGCCTCTAAAGGGTCCTCTGACGCCTCGATAAATTTTCTACCTAACTCCTCAACAAAGCTGCTGGTTGAAGGTTTGCATCAGCCCGTTGTCTCGAATGCGACGGGTTGAAAATGGAAGTTGCCCACCAAGCCCTGATATTTGCGGCTTTTTAATATTTCCGCAGATTTTGCACTGGATCCTGACTCGATGGAGCTGACGATAATGTGGGACTTGCAAAAGGCGTCGACAACTGTTGCGTCCCAGACCAAGCATTTTCCATGCTTCCAAGGGAAGGTCGTTATGCCATCAAAACGACGACCGTCACCCCTGTCTAGCCCTGATGGTTCAAGGATGCTTGGCAAGCCGATCTTCTCCAATAATAATTAATAATTAGTTAATGCTTTTGAGTTTTTAGACCTAAATCTTGCGGCGCAACACAGGTTCACTTGTAACAAAGCGCTAGTGAAACTAGCCCTGATGGTTCAAGGATGCTTGGCAAGCCGATCTTCTCCAATAATAATTAATAATTAGTTAATGCTTTTGAGTTTTTAGACCTAAATCTTGCGGCGCAACACAGGTTCACTTGTAACAAAGCGCTAGTGAAACTAAAATGTAGAATAAGTTGAATTAAAAAAAAAATTCGTTCAAATAAATTTCAAAAATGAAAAAACAATTTTGTTTAAAAACTCTTTTAAGTAAAAAGAATATTTTGTCAGATTCATTAAAGATAATCACAGGGATTAAATTTATTAATGTATTTAAGGTTGAAAGTTATTAAGCTGGTCAAGGTAAATGTTTGTTTTTGAAAAATCATCTTCAATCATGAGAATGAACTATCTGTCACTAAAGTTATTTTAGTTTTATTTTTTAGAAGACGATCCCATGCGTTGGATTTCACGCGAGATGCACAAAATATCTCCTCTTACAGTGCGTTTATACCTTTAGTGAAAAGAACAAAGATTTTAACCTGCAAGAGAACATTGGTAAAGGGAAACATGGAAACAAACAGTATAAGTCGGAAAAACTGAGAATGGAGACTTGAAAACTTTTTCAATCAGACAGGTTGCATGACACCAGAGAGAGGTGAAAAGACGAAGCCGATTACAATGTTCAAATAAAATAAAGTATACAACTTGACCTTAAAAGAATCAAAAGATTGTAAAGTTTTACGTGAAGGGAAATGAACAAACAAGAAGTATTAATTAATATAAATCACGAAGCTTTGCTTAAGCTTTACTTTCGTTGTCAAGCGATCACATTAGTAAGTCCCCTTGAAAACTATCAGTTGCATAACTAGAAACTCAATTTGAGGTGACTTAATGGTCGTTTTCAATCTTTATTTATTGCTAACTCTCGCCCGGGTTTGATGTCTCAAGCTATTCTGAACTAGGTTAAAATTAGTTTGTGCTTTTTGCAGGCTTTGCCAAGTATGACTAAGCTTGTATTAACTTTATTTTTAAAAGTTTGAAATTGTTTTGAGCAAAAAGCCTAAAGTTGAATAATATATTTTTTCATATCAAGCGCTTTTTTTGTGTTTCTTATTCCCCCAGCCACTCCGGTCGCAAGAAAGTGCAGTCCAGTTATCAGGTTGAATAGAAGTCTTTCATATCATTTTTCAAAACAGATAGTTACCCTGGTTCCATGTGAGAAAAAATACATTAATGTTTTTTTCTTGACTGGCATCAACTGATTTTTGAAAAATACAAGGAAACAGAGTTGTTATGGAGACACTAACTTGTTTTATCCCTCAAGTCATCAATGTATCTGTTTCATATGGTTTGCGCAAAACCCATATGCATCCCAAGGGTTTTTTTGTTGAACGGAATAACATGATTACTTCACAAAGACGTAGAATAGCTTAATTCAAAATGTGACTTAAAAAATTATAGGCCGTGGAATGACCGCATGTAGATTTTCTATTTAATTGTTATATAGTGATGCTTATTTTTTTTACCCCGAGCACCCAGTCTTGTTGGGTGCTCTTCATGTCCCCATCAAGACCGTCCAGTGGTCGAGAAGCTCAGCCACTCTTCCGGGGTCGGTCCACAGACTCTCGGGACCTAGTGTGTTATTATAGCACAGTACCACGTGGGTCCCGGGTTGCTTTCCACATCTTCTGCGAGAAGCAGCTGAGTCTTTTTCCACCAGTCCGGGTCTTGGTGGAGGCAGGCCATAAAAAATATAGCCTGATTTGAGGTCCTTCTCTTGAAGAGAGAGAACGGAAGGTGTTGAGGCAGATTTGGTCCTCTTGAGGACATATTTGGACCACGTGTAGGCCTGCCTCTTTCGGGACTAGTGATGCTTGTCTTTTAAGGCAAAGACGACCACAACTTCTATTCCTTGGTTCTGAGGGTGCAAAGATAGCTGGTCAAGCCAATCCTCGCACTGAAGTGCTTTGTACAGTGTGGACAGGGATACGCCGAAGTAGAACTACACTGAGAGGCAGTATTTTGCAACGCTGGCGTTTCTGCTTCTGCTCTTCCACACGCTTCAGCTCAAAGTTGGACACAAAAGGGGAATCAGCTCTTTGCCAGACAGACTGGGCTTGGATTATTTCTTACCAGGTGTCAGAATTAGTGTTGCAGTAGTTCAGATAAGCCTTTAGCGTATCTTTATATCGCTTCCTCTGATCTCCAAAAAAGAATTTGCTTTCATTCAGCTCACTGTAAAACACTCGCCTTAGCAGACGCTCGTCGGGCATTCTGAGTACATGCCCTGCTATTTAAGCTGGGAGCGTTTAGGAAACACATGAACACTCTTCATTTTAGCTTTTTGGAGTACCTCTGTTTTGCTTTCTTTGTTCTGCCATTTAATGTAAAGCAATTTTTGAAGGGATCGCATGTGAAAAAAGTTTTGCTGCCTGGCGTGGCCCATAGACGCAGTTAATTTTCCCAAGCGTAAAGTAGTGAAAAAAGAACGACTGCACGTTACACCTTCATCTGGATCGGAAGGCTGATCCCTCTTCTCTCCCACACCTTCTTTCTGAGTCTGCTAAAAGCCGAGCTGGCTTTGACGATTCTTTAGGAAAGTTCCTAGTCAAGCCTAAATCAACTTGTGAAGCAAGCAATTCTATGCCAAGGAATGACCACATGATATAATTGTTATATAGTATAATAGCAATGAGATAAAAAAATGGAAACTGAAAGTTCATAATAATTCAATCATTATGTTGTTAAACGTGCAACAATTTATTAAAACTATTACCACACAAGTTCAGATTCACATCTAGACTACAAAAATTCAAGTCCTTTCACATTTTTCATACGAGTGGTTTAGTACCATAATCAATATGCGGACTTGTCAGCCTTCAATGTAGTAGTCAGTGCTTTTCAGGTACATTCTGAAACGCCAAATATGCTCAAAAAAACTGAAACATTTATAATTGTGAAAAACTTCGACTTGAAGTATGAGTGAAATGGGAATATTTAGTCAAAAGAACGTGGATCAAGTGTTTGAAAATGATATGTTACTCTTCACATAAAATTCTGTTAAATTTATAAAAGAAACTATTATTATATGCTATAATTTAGTTACTTTTGTATATGTTTAAATAGAAACTTTTGACTTATTTCTTTGTTTTCTACTTTGGTTAGGCTAAGTATCATAAAGTATAAAGTAAATAAAGTGAATTCCAGTTTTTTTCTCATAATTTTATTTCAGTTGAATATTTCAAAATTCACATTTAAATTTATATGCACTACCTTTTTAACAGTAATTTTTTTTCAATTTGTAAACCAAGGTAAATTCACTTTTCAATTATCTTCTAGGCTATATTAATGATTAATTTGCTAATATGCATTTTCAACATTTATTCAGTTATTTAAATTAACGAGTAACTTGTTTATGTTTTTATTTCAAATTAGATTGCTTTTTTCACTTATAATGAATTTGAATAAAATTCCGGATGAAGAAAAGGTTGATGTCTGTCGAAAATACTTCTATTGTAAGACAATTATATAAGAGAATTCATCATAATTGTAGTAATTCATATTGTTTCAGTTGGCTTTTTTCTTCTACCATTTCTGTGGCTTGTGAACTTACTATGGTTTAGGAAATTTATTTTCATGTCTGAAGCTAGTAGCACCAGAAAAAAAATAAGATTATGTTAGTAAAAATAATAATTTTATTAAAATTCTCATTTCAAATACATTTTAACACTCTAACTCTTATTCATCAAAATTATCATAGTTTTTTCTATATATAATTAGTTTCAGCATATACTCCTATAAACCAAATGAACCAAAATTGTTAATTTTTTTCTTGGCTTCAAATAACTGAAATTTTTATCATTTTTTCCAGATTTACTTGGTTCTTTCATAGGCTTCCTAGTATACACAATTATTTATATAGCATGGGTGGTTTGGTATCGTTCAAACAGATTGTCTCTGGGAGCTTTGGGAGATAAACTCACTTTAAGATACCCCAAAGGACAATTGTAGTATTTTAATTAATTACATTTTATAATGTTTTATTTCAAGTATTTGTCAAGACAGTTTAATTTTATTTGAAAGATTCCATAAAACTATATTTTCAAACAACAATTTAAATTTTTTTTTTAGGAATATATAAATGTTTTCATTTTAACTGAAATTTGTTCTATTCTTAAATGTTTCAAGTGATAAATTGTATCTACAAAAAATGAAAAGTTGTAGTTAACAAAATATTCAAATGCTTATACATAAAAGTTCTAACTGAAAATACAATAACATTTCAATTGAATTCAACTTCCACTTCAATCATTACTCTGTGATGAATCGATCACAAATGGTTTACTTTTCTGCTTCTGTAACTTCTCTTTGAGTTTTGTAGCTTGCTTGTCTCTTTCCGTTATGTCCCTGTACAAATTTTTTTGTGTTATATTAAAAATACTTTAAAAATGGATTTTATAAATTCACCGACATTTTTTCAACTTTATCCGCTTCCTTCATCATTTCATCGGCCTTCACTTCCGTTTCCTGCATCTTGTTGGCCATCATGTTCATTTTGTTCTTCAAAATTGCAGCTTGTTTTTCTTTTTCTATTTCCAATTTCTTCTGTTCACTATTCATTCTATTCATTATTTCGTCTCTCTCCTTTTGAGTTACAATCATTTGTAAATGAATTTCACTTGAATTTGTTCAACTAAATATGTTATAAAACAAAAAATTTAATCAATAAATATACTCGAATTTTATTCTTCAAAAGCTGTGTCTTTCATTGGATTTATCAATAATAATATCAGTTTCCAGCTCTGAGAATATGAATTTCAAGTAATTGTTTTTCCATTCACTGTAGTATATTTTCAAATCAACAGAACTTGTATAATTTTGACTACCTATTTTTTATTATAATTTAAATATTATATATAGTATATTTTTAATAAATAATGAGATACCACACAAAGTTTTGTTACACAAACCTCTTTGAAATCTGAAGATTCCTTCTCCAACTTTTCGTTGTTCTTGTTCTCATCAACGTCTCTTGAAGTGTTGAACAAGTGCACAGGCGTGGTTGGTCTTTCGTTGATCTCTGGGTTGGTTTGGAAAGTTATTGACTTCAAAAGTGTGAATCATCAGAACATTAAAAGTTATTATCAGTTCTATTGGAAGTTTCTGGATAGCATAGAGTAGATCATATAATGTAGCTTCATCAAGCCATTCAAACTTAAATTTTCGTTGCATTTTGAAAATTCTGGCGCTTCAGATGATCGGATAGAAATCTTTGCTGTTTCAATTTTCTTTAGTAAATAAGAATGATACTCTTGAGCATTGATGTTAAAAGCAGATTTTTTTTTCTTTCTGAAATTTTATTAATGAAATTTCAAGTGTTTGATGATTTGCTTTTGGAATCCATGAGTTTTGCATTCCAATACTCTTTTTTCTTCTGTCTACATAGTTTTCTATATATCTGTTTGACCCAGGCTTCCAGATCAACTTTACATTTGTTTTTCGTGTATCTACATTAAAGTTTTTTTTGAGACGTTTTGCATCATGACATTCTTGATCGAAACATGGATCTAAAGGAACTAATGGGAGTACCCAAATTACAAACCCAGAAAATCCAGTCCATAATTAACACGACAGCCAGATTAATATCAGGAACTAGAAAATTTGATCACATAACTCCTGTCTTGAAAGATCTACACTGGCTTAAAATTAAAAAAAGAATTCAATAAAATTTGATGCTACAAATGCATAAATGTCTTAAAATAGAAAGCTCCTCTTATCTATCATCGAAATTATCAACTGTGTTTTCATTGTCTAAAAGAAAAAGACTCAGATCATCGAACACAATGGACATAGCAAAAGTGAGGGCTTGCAACATTTTAGGGAACAGACGCTTTAAAGTTGCTACACCAATTTTTTGGAACAATTTACCAAATCACCTCAAATCCATAACCTCCACAGTGCTTAAAAACTCACCTCATGATTAAGTCTTGTAATCTTAAAACAAAGTTTTAGACTTTTATTTTTCAAGTATTTTTTTTTCAGAAAATCAAATTAGTGGAAAAAAAGAAGAGATAATTGAAAGAAATGACTGGGTATGTGTGGATTGAAGGACAAAGCGTGAGGGGATGGAAAGAATGAAATTTACAATATTAGGACTGAACAATACACAAATATTGTTCCAAAGTGGTCTTGAAGACTTAATCAGTTTCATCCCACTATAATAATATTCGTTATTTGTTTGTTTTGTTTGTTATGTGAATGAGAGTCTTGTAAAGACCTTAGGAAGCCATTTTTGTTTTTGAATCGAAGTTCTTGAATGTAATGCGGTATTTATGTAGCTTTTTTCTTTGTAAATCAACGCGTTTGCCACAAATTTAATATAGCGAAAAAATCCTGTAGCCTGTAGAATAGATGCTAATTGACAGCCCCACTCAGAATCAAGCTAGGTAATTTTAGATAATTAGTATTATACTCTACCTACTGAGCTATAAAGATCGAAAAAAGCGTTCTACGCTGCCGAGTCAGTCATTGAGTTCATGTTGCTTAACTTCACACCTTGATGTCTATCATCTGGAAATAAGCCATAGTAAGAAAAAAATTCGAAAATCTTGATTCTTTATCAACTACAAGAACTTATCAAAGGATTCTCACAACCGCATAGAAAAATAGTTTCACTACTTTTAGGTGGGTGAGGTCAGGAAGTGTTGGTTGGTAACCCATTGATAATGACTCAGTTTTTTGGTTTATAAGTTTTTGATACATAGTTTATATAGGTGGATGTGACAGAAAAATCTTTACATACATAAAAGCAATGTGAACAAGTGTTTGAATTTAGTTTAAACTCATGTTATGCCTTATAATTATCTCTCATTTAAAGTTTTATTTGACTAGTTTGAAATATCATAAACTTCAGTTTATCGTTAAAAAGTTTACTGCTCTTATGAAAAAATTTCCAAACCAAAAAAAGGAAAACTAAAAATTAATTTAAAATAGGATCTTCAAAAGCTTTGATTCAATGAATTTTATAAAACTATTGGCCATTCTAATTCAAGTTTTTTGAAATTTTCAATTTCAGGATTATTTTCAAATCTTTCCAAAAAATAAGATAACTAAACTGAAAAAAAATTTTAATGCATCCTCAATATCATTATCAGGCCACTGACCCAGTGTTTTCTTAATTTACATTTTTGAGGAAAACAATGTGCAAGGAATACCAATGATAAATACATACCTGTCACTCTGAGGGTATCACGACTTGATGGGGTGTTTCCTGCAGAAATTGAATAATCTTCGTAAGGGTTTGTAGGCATTAATTGGTTCTATAACTAAAGGATCATTTTAAGGTTGGTTTCATAATGAGAGTAAAGTAGATTAACTATCAGACCATCAAAAATTTCTGTTCTCAATCGCACAGTCGCTAAGATTAAGTTTATAGAAAATTAAAAATGTTCACATGTTTTATTGAATTTTTTATATAGTTGAAATTCAGTTTAAGATAAAATCATCCATTCAAAACTTCTTCACCCTCCTTATGGTCAAGGGATCTCTCCTTTTCAAACTCCTGCACAGACAACCTCAAAGACCTGAAGTAGTTTGAGGTTTTACACTGTCCATGCATCCATACTAATATAGTGATAATTATGTATATATAGATATATATATATATATAATACATAGTTGATTTTAATGGGGTATTTACTACATAATAATTTTTTACACAGTGGATTGGTGTTAATAAACAACAAATGTTATTCTCATGCTACAAAGATTTTTTGTTGAAAGCATTCATTTAGTCTTGATCATTATTTCTTGAATGTTACAGTATATTAAAAACTCAACGTTTGATATATCATGTATTAAAATTTTTTACTAAAAATTAATATAGACTGAAAATATTGTTATGAATTTAACTTTCTTGTCTTGTCTATCAAGCCAGTCATCGCCTCATCTTCCTGTTGAAAGAGCTTTTCCAACTTGTTGAAAAAATCGATCTAAAAAATATAACACTCATTAAAAAATTAAATAGCTTCATTCTTATAATAAGTCTCAGTCCGTGCTGAAGAAGTTCTCAAATAAAGATGTGGGGTTTATAATGGTAGTTATAATGATAGGAGCAACGGGTGATATTTCATTTTATTAGTTGACTTGATTATAAAAGCTTTAAATTATTATATAAGATACCATGAATAATATAGTGTTTAACTTATATGATTATTAATTTTCAACCTTATGAATTGTATATGTGATATCTTTTTTGAGAGATAAAACGAAAAAATTTTTCTTCAACAATAAGAGTTATTGCTGTAAATGAATTTCATAACTTCATAACTACAAAAATGTCTGACATATTTAAAACTGTACCCTCAAATCCACAGGCAGCTCGAAAATCTTCCTTTCTAGCACAAGGTCCATGGTGTTATCGAGCTCAGGAAAAATTATCAATTTAAAATTTTTTTTAATTTGAAGTAAGCTTTTCAAAAAACTCTTCAATTGAACTAGAAATAGCAAGTTTTTGAGTTGCGAATTCAGGAGGCAACGACAGATAAGTATGTGTTTGGGTGGTTGTCATGGCATGTGGAGACATTGATCTAGAAGAATACAAAAAGACCATTATGGAATCGGCTAAAAAGATATATAATAATGTATTTTATAGAGAAATATTTAATGATAATGCTCTATGAATAACACTTATTGATTCATATTATATCTTCAATAGAAAAAAATTCTTGAAAGCTTATATACAAATGATAATTCATTCTTCAAAACGTTCCCACATCAATTAATTTGAAAATTTTAAAAATCTTTGAATCAGAATAATCATTAAGAAATTTATAATAAAAGGTAACTTTTCAAAGACATCATATGTATTTTTCTTCAATATTTTTTAACGAAAAACATCAATTAAGAAGAAATTTTAACACATTTATTGAGAATCAAAAGCTATCATTTCAAATAAGTTTAGGCTTTTCACTTTTTCTCTAACATTTTATAAGGCTAAACTTAGCTTTTGATTCTCAATAAATGTATTAAAAATTCTTTTTAATTGATGTATTTTGTTACATCATATAAAGTAATATTGAATTTTTCTAATAACAGAATTATACGTTTAAACTGTTCTATAACTTGCTATATATGAACCACAGCCAACGAAGGTAGTTGATCATCTGCATGCTAATCAAATCTTCCAATCCACCTTGTCCTCTGCCTCTCATGAAAGAAGTCTTCATATATAATGACGTCTTTAAATGTGAAACTCTGCCTGTTACTTGTTCTTATTTCCTATTGTTTGTCTCTTCATTGCTTTTTCCATAATGCATTGTCATCTGAAACGTATGAAAAATTGTCTTATATTGCATTTGTTTTATTGCACCATAAGAAGATTTTGATTTAAATAGCTTCATCTTAATCTAAGCTTTTGTATTAACTCAAATCTTTTGACTGCTGTTGACCACGAACATGTTAGACCCTTGTTTCACAAAAGTCGATACTTTGGCTCCCATATGAAACTCTAAGCAACTGTAGCCAGCCTCCATAACAGACCAATGATAATCGTTGCATTGTTAGTGGAATATGAACACCAACAACGATAAAGAACCTATAATGTTTTATCACACAAATTGCTTGTGAGATGTATCTACTAAAAATGAAATAACTTTTTTTCAGCTTATTACCTATAAAAGTATCAAAAATTCAAGACGATTTATAAGCGTATGTAGGATAACTTCATTATATATTCATACAAGATATCTTCATACATATTCATATAATATAACTTCATTACATATGAGATAACTTCATCACATATTTTATACAGAAAAGCTTCAATACATATTCATAACTGTATACAAAGTCATATAGTTTCAACACATAGTTTTGTTTCTTCATCATCATCATCCTCATCGGGCTAGCATCATATATAAGTTCAAATCCCTCGCAAAAATGATTTCGCGTACGAGTTGTTCTTGTTTTTTATTTTTTCAAAAATTGTTTTGATTAGTTTCTTAAAATTTCAAGTGATTATTATTATTGTTTTTGAAAATTTTCGTTCTGAGGTTGC
The DNA here is from genome assembly GCA_964035795.1 of Pterobdella sp. o SKG-2022. Taxonomy (NCBI): domain Eukaryota; kingdom Metazoa; phylum Annelida; class Clitellata; order Hirudinida; family Piscicolidae; genus Pterobdella; species Pterobdella occidentalis. Next base: position 4,034,834 of record OZ038322.1, read on the forward strand.
TATGGAAGACTTATGAAGTAGGATTTTCTATACTACATCTTTTAATGAGTTCTTTTTCAAATGTTATCATTTGATGTTATCTAATTATAAAAAAAAATATTTGAAGTAATAAATCTAAGATCTTCAAATCACACACACATACACACACCTACTGAGCACGTATTTAAAAGGCCTTATAATGTTTTTAAATTGGCGTATTATCTTGTTGATTTATCGCTTCTCTGCTTATACTGAGGTTCATATATTGTGGGAGTTATCAATAAATTAAATCATCTGAAAAACAAACAAAATACAGAAGTGAAAGCTCATTTATTGCAATCTATTTCAATTTAGTTTGGTTTTTAAAGATTATGCAAAAAAATTTTCAAACTTGCTAAGAAATCCGTTTAAAATTAATACACTACTTAATATCTAATTCTGGAATGTTCATAAGATTTTGAAAGCTCCGAAGCTCACAGACTCCTTATAGAAGCGCTTTATGCTGAGAACAAAGAACGCTTACTTCATTTGTTCCTATAACAAAAGATGAGCGGTGGTGAGCTCTTGTGGCAGAGAGAGGTAGTGAATAATGTTTGAAACTCTTGTGTAAGTAATAGGCTAGTCTTGAAAATTTTTTCAAAAAGAAACAGCCAATTAATCCCTAAAAATGAAAAGGTGCAGAAGTTTTATAACTCTCAAGTAGCAGTCCCAAGTCTAATTAACACCGAGTGTTCCACAAAAGTTTCATAAAGCATATTTCTTGCTTTCTTTCACTCGATTTGAACCATAAAATAGGTTAATTATTTGTAATAGATTGTTAATGCATTATTTTATTTAAAACTTATGTTTCCAAGCAGTATTAGTTACTATTTATCCTTATTTAAACAAGTGTGTGTGTGTGTGTGTGTGTGTGTGTGTGTGTGTGTTTGTGTGTGTGTGTGTGTGTGTGTGTGTGTGTGTGTGTTTGTGTTTGTTTATGTGTTTGTATTAACATGTACGTGTGTTATGATGTGCGTGTAGGGATGTATGCTCATATTATCTTGGACCGGTGTATAAGATGAGTCACTGGTAGGTTTGTTGCTATTTATATTATTTTAGGTAGAGATAAAAAATAAATTATTTTAAATAAATTAATAATTAAATAAAAAAAAATATTTCGTCATGAATTTTCGAGCTTTGGCATGTTTTTCGTGAATAAATGTTCAATGCTTAAGATTTTAATACACCATCATCAGATGCACCACTCACCATTCCTTCATAACATTCTGTTTTAATACCAAAGTTTATTGTTCATACTGCCTCTATTATTCATTTTAACTTTTTCTTCCTACCTATAAATTACCGTTTTTATTTCTTTTATACCTGATGAAGTCTGATAAAATTCCTTTCATGGTAGTAAATACTGGGATTCAATATGTAATTTTGAAATTATCGAATTAAAGAAATGTGTTAAAGGTTGCTTGCAAGCAGAAGATTGAAAATGTTATTATTTCTACTATTCATTTGATAAGGAGCTTATATGATGATGATGGTGGAATGATGATGATGATGGTAAAAAGATAATGATTATGGTGGTATGGTGGCTTTGATCGGGGTGGGAATGAGGAAAAATTTTATATGGATAAAAATACAAAAGTATAGACAAGTGGAAAGGAAGCCTTTCATATATTTTTAGTGATGTTTTATCAGCTAGAAGTTTTTGAAGATTTTGTATCTGAACATTAAAAAAATTGTTTATTTTATTTAATCACGTGGTAATGTTCATGATGCTTTGTGAATAAGTTTCAAAAATTATTTCAAAATCACTGTTTTTTAAATTTTTCATTAATTTATGAGAATATATCTAATCGGCTTTCAAACATTTAAACTGCTGTTTTGAATAAAACTTATATGTTTCTGATATTGACCAAATATAAATGGAAATTGGTGTTGTTTTTTTTGACATAGTACAGGCCTGTATATTGTTTGTGTTTTGAGGGATGCAAGCATTGAGAACGTCAAAAAAATGCATCAATAAAATTCAATAATATTTTTTTCTATATGCTAGCGATAGCTTGTTTTGATTGAATTTGGGAAGATGTGATTTTATGATCAAATGGTACAAACTACCTTCAAAACCACCGTCATACAGCATTTTACCTCAGAAAATGACCACTCATTCAACCATATTTGACGATGGTGGTGATGAAGACGAAGAGGAGGAAGATAACAGTGATGAGTTTTTTAATGACTTTCCAAACGATAAAAATTTTATCTTGTTTCAACAGCAACAACAACAAAGACTTCTGATGCAACAACAACTGAATCCTCAAAATAACATGCAGCCAAAACAAGAATATATGACGCACTTTAATGAATATTCCGAGAATCCTCCAAAGTATGAAGATCATCAGTTTCATAAGTACCTGCACCAACAGAAGAACTTCCAACAAACACTAAACCAAGCCAAGCTGCAGCACCCACGAAAAGTTTACCTGCAACAAAAGCAACTACCTCGGTATGAAAGAACCCCCAACCAAAACTATAAGTTGCAACGCTTTTTTAATCAGCCAAATAAGGCTTTTGATAAAAAAGTTTTTGCTTCTCAAAAAAAGCAAGAAAACCAAGAAAGTTTTTACCAAAGATCCGTGAAGCAACAGTTGATAGATTATGAATTGAAACGTCAGTTGTTATACTCTCAACACCACAACACATCCCACCACCCACCCACCTACCCCCCGCGAGAAGCAAACAATATTTTATCTCAATCGATGTTACAACGCTTGGAACAGCAAGGCTACAGCAGTTTCGCCAACCAGCAACCTTATGAGGTCAACAACAGTAAGGTGACTAACTTGAGTGTCAAAGACTCCATTACGACCGATTCTCTTAACAACAATCTTTCAGAAGTTAATCAAAGTTGCTCTAGTTTCAATGATAATTTCAAAAACCCAGCTTTGAATACGTTAAAAGAGAATGGAAGAGAAGTTTCCGTCTCTAAGCCTTACTCCCTGCCTACCTCCCCTTGCCTCAACAAGAGACTCCTCTTGCAAATAAAACATCAGCACCAACAACTCCATCGTAAACAACTTCTCATAAATCAAGAACCTAGAAGTATTATCAACCACAAAGTAAAAAACCCACCCACCCATCAAGATTGCCATAAGACACAAACAACCAATGAAGAAATATCTCTATCAAATCATGCAAATGATCGAATACAAAACGACTCAGAAAACCCACCACATCCTCACTCACCTATATCTTCTTGTAAACAACCAAAAACCCACATTGAAGATAACACAGCTATCAAAACTTTTTCACTGCACATAAACCAAGGGAATACAGACCGTGATTCAAAAATAGTTCGTCCTTCGAATATAAATATTGCTAAATCCATAGAAAAGTCATTGATAAACACAACGAAGAAACATGAGACTTCAGTTTCCACGAAACCCCAATCAATCGCACTAGTTTCCAAGGCAAAACCTCAAATAACAACATCAACATCATCCCTAGCTAAATCTTCTGTTGCTTCATCACTACCAACTACTTTTGTTACTACCACTACCACGACCAAATCTACAACAAATTTAAGCACAAAAACATCAACTACATCAACACCTACAACAAAAAGAAAAGGTTCGAACAAACTGAGTAACATAACCATTCCTCCAGGGTCCATCATTGGGCAGTTACTGCAGTCAGCTTCTCACAACACACAATTTAAACACGAAAACATCAAAGAAAAACTTATCGAGAAAGGAAAAGTTGCAGAAAAAAAAGAAAAAGAACAAGAGACAAAAAAATTAGCGACTAAAAAAATTTCGAAAATCACTAAAACCACAGAGTCCCAAAAACAAAAGCCACAAACACAACAAAAGCCACAAACCAGGTCGTTCAAAAACACATTTGGCTTCTTGAAAGCTGGCAAGCACTTCTACAAAAACAAACTTGCCGTTACAGAAAACATTGTAACATCTGAAACTATAGTTATCAACACACCTGCTAGTGCAAAAGACAACATAGAAACAAAAGTCTTTCAGGATTCCGCCAACAACTATGATAGCTTACAAGATACTTCAGATAATACTACTCTACAGGATATTAAAAATAACAATATGAACATTGGTGATAAAGATAATGGCAAGTTAGGTCCCTATCAGCATAAAGAAGTGGTAAAAAATGATAATAAGGGTGACAATGAAAATATGCCTAACTCCAAAATTACTTTTACTAATCAGACGTTGACCCTGACAACACAACAAACATCGACAAAACAATTAAAAGAACTTCCGAAAAACGATGCACTCAAAAATATCGCATCAAAAGAACAAAAAACTCCACTAACAAGTGAAACTGCTACTACCGCCGTATCTTCCTATATTGGTTCTACTGATACTAATACTCACCAAGATTATGTTTCCAATATAAAACTAACCAATCCACACTCAAAACCTAAAACACAATATCTCAATACACCTAGTTCTACTTTAAAAAGTTTAGATCAAAATTTGAAGGTCGGCGGTGCCTTGAATAGCCAGATCATGTACTCAACACCAAAAATTTGTTCGAGAGGTCAACCATTAATTCACAACAGAGATGCAAATAAAAGGAGCTCAGAAGATATATTCTTAACAGACACTACTTCATCATTAACTACTAAAACTTCTTTAACGACTTTTGCACCTAAAAACACTGATTCAATAAAAAAGACTGGCACTCCAGTTCAGAAAAATGCATCAAGGAAACCATCAGCTAGTGCCAAACAAACTAACATCGTAGTTAAACCTGATAACTTTGCCAATCAAATTAATAACAAATCATACATGCAAAATGAACCTTCGAAAAGCACACCAAAACAAAAACGGCCTCATACTGGAAAAATGAATAACGAAAAAATTAGTTTAGATTTATCTATGCAACAAAATTTAACACCAATACAAACGAGACAACAACTACCATTCTCAAAACCACATTACACTGCTACTCCGAAATCTCAAAACTCTAACAATACCAGCTCACATGAAGCCATCAATGCCAATATGAACCCTCAATGTCTGAATAAATTAAAAACTGGAGATAATGATTTGCATGAAAAAATTATCGTTGATTATATAAAAGAACATTCTTATGAAGAAAAAAATAATGAAAGTTTTGAAAAAGATTCTACATTTCTTGATAAAAACACTCAAGAAAACAACTTCAATTCAAACAACAACCAACTCCTACAAAACACTTTCGATCAAAACCAACGACTAATAGCAAATATCATGATGAATAAAATCAATCCGACCAACATCAAGAATAACAACATAGCACGGACCAGAGGCTTCAATGACTCTCCACCTCGAACATACAACCCTTATGAGGGCAGGTCACAGACCGCAGGCATCATCTCCGACGTCAACAACAACAACATTTTGATGCAGCCCAGCATTGAAAGCCTTTCAACCATCAAATTTGACAACATTTTCAATGATAATGGCTGGTTCGGCAGGTCTGCTTGCCATGGTTCCAACATTATTGACGATGCAAATGGATTTTTAGAAAGTATTGTAATGGAAAATAAATATCTCAAAAATCAACTGGAGAATTATCATGGGAAAGCTTCTTGCGTTGAAAAAGTTAGTCGAATGATGAAATAAAACGCAATCTCTATTGAAAATATCAAAAATGTAATCTAAATCAAAATAAATGCCAAGGAGTTCATACGGTTTATTTCACTGATAAAACTAATTTAAAATTATCCCCCAGCTGGAAGAGGAGATAGACAAAATGGGATTTGCGTACAGTAGTATACTGGCTAAGGCGGAAGAGAAAGAAAACATAGACAAGCTGAAGCGGATGAATTTAGAATGCGAGGTGCAACGTCTCACTCAAGATAACTGCTATTTCAAAGGTACGATTCAGCTAGTCGCTTGAGTTTAAGTACTTTGTGATATATATACTGCATTTGTTGTATAATTATGTTAACAAAATTGTGACTTTGTTTTAATTTTTTTAATTAAAAAATCAAAGTCAGGTTTAAATAAAAAATACTGAAAAAATGATAATTTAATAGAAATAAAAGAAGCATTTGAACTAGAAAATATACTCAGAGAACAGCAAATCATAGCAATTATCAAAAGCTGGGCTGATCTTCGGTCTCGAAAGTCTATTGTGAATACTTTATCAGAAATGCTTCAAAAAATTGTTTATTTGAATCAAGAAATTGTTTATGCCCAATTTAAAGCATCAAAGTAAAATTCGAAGTAAAAAACACCTTTTCAAAGAAGGTCATTCTGAGAATTTGAAAGAAAATGAAAAAGAACAAATAAAAGGAATTTTTGATTGCCCTCAAGATAAAGTTTATCGCATTTTTCCTTTTATTTATATGTAGCTCATTGCTTTAAATTTTTCCTAAAGTTTTAAAGTTAGTACCAAGTTTGCAGTGTTCTTATTAATTTATATATTTTTTGATTTTTGATTGAATTTTTGCCAAGCTTTCTGGATCTCAAACTAGTTCATATACAGGTCAGTTGCAAGAATGCCTGAACAGACTCAACACTTTAAACGTCACTGCAGTAACATTAAATCATTATTTTAATATCCACTCATCTTATACAAAAAGGTTTTCAAGCCTAAGAATTCTTAAACATGAACTAAATTTGCTGAAATATTTTAATTAAATTATTATTTTTTTATAAATTTTTTTTTTTGATGTTAATGGTCGTCAATCTTTCAATGCTTCGCTTTTGATGGATCTTTTCACATCAACTACACATTTCTTCAAAAGTTTCTCAAAAACTTTCACGTTCTTTATTTTCAAAAGTTAATAAATTAAAACACTTAGAACTCAGTGGCCAGTATGAATAGTTCCATGCAATCTTGTGATACACCGTGTCAGCCCAGGCAGCTGATGAATGTGCAAAAGAAGGAAGCACAGAAAAGAGATGTTGTTCTGATGGATCTGATTGAACAAAGTATTTCAATTTTATTGAAAATGACTATTATTTATAGTTGTTCAGATAGTATTTTTAAAAATTTTGTCTTCATTAATTTTACTTTCATTTACACGGAGTAGTGGCCAATTGTGCAACCAAGACATCAATTAGTGGCTGGCTCATCTGATTTATTTTACTTTGGAAAGGTTTTTAAATAGTAATCCTTGTTGATGACGTTTTAGATCACCTCTTGGTCCAAGCTAAGGCCGAACTAGAACTAGAAACTGCCTTTTTGAAAAAAAAGTTGAATGAACAACAAAAAGAGGTTAATTTTTATAAAATAATTTTTTTTGAAATAATTTCAAAAATAGAATCAACAAAATGATTTTTCATCAGCTGGATACGTTGAAAAACGTTATAAAGCAAAGTACCTCCTATAATGCCGACATGTTCTTGGCGAGTGTTAGTTTAAATATTTGACCATAAAATCAGTATAAAATTATAAAACTTGAAAAATTTTTTGATAATTTATTTGAATACGTTGTTTGCACTGACAGAACCAAGAAATGAATCATACTTTGCACAACATGCAAGCTCAAACCCTTTCGCAATCGTACCCTGCAGTTTTCAACGAACAACAAAAAAACCTACAAAAACAATTGCATCTTGAAAAAATACAGCAACAAAAGGAACTACAGAGCCACATAGACATTCAGAGAAAGTTAGTGCATGATCGATTGGAACAGCTGCAAAAGCCTCTGGCTCCCACGTCTGCTCCTGGAGGCATTATAGATTCATACAAGCACCACGCCAACCTTCTAAAAAGCAAACTCAAACAAGGACCTAATCAACCTAATAATAGTACCGCAGCAACACAAGTGCTACGCCAACCAGTCATAACGCAGCAACAACTTATGGTCAAGCAGCATTTGCAACAACGTATGCAGAACTTTTTGTCGAATCCTCCCAAGCCTCATACCATTGATGGACCTTTGACTTGCATGCAACAACAAGAACAATTTTTCATTCAACAACGATTGAAGCAACAACAAGAACTCAACAATGATCGTCGCATCAAAAACAACAAACCCACAATCCTGCAGCCGATTCACCTTCCTGATACCTCATCACAGTCGCAAGTCAGCCATGAACCATCTCTTCAGAGCATCAAAACATTCACTAACCCAAAAGTTGATTGTGTAAATAGAAAACCGAAAATTTGTGCTAAGCAACTCCAGAAACAGTTTGAACAATTCTTGAACAACTTTAGTGATAGCAACAGTAGTTTAAATAATAATATCTCTTCTGATGTAACGTTCAACGACAACAACAACAATAATATCAGACACACGAGAGAAAAGAACCTTAGTATGATTATATTGAACGATGTTGACGATGATGAAGATGCCAACGAAGAAAACCCATCTGAATATTACAGACCACAATTTAGAGTTAGTTTGTTATTTCTTTTAAGCTAATATTTCAGTCTTAATGGCTTTTTCAATTATTCCAGAGTGAAAGAGATGAGGGAATATCTTCCGGACAAGCATCTTACAACCACACAACTGGCAACACCCCTATCTGGAAAAAAGAGCACTCATTTTTTGACGGTTTTGATTACTTGGTAGATAGCGATGACGATGAAAAAGAAAAACTAAATGATGAAGATTACAATGATGATATCGCTGAAATAGAGGAAAATGATATGTGCGCAGAAAAAAATGGGTAAAAATAAAAAACAAAGATAAAACTAGTGGGAAATCTGTTTAAATTTTTCGATCTACAGAGATTTGGCAGTGAAACCATTTAAAGGCATTCATTGAGAACAACATCGCCAATAAAACCTTTTCGATACATTGTATAAAATAATCATCAAGCTGAATTTTTTATTGTAGTTATTCAAGGCCTTTCATTACACATCTTCAAAAATAAAACTAAGAAACTCTTCAGTTTTCAAAGATTATAAAATAAATAATAGGTATTGTGAAAGTAATATTTGAAATACTATTTTTATAAGAATTTAAAATGTCCTAAGTACATCAAATATATTGAACGAAAAAGAAATCTCCAAAGCGAAATTAAATATTATTTGATAATATATACATGAACATAAGAAATCAACAATTACTTCATACGGCAACTGAAAACTGCACAATCTTATATAAGGTTTGATGACGGGGGGATGCTGGGTATGAAAGAAAACTTATCACTTTGATATTCTTTCACCAAGTCTTCATCTAGATCCATCTGAGTACTATAAATACACACTCCATTGCTCTCACTAGGATTCTTATTGAAGACATCCCCACCATTAAAGTTACTTGTTTCAGTGGGAACTTCCAAGCCTAATAGATTGGCATTGTTGATGGTTTGTTGGGTTGAAGAGTTGAAGAAGGAGTAAGGCTTGCTAGGCATGACTTTCCCAAACACCACGCTGGCTTGAGTCTCCCCAGGAAAGATACTCGACTCGTTATTGGTTGCAAAGATGTTAGTAGATGTTTTTTGTGTGTTAGAAAAGATGTTGGTACTATTAGTATTAGCAAATATATTATTATTATTATTGCTAGCAAATATATTTGTATTGTTGCTATTATTACTAGCAAAAATATTATTAGTGTTAGTATTATTACTAGCAAAAATATTTTTATTGCTGTTATTACTAGCAAAAATATTGTTCACAAGAGATGTACTTTTATTTGTAATGTTATTAGCGAATATGTTAGATGAGTTGTTTTGGAGTGAAGAGCTATAAAAAGATCTCGTAACTTCCTCTTCGTTTTGACATAATTCTTTCAGAGATGTGTTGATGAATGCTAACTGGAACAAAGTTTTTGATATAATTATCAACAAACATTATTCAAAAGATCGAAAAATTGTAAGCCACCAACCAAAGAACTTCTGTTTTGAGGCTTAAGTATCTCAGTTCTCAGGTCGTTATTGTGCTTGATCAACTGCTCTACTGTGGCCAACTATGATGGTGAAAGAAGATCTTTATATATTATCATGATCAATGGAAATTTATATACTGTGATGATGTATAAACATATCCATAAAAGATGAAGCAACAAATATATGACTATATATATATAATACATCATGTATAAAAAATTTTCAAAAATGATGATGGTAATAGCCTAACATATTGAGGCAGAGAGTTCTCGTGCACAGCTCTCAAATGTAACAATCTTATTTCTTCTGCACTGTGCTCTTCGAAACCTATCATGTGTGATTATGCAGTCTTTTAACTTGACTCTTTTTCATATGTGAAGAAATTTGTCTTTTGGAATTAATGACTCCATTCTTAATACAAAAAATATTCTTGAATATCAGAGAAAACTTATAAAAAATATCAATATTTTATGTATATTTTGATTTTGTTTTTTGAATAAGCTTTTGTTCATGTGCAAAAAACCATGAGTAAGTAAATTAATTGTAATAATTTATCCCTGAAATGAATGTGGTAGGTATAGTAATAATGAATAAGGACAGCTACACCCATGAGGGTACTAATGGTTGATCTAAATATTACATAGGAAAAAGTTTTTGAAGCTTATTGTTAAATTTAGAACAAAATTATTAATGTATTCTAATTACAAAATATAACAACCAACCTTCAAAGCTTTTGGCTCCTCCAATGAAGGCATATGAACTCAAAGGCCAGAGTTTCAATGCATTGTCTTCTTCTATTAGAGAAATGCTGTCATTGGAATTTAGATTGTTATATAGTATCTAACACATGTTTAAAAGTTACTATAGTTAGGATTTTGAAAAAACTGTTAGTTTCTTAATAATTTTATAGATAAATAATCATTTACAAAGTATCTTTGTTTTCTCCTTGCTGATTTTTATTGTATTGATATTTATTGAACTCTTTTCCTTGATAATTTTGGTTTTGGTGATAAGAATGCTGACAATTTTGATATGAATTATAATTTTTTGGTTGGTAATTTACATCGTAGTTCTTTTGTTGATAATTATAATTGTTTGGTTGTTGGTAGTTGCGGTGATTCTGTTGTTGGTTATAGTTATTGGCTGAATAATTTGGGCGGTTATAATTTTGGTGACTGGAATTAGTTGGGTAATTGGAAGGATTTAGAAATCTTTGATACTTCTGTGGTGAATAATTTCGATGTTGGAAACTATCCCCTTGAGAATCTATAAATATTTACAGTACTAGAAATATTTAAATTAAAAAAAATTTATATATCATATATACTTGGATCGCTGTGTGAAAAACGGCATGCATCTCCAAATCGGCAAAATCCTCTTTGGTAAAATTTACAAATCATTTAAATGGATATTGTTTTCGGGGCATTTAAATTGATACGTAAATATAAAAATAGCTTAGCTAAGTAAATCTTTTTGAATTTTTTAAAATTTAAAAGTGAAAGAAATAATTTGAAAAATTGTAACTGGAGAAAGTTTAAAAATTCATTCGATTTAACATTTTAAATATAATTCATATAGATTTTTTAGCACAATTTTTTTCAAAATCCAAAGTATCATTTTTTGTCACCACAATCGTAAGATGTCTGTAGAAGACGTTTTTATTGTATCAGCTGTGAGATCTCCTGTCGGTAAGTAAATTTATTCAACTATTATTTTATAAATTCTTTCACTTTTTAAACCACAACATTAGTTTTCATAGACTTTTCAAATTACACAAAAAAGAAAATGGTTTATAAATAATATATTATAAAGGATCTTTGAATGGAAGTTTGAGTTCTTTGAAAGCATCCGAACTTGGAACTCTTTGCATTCAAGAAGCATTGAAAAGGGCCAGATTAAATGGAGAGGATGTTTCTGAAGTGATTCTTGGACAAATATTAACTGCTGGTTAATTCTAAAATCATTTGATTAATTTGAAATTTTGAAACTATTTTTTTCAATACTGTGCATTTCCCAATCAGGACAAGGCCAAAACCCAGCAAGACAGGCAAGCATTCTAGCAGGCATACCTAACCAAGTGCCTGCTGCTCTTGTCAATCAATTATGTGCAAGTGGTCTCAGGTGCAAAAATAATAATTTCTAATTATTATAAAATTGGGTATTCTTTATGAAATTTTAAAAATCATTAAATCATTATATATGAAATTCGAATAGATCTGTGGCACTGGCTTATCAGGCAATAAAATGTGGTGATTCTAATATTGTTGTTGCTGGTGGTATGGAAAGCATGAGTAAGGTAATGTTGGATTTTTGACATTAAAATATCACAGTAATTAATGAGCTAGATATCATTCAAAATCAATGGCCTTTGTTCAAAAATTAAATTTATAAGCAAACGTAGCCATTATTTGATACTTTTTTGGCTAGTATATGTTTATTTTAAATGAATCTCTATAAGTTTTTTCTATGTATGATCAATGTATGGTCTTTCACTGTATACTAAAAGTCTTACTTTTATCAGTCACAGCATGCAGCTTACACTAGGAGTGGAATGAAGTTTGGGGATATAAGCTTAAAGGATACAATGCTGCTTGATGGACTGACTGACTCCATCCATCACGTTCATATGGGCATTACTGGTAACCTATATTTATTTTTTATTGTGGGGTTCACATCTGAGTTAAATTATATAATGAGATGAGTATTTTATTAGTTAAGTTGAGTTTGACACTTCATGAGTTAATAGTATTTTATATTAATTTATTGTAAGTGTTTTAGTGAGCACTTTGCTTGTAATTGCTTTGAATAATTGAAATTTTGGTCTATACTCCAATAACAAGCTGAGAATGTGAGTAAACAATTTGGAGTGAAGAGGGAGGAGCAAGATTTGTTTGCTTATGAGTCTCAAAGGAAGTGCAAGGAGGCTCAGAACAGTGGAGCTTTCGACAGTGAAATTCTGCCCATTCCTATTAAAACAAGGTTCATCTTCAATTTATTAATGAAATTAATTTTATAAAATAAATTTGCTGTTTCAAATAATTATGCATTTAGTGAACTGAATGAGCTTGTTTTTATTGTTAATTCATCATTATTGTTCATCACCTTTATAGTGCCATTATGGGATCAATTAAATTTATGCCGATTTTTTATTTTTTTAGACCGCTACTATGAAACATATGATAATGATGATTGGAAACAGGACAGGCATAGAACTGGTGTCAAAAGATGAGTTTCCTCGTAATGACACCAGTCTTGAAAAACTGACCAAACTCAAACCTTGCTTCCTAATGGATGGCAGTGGATCGGTCACTGCTGGCAACAGCTCAGGTTCTTCAGTTTTCAAATAAATAATTAAAAAAGCTTTAAATATCTATGACTAAATGATATACAAAAGTCAAATTCCACAAATAACTGATATAAACTATATCTTTAAAAAATTTCAATTTCATTTATACAAGTCTATAAAATCCATCACTAATACGTTACACCACCTGCCCACAAAGGCGTGAACGACGGAGCAGCGATCCTGGTGCTGGCTTCAAGACTGGCAGTGAAGCAGAAAAATTTGGCACCTTTGGCCAGAGTGAAGGCCTGGCACCAGGTGGGAGTAGACCCCCTCATTATGGGCATGGGGCCTGTGGGAGCCATCAGAGGAGCCGTATGTCCGCTTCATTGAGGCATATTTAGATTAGAATATAGTGTTATATTATAGGCATTCTATGAACTTTTTTTTCAATTTTTATATTTAAAAATAAGGCAGTTTTTAAATACATTTATTTAATCGTGGAACTATAAATTACCATAAGCTTAATTTTACTTAATATGATAAATAATTTAATTAATTTATTTTATAAAAAAGCTCTGAGCTTCAACAAGATTTTTCTCATTATATACAATTTTTTATATAAACATTCCTTTAAAACACAGGCTCAAAAAGCAGACTGGGCTTTAAGTGATGTAGATCTGTTTGAAATCAACGAAGCCTTTGCCTCCCAGTCATATGCCACTGTGAGAGAATTACAAATAGACCCGAAGAAGGTGGTTTTATTAAAGCCTTATGTTTTTGTTTTTACAAAAACGCCAATTTTTAACTACTCAATAAAGCATAAACTATCATAATAGCTATTTAAAACGCCCTCAACTCCAATGTTTCCAAGCTATTGTTTTAATTAATCACTAAAAATTAGTTTAAAATTTTTTACACACACTGATCGAAAGTTCTAATTAAATAATTGAAAATATAATCCCACCTCATCAATAGGTAAACGTGAGAGGAGGAGCCATAGCTCTGGGCCATCCAATAGGAGCATCAGGAGCTCGTATTCTTGTGACGTTGATCTACGCATTGAGATCTTTAGGTTTGAAGCGCGGTATAGCTGGTCTATGTGTTGGGGGAGGAATGGGTGTAGCGGTGGCAGTCGAGGTGGTTGGATAGAAGTTTGATACATTAGGGGAATAAATGGTTTAAAATTTTATCTGCATTTTGTCCATGAATATCTTTTCTCATATCTTTTTTAGAGCTTTTTCACGTTTTAGAAACGTTAAACTCATTATTGTGGTACTGTTATTATAACATGTGGTGTAGTTGTCAGCGTAACCTTGAATAAATCGAAGCAAAGAAATATTCGTTGATTTTATTTATAAAAATATTCTAAAAATTAAAACATCATTCTATTGTATTAAAGTGATTAAAATTTAATTGGGTGAAATAAAAAAAGCGACTAAAAACATTGTTCACAAAAAGTAATCTGCCTGAGGTTTTTTTGATAAGTTCACTCCTCTTTGTTCCTGCAAACAATCATTATTATCAAGATTAAATCATTATCATTATTATCAAGATAAAATCATTTTTGAAACGCACAGTTTGCTGCAGAGGCATATTGTTGAGCACCAACTTTCAAAGTCGTTTCCAGCACTCCTTGGAAGGAGTACCGAAAGAAAAGTAGCTTCTAGTTTGACTTTCGGTGAGCAATAGAAAAATGATGGATGAATTTTCGAAATGCCGTGTTTGAAAAAAGACGTAGTTGATAACCTCTTCAACACTCCTGTTGGAGTGCACATCCGGCACCACGAGGAGGTGGGTTCTTTCGCCGGCCTGCATAGGCGCTCGCGTATTCGGAAGAACTAGGAAAGTGAGATACGCTATATAACTGAGTTTTTAAATGCTTGCAGAAAATCTCAAAAGAAAGTGAAAAACTCAAGTTGAGTGGAAGATAAAATATAAAAATCTAATTAGATTATACTGCAGTACGTGTACCAGTAACTGGAGTTGACAGCCGTTGGCCTAGCCATTATTATTATAAAGTACATTATGAAATGAGCCATTTATTTTGAACAAGTTTTATAGACTGCCAGCCTAAGCTAAAGTCCAACTTGAAATTATCGAATTCAAAATCCACCCTTCACACACTTGGGCAGTTTGCCTTGACGTTGTCAAAAACAGAATGATCATCCGCCAAGCCAAATGACAACGATACCAGAATATCAGTTTGTCGATACCTACTACCAGAATTTACTGTTATCCAGATTATAATAGAAAAACAGTCGCAATTTGGAGACGCTATCTTCAGTGCAGTTTATCGTCAGGCATAGAACCAAAGTAGAAGAAAATTCGATAAATGAGGGGCGGTGTGTAAAAAAAAGCAACAAAGTTAGAAGAGACACAAAAGTGAATTCGAAGACCTGAGAGACTCATGAGTTTGTCTGATAGAAAGCTCATATAAACAAGCCGGCTGATTGGAATATAGAATATTAGCAGTGAGCTACAGTACCTAGAAATGGGCTCTTAGTGCGAGCGACAACCAATGAAGGCCATCGAGGCAAGCTTGAAGGTCAGTTTTGCGGCGCGATTTTAGTGAGATTGCAACTTGAAAACAAGCAGTTTGTATGGCCTGCAAAGTAAAGAGATGCAATAGTCGAGCCTGGAAAGAGTGTCAAGGTAACGGCAGTGCTGAAGGCTAGAAATTTGCGGACTTGTTTGATCGCATGTAAATGATAGTTGGATGCTATATGATCTAAGAGGCAAAGCTAGTATTAAAGTTACACCAAGTATTTTGAGCTTGGAAGTTACAGAAAGGTAGTGCCGTCGGTCAACGGTGGGAGGATTGGATTTTGAGAGTATGGGACTGCCAAAAAATTATGGCATTTTATCTTGATTCTTTCTAAAAGTTTACGTCAAGTTATAAAATTTAAAAAAAAATTATAAAAACAACGAATATATATATAATTTTCGATAAGAAAAAACTTACCGAAAATTATTCTAATTTTTTAATGAAAGTACTAAAAACCTCATTAAATGACGTGAAATTTTTCAAAAAAAATGATAGGAAATAAATAAGAACGTCACTGTTAAATCTCAATTCTTTAAAATCACCATCACAAAGCATCACACACCTGAGGAGCAGCTTCAAATATGGTGAAGTTCCGTTGCAGGAGTTCGTCTAATTCCAAAATGGCTGCCACGTTGCCACAACTGATTTCCATGATAAAAGATTAAAAATCTCAAAATTAACGATTGAACATCATAAACATACCGGTAGCAGTAGTTAGGCGCAGACCAGACAGTGAGAACTGTTTCATTGAAATGCCACTTGTAGCCCTCCATTACCAACTGGTGTGCTCTGCAGATGAGGTCGATGCCATTGGCGGAGTTGAATTTCTGTACTACATCACTGCCGAACAAGTACCCGGCACCCCTGGGTGACACACCCCATCCCTGCGCATCTGGTTTCAATGTGTTAAAGTTATCTAAGAGTAGTTAAGAAAGGGTGATTAAATGTTAAATTTTATGGCTCAAAAACATGCTAATAAAACAAGTTAGTCATACTAGGAATGGAATCTATGAAAAAAAGTTTATAATGACGATGTTAATGATGCACCGTTTCAAACCTCAACTACCATTGGTCAAGTGGTTACCAGGTGAATATATTTCAAACCTTCGCTTCATTACAAAATCATAACTTTTGATAGACATCATACGTATTTTACTAACTTAAATAACGCTAATTTAATAATTTGAATTTTGTATACTTGTTACAAAATATAAAAATTTTTTCCAAAAACTTATTGATGAATTCTGATAATATTTTCTTTACTGATATTTTAGCTGATTATTTTGAAAAATTTTCTGAATAACAAATTTCTTAAAATTTTAAAACAGATGAATAAAAAATTAAGAATCCATGTTAGAGCAGCATTTCAATCCTTCAAACTTTCTCACTAAAACTAATGGGACTTTGGACATGTGAGCATATCAATTTCATATAACAATTATTTAGAATATGTCGATAATATGTCCGCTATCGAAATAATTTGTTCCGAGATTGATTCTATTCAAGCAGCTCTCAACACGTTAAAAAGTAATGTGTTGAACTTAATAAGGCCTGAGAAACCTTCGGTTCCAAAAAAAAGAGGGCGAAAGCCGAAGACTATGACCACCTCAGCTCCTTCACTTTTCTCGCCTACCACATCTTCTTTGACTACTTCTTATCCTTCAACTACTTCACTTTCTTCGACCACTACATCTACATTTACTTCAACTACCACATCTCCTTCAAGCACTTCAATCTTCTTAACCACTACATCTCCTTCGACTGCCTCAATCTCCTTGACCACTACATCTCCTTCAACTAACTCTTCATCCCATGCAATAACTCCACTCCTCTCAACTACTCCATCTTCTTCATCAAGCTCAACCTCAACAACTATGACCACTTCTCCAACTTCATCCACAAGCGTGACATCATTTTCAACTTCTCCATCTCCTGCTTCTACAACTACATCTTCTTCAACTAACTCTTCATCCCATGCAATAACCCCACTCTCCTCAACACCTCCATCTTCTTCATCAAGCTCAACTTCAACAACTATGACCACTTCTCCAACTTCATCCACAAGCATGGCATCATTTTCAACTTCTCCATCTCTCGCTTCTACAACAACTACTTCATCTCTTAGTTTAATTAATAATTTTCCATCATTAATTTCACTAGAATCATTCTTACCAATCAATACAATCACATCTACTCTTACTTCTAACTCACCTCAACTTACTTACAGCACTATTGTTAAGTCAAAAAACAAGCACACCCTTTCCTCTCCACCCACTAACAAAATCTCACACTCATTCCCCCCCAACCAACATATGAACCAGCCTATCAAAAAAACTCCACCAATAATTAAATATTTGACTAAAATTACTTCCACCATAGGTGAGACTCCAAGTGAGCTCTGCAGAAGATTGGTTTCATCCATTAACCTTTCTAAACAGACCTTTAAGTCTTATCCCAAGCATGTTCGTGAGTCTACTGATGCCGTTGTCTGGGAAGCTGACTCTGCTGATTTGCTCAAAGATACCAAACTTTTTCTTTCCTCTCTTCCCAACATCCGCCTTCATGACCCAATTCTTTTAAACCCAACAATTACTGTTCTGGGTCTACCGACATGGGTTTCGGATAAAGAACTGGAAACCTCTCTCAATCTTCTCTTTCCATCTGCTCATCCCAGTGCTCTTCGTGCCTTCAGACAGAGGCCTAACGCACGAAATCCTTCTACCCGTGATTGGCTTATCCAAGTTCCAAGCACTGTTTTTCCCACTCTAATCAAGTCCAAGAATATTCACCTCCCTTTTGGTAGATTTCCTTTCCACTCCCGAATTCACCCTACTAGATGTCTGAATTGCCAGACGTATGGCCATAATATAGCTAAATGCCACAACCCTAGAGTATGTGAGCACTGTGGCAAAGACCATCCGTCTGACAACTGCTCTAGATCTTCTCCTCCCTTCTGTGTTCCTTGTTTTAGATCAAATCGTCCTTGCCATGACCATGTCACCACATCCTCTTCTTGTCCGGTGTACAAGCAACAAGTGCGACTTAAGATGGGGCGTACGGCCTGGCAATGAAGGCCTGCCTTACTCATGCACCCTCAAAATCCATCTCCTTTTGTGAAGTTTGGCCTTCTCAATCCCCGTTCCACTCGCAACAAATCCACTCTTATCCTGGACGCGATCTCCACTCACTGTTTCGATATCCTTGCATTGACTGAAACGTGGATCCCGGAAGATGCTGACAATGTCACAAAATACGACATTGTTCCCCCAGGTTACCATGTTCTACATTCTCATCGTTCTAGTGGAAAGCGTGGTGGTGGTATTTCTTTGATTTCCTCCAACTCCGTTAAACTGACACTTGTAAAATCTGAAATACACTCTTCCTTTGAAGCATTAACTGCCCAAGCCTCTTTCCTAACACGTTCCTTAACCATTTCTGTTATTTACCGCCCTCCTAACTCAAGTAATTTTATTCGTGAACTCACAGCTCATCTTTATTTTCTTTCTTCGACATTCAATCATTTCATAATGGCTGGAGATTTTAATACCCCTAATTGTCATCATCTTGATAATCCCCTTAATATTCTTTTGCGAGAGCACGGTTTGACGCAGCATATTAACTTTCCAACTCACAGGCTTGGCAATACTCTCGATCTTGTTATCACACCGGCTTCTCTCTCTCATCTTATTTCTGACCCTGTCAGCGAAATTTTTGAATCTGATCATTTCCTTATTTCGTGCCGTCTTAACCTCGTACGGCCCCACCTTTCACCTCATCGTGTCACTTCTCGGTCTTTCAGGAATCTCAACTTGGCCGGCTTTGGAAAGGATGTCAATTTTATAAGCGATTTACTTATTAATTCTCCAATCTCTAAGGTTGATGACTTTGTTAGTTCCATGGACAAATTGTTTCTTTCGCTGATGAATACTCATGCTCCTTTACGCAGTCATACTTTTCGCCCCAGCTTGCATTCACACTTTCATCTGTCTGAAAATGCTCTCTCTGCCAAACGCCGAAGAAGGAAAATCGAGAGACAGATATCCAGTCTCCGAAAGCTTTGTGTGCAAGTCCCTGATGATCTTTTACAGGAATTCCGTATTTCACGTAAACTCGCCCGCGCCGCCATTAACAAGTCACGTGCTGATTATCTTAATCTATCGCTATCTTCAGCGACACCTAACTCCAAAGCCTTTTGGAAAACGGCGAACTCCATACTTCACAGGTCTCCTCCACTTCCTCCACGGACTTCTGCGGAATATGATCTTTTTGTTGAAAACTTTAGCGCTTTTTTCAAGACTAAGATTGAGTTGATTCATAGCTCGTTACCGATCACTAATCTTCCCTGTCAGCCCTCCTTAACTGACAGTGATCAATCAAATCTCTCATTTTTCTCACCTCCTAGTGTTGACGAAATCATCAAATTGATCAATTCTCTCCCAAATAAATCCTCACCTTTAGATATAATCCCTGTTTTCCTGCTGAAGCAGTTTTCCGGCATCTTCGCCTCCATTATATGCAAACTTTCGGCTCTTTCCTTTTCACAGGGTATTTTTCCAACTTCATTCAAAACGGCGCAGATAACCCCTTTACTGAAAAAATATAATCTAGACCCCATGCAACCATCCAATTATCGTCCAATTTCAAACCTCAGCACCATCTCAAAGATCTTAGAAAGGGTTGTTCTCAAGAGATTATCCTCTCATGTTTCTGTACTGCGTAACTTCAACCTTTTCCAGTCGGCGTATCGCTCACATCACTCAACGGAAACTGCGCTTTTGTACATCACTGACAGCCTCCGCAATATCTGTGCTACCGGGTCTGCGGCCGTCTTAGTGTCTTTAGATATTTCAGCAGCTTTTGACACCATTAATCATCCAAATATGCTGTATATCCTTGAAGTCTACTTTCACATTTCTGGCATTGCTTTTTCCTGGTTTCAGTCCTATCTTTCTGAACGCAAGCAATTTGTTAAGATAAGCTGCTCTTCTTCTACCCCTGTCTCCCTTCGTTTTGGTGTTCCTCAAGGTTCTGTTCTTGGGCCCATACTCTTTTCTCTTTATACTTCTCCTATTAGCGAGATCATACAGAAGCACGACGTTCTATATCATCAGTTTGCTGATGATATTACCCTCTTTACAGGCGCCTCCTACCTTGATCCTCATCCCAGCCTCACTAAGATATCTGAATGCATCACTGAGCTCAATCTTTGGTTTTCTAACAATCACCTCATGTTGAATCCTTAAAAAGCGAAGTGATGTTTTCCGGCAGTCCCATACTCCTTTCCAAATCCAATCTTCCCACTGAAGTTATCTTTGACGGCACTACTCTTTCCGTAACGTCCAAACTGAAGATACTAGGTGTAACTCTTGATTCTAGACTCAACTTTACACACTTTGTCTCTCAGATCATACAATCATCCAACTTTCAGCTCCATGCGATCAGACAGGCACGCAAGTTCCTACCCTTTGACACTGCCGTTGCTCTGATCATCTCTTTAGTTCTTTCAAGGATTGATTACTGTAACTCTCTTCTTTGTCGACTCCCGAACTGTCTTATTTCTAAGTTGCAATCTCTCCAAAATCGCGCTGCTAAAACCGCTCTTCAAGCCGACTACTATTCTTCATCTCACATCTGTCTTGATCGCCTCCATTGGCTGCCGGTCGTACTAAGAGCCCAGTTCAAGTTGCTATGGCTCACGGCTAACATCTTATATTTTAATCAGCCGGCTTATTTATATGACCGTCTTTCCATTAGACAGACTCCTGAGTCTCTCAGGTCCTCCAACTCTGGTTTATGCCTACATCAGCCTGTCTCTTCTAAACCTTTCTTACATCGCTCCTTCTCGCATATTGCCCCTCACTTATGGAACTCTCTTCCACTTAATGTCCGTCTTTCACCTTCTCTTAAAATTTTTCGCAAGCGCTTAAAAACGCATCTTTATAGCCAAATTTCTTTCTCATAGCCCTTCTGATTAGAACAGCGCCTCTGCAGCAAACCTAGTTTGCAAACTGCGCGCCCTACAAATAAATAAATAAATAAATAAATAAATAGAAGGGTGAACAAGTTATGCAGCAGAGAATGGTAGAGATACAAGTTAAAAAAAATTTAAGAAAGAATTTAGTGGAAATACACATGATAACAATTAGTGTGAAGGTAATGTTGAACAATTTTTAAAAAATTAGTCACAAATGTGCAGTAATATGCCACAATATGGGAAATTGATGAATTTAGAAAGTGATATCACCCTCATCATCATCCTGTTTAGAGCACATTTTCCTCAGCAGAAAAAAGAGCTTTTTTGAAAAAAGTTCTCTTTCACGTAAAAATATGAAAAAATGAAATTTTGTATTTGGGGTGGGTTTCAAAATAAATAATGGTGAATACATTTGGAGATGTTTATTAAGAAAGAACATGGCAACAAAACTCGTTTTTTTGAGAGTAATGAGTGCTTTAAAGAAAGAAAAACTACATCCAATGAAAGAACTAATTGAAAGGACTTTGTACTGTAGAAGAGATGACAACATTGCGAGATTTGAAGAAGAAACTTGCGAAAGATAATTGCAGTAATCGAAATGAAATCTCCTTAAATCTTTTGAACAACCTTCAGGATCAGACCAGAGAAGGTCACACATGGGTCCGTCATGGGGAACCTCTTGCTTGCGGTCGATTGAGCGAATCTGGTCGAGGGTCTGGATGGATGGTGACAGACCTCCATGAACACAGAATATCTTTGGAAGTTCAAGCAGTGTATAAGTTTTTGGTATTTATTGGTTTATTGGAAAAGTATTTAGAAAACACTGGGTTTATTCATAAATTGCAAAATGCTAATCTATTACTACATATTACTTAGAGCAAGTTTACAGAAATCATCACAGAATTTCAAACAAACGTTCAGTTTAATTCTCTTATAACAAAATGATTTCATGATGAATGTACAAATGAATTTCTTTGAAGGTGCTTGAATTTGATTCGAGTGGCCTAAAGACTCTTGAAGTTTATGATACTATAATCACATTTGTAATTGTATTGCACATATAAAATAGATAGATTTATATAGGAAAATGTATTATACATAGAAATAAATAGAGTTGAATATATTTTTGTATTGTAAATAGGAAATAAGTTTACTGTGTCATCAATGATGGCGGAGAGACTGAGATAATCAAAGATCTCGGTGCAGTACTTCCACACAGCTGTTGAGCCATATTTGCGCTGACATTCATCATAAAAGCCATATACTTGGGTTATTTGGCGACTCTCATGATTTCCTCTTATTAACATTATTCTATCTGGATAACGAACCTGAGTGTTCATCAAAACATGAATAAATTTTTAAAAATGATAAATAATTTTATTAATATTATTTAGAGATAGTTTATTAATTGATAAAAAATTACTTACTTTTAGTGCTAATAGAAGTAAGAATGTCTCAACAGAATAGAAGCCTCTATCAACAAAGTCTCCCATGAATAAATAATTGGTGTCAGGTATATCCCCTCCCACTTTGAATAACTGTTATGTATATGTATGTAAGTCATTCATCAGCCCCCAAAATGGAATATTCATTGATCAACTGGTATACCAAATAATAAATTTACAACAGTTTACACTTCGAATTTACCTCTTGCAGATCATAAAATTGTCCATGTATATCACCACACACCTTTAAATGAAATTCTTAATATCAGCCTATAATTTCAAAAATAACACTAATATATATAACATATTCAAATGAAAACACTTTTGGAAGTATATTTTATCCAAAAAAATTTTTTTTAAATAACGAAAGGCTTCATATCTTAATAAACTAACTAGTGTTTTAATGAATTACTCATTTTATTGTGGCTTTTGAAAAAATCCCATAACAGTAATATATAAGTTTCACTTATGTGGTATTTTTTTACCGTGACAGGTGAATCAATTCTTTGAACATTGCTTTCTTCAATTAAAATTTCTCTAGCCATAGCACAAAGAGCTTTGACTTCACTCTCTTTTATAACTTCACACCGCTGTAACTGTTCAATTTGCCTGAAAGAAAAAAATAGCGTACTAAGATGAAATTTAGGACCAAATTGAAATAAAAAAATTTAAAAAGTAATTCCAACCTATCTAAGTCACTGCCTCCAGACATTATGCAAAAAAGATGAAAATGTGAAGAAGCGGTTTTTATTCAGAACTGAAAATTTCCTAAAATTAAATTATTCAATTCAAACTTTTTGAAAACTATGGTTAATATGTTAATAAAAAAACAGTAAACATTAATTTAAACTACTGTTTGAACATCTATCGAAGAAAAACAAAGAGGTTTTATGTTAGCGATAATTAAAAGTATCATTTTTTTGAAATAGAATAGATTTATCAAAACGAATCGAAATAATTTTTTATTAACCAATTTATAAAAAGTTAAATCAATAAATAATAATTTGACTATCAATTATTTTAGTTTGTGCTCTTTGAACAAAGATTCACCTTTCGAGAAGTTAAATTGACTTAAATTGACTTAAATGTCGTAGTACTTTCAAAATATTATTATGAAGATTGTGAAAAAAATTTTTTTTGCTTATAATTATATATTTCTTGCAGTTTATGTAACTGTTTTTTTTTTTTCTATTTTCAACAAGAAATCAAGTGTTTTGCATGTTTATCCACAATATATGTTTGAACCTAATAATAAATTATTTTGTCTCTTACCTGCAAATCTGGGTAATATAGAATTGTTTTTTATTTTATTTTTATTAAATTAAATTTATGGTTTTTGAGTTTCATGTTATCAAATCAAATCAGTTACGAGTATGATTATAGTGACATTAACTTCAAGAGTTTCTAGACCACTGAGTATTATGTACTATGACTGCAAAGTTATTGGGTGCAAAGTAATTTACTAAGTTTATATCAAAAAAAAGTTGGTTGTTTGAAACAAAAACAACCATTTTGACAATTTTAAAAATGAAACTTGAAAAGTTGTTTTTATAAATGTATTATCATAATTAAATCTTACATAATAAGATACCTATAAATTGATATGTATTCAAACCTTGCTCCATATAGCTCAGTGGTTTAGCATTAGACTAATAAGCCAAAGTTGCTGGGTTTGATACTGTGTGGGCCAAAAATTAGCATTTGTTCCACAGTATGTTTTTGCTACATTAAGTTTTTAACAAGTGTTTTGAACTAGAAGGAAAAGTGCTTTATAAATACCGCATTATATCAAACAAAATAGTGATCTATCAAATGTTGATTTCACTCAAAATTTGAACATGTAACTTCATCGTCTTCATCTTTTTATTCAATATCATCACAATTGAAACCAGAATTTTAATTTTTTTTTGTTATCTTTTTAAATATTACATCTTTTATAGCCTATTCTTTCAAGCAATATCAGCCTTTATTACCACCAAAAAATCTTGTTACTTCTAATGGTTTCAGGCACTGTTAAAGTAGATCTGACAAATAATTATGAAGAAAATGAAACAATGTCTGAAAACAAAGAGCTACAGCCAGGAGGTATATGGTTTCCAAAGAACTGTAAATCTTGGCAAAGACTGGCTATCATAATTCCCTATAGAGATAGGTAGCCAAATGAAGTTTGAAGTTTATAATTATTAATAGATTCATAATCAATATTTTTTTATTGAAACCATATAGTTATTAATTTGAGACATTGTTAAAAATTTCAGAAGGGAACATTTATTAAGACTTTTGCACCGCCTGCATCCAATGCTACAACGACAAATGATTCATTACCAGATCTTTGTTATCGAACAAGTCTGTTTTTTTTCTGCATACGTATGAAAAAGTATATAATTTTTTAGTGTAAAAATTAAGAAGTTTCTAAAATTGTTTATAGACTGGGGTAGGAAAATTCAACAGAGGAAAACTGTTGAACATAGGAGTAGTTGAAGCTATAAAAGAAACAAAAAAGAAAAGAACAAACACAAAGATTTTTGGAGAAAAAGAAAATTTTGATTGCTTTCTCTTCCACGATGTAGACTTATTGCCCGAAGATGACCGCAACATCTACCACTGCACCTCACATGTTCACCACCTGATCACTGCCCTTGATGAGACCAGATATCAGTCTGTATCAATTTTCACTGATGTATCATCATCATCATTGTATCATCCTCCTCATCATCATCATTATCATCATTGTTTGTTATCGTCATAGTACTATTTCATGTGATTAGATGTACCATGAAGCTTTTCAAATCTATTGCATGAGGTTGGGTTGAGAAGTTTATGAGTGTCACCATGAGTTAAGTTGTGGTTTTGAGTCTGTTTGAAGTTTTTTTTAGATTTTATATAAATAACAAAAACAATAATATATTTGCTTGCAGCATTATGTACTACAATTACTTGGGAGGGGTTTTGTCTGTCAACAAAGATAATTATTTCCTGGTTAATTTATTTTTCTACTTTGAATGTAAATAGTTATTTTAAATATTTCTGTGTCAGACAAACGGACATTCAAACTCTTACTGGGGTTGGGGTAACGAGGATGACGATTACAATGCAAGGTGCTCATGCTTCACTCATCTGCTTAGCACTGCAAGACACCTCAATGCTATTTAAACTGCCCCTCAGGTCTCAAGAGGTAGGTCTTTTTCTTACCAGACCTTTGCAGCACATCGGGCGCTATAAGATGGTAAAGCATCAGAAGCTGTGGAGGGAGTCATCCAAGTTGGTAGTCGTGCAATAGTTGTGACCTATATAGTTGCGTTTAAATTCCTAAAGATGGGGATATCAAAATGCTGATGATGAGGATGATGATGGTATAGTATATCGATAGATTTTACGTTTAAAAGTTTTTTATTCTAATGCTATTGTTTTTAGCAACGACATGTTTTTGAGTTGGAAAATCCGATGGCAAAATGATGGTGTGGGGCAATTGGTTGAAGTGAAGAATATGACTGTTATTGGGGATGAAGTGCACAACAAAACAGTGAATAACAACAATGCTTACAAAGTCGATGAGATTGTTCTCAAACCTCTCTACACTCATATCAAGTAGCATTTGATCAATTTATGATATGAATAGAAATAAAGTAATAATGCAAATTTGTAAAGCGCTTCACTGAAACGTAAATTTTGAAGATCTTATAAATTTCAAGAGTTGATGCTGGCAAGGAGCCGAAAGAAATTCCAAAAATAGATGACAGTGTACCGAGAGTGTCTATGTGGTGGTGAGTGACTATTGTTTTCTAGATCAATCTTTTTATAACGTCACCAGATAATGGTTGTTTTCAGGAAAAGCTTAGAGGATTAAGCTAAATAAATACTTATTCTTTTTTATATCAATAATAAACAATTATTTTACGTCGATTTATGCAAAAATTTTATTATATTATTGATCAAAAAAACAGCATTACTTAAATTAGCTAATGTTTTATGATAAGACTAAACTTATCGAAAATTATAGCTGTTTTTTGCTCAATATGTTTACTAAAATTCTTTTTTAAATCGATGTGAAATAATTGTTGAATATTATTTATAAGTACATCAAGATGTCTCTAAAAAGTTATATCAATAACTCTAAATCGTAAATTCACTAGATAAAGAAATCGATTATTTCTTAAGAAACGAGGCATTTCACTTCATGGAATGTTTCTCAATTATGAGAAAATATTTTTATAAGAGTATTGTTTTTATATTCAATAATTTCAATGACGGTTCCATATTGGGTGTAATGGAAAATTGTAATTGGGTTGATGTGCGATAAGCGCTGATTAACTGCGACAGTAATTAATACAGTGGGGTTTTCATTATTGTTGTTATTGTTTTAGCCTTTAGTCACCACACTATACCAACAATTAAAATTCCTCAGGTTTCTCAACTATTACTTTCCATAGTATTCCAAAAAAACATTGTTTTTCGTTAATTAGTTTTATCGCAGTTTTGATATTCATTGGTTTATGAGATGCTTTTGAAATTTTTTAATCCAATAATTTTAGAGGTAAGATAACCATGAAGATGTCTTTAACTTTCCTTATTTGTAATTGTTCATCACTACCTTTGATCATGTAAAAATGTAATTTTTTGAAATTTAAAACTTCCATTTATTTTTGAATCGAATAAAATACTAAATATTATTTTAATATAAATAATTATAATAAAAATATATAATTAAATTATGAAAGAAGAAAAACTTCAATAAATCAGTCAGGAAATGTGAATGACTGAAATTTTGATTGTAGAAAATCATCGTTTTCACGATTATTTTGAGGATCGAATTGTGAGACATAGAGTGTTGAATCCTTAGACCTCTTCAGGGACTTCTTTGAAGGAACCCTCTTCATTGAGTCTTGCCCTGTGGTCGTTTCATTTGTATACAATAATGTTTCAAGCCTTTATAGTTATGCTTACGACTCGAAATTTTATAGAATTAAATATATCATTATATTTTTAAAAAATAGAAATAAAATGGTAGAGTTTAAGAATTCGAAATTTTCCGATTGAATTTGTGCTTGTTAAATCTCTCACCGACATGAGCTCCTATAACGTTGGTTTTTTTGAGAAGTTTTTGAAATGTATTTGGAAGCACTGTTATGCAGTTCCTTGAAATGTTTAATTCTTTGAGAGACGCCATTTTGACTAGGGTTTCTGGTAGAGTTGCTACGTAATTGTCACTAATCTGCATTTGTAATATTTATTTCATTGTTTTTGTATCATTGAAGACTTTAGCAATAAATTTAAAGTAATTACATTTAACGTGTGTAGATTTTTCATTTTGTTGATTTCATTGGGCATACTATTGATGTTATTGTTTGACAGATCTAACTCGCGTAAAATATGCAGGCAAGCAAAGTCATCTTTGAAGCTATAAAGTTGGTTGTCTGACAGATTCATTTTGGTAATTCCTGCCATGGCATCGAAGTTCTCTTTCACGAAATCTGTCAAGAGGTTGAAAGAGAGGTCTAAGTATTGCAGGTTCCTGGCATCACCCCACGCTGTGAACATTATCTCTATCGAGTTGTGAGACAAATCGAGGTATCTGAGGTTCGATAATTTAGTGAAGTCGTTTGGGATCATTTCGATCTCGTTGTAAGAGGCGTCTATGTAAATCATATTGCTCATTTTGCCCAGACCTGCGCAACATTTCAAGCTTTACAATATTTAGTGGGTCCAAAATCATTCAAAATATAGATATTAAACAAGGGTGAAAATATAAGAAAAAAAAAACCCTTTCTAAAATAACTCAAAAAAATATAGGGATAATTTTTGTATCTCACCCATGATATTGAATATTTCATTGTGCGATATTATGAAATACATCATATTCTTTAACTTGTATATTTCTATAGGCAATTCTTTGAGCTCATTGTAGGACAGGTCCAAATATGTCAAACCTGATGGAATATTCAATGGGTTGTGATGAAGATTCTGGTGTAATGAAGCTTTTATAAGTTTCTGCTTAACTGTTTGAACATTTTTTTTTGATTCTCATTGTTTTTTTCCAAATATATTTTAATATTAACATTGAATTTGTTAAGTGCCCAGTGAGGTTTACTTAATAAGCTTTTAATTGTAATACATTATCAAAAAATATTTTTAGTATTGAATAAATTTGAATATTTTTCTTATAATTATTAAGGCTTGTTGCATATACTGGTGCGTAGGGCAGAAAAAAATGTTTCCACGCAATCATAATATTTTCATTTCATTTATTTAAGCTTTTAGTAAGATTTAGTTAATGGATTTTAAAATTTTGAGTTTTATAACCATTTACCTTTAATATATAGGATGGTGTCTGGGATGTTGTTCAGTCCTACGTTGATGAGCTCCAACTTCGTCATGTATTTGGCTATGTCAAAATTTCCTAGGGCTCCTATTACGTTGAAACTCGAGATGAAGAATGGATTGTTTGATAGGTTCACTTCAAGCAAGGTCTCTTTCGGCACTGACATTCTTGTCGATTTAATTCGTCTTCATAATATTTCCCCATAAAATTGATAGATTGTTCATGAAGATAAAAATTGATATTGAACAAAAGTGAAGCTTGAAATATGCTTACTTTGTTATCTCATTAGCCCCGGCACTCAAAACCTTCAACACATACAAAGCCTCTATTTCTTTTGGGATTTCTGTGAACTTGTTGCCGTCTATGTACAAATACTCTATCGTTCGAAGCCTCGAGAACTTCTTGGTTAGTTCGCTTAATCTGTTGTTTGAAATGTCCAAAGTCACCAGGCATTGTTGCTTGCCGAGTCTGTTTGGCAAGCTTTCAATTTTGTTGTGTGACACGTATAAGTGTTTCAAAGCCACGCACAAACCTCAAAAATAAAACATGTAAAACAATCTCGATTTTGAAATGTGCTTAATTTATTCTGAGTAACTGTTGTTAAGTTGCTTGTATGATAATATTGAAGATACCGATATTTGGAGGAAGCCTCTTAAGTTGGTTGTGAGAGAGGTTGAGAGCGATAAGTGATTGCATAAGGTCGACTTTTTTTGGGAAGCTTGAGAGGTTGTTGTAACTCAAATCCAAATGCGTGCATCTTTCAAGGTTCACAAACTGATGGAGTTTTGAGGACAATTTTAATCCTTTTAGACATTCTTGGAGTGTCTTTAAAAACTTCATCATGTTTTAATGATTATCCATTGATGAAGATAAAATATATTCTTACATTTGAAACATCAGAGAGATTGTTGTGGGAAAGATCAATTTCTGCCAACCATTTTAAATCACAAAATGGCTTTGGAATTTGTTCAACATTGTTGTAAGAAAGGTCAAGTTTTGTGAGTCTTTTAAGCATTCCAAAAGACTCAGGTATTGCCGTGAGTAAGTTGTTTGAGAGGTTCAAAGAGTCCAGAGCATAGCCGATAATGCAGAAGTCATCTTGAATGAGCGATATGTTGTTATTGGAGACGTCCAGATGACGCAGGTATTTTGTAAGTCCAACTTTTGCTGGTAACTCTTTGAGTTTATTGAAGGACAGATCAAGCTTGGTGAGGCAAAGAAGGCGGTCGATGGTGGGAGGAAGTTTTTCGATGAGGTTGTTGGACAGCTGCATCTCGTGAAGCATACACGGTCTCACCTGGCCCATGTTATTGTTGGGTATTAATATGGTAATAATTCAAAGTTTATTTTTAATTTTGAAATACAATTTCGTGAGTTTTTTTAAAGCTAGTTGCATTTTGAAGTTACGGATTGCAATGTTTGATTCATTTCACGGTTCTATTTATGAAAGCTTCAAAAAAAATTAAATCGATTTAACATTTCATCATCTTTTCTATAAAACTCTCCAAACCTTCATGGAAGCAAGTGTTTTAATGCGGTTGTGGTCGGCTTTTAAAATCATGGGCCGCTTGTACATGTTTTTAGGAACTTTGCGGATCAAGTTATTTGACAAATCTACGAATTCTAAAGTTTTCGAGTTTCCTAGGCCATTGGGAATTTTTTTTATTCTATTTGACTGAGCTTCGAGTTTTATTAAGGGTGGTTTGTTCAGGGATTTCGGTAAAGCTTTGATGCGATTTTCTGAAAGATTCAAATATGTGAGTTCTTTGAATTTGCATACTGAATTGGGAACTTTTGAAATGTAATTGTGTCTCAAATCGAGAACTTGCAGTCGAGACATTACAGAAATTTTGTTAGGAATTTCAGTAAGCAGATTATTAGGGGCCTCTAAACGTCTAGCAATCCATCCTATTTCTTCGTTTGAAGTCATTTCTTTGGGCCATTTTTTCCATAGAACAGTGTTGAAGCAAATATCAGCTCCAGGTTCTTGCTTTCTCTCAATGAGGTATGTTCTAACCATTATGAAACGTTTCAGTTGAGGCACCAGGGCGCAGATTTTGCTGCCTGGCCCCATGACTGGTATGTGCTTCTCTTTAGTTAACATTTTGTCCCTTTTCTAGTTTGCCAATTTAGAAAAGTTTCATTCTTGGTCGTTGAAAATTAAGTAAAAACAAAATTTAAAAATATTCTTTTTCAATTAATGTAAAACAATTTCATAAATAGTTTTTCAATCATGTAAAACTGAATCAAAATTCGTGTCTATTAACTTTATTTTTATTTAAAAGCTGACGTTTTGCGCATTTAGTTTTAAACATTTGGAATGATCACTCTAAAATTTTACTCATTGGAGTCCTACTTATATTTAATTTCGATTTTTGATAATTTCATTCAAATATTGAAGAATTTACTTCGAATGAACAAAGCATCGATTCCATTTTTAGGCTAAGATGGCTTATTTGGATAACAAAACTGGAGTTCATGGGCTCCAATCTCAGGCTAAACATTATCTCAGTCGATTGTCTTAAAGATGAAAAACTATATTCATCCAAAAAATCATTGAATTACAATATTTTAAAGTTTTTACATTGAAATCAATTAATTTATAATTCAATTTATAAAAACATTAGATTTTGAAATAAAACAGTAGGTTTTCTGTGATAATTGATGTTAATTCATGGTCTTCCAACCAGCCTTACTATTTAGACATCCTAATTGAGATATTTGAGGTAAAATATTCTGAAAAAACTATCGTTTTTAACCACTCGACAATTTAAGGATAAAAATTGAATATTATTTCTAAAATCGAATAAACACGAAATTCACTCTATTTAAATAACTATAAAATTTTTATGACATGAAGTTTTAATAAAATTATGAAAGATTCAAGAAGCATTGATCAAAAACACATACCTTTAATAATCGCATACCAAATTTATTTAGGTAGAAACAATACAGATTATAGAACCAAAAAAGAATTGTTCTAGCATGAACTTCAAGTAGTTATTCAAAACCTCTCACGACCATATATAAACTGGCCTTACAAGCGTTCATGTAGGCCATACTGAATCATAAAAGCTATTGTAGCTAATGGTTTTTTAATTTTTTGAATTTTTTTTTTAAGAGCACAACTGACGTTTTGATGGGGTCTCAAGTAAGCTTTATAATTGACATCTTTTCAAATTTTTAAATAAAATTCGTTAGGCTTATCTAACTTGTTTGAGGTTTTATTTTGAATTTTAAACTAATTTTTAATTAAACCTGATCAAACCACATCTTGAAAAGATCTTCCCTGACCCTTCTCTGCAGAACAAGCACCCACGCAGAGCATTTTTAATCATAACAAACAACTTTTTTGATTCTTTGGGCTTTTATGGAATGAAAGGTTTTCGATGTTTCTTGTAATTTTTTTTGAAAAAAACATTTAGTCATAAAAAGCAATGATTTTAGAGGCTCTAAAAAGTAAAGGTTCAACTTTATTTTAGCTTCCCTCTAAAATTGGTGCCAATTATTCAGCTATTGTTATCTTCTACTTATGGAAGGAGTTGAATGTAAGTAAAGCTAACTCTGCTTCAATGTACCATCTCTTCTCCATAGTCAACTTCGGAACAGCTATTTTTGGAGCAACTTTTGGAGATGGAAAACTAGGCAAAATGAGGTTGATTTGTTTTAGTTGGCATTCAATTTTTGCTTTAAATACGCAAACATTTTTTAAACCATATGAATGTATGAAAAGTACAGTAAGCAATTAAATTTGCATCATTATCAAATGCCAGGACAATAATGCTTGCTTACATCATATACATTGGAGGATTAGCTCTTCTCATCTTATCAACCATACCTTTGCTACATTCGCGTCCTGGGTAGAAAACTTAAAACAAAAAATTTAAGCAATATAAAATTTTTTTAGAATTCATAGTAAATGAATTCTCACACATCCAACCTTCATCTTACGGCATCAACAGCTGGCTGACCTACGTTTCGTTGTTCATGGCATCATTTGGCTCCGGATGCATTAGACCCAACATGTACGCTATAGGAGGCGACCAGTACAACGACCATCAAGTATGTCTTTTTATCGTTCATTGTGGTATTAATTATTATGTTCTATGTATATTTTTGATAAAAGTTTAGTAATTTGATCATTATTCTTTATTTTTTAAAATAATCTTCAAAACATTCTAAAACAGAGTGAGTTGCAAGGCCGCTTTTTCTCCACATTCTACCTCATCACGAACATCGGGATGTTATGTGCTGCTGGCATCCCATATCTCAAAGGTACTCATTTTATATTTTTACCATTTCAACTTATTCGTTATAAAGCTCACATAGATTAGTTGGGATTTCTTATCAGCCATGGCTGAGTAACAGCTTGAGCTCTCTAACTGCTTCCATAGCATTATAAAACTAAAAATAAGTTTGCTTTTTGAATAAATTAGCTTTATTGAAACAACTGACCTTCTCAAGAAAGCGTGTACTGCTTCGAAAACCAGTGTTACACTTTATGTTTTGGTCTCCTAGGTGCTTCATCCACTGTAGGCGCAGGTACCTCAACACCCACCAACTTCAAAATCAATTAACAATTTAAATTATTTCTCATAAAAGTGGTTTTTTTCTTGGGGTCTAAAAAGTACATAAAACACAAATTTTCTCGCAACATGATCGTTCAAACTGCCGGATGTATATGGGTGAGATTATAGAATTTAGGATTCTAAGTTTAGTTAAAGCTTTATATAAAATACTTTATATAAAATACTATTATAATATTAATAAATATTATAATAACAAACTTTATATAAAATTAAAGATATACTTCCATTCATTGCTTACAGTTTACATTATTTTCATAAAGCTGGCGTGGAAAAAAATATTAACGGAAAGAAGGGTGGAGAAAAAACATAGGAAACATTGGCTGTATGCCGCAAGTCCAGAATATGAGGTAGGATATGTGAACAATTTTTACAGTTTTTTTATACCTATTCGGAATAGCTCATAAGTAATAATAGTGAATGAAAATTTAATAATAAAGTTTAAATTTTTTTCTTGAACACAGTTTTTTATTGAATTTACAGGAGCAAACAATACGAGACATAATGCAGGCACTGAATATCGCTTTTCTTTACTTGCCTCTTCCCTTCTTTTGGGCCGTTTTTGAGTTGCAGGTAATTTTATTATTTTCAAGTACACATAATGATAAAAAAATAACATGAAATGTTCACTAACTTCATCAAAACAAATGCATAATACTTGTGCACATGACAGTATTCAAAATGGACGTTCCAGGCTCAACAAATGAATGGAGATTTGGTGGGTTGTTCTTTTTTTAAATTTTATTGAATATTTTCGAATGAAAATACTTAGTTCCATGAATTTAGTATGTATTTTTTGTTAAAATCCAATAAAGCATTCAACACTTTCATACAGGGGTTCGTATTTCTCTACCCAGAAATGATCATAGTGAGTCGTGTGATGAATCTGAATGAAATAATATACATAAGCAATATTACTTAAAGTTATAACTATGTTTCAAAGTTTCTGAACCCAATCTTCATCATGGCAATGATCCCCTTCTTTGACTATGTTTTTGCTCCCTTCTTCAAAGCGCGTGGCCTTCCCATCAAGTTCACAACACCAATAACAAAATAACAAGAATAACAGTTCAATTAAAAATAAAAATTATAACATAAATACTCAGTTGGAATTTAATATATTTAAATACGTTTTTAGTTTTTCATAGTTGAATAGTTTTATTGAAAATTTACAGTAACTTGCAAAAACTTACTGCTGGGATCTTTTTGGCTGGTCTTTCTTGCCTCATTTCAGCTGCTCTACAACTTCACATCGATGTTATTGACACTTTATTATTTTAAATCTCACTAAAACCTGCTCATTTGTGTTTAATTCAAATTAAATAATACAAAATATATACATTGAAAATAAATCTAATTAGAAATACTACGAAAGACTGATTGATTGAAGTCTTATAAATTGAGATCATCTGTATTATCATTACAGGCGGGTCAGCCTCTTAATATAAAAAACAACCTGACAAAGGTTTTTATTAGTTTATCAATTTTTCAAGTATTTTAATAAAGTTTTAAGCAGCAAAAATACCTTCTTTATGATTTTTAGTCCATAACTAAAACTTCGACAATTTAAAAAGAATCTTTATAACTTCTAAAAAAACTTTATTTTTTTTAAAGAGTGTATAATATGTTTTTCTTCCACAAAAATAAATCAAATTTTCAATCGATTTTTTTTTCAATGGCATATTAACTTGCTCACAACTTGCACAACAGCTTCAGCTGATTAACACTCTGTCCACCGAAACTTCATGCCAGCTCCAAAACCATTCCGCCTTCCCCATCACTGCCCACCAAGTCTGTTATCAATAAGTCTATTTTGATATGTCTTTATTCATTATTATTACAAACTTTTAATCAAAGTCTTATCCAAACACTGGTTAATTTTTAAAAATTTCTTTTAACCACAGTCTACCAAGTATTTGGAGTTACCTTCTGGTTCTCTAGAAGTGATTTGCAACCATAGTGACTCCCACATTTCCCACACATCATTCCACTTTGAAGGAGGTTCAGCCCAGCAATTGTTTCTGATTTCTGGCGATAGTTTCGTATTGGTAAGATAAGTTAATCATCATTAATTTAAAAGTAAGAATGAATAAATATATAAAATAAACAGAATCAAAACTCGCGCCTACTTATTTTTTATACTCCTTATTTTCACCATAGAAAAAGCAGAAGAGGTTGAAACTTCTGGACAAAGGAGAATCAAGTGTGAGGTACCATTGTAGAGTTAACTTGCTTCCATCAACCCCCATTACCCACCATATTGAATATGTTGATCTGGGGCAATAAATGATGGAAATTAGCATGATCTATAGAAGCATTCAGATCATTATGTAATTTTTCAATTATATCAACTGTATTTTTGAAATAAAGAAAAATTCATACTAATTTTTATTTTTCATATCTTGATGTATATTCAATGAATAAGGATATCATAAGACTTTAATGACTATAATTTTAAGTTTTTTGGTCGTATTTCCATTTAACTTTGGAATGATTTTTAAAATTTTTTCATATATTTTTATATAAATGCTCAAAAATTAATTAACATTCTAATCTTGAACATTTGTCGGCCCGTATAGCTCAAAGGTAAAGCATTAGATTAATTATCAAAAGTTACCGGGTTCAATCCCGCGTGAGCCGGCAATTAGCACCTGTTCCACGGTGTGTATTCGCTACATTAAATTTGTTGCAAGCTCTTTGATCAAGAAGGAAAAGTGCTTTATAATACCCCATTACATTCGATGCAGAGTCTTCAATGCTCTGCCTCAAAGTGTTGATGTGCGCTTTACCTCGTTGGAGTCTGGTGTGGTTCAACATGTGGGTGAAGTTCGTGCTTTTTCATTGTCCCAGCATTTGACATTAGAAGCATTCAAGTAAGTTGAGAGTAATTTATATATGTAGATGAAATTGTCTGATTTGTTAAGTTATAAGGCATCAAGTTAACCTACTTTAGCTTGTACAACCTTTTATATCTTTGACAAAAAAATATTTTTTATAATTTTTGTTTTTCGAGTAATAACTTCACTTGGTATTTATTTTTCCAAGCTACAAAGTGGAATATAACATTTCAAACGACTGTGACTCCATCCACGTTTCACCCTTCTCCACCAAGAATGGCGCGGTGTCTACCATCGTGCTTTCCAATGCAACGCACTTCAAAGTGATTCTTCAAGTTTTACATAGATAAGCATTTAATAATATAAACTGAACACAGCAAAAATTTGTGATAGTTTTTTTGACTCATGTTTTAACAAAGTATAGCGCAAAATCAAACATTGAACCAGATTAAAAGCCTGCCATCCAAACTTGGTCTAAATGTGTTATGAAACTAAACCACCAAAAGTTAAACACAAAACTAACACGAGACTTCAACATACCGCAGACAACGGTGCACAGAGAACTAGAAGGATGGTCTGTTTCAGTACTGCTTCAAATTCCGCAGTACTTGGTGGTCACTGTGGCTGAGTGTGTTTTCGCCACCGCAGGCATTGACTTTGCTTACTCTCAAGTTTGTAGTGTTGTTGATTTGCTTGGAGTTTTCATAGTCCAGCTCAGTTTGATGAAAATTATATTTCCATATTCATTGTGTCTAAGTAGTATTTTTAAAAATATTTTGGTAAAATTCCAAAAAGTAGTCTTCACATCTATTACACACAAAACTAAAACATAAATCAAAAAAAATATCTAACCTAAAAACAATTTTCAACTTTATGAAATTTCACGAGGCTTTTGGTAATATGAACTAAAATTAGCGAATGATGTATGTTCCCAATAAAAGGCCCCTAAAAACATGAAAAGCCTGATGAGTGCATGTTGGTTGTTGACGCTGTGTGGGGGTAACGCCATAATCATCCTCATCACACTGCTCTCCACCCAGACTATTGAGCAGGTTGGAGATTATGGTAAAATCTGATTGTAGTACGCAGTGGTACATTTGATTTTGCACAATATTACTTTTAAATAAACATTTAGAGTTACATTTTTGAAATAATTTGACAAGTTAGCTATAACAGAAAATTTAAATATTTATTGAATACTTTTGTTGATCAAACTTGAAAATTAGTTGTTAACTCTACTGTAAAGTAAATATTATCTAATTAATAATTAATTTTTTGGTTTTGAATTTATTGAATTTTCAAACGTCCCAGGCAACAGAGCTTTTTGTGTTCACTGCGATCACATTCTTCATGATGATTATCTTCGCAATCATGGCCAAAAATTACAAGAAAATTAGAAGTAATAGAAGAACTTTCAGTCAAATTTGTATCGTAGAACAAAATGGCGACAAGAGTTTCATGGAGGAAGGAGTAAATGAAAATGATTATGAGGTCATCACCTCAAACGTCATACCGTATGAGTTAATCAAAATATCTGCACCAATCATCAAAAATCGTAGCGAAGGAAAGACTATATATTCAGACGACCAAAGGGTGCGTGTCGGGCAAGTTTCAAAAGGTTTTGAGAACTTTGAGTCAAGTTTCGGCATAAAGAATGAAAATGAAATTTTGTCAACTTCTTTATAATTTTTATCGTTATTTTATTAAATAATTTTATTGATAAAATATATAGCGGAATTGAGAGAAAATTCTTAGTCCAAAAAATTTCACTCTTGTGCGTTGTCACTCGATTAAAGTTCGCTTTTTCGACAGTTTAAAGGTTATGAAAAATGTATTCATATATATAATTATTCAAATATTTTATTTGTAAAAATACTCTTGACAATATTCTTCACGACAAATAAGTTATTACAAACTTTCAAAACAGAAATTATTCGTAATATTAGAGAACAAAGTTATATGTGGTTTGGATAAATAGTTAATATACACGCTAAATTCGAGTTATATTTTGATATGAATTAAACTTGAGAACATAAAAGTGAAAAAATGTGCAAAAAATATAATTTTAAAAAAGCCTCAATCAAAAATTCAACCGACTTTTCATTTAAAAATGAATCGTTATATATTTCAAGCTGACGTTTGTTTATTCAGACGAGTTGACACAATGACAAAGTGAAAAACAAGCATTGTCAAAGTGTAATTATCAAAGAGCTCATCTAGTTACATCACATAAACTTTGCTTTTCAATCTTGAACAATCAAAAATTAAAAAAATCATTCAAAAAAATAAATTAAAATTTCAAGCGTGCCAAGTACTACTATTAATTAACTTGATGTTGCTTCAAAGAGCTGAAATAATTTGCCACATCTGAGTGATTGAAAAAGATAGCATCGTCCAAGGCGGTCCGATTCCATCTATCTTTTTTACCAACCTCACATCCGCATCTTTCCACCAAAAACTTCACGCAGTCCAGATGTCCTTCAGCTGCCGCAATGTGCAAAGCTGTTCTGTTGTCATAATCTGCCGAGTTCATACCTGCACCATGTAAAGCTAGTGTTCTCAATTCCATGAAGTTTCCTGTTTTTGCGGCGGAACAAAGAACTCCTATACTGTTGGCGGTGTGGTCGAATTTTTTTATCCGAGGGTCAATTTTTTGGTCGGCTCTGATCAAACTGTCATAATGGTGGAAGTTGAAAATGTTGACCAATTCTTCACAAAAATGAACTCCTTTGCATGAGTTACCGATAGAATCGATCAAAGGAGACCACAGACAAACGCCCATAACGTTTGGAACAATCATAATGATACAACCCGATACAGCCGACTTGGCTGGCAGACCAACCTTAAAGGAAAAGTTTCCCGAATAATCGTACATTCCACAAGAATGCATCAAAACTAGAGTGTTCCTCACTGCACTCTGATTTAGAATCTGGTTTTTAGTGAGAGGACAGTACCCTCCATTGGCGAGGGTGCTAGCGATTACTGCTCCTGAATTAACAGTTATTTCAACGGAACAGTTCATAAAATATAGATCTAAAGTATGCTCCAGATCACTTTTTGGTGGGAAGCATTCATGTTCTTTGAGATAATATCCTAAAGCTAGATTTCTATTGGCAGTAGCTTTTTCAGAAAGATAAACTGAGTTGTTGAAACTGACAAAGTCACCGCCAGCCATTTGACTATACTTTCTTTGCACAAACTCGAACCTGAAATATCAAAGCAGCTGTTTATAATTGTGTCTTTACACTTTTCTACTAAAATTGGAAAAGGTTTCACATTATGGATCTTATTTATACCTTTGTCCCATGTCAAGCTCAGGTTTGATCATTGATGAGACAACCATAGCACCAATGTTGATCATGGGGTTGTGAGGTCGATTATCTGAACTCAGTTTGATAGAGTTGAAAGACTCTCCACTCGGCTCACAACCAACATACTTATGCACAAAATCACTTCCTAATTCATTGACAGCCAAGGCATAAAGCAAAGGTTTTGAAGCTGACTGCATGGTGAAAGGTTCCTGCAACATTCAATGTTGTTTCAGGGTTCAATGAGAATCAATTATGATAACAACAATGAACTACAAAGTATATATATAAATTTAAGTTGACACTAACTTTGAAATCACCTGCGCTGAAGCGTTGGCCATCAACAGTACATATGGACACAGCCCACAAGTCGGGACAGACCTTCGCTAGCTGAGGTATGTACATAGCGGGCTTGCCACCTTTGATGCTTTTGCATGACTCAAAGAGGGTTTTTATTATAGATGTAAATTTTTCAAACTCGGGTATAATCATATCTTTAGCAAAAACTTTTTTGAGTAGGTTTGGACATCTGTTAGCCACCGAGATGAAAGCTTCTTTTGAAAGAGCTTCTTCTGAAAACCTTTTAAACTTTGAGTCTTCTCCCACCTGGTTTTCTATTTCTTCTAATATATCTACCAATCTTGGATCTGTGTTCCACAATCCAATATCTTGAAAAGCCTTCGGTGACAAATATATTTAATTTATTACCATAACGTCATATATATTTAAATATAAAATTTGCATTAGCTTTTCAAATGTTGTTAAAAGTGTGAACCTTGAGAATTCTTTTAACGGGCACATAACCATTGTCGTCCTTCAATATATGGTACAAGTGCTTGTGAAAGTCTGCATTCGAGTGGCTGTACCTTTTAGCCGCAAAAATACCACTTGGCCTACACTGGACAATCGAATTAAAATAAAATTATTTCGTTCTTTCTTGACTGTTTCTAAGCTACACATAAAAATTTTTTGGCTAATAAGATAAAAAACCAAAAAAAGTTGAAATTTGGGGAATCACATAAATCTTTATTAAAAAACCTATTTGAAACTCGAATCATAATTGCTTACACTAGGTTTTTCAAACCCCTTAAATTTATAGGCCTTTCATAAATAAATTAACTCAGTTCATCTTTGATCTTTCGTTTGCTTTCAAAAACATGCATTCTTTTATAAAACTATTTCAAAGATTCAACCTTAACTCCGTTACTGTCTCGAATTAAAATTTTTTGACAGACGTTTCAAGATTATTGTTTAGTAGGTAGTACATGAAAAGGTTAATTTGATGAATTAAAAGCTATGCATTTCTAAGAGTGATTTCCTCCAATTTTTTCTAATTTCATTTTTTTTTCTTTCATCTTCAGATAATTTTTTAAATTGAAACTAGTGTTTGTTGATGTCTAAACGACAATTCAGTTGAGAATGCCAAGATTCTTTAAAACTCATAACTTATAAATGTTTGATTCACCTTATGAATAACTCATCTTTGAACTGATTAAAACAATTTTTTTTGAATGAAGATCAAAATTTTATAAAAGCTAACAAAGTGATGATATTTGAACAATTATTAGGTTATTGGTTAGCCTAAATAACTCCCAAATCTTTTTTTTTTCAGTTTGTTTTTTCAGTTTTTAAATATCGCTTTTTATCATTAGTTTTTATTGAAAAAAAAAGGATAACAAGTGTGATATTTATGGGTTTAAATACAAACACCGGCTTAAAAATGAGCACAAATATATAGATGATGTCAGGGTTTTCATAGGTGCTGAGGTTTGAGTAAGTTAGTGAACCTTGAAAAATAAGTTCGTGGTTCAATGCAATAACCTAAAAGTACATTTTTTACTATAGAAGTAAATTTAATTATTCTATATATAAATTCTAAAACCTCGAAATATATAAATTAAAATTATATTTAAACTTCAAGCGATTTAAATTCGCTTAAAAGCATTCAATAAAATTTTTCACTACTTGGAAACGTATGACCTTGATAAATCATCCATGAAAACTCACATTCAACAAGAAGTTCGGTCTTTTATTATTTTTTGCCACAAGTCTGAATGTTCTTTTGGGCGATGTCGGGTGAGAAGACTGGTGTGGAATAGACAAATGAAACAAGCCTTGGCAGTTTTTGTTGCAAGCGACTTCAGTAAAAAACAACTTTTGAACTTTTCCTATAATGTTCATGACTTTCATAAAAATCTGATTGATTTTGAGATTCGTCGTGTGCGAATGTTTGATAGATATTAATGGTGCAAGAGTATATATATATATATATATATATATATATATATATATGTATAGAAGGCCTTCAAAAGCTCTGAATGGATTCCACCCTTTGACTATTTAAAGTAGTTCAAGCTCCATTGTTTTCTCTTGTTTTTATTTACTACTGCATTATTTACAGTTACAAACTGATTTTGAATTCAGTCCAGAGTTGTTGGAATGTGGGTTTTGTGTCAAGCCTATGGTTTTGTGAAATAGTTTGTGAGATAGGTTCATTCATAAATTTAAAAAACAATCCTTGCAGAGATTTTTTTCTGAAGTGTTCAAGAAGGTTTTTGCTTTGACATGATTATTTTCTAAGCAGTTCAAAACGATCAAAAGTCCTTCTTTGCAATAATGAGCACTTTCAGCGATAAAACTCCTTCCAAGACGTTTTACAACCCACGCAGTTATCCAACTGAATCTTTCCTTTCACCGTTGGTTTAGTTTGCACAAATATTTGGACTCATTATGCAAATTATTTCGCCAACCTATGTAGTGCTCATGCGATGGTTTTGAGACATTTGTTGAGCAAACCAAGGTCTCAGAATGCTTCGTGATGTACATTACATTCTAAACAGTTTTTTAACGTTCAAAATTAACTAAAAACTTTTTCATTAGTTCGTTATACTGATTTCCCATGTTCAAATCTTCATTTAAACAAAACCGATGGTGAGTTTGAACAAGCACTTCACGCTTTCGATAGAAAAAGAAGTGTGTTTTTCACTGACCAATAAGAGTGAAGCAGATTTAGACAAGGTATTTAAAATTTTCTGTTTCTAGCGCTAAGTAAGCATTTAAATGGTATCATTTATTTAAAAATAAAACTAGCAAAACCAAAAAAACTTTTCTAGCGGGTGAAATAAAAAATTAGAAAGATCCTGTCAAAATCTGCTTCAATCTATTTGTCAGTGAAAAACACACTTTCTTTTCTATTGAAAGCCTGAACTTTCACTAAAGAAGTTCCAAACTGCAAAAAAATGTTTTATATAGACCAATCATAGGCTTTGAAAAATTTTAGTTTTTTTTCTTGAAAATATTTAAGTATCATAATGTTTAAATATTCACGGATTGTACAAAAAGCTTTGTTAGTTGATGAATGCTAGTTTTTTTTTCATAAAACTTCTAAAAATGATTATTTCAGTACTTTTACAATTTCTTTGGAGTTCTATGATTGGTTCATAAGCTATAGGCTCGCTGTTTATACTTTTTTGCCTGATCGCGAAGTGCCTGTAAACTTCCACTGTGAGTTTGAAAAGAGCAACACTCATAATAACGTAGCGCAATCTGAATGACTTAACAGTAAAAAATCAAAATTGGCCTTAATCGAGTGAAATTGTTTGCAAAACTTTTTGTAGCAGTTGACAT
This sequence comes from Pterobdella sp. o SKG-2022, assembly GCA_964035795.1. Classification (NCBI taxonomy): domain Eukaryota; kingdom Metazoa; phylum Annelida; class Clitellata; order Hirudinida; family Piscicolidae; genus Pterobdella; species Pterobdella occidentalis. The sequence continues at coordinate 4,078,534 of OZ038322.1, forward strand.
TTTCATTATGATTAGTATTTGTGATTTAATTTTACAAAAAACTTCGTATTTTATTTGAAAGAAGATAACTTTTTGATTTATAAAATGAGGAGGCAAATTTTGTTTCAATTTTGAAGAAGAGTGAAGTGATGAAGGAGATATTTCATGAGTAAAAAACTCTTAATCAATTCATTTGGAAAAAATGAATATGGTAATTTTTAAAATCCAATATAATCCAATATAAAATCAATTGCAAGTTTAGTGAACCCAATATTTCGGAATACGAAATTAAATTATACAAATTTTTTTACAACAACCTCAATGATAATGGAAAAATTATTTTTAAAATCAGTTAAAAATTTTGTACGTAAACTTTTCCAGGCCAAGTGGCTATGATTAGTTTCGGCACTGTGGATGACTGTTGAAGAAAAAAGTTGAACGACTAAAGCTTTTCAAAGCTTTAATAATTTTTTTTGGCTTTTTTGAACCTGTATTTAAAGAATTATTTTTTATAAAAACCCAAAACAAGAGATTAAAATGCAAAAGGCAGTTCAGCACAAAAGCCGTTCAAGCCACCTCAACTCACCATATAAGCAGACTATAGCATCGACATCATCAGGCACCAGCTTAAAGTTTCTTTCAACGCCGGACACCAGGGCTCTCATCACCGACATATATGCATTCGAGTGACCCAGGCCCAACACATGACCTATTTCGTGGGTGGCTACTTGTCGCAGTGATGGGCCTTTGGGTGTTCCGTGGGGTTTATGGGGTTTGAGTTTACATTTCGAGTGTGTGATGAAAAGGGAAACGTTCTACGTTTCAATAGTAATAGAATTATTTTATGCTGAACACATTGGAACAATATTTGTCAAAAATCACTTTTGAAACTATACTTTGAAGACTTTTCAACAATATAAGACTAGTCAACCCCATTGCTTATTTCACATTTCAATGCCCAACTATTCAAAGTTTATATAATTAATAATCACATAGAATAAGTTCCCACTTAAATTAATGATGGGATAAAAAAAGTTGATTCCGTTCGTCAATACTCGACATACAAGCCACTGAGGCACCTACCGACAAATAGGCTGCGAGAAGAGGCCCAATACTGGTGATTGTTGAAGTGAATCACCCCCTCTCTGGGACCAGATGCGTGAGCTAGTGTTGAAAAGCTGAAGTCAAAGCCATCAGAGTGCATGGCTGGGTTGAAGGTTATGTAGATGTCTGCCTTATGGTCCACTCTTGTCACCTCCAAGTTTGAAACCTCCGTCCAGTCCTTTTAAGTCAAGGGTGAATGTTTCAATGGTTTTCTTTTGATTTTTTTATTACGAATGATTAGACATGCCACCTTGAAAGAACGTTCGATTTCGTTTTGGAGGATGCTGATGTTTTGGAGGTCGTGGGTGGTTGAAGGGCGGTTGAGAATGTTGTATGTGAGGTTGTTTTTGCTCCATTTTTCTGCAAAAATTTCCCAAATTTAACAAAATTAGTTTACTCTTTAGAGACAATTTTTGTATTTTTAAACACTAGCTTTTCGAAAATTTCACCTCAATTTATGAAGTTTTTAAGACATTTATTAACAATGAAACACCCATAATTTTCAAGAAGTTCAGCTTTATTATAAGACATTAGCGAAAACTTGATTATTTTTATATAGTTATAAATGATATTGTTAGTTATTTTAAATTTAAAATATTGCAACCGATAATCGTGAATCTTTTCCTTCTATCCTGTTCTTTGCCTTTCTCAAAATTGCAGTAAAAAACATTTCCGATTTTCTCAATTGAACTGCCAAGAGAAACATCCAAAGAGGGAAGCGGAAAAGAGTTCAAAGTAGTTGAAAACATCAAAAAAAACGTCAAAACTTCAAACATGTCAACTTCAAACTGAATTTCATCCGACTTAAAGAACATTCATCAGCGAAATTATTATTTTGTTGATTAGCAGTGCAGTTTTATTCGACAGTTTCTCAATTGTGATACTAATTTAAAATTCTGCATTATTTCACGCACACAATGGCAATTTTTATGTAAATTACCATTGATTTCCTTGAAAATCAATACGTTCTATTCTTATAAGGGAACTTTTAAGTTTTAATGAATTAAGCTTATAATCATGTAATTAATAGTTTTATTTGCGATTCGAGAGTGCTTGATAATACAAACCGTATTAGCATGTTACATGATATCATAACATTTCTCAACGTCTTTGCTCATTTAAAGGCTGAGTATCACTTCTATAATAAAACTTTTGTTGTTCGGACTATAATAATATTCGTTATTTGTTTGTTTGTTTGTTCGAACATTAAATACACGAAATATATTTATGATATTGATGAAATAGAATAGTTTGACACATTTGTATGAAAACAAACAGAGTCTTCAACAAAATCAAGAAAGTTTTCTTACGAACAATTTTGTGGCCATTCCAAAATATCATTTTATTCAGTTTTATTTTTTTGTCTGAAAACCACTGCTGTAAGATATTCTGTTATCGATGAGTCATTTTCTTTGAGAAAGTTGCATATAATAACCAAAAATATCTTAAAAATTTCGTTAAAAATTTAAATTTTTTTAAAAATCTCAATGTATCGAAAGAAAAATGCATTGGTGATTTTTTTACTTCTTTTTCAAACTTTCTTTAAAAAGTTAATATTATAGTTATCATTCCATAGTTCATTGTAGCACCTTATGCGTTCAAACAAGGGAATATCGGACTCGCAAACTCAAAAGGATCAAATTACCTTAAGATAATTAGTCTAATAGTTATTTTTGAGTTTTGAAGTTTTTATGGGATAAAACAGCACGCCAAATAAAAAGAAAATAATTATTTCGAATACTTGTGAAAACCAGCCTTGAACACGACAATTTTAGCGACCACGACTGATGTCTTCCGTCCACTATCTTTCTCGCCAACACATTCACATAACCACAAAAACCTATTATAAATTTACCATTTTTAATTATATAAAGATGATTCATAAAGGGTTGAGCAGAATACACAGTCAGTGGCAAGACGAGATAAGGATTTTTGAAAAGATTGGTATGTGGTTTACAAGGGAGTGAATTAACTTTAAAATACATAATGCGTTGAATAATGTATGCTTTCATACATATGCTCAATTGATTAATAAGTATTAAGCCATCTAATTCATGCTGTCTTATCGTTTCAAAACGCCACAAACAAACGCGGGACGGCAGTAAACAAGCGAGAGTTTATAGAGCGGATTCATTATATATATATTCAAACACATCATATAAAACACTCCGTAAACTTAAACTTTCGAAAAGCTATTTATTGAAAAAATATTTGAAATTCGTCCACGAGTAAAAGTGAATGAAAATTTGTTGAGATGAAATTTAAAAATGTTAACAAAGATTTTGATAATGTTTTAAATGAAAAAATCACGTTATAATGAATAAAAAAATAGGATAAATTTTCGAAAACGTTTGGAAAATTTGAATTCACAAAATATAAAACGAAAAATAAACATGGCAAAACTTTATTAACACTAACACTCTTACTTCAAACTAGGGAACCCCTTATGTCCCCCAAAATCATTGGGTTTTACAAAAAAGAAACAATTATCTCCAAAAAAGAATTTTTGTTCAAAATCAAATATTTTTAATAAATCAGTATTTTCACCAAAAAAAATTCATATCGAAAACCCCAATTTTCACCATAGCCCATAGAGCAGTGTTCACTAAAATCCCCATTTTTTTCATATAGCGAAGAGTTTTGATCAAAACCTTCTATTTCTCCAAAAACCACAATTTTTTACCCCAATCCTCCGTTTTTGCCAAAAATTATTTTTTTTGACAAAATTTCTTATTTTTACCACATATAATAATTTCTCACCAAAAGCTCTCTTTTTTTAAATCACCAATCAATCAAAAAACCTATTCTAAACTCATTCAACACTTTGTTGGACCACTCAAAACGCAGGACTCTTCAGCGTTATACCGCAAACATTATCCCTATCTGGCTGGGTTCACGCTTTTATGCTCTAAGGCATGACTACCCAAGTCTCCATCAGATTACTTGCACGTTTGTCTTCAATGCCATTCATACTGTTGTCGATTTAAAAGTGAAAATTATAATTTTTTTCATTATTAAAAAGTTCACAAAAATTAAAAATTTTCTATTATTGAAAACAAAACTTTTAGTTTATGGAAAAATCAAACACAAACTATTTATATTCATAACTATATATATTCATAACTAAATATGAGTTTAGTGATGGGTAAATAACTACCTAATGAGTGTAAAGTAAAAATAAGTTTTAGTATATTTTAAAGTAGCTTTCATTAGTATTAAGCAAAGTACCTCAAACAATATTTACTTTATAATATAATTTTTTAACCAAAAAAATCTATATTTATCTTCAAAATCATCACTGGTTTTTATATTGATAAAATGCTCCTTACAAACGGAACATTATCAATTACGTGATACGGTTACTTTTGTTACAAGACTAATTATAGTTTTTAGTGAAAGTAGTTATCACTGGAAAATCTTAACTTTGCTTTCTGCAAAAACTGGGGTTGAAAAAAACCTGCTGCCAACATCAATGCTCAAAAGTAGCCTTCTTATTTACTAGAGAAAATTGAAACATCAAAGATCTCAATCCAACCAGCTGAAACACCAGAATTGAAAAATGTAACCTTATAATACAGAATAATATTTTTTCATGAGTTTCAAAAGTAAAATTGATGTAAAGTTTTTTCAACAATTTCTTCACAAAAGTTATAACTCTAAAGCATTGATTAAAGTCACTCAAGTACTTGCATCATCTGTATCACATAGAAAACGAAAAGTGAATTTTGTATCTCCAACACCGGCAAGCTCAAATGATTTGAACAAACTTAATTTATTAATTAAAATATATTTTGATTCATTCATGCAAAATAATGATCAGCTATAACTATGAAAATTATGTAAAGTTCATATATAATATTTAGATTGAGTTTGTTTCTTATTGAATCTGTTCTCTTCCAATTGATTCTTCAGTTCAAACTCTGTTTCTTTGGTCTTTGATTAAAAACATATACTAGATTACTCAAAGCTGTTTTCGATTCCAACCGGATATCAATTGAACAGATTGTTAAAATTTTTGACATGAAGATTTTAGAATCATCCACCAAGTCACTAGAGCAACATTTGTAAGTCAACATCAACATTATTATTATGTTTAACCCATTTGCATGAGTTTTCAAGTAAACTGATGTTTTTCCTGCACATGGTTGTCAACAATTCAAGGCAGCAATATTATATCATGAAGTTGGAGAGTATATTTGAAAGCTGAAATATTTCAATAAAGAAGTTCCAAGCGGCAAAAGCATTTGTGTCTCTGTTTTAAGTTGGACCAATCATAGGCTTCGTTAGTTGAAAAATGTTAGTTTTTTTTTTCATAAAACTTTTTTAATGTACCAGAATGTTCTCAAAATTTTCTTAAATATAGTGTTCTTTGAAGTGAAACAGATATTTTTTTTTTCAAAAAACAAAAAAAAAGTTTTATTCAAATATGAATGCAAAAAAATGATTATTTCAGTACTTTCATAATTATTTTGAAGTCCTATGATTGGTTCATCAACTATAGGCTCGCGTCTAAAGCTAATCGATGTTTTTAATGTAAGCGCGAAGTGCTTGTATATTTTAAAGTGGATAGAGAAAATAAAAAAAAAAAATTCATTTTTTGAAAAATTATTCATAAAAACAAAAAAAATGATTAAAATTCCCAAAAAAACAATTCAAGGATTTTGATACAAATACGAGTAAAATATGGAACAGCAAATTTTCCATCAGTTTTTCAAGATTAAAACCGAAACATGATAACCTTTTAGAAAAGTTTTTAACCAAAAATCATTATGATCACAAGTTGCCGAAGTAATTTTACAATGTGTATAAGAAATTGACAATTGATTTTTATTTTTCAACATTAGTTGTTTTGAACCTTTGGCAATTATGAAAAAAGTTATTATTCAAAATAAACTTTGGTTCATCATAAATGACAAAGAGTAAGGAGATGTGTGACATTTGAGATCCATATTTAGATGAACCTCAACAACCAAACCTACCAGATCCCTTGCTTGGCTTCTTGCCACTCACGCCACCGCCCAGACCAGTAGAAAGAAGAGGTCCATGGTGGGAAGGTTACGGAAAAATACAACCAAGGAAGAACCCAGATGATTTTTGGGACTGGGAGTTATGATAAACTTCAACTAAACATTTAACAAGTGAATACTATTTAAACAATTTTTATATAGTTTCACAAAAACAAAGAAAAATTTAACTCCCATGCTTTGCAGAAATACACCTCTACGCGATGTCGAAAAACATTCCACCAGTAATTTGTATTATAGTTGTTGTATAGTTATATTATGTTATTATTTTTTTTGCTTTTGACAATCGATTTGGTTTCTATCTCCATTTAGTCGAGTACCAGATGAACTTGTGAATGTCTCGGTGGAACAACTTCAGCAGATTAACCTTTTTTTTATTCTTTAAAATTTTAATTGATTACTGTTAAATGAAAAGATCTTTCACAAACATCATGGTCTGGTAAGTCAGAGATCAATTTAAATTCGTTCTTCTTCACGTTTTGAAGCATAGGCTTTCGATTGAATGAAACTTTACTCCACTGTCAGATGAGATTATGAAGTTTTTTGTAGATTTTTCTAATTTTTTGAAAAAAAAATTGGCATACACGAGTTATGAAGAGAATAGAAGAGACAAAAGCTTTGTGGCAAAAATTACGAGACCAGGAAAAGAGAGCAAAAACAGACAGAGAAGCAGATGCCAAAAATCGAAAAAGTTGGCTAAACTGCTTTTGAGTAAGGTCAAGTTTGAGAAGGAGGAAAGGAAGTTTTCAAAATGGGTACATCGAGAAGTGGAAAAGTTTGATCGCAAGACCAAAGAAGCACATCAAGAGCTACAAAAAGCTCATTCCACATTCATCGTCATTTGTTTGTAGGGCGAGAGCAGCACGTCCAAAACATTGTTGCTTGCTTGACTCGTTTTCCTTCATTTCGTCACAGGTTTGTGCAGCTCTAAAGATTGCTTAAGTTACAGACTAATCTGGTTTGGCTTATTTAGAAACTTGCTCTATGTTTGGTGCAAGTGGATTGTTGGTATTGACTGGTAGCATTGTTGATATTAGTTGTCATTGGCTTTTTGTCGTCTGAACACCTCTGTTCTTGGAAAATTTCTGCATTTTTGATAAATTGGTGTCTGCATCGTATACACTGCAATGCTATTGACACGGATTTCCGATCGCAATATTTGCAGGGCTGAGCTGAGCCAAGACTAATTTCCGCGTTTCTTGCACAGATGAGTTTCATTAGAAAGCCTTTGTAAGATGGCCGTAGAACCTAGACTTGGTAAAAAACCGGTAGTATCTTGTTGTATCCAAGAACTCTTCGTTGGGCCCGGCACCACGTAGAGGTGTTATTTGAAGTCAGGCTTGTGTTGGGGTTGTGATGAACGTTGGACGTTTTTTTCCGAATCCAGCTCACTAATCTGCATAAAAGAAATAAAAATATTTGCAAAAATGTATGGATAAAACTTCAGACTAGTGTAAACTATAAACTAGTAATCAAGCGCTTTGGAGGTGAGTTCTTAAGCGCTTGGAGCCTGCAACAGTAAGTTTCAAACAAACTCAATTTTTCTGCAATCTTTGTAGCTTTCCCATAATCTAAAAATGTACTATTAAAAACCTGTGCAGAATCTTTGTGATAACTCCACAGATTTCAAACTGCGAAAATCAACTTCAACCAAGAATGACAGCGTGAGCAACAAACAACGTTATGACGTAAATTTCATATGATATAATAAGATGAATAAAATGAAAGTTTATATAACTTAAAAATGAACCTGATGACGAAATTACACGCTTTCAAAAAACTTCGTCTAAAATAAAAACTTTTACAATGTTTCAAGTTGGAATATTATTTTTTTATTATTGCATTTGTAAGACGCACAGTTTGCAAACTAGGTTTGTTGTAAAAGCACTCGCGTAGTCAAAAGAACTAGGGCAGAAAGATGCGCTAGATAGAAACGTTTTCAAACGCTTGCCAAATTGTTTGAAAAGAAATCTAAAACGTAGGTTGAGTGGAAGAAAATTTCATAAACGAGAAAAGCGACTAAAGAGTGTTAGAGGAGACAGGCTGATGTAGTCCTAAACTGGAATTCGAAGATCTGGTAGACTCATGAGTTTGTCTGATAGAAAGAAACTAATATAAAAAAGCCAGCTGAGTGAAATATTGAAGAATAGTGTAAATCATGAGAAACTGGAATTTTCATTCGATTATAAGTTGTTTGCACGTATTTGAAAACTTTGAAGGAGAAAACAACTTAAAACGACTATATTCATACGTCAAAGTCAATGGATAAATGAATATTAATAAATTATATTTTAAAAAAATTTCGAATAAAAAGCAGAAATTTTGTGCATAAAACTGCTTATATAATAAAAACGGTTATTATAAATTATTAACATTCTATTTTTTTTTTACCAGTATTGTTATTTAAAATACAAAATACAAGTTATAAAATACTAAAAACAAACTTGAATGTCAAAACAAGTTAATTAATATTTTACATCCATGAAGTTCTTTTTATTCAATCAATCCAACAAAAATGTGACAAGAAATAAAAAAGATGTGAAGTAATATAGAGTTGATGAAAATTTCACATATTCAGTAATTCGATAATGTACACTTGTTCAGAATATGATTCTGTAAACTATTAGAAAAAGCAAGCAAGACATCAAGTTTGAAATTTGAAATATTACTCGAAAAATAAATGATTAATTCAAATATTTATTTAAATATTATAGAAAGTTTATCATTAAAATAATTTTCTTGAATATACTGTAATTTTAAAAAAATAAACTTTTAAATATTCTTATGCGCTACAGTTTAAGGTGTAAATTTCAAGGCGCATGCGAATTACGGTTCTTCTCCCAACACATCTATCGTTCTGACTCACGAATCACAAGATAATGAGCACTCAAATGAGAATCAGGGCTTTTCTCTTGAATATTATTCGCACAATTAAAATTATTCGTCTTACAACTTTGAAAATTTCAAGAAATTCATTTATGCCTAATTTCAAAACTCAAGCTCAATTGTCATTTTTTAGCAGTGGCTACTTGCACGATTGCTATGAAATTCAGTGGGCCGATTTCCAATGAAACTTTGTTAAACTACATAATATACTATCTTCAATCAATTAAAACCTATCAGTTATCAAAAATTAAGAACATGTGAAACAAAATGCCAACTATCATGTCAACACATTCAATTCTTTTGAACATTTGTGCATAATTAGTTATGGCACCTTTCTTAATTGCTTACATCAGTACTCTATTTTTTGTTCCAATCATTTTCAATCAATCAAATTCTTTTTAGATCCCGTTTTCTTTTACCAATGGTTGGGCTTTTTGAAAGTTCCATCTCGAAGTCGACCTTTACATTCAGAGCGATCAAATGGATCCATCCGCATAAACCATGTCTAGCTTTTTTTTATTATTCAAATTGAGCTCGTTCAAAGTCTCTTTGCAAGTATCTAAATCCAACTTTCGCACCTGAGAGATCCAACCCACGCTACGCTCTACATGTCCAAACCACCTCATTTTGCTTGTACGAAGAACTACCTCAACATCCCGAATGCCAAGTTTTGAAAAGAGTGTGTGAGAGCAAACGTTATCATTTGTTTTGATGTTGCACATCCAGTGAATCATGGCAAGGTCGTTTCGTCTAAGGCGGTTCAATGTGGAAACTGTTACAGGCCATGTTTCAGCAGCATGTAACTTAGATCTTTTGACACAGATTAAAAAGCCACTGCTTCTGGTCAATAATGATAAATGACGATTAGCAAGGAGTGGAAGAAGTTGGCGAAATTTAGCCCAGGCACACTTACAACGTGTTGTTGAAGCAAGCTCACATCCACCACCTGCAGATAACATATTCCCAACTTCCAGTTTTTCATCACCAATCATCACTTCCTTTATTAATTTCTCATCAACAGGCCATGCTGTACCAAGGCAAAGAGCGCATCAAAAGTTAAGATCAGAATTTAGAGAGCCTTTCATGCCGATGCATTTCTTGTCTACCCATTGTCTGCAGCCTTTACACTGAATAGCATTTCTACCCACACCCACTTGGCATACTCCACAAGGATACTTTCTAGCTTTTTTCAACACATAAAGGTTCGAACCAGAAACCATTAGCTTTGTCTTACTCATATTCATCTTTAACCCCTTTTTCTCCATCTCCGATCTCCATGTTCTCAACTTCGCTAATAGTTCATCCATGGACTGAGCACTTACCATTAAGTCGTCAGCATACAAAAGCTCCCAAGGGCAACCTCTACGAAACTTCCTAGATAAAGCTTTCAACACAATAACAAAAGTAATGGACTAAGAACAGAACCTAGATATACACCTACCCAAACATCAAACGAGTTGCTATACTCATCACCAACTCTCACTTCCTTGTACATGGATTGTAAAATTCTCAAAAGCCATTCATCAATTTTCAATTTTCGCATACTCCACTAAATCACTTTTCCTGGCAATCTGTCAAAGGCTTTCTCCACATCAATGAACTAACTAGAGGGACTTAAAAGCAACCAGATGCTTTTCCTGTAACTGACGGAGGATAAATATGGCATCAATTGTACCTCGACCTTGCATAAAACCACATTGCGTATCATTAATCACCACCCTCTGTCTGATAAAACCTTCCACTACGCGCTCCAAAACCTTCATAACCTGATCAATTAACTTCAAACCCCTATAGTTAGACCTGCTTAAAGCATCTTCTTTACCTTTATATACACTGACTATGTGACTTTCCTGCCACTTAGACGGTATAAGGTTTTCAAAGATGATGTCTTCAATGAAATCTCGAATCATACTAGCACCACTTGGACCCGCGGCCTTGAGCATCTCAGCAACAATACCTGAAGGACCCGCTGCTTTTCCAAGGCTCATCTTATTAATGGCCTTTCTGACCATTGCTGTAGTGATAGGTTCGCTGGGACTTTCCACGGGATAGACTTCAGGCAAACCACCTGGATTCCATGAAAACTCCACATTGAGAAAGTGCATATAATGCTCTCTCCATGCTTCTTTTTTGGGATCAACATCTAAGGAATTTGGCCATTATTATTTCTCACCGGTTTATCCCCAATGGTTCTCTCACCGCATTTGCGTAGCCAGTCGATATATCAACAGATCTGGGATTGATTTGTTTGAACGCAATCTTCTCAGCATCACTTTTGGCTATGTGCACAGCAAGGTTGGATGCACGTTTAGCAGCCTGATAAGCATCTCTGTCTTTTCCTGCTTTCCATACTTTGAAACATTTGCGTTTGTGGGACACAGTATACTGCACCTTGTTATTTCACCACCAATCTGCCTCTTCCAGGTATGTTTTGCAGAGACTCCACAAACCTGTTTTGAAACATTAATCAAATTTTTTCTCAGGTACTTCCAACTTTCATCCAAAGTTTTGCCAGTTTCATTTAATGCATTGAAAAAATTAGAAAATTCAACTTGATTTCCAAAGTCTTTTAGTTTCCAGACTTTTGTACGAGGAACAAACCTTCTTTTGGGATGAAAAGTAGTGCAAGCCTTGAAGTCACCGACCACTAGTCTATGCTGTGTTGCACACTTCTCCCCATCAATGACTTTCACATTGGAGACCATTTTTCTAAAACTTGTCTTATACAATATCTATGAAATGTCGGATAACAATGATGAACAAATAATAAAAAAAAGGTGTCACGTGGGCATGGAGAGATGTTGTACACAAGGGTAAGGGATGTAATCACTGACCATCTTGTCAATAAGTTGCCTGTGTGTGTGTGTTTCATTTCAATTTTGTGGTTGGTGTCAGCTGCTATTCACCCACCACACCACAGGTATGACAGGAAGTATTGGACTCATTGCATAACAACTTTTTGCAAGTGTTGAACCTGGCCTGAAAAGACCATCAGACTTCCATGGTGTTGATTAGGGACATTCTTATGTACATGGTTGGTGTTTTGAGTGTGCCGTATTTTTGTGTGTGTGTGTGTGTGTGTGTGTGTGTGTGTGTGTGTGTGTGTGTGTGTGTGTGTGTGTGTGTTTGTGTATGTTTACGTGCGTGCGTGTGTGCGTGACTTGTGTATGTGGCTGTGGGTGTAGGTCTATGAGTTTTTTTTGGTGTGTGTGTCATTGTAGGCCATTAATCTTGAGAACTCACGTATTTATATTCACATAAGTTTACTCATATATACACACACACTCAAACATGAATACACACAAACGCATAGACTGATACAAACACACAAAAACAGTCATATATATTCACACACGCACAGGACCGTGTGTACGTGCCACAGAACAACTTGTACAACATCTACAACCTGGGCTTGAAGATCTTCAAGGACCAGATCGTCATACACCCACCCATCCACCATAACCTTAAAAAGACCCTCTTGTCCATGCAGGCTGAAAAGCTTAATGGAAAGGTTGTCGATAGGTGGGTGGGTTGGGGGTTGTTTGTAGGTTGGGGTGTGTGTGAGTATATATATGAGTGAATTCACGATATCGTAATAGATTACGATTTCTTTTACTTCAGTTTTCTCGCTATATTAAAAATGATTTGCAGATAGAAAATGAATTGTTTGTAAATCAAAAAATTCATTCAGCTACATTTTTATTTTGTTCTTTGAGTCATGAAACATCTGCTAATTGGTGGAAGCAAGAATATACTCTATCGCGCACTTTCATTGCTCTGAAAATTTTTCCATAAATAGTTTTGAGCATAACGTTTTAATCTGGATAACAGTAGACTCTGATAGCAGGTATCGAAAAACCGATATTCTGGTATCGTTATCATTTGGCATGGCGGATGATCTTTCTGTTTGTTGACAACGGCAAGGCATAGTGCCCAAGTGTGGGAACGGCGGATCTTGAATGTGATAATTTCAAGTTGGACGTTAGCTCGGACTGGCAGTCTATAAAAACTTGTCCCAAACAAAATGGTTTTTTTTATACATCACTATTTTAATATTAATAATTTAGGCTGACTGCTGTCAACCCAGTTACTGGGACATGTAAGCAGTATAGTCTAATTAGAATAATAATAATAATAATAACACACAAAAGCAATGGCCTTGAGTGGGCAAAAAATGCTAAAAATTTCTGGGTTTTTAATTTTTCTTCTCGTTTTTTTAGGTCTTCTTTCGGTTGTTTTAATATTGGATCGTTAAATGGGAAGAAGTAAGTTGCTGGAGAGGTTGTTTGTTAATTGCTGTATCCAAGAAGTGAGGTGGAGAGGTATGGGCTTAAAATTTCTAGGTAGGTTAGGTAGGAGGTTTAAACTATAGTGGTCTGATAATGAAGATGATAGGCGATGTAGGAATATTGGTTAGAGAGGATTTATATATGAATTTTGTGGGAATAAATAGTATATCAGATAGGGTAATGGTAGTGGTAAAAAGACAGTAGGAAGTGTTTGCACTTACGCTCCACAATGTGGAAGATTGATGAGTGAAAAGGAGAAATTTTATGAGGAAATGGCAAGAAGGTGTGAAGTGGAAGAAGGACACTTTGTTGAACACATTGGGAAAAAGGTTGACAGGTTTAAAGGTGTCAATAGAGGTTTTGGAATAATCAAGAGAAACGTGGAGGTTAGATTGCTGTCAGAATTTTGTGTTGAAAAGGTAATAGTTGCTTTAAGAAGAAAGATAAAAGTAAGGTTACTTTTAATGAGGGTGTAGTGGGACAGAAATAGATTTTGTGTTGATGAAGGGTAATCAAAGAAAGGTTTTGAAAGGTTTGAAAGCAATTGGGAGTGAGCAAGCTATTGAAGGTTTTTTAGATGAAATATCAATTAGGAAAATCCAACAAAGCCATGCCAATAAAGTATTTAGCTCAATAGTATAGAAGCTTTTGAACGATGAAGTAAAGGCAAAATTTTCTAAAAAGATGGAAATTTTATATCAAAAATGCGATGAACGAGTTGTGTGGCTTAAATATAAAACTTCTGCTTTAAAAGTTGCTGGAAAGTTTGTGGAATGAGTACAGGTAAGCCTCAGCACGGTGAAACTTGGCGGTGGAATCAGAATGTGCAGAAAGCTATCACAGAGAAGAGGAAAAGTTTTTGAAGGTGGAAACAACTTCCCTCGGCGGAAAATATATTTCTCTATGTCTCTGATAAAAAAAAAGCCAAAAAAGTTGTGGCTGAGGTAATGAAGAAAAAAGCGGTGAGAGATGGAAGAGATATGGAATGACAGGAATTTCGTATTTCGTAGTTGAAAAATGATGAAAAAGGAAGCGATGAACTTAACAGGTAACAATTGCATTAAAAAAGAAAATGGGAAGGTTGTATTTGCCGAAGATGGTCGAAAGAGAGTGTGGAAGGAGCACATGAAGGCCATCAGGAATGAGAAAAATTCATTGGATGAAATGGTGAATGTAGAAGTGGTTGAAGGCCCCATGGAAGCATTTGCTATGAAGAAAGTAGAGAGAGCACTAGGAAGCATAAAGAATGGCAAGACCAGTGGAGCAACTAAAATTGTCAAAGAGCACCTAGCTGCTCTTTCACAAGGTAAGCAAGTTAATTTGAGAATTGCAAACGAAATCCTCAATGTAAAGAATATGCCTCATGACCGAACGAAGAGTACTGTTGTTCCCATTTATAAGAAGATGGTAGCGTTATGGACTTTGCGAGCTATCGAGATTTAAAGCTTTCAGAGCATGGTATGAAAGTGGTGGAAAGGTTGTTGGAGAAAAGATTAAGAAGGTTAGTGGAAGTTGACCAAATGCAATTTGGTTTTATGCCTGGCAGAAGCACAGTGGGCGCTATTTTTATTCTTAAGAGAATGCAGGAAAGCTACATTGAAAAGAATAGGAAGCTTTTTATCTGTTTTGTTGATTTAGAGAAGGCTTTTGATCGGGTTCCAAGAAAGGTGATTGAATGGGCGCTGAGAAAAAAGTTGGTCCCGGAAAGGTTGGTTCAGGCAGTAATGTCGATGTACAAAGGAGCAAAAACGCGGGTTCGGGTTGGAAGTGGACACTCGGAAGAAATTGATGTTGGTGTAGGTGTCCATTAAGGATCGGTTTTTTCAATAGTGCTAGATGTATTGTCTGGAAACGTAAGAAAAGATGCTTTTTATGTACTGCTTTAGGCAGATGACTTGGTCTTGGTGGCAGAGACTATAGAAAAAATGGAAGCACAATTCATCCGTTAGAAGGCAGCTTTTGGAGGGAAGTATTGAAGGCTAATCTTGGTAAGACAAAGGTGATGGAGAGTGGTGGTGGTAGTGGGGTTGTTGTTTTGGTTAAAATTGATCTATGTAGTGTGCGTGGTAAAAGGGCTAAGGTAAACTGTGTGGGGTACAAGACTTTTTAGAATTGCGTTCATGCGCGGTATGCTAGGGTAGAGAGTTTCTTATAGGATCAATAAAATTTTGAATGCAGGGTTTGTATGAATGTTTCAAATAGTTGTCTGACTGTGTTGGAGAGGATAAATAGTTATTGATGTTTAAGGGACAAAATGAATAGTAGAGAAGAAAGTGAGCTAACTGTTACACGAATGATAGGGCTGGAATGGAAGGCATTCAACAGTATGTCTTATGTTGTGTGGTAAAAGACACACATGGAATACCAAAAGACAAATTTATAAGACATGTATGAGGCCTGTCATGACATATGGCTCGGAAACTTGAGTGGTAAGATCCGTTGAAGAGAGTGTTTTGAGAAGAGCAGAAAAACGGATGCTTTGAATGATGTGTGGTGTGCAGCTAGCTGATGGTATGAGTACAAAAAAGTTGATGGTTAGATTGGGGTTGGATAAAACGATTGTTGAAGGGGTGAAGCAAGAGAGTTTGAGATGGCTGGGTCATGTAGTAAGAAAAGAGGATGATGATTGTGTCAAGCAGGCGTGGAGTTTCGAGGTTGATGGTAGTAGAGGAAGTGAAAGGTCAAGGTTAGCTTGGAAAAGTTTGATGGAAAACCTTTGTTGTGGGCTTTGGTTAGATCTTCAGGATGCCTATGACAGGGTGAAATGGAAAAAATGGGCTAAGTCATGGAAAGAAGTAAGCGACCTCTTGGAAAGGAAAAGGTGCTGACTATAATAAAATGATACTGTTACTGTGATTAGTGGGTGTGTGGTATTTATGGCTGAAGTGGATGGTGTGGTGTGTGTGTATTCCTGTATGTGGTTTTGTTATGAACAAAATTGTTTGTAGTCAAAAATCTAGGCAATATTACATATTAAACTTCAAATTGTTATTCATTTTATGAATCCAATCTCTCCTACTAATCAGCGACGCAGTGAAGAATGCATGTCAGATGTTGGTGACGCTGGAAGTGGAACCGATAAATTTTCAAGTCCTAAGAAATCAACCAATTACATGGCACGAATAACTTTTTTTTCACATTCAAATCTTTTTTTGGTCAATATAAAGACGTTTATGAAAAAAACTTCAAAATGTTAAATTTAAAATATTATTTTTACTGCTTCACATTATTTGTCTTTAAAATATACCTGAGCCAAGCCTCTGATACTGTGGCAGACCCCTTCTAATAAATGTTCTTGAAAAAATTCTGAACAAAGATGAAATAATGATGATCAGAAAGTTATTAACAAACACTTATCTACAGATAGATGAAATGGCAAAAGCACACAAACTCTTTTCGAAACTAACATAGGGATCCCTCAAGAAGATAGACTCTCACCCATTCTCTTCACAGTTCACTTAGAAGCAGCACTGCGCCCTTTCAAGTCTAAAGTAACAAACCATATAAAACTAGATCACAGCTAAACAAACCTACAACCATTGACACTAGCAAAAATGGTAAGATATGCTGACGATCTAGATTTCATTGGTAGAGACGAACAGGAACTACTTAACCTAGAAAGCAAACTGAAAGATGATTTTTCGAACTGGAATCTCAAAGTCAATACTGACAAGACGGAACTCATCAAAATATCAAAATCGGATGAGGCCTGGAAAACGAGCAAAAAACTAGTCTCTTTCCTTGATGACAAAAAAGATATTGAGAGGAGAAAACAACTTGCCTAAACTGCGATGATTAAATTATGGAAAATATACATGAAAGGGAAATAGCTAAAGATAAGCAAAAAAGTCCGAGTGTACAATTCCTATATTAAACCAGTTTTCACCCACAACTCTTCAGCATGGGCAGTCAACAAAAATACAGAAGCCAAGATTGACGCATTCCACCGCAAATAGCTTAAGAGGGTGATCGGTATCTACTATCCCAATAGAATCAGCAAAAAAGAACTATACAAAAAAACGAATAGCATACCCCTCCCAGTTGAAATTGCTGGTGCAAGATGGAGGATGTTGGGACATATCCTAAGAAGACCTGATTCGCCAGCATTCCGGGCTATGAAGTAATATTATGCTACATCAAATAAGAAAAAATTCTCAAGCAGACCTTCAACCACCCTACCACAGAAAGAAGATGTAAAATTTATCATAAAAATGAAACTCGAAAACTCAAAAGATTTTAAAACCATTTTTCTTCTTGCCCAACAGAAATGTTCATGGAGACGAATTGTGAAGAGAGTTATCCAAGAGAAACCCAGTCAACTATACGACTAGAGCTCGATGGAGATATTATAATTATCATTAAGTTTGTCTAAATTTTATCGTATATCTTTTCTTACAGGAATTCGTAACTAAACTCAATGTTTTCAAATGAGACAAAAATTATTTGTTTCTCTTCATAATAAAACCTTTCTATAGATATTTATATAATATTGTTGTGTTTCTTGTAAGGAAATCGCAATAGATTCAAAAACTTATTAATGTAATAAGCAAGTAGGGGAGACAGAAAACACAAAAATGAAATCTCTAACTTTTTATATATTATAGATTAAAAATATTCTAGAACAATGTATAAAATAGTTGTTTTAAAAATTCACACAGCTAGAATAATTTTTCCGTTTTCTTTTTTTGCTTTTCTGTTCTTTATTTATAAATTGGCTGCGTTCATGGAAGATGAAATTTTTTCCCTCTTTACGTGCCCGACTCATCTTCACTGTCTTCACAGTCAATAATTATAGTTCAACTGTATCACTCACGTGAAGGTCGTTGAAAAGACTTGTAAAGCAAAAATGTTTTTAGCACCCTTTTTATATAACTGTTATAACGCTGCAAATCGATAATTAGAAAGTTCGTTGTTTTCTAACGTTGTTTACAATGTTTCAAGGATGTTATTGAGTGAGACAAGACGATTCAAAACAAAACAAAAAATCAATAAATAAATAGTTGGGTTTTGCTATAAATAACCCAGAAAAAAATGAAAATTCAGAATTCACTATGAACAAAATATTCATTTTGTGTTTTTTTACCACGTTGGCAAATTGCCAACAAACTGAAATCTTCAACGATTTCTTCTTCCGAGATGAAGAAGCAGTAACCGGGCTTGTTGGACCTGACGAAACATGGATTGTGAGTGCTTTTTGATTCGAGTAGTGCTTCGTTTATTATTAAAGCCTGTTACATCCACTTGGGCATAAATCAGCGATAAATAGTCTATGTAAACCTGTTTTGAGCCGGCTTGGTGGTGGTGCTCCGAGTGTGCATCATGTCTATAAAATCTGTTTCAGTAGAAACCATGTTGTTTTGGAAGTTTCATTTCTCCTTTGGTGTTCAATTGAAAACTGTTCTAATTGTGAAACCGAATTCTTTTCTTATAGCATGGCCAATCATTGCCAGCGCTTCTTCAAGGGGATATCTTGCTGGTGACAACGAGAAAGAAATTCATTGTTTAAGATGGTATCGGTTCAGAAAATTTCCAGAATGCTTGTAAACTAGGTGTATAAAAACTGCCAGTTTATCGACATCTTGCTTTGTCATTTTCCAACATTTGGATCCATATGGGAACATGGGTAAATACATGACTCATGCAGCTTGACCTTGATGTTGGCAGGTGGCAGAAGTTTTTTTACAGTTTTCATGTTCTTAAGAGGGTTTTTTTGTTTAGCCAACTTTTAATATCCTTCTGAGCACCATCATCTGTACACAAAATGCAACTGGGCGACGCTGCATCAAAGTACAATATCACTGTCAATGGGTATTCTGGAAACGCAGGTATGAAAAATCATTTTTTGGTTAAAGTATATATTTAATCATGTTTTAGTTATCATGTACTTATTTTTTGTTTTATACAATATACCATATGTTCGCTAAAGGGAATGCCATGGATTGGTGTGATGGTCAGAAGTTTAGTGCGAAAGACCAGCAAAATGATGTTCTTATAGCAAAAAAAAGTTGTGCTGAAAAATTCAAAGGTGGATGGTGGTACAAAGCGTGCCACCATGCCAATCTTAATGGCCTGTACTTCAATGCTCCTGGCACACACCAATCATATGCTGATGGTATCAATTGGTATTATAAGACCAGATACCATAGATCTTTGATGGAAAGCAGAATGCTCGTCAAAAAGCTCTAGGACTTTTCTACCCCAAAAAATTAAATTAAAATTTTTTTGATTGAATAAAATTTTTTTGCAGTATATGTTTGAAAACGATGAAAAAAACACAAAACAGGGATTTATTGTTACATCATCATTAAAACAATAGGAGTTGTAGTGTTTAGGAAGTATAAAATGGAGTATGTGCTCAAGTGCTAAAACAAAAAATTTGCAAGATTTGTTTCTTAGAATAATGTTCATTTTATTGAAAATAATTTGCTCAAATATTTTGGAGAGCTTTTTGAAAGATGAACTTGAATATCCTAACAAAATTATATGATATATGTTGTAAGCGATTAGCCTCAAAATTGTGAATCATAAAAACACGACAATCTTTGATTTGATATTCTATAGCTTTTATGATACATCTTTGCAACATTCATAAACTGCAAGATTAGGAATTTATTATTATTTAGAAAAGGTGTTCCATAATAGGCCTTATTTTATTATCGTTGCTTACATCTTCACTTTTGACTATCTCTGATATACATGTCACTTTATAATTTTAGTAATATTTTTTGCAATAATTATGGTGTTTAGAATTAACTTTTATCTGTTGCCATAGTAATATCAATAAAACGGATTCTCATACTTGCAAATGTTACGTTGATAACGAAAAGCTTCGTATCTTAATAAACTAACTAGTTTTCTGAAATTATATTCAGAAACTAGAAAGTTTGTTCACATAACTCCTGTCTTGAAAAATTTACACTAGTTTAAAATTGAAAAAAAAATTCAATACAGATATTACAAGTGCATTAATGTCTCAACATGGTAAATTATTTTTATCTTTTTACGAAAATATGAACTGTGTCATTATTGTCTGAAAAAGAAAGACTCAGATCATTGAACACAATGGACATAGCAAAAGTGAGGGCTAACACCATTTTCAGGAACAGAAGATTTGAAATTGCTGCACCAATTCTTTGGAACAATCTCCCAAATCACCTCACTATGACATCCCATACTCATGTTTTCCAGCATGCAAAATAAATTCAATACGTGTTTGATGGTCTGGCAATTGCCATATTGTTTTGTGATTGTAGAAAGTATTGAAAATGCACAAGCTGTTGCTAGTGTAAAAAAAGTTGAAGTCTTTCTAAGTTTTTGATTGTCGCGGTTGCAAATCCAAAAGGTCTAACCCTGTCTCCATACCTTGTCTGTTGTGGTCTATTTGTGTTTTCAAATTTTTGATCAGTAATTTGAAGTCACAAACTTGGTAGCTTGTTGATCCTATCTTGGAACTGCTCATAAAATGCATTTTTGTCTGTAACATTGGCATCTTCAATCGGTGCCTAAGCTTATATCACTGTTGTTTAAACAGGCTGTTGTTAGTAGCGAGAGATTATAATGCGCACGTTTATAGGTTCCCAACTGGTCAATGATTGGAAAACTTTTATGTTCAAAATGACGCCGACACCGAGTGTATGTTCACCCCAGAGTACAAAATACGCAAGTGTGGCGCTTTCATTGACATATCTTGCTACTCTCAGTCCAGCGCAGCTCACTTACTCCCAAGATATTGAGTATGTATTTGGTGAACGCTTTAAGCAGTCAAGCTAATTTTTCTGTATAGTTAGAAGTTCGTACATCTCAGGTTCCAATAAAAGTCCAGTATTTGGCATTCAGGATTCGACTCATTGAAATTTCAACGTTCTATCGGCTTTGGTTGAGATCAATCATGAACAGGCACGTGTTTACTAATGGCTTCTACATATTGATTAAAGATAATGTTTTCTTTTTTTCTTGTTGTATCTCTAGAATTTTTTTTTGTAATCTTACCTAAAAAAATGCCGAGCTTTGGATCGGTATCAGGTGCTTTTCGTCAAATCCGCAATAAGCTCCAGCTTAAGCTTCGAGTTATGCAAAATGAATGGTGGACCAGCCTTGCAGTTAGAACTCAGCGGTGCTGATGCTCGTGACTTCAGAGGTTTTTATGAAGCCCTCAAGGCAGTATATGGCTCCACATAGCAGACTCAGAGTTTTTTGCGCAGTGCAGATGGACAGACACTCCTCAAGGACAAGACAGCCATTTTGTGCCGTTGGATAGAACATTTTTAGGGCCTGTTTCAACTGATCGAGTTGTCCAAGACTCAGCCCTATTCCGCACCCTTCAGCTGCCAGTGAAGGTCAAAATGGACGAGCCACCCACAATGAAAGAACTTGCTGAAACCATAAAGCAAGTGAAGGGTAGCAAGGCAGCAGGAGTTGATGCAATTCCATCTGAACTCGAGAAAAATAGAAGTCTAGCGTTACACAGCAAGCTCCACGAGCTCTTTTTCTGTTGTTTGGAACAAAGCAAATTGCCAAGAGACCTCCAAAATGCAGTCTTTTTTTATCCTATACAAAAATATTAAAAAAAGTCTGACTGCTCTAACCACAGGGGGTTCATTCTACTCTCCATTGCAGGCAAAATCTTTGCTCGTGTGCTCTTGAATAGGCTATTACCTACCATTGCAAAAGACCAGAAACCCAGTGTGGCTTCACAGCCAACCGGGGTACCACAGACATGGTTTTTGTTTTCTGACAGCTTCAAGAAAAATGTCAAGAGCAGAACAAATATATTTGTAACGTTTATCGATTTAACCAAGGCGTTCGACACGGTGAGTAGAAAAGGCCTGGGGCTAATTATGGAGCGCCTCGGCTGTTCCTCAAAGTTCCTCAGTATGATCATCCAGCTGCATAGAAACCAGCACAGCCAAGTTAGGTTGAACAGTGACCTCTCTAAACTCTTGCCCATTATCAAAAGTGTGAAACAAGGTTGTGTACTGGCTCATACTTTTTTCAGCATCCTTTTCAGCATGATTATCAAACAAGCCATGGAAGACCTTGACGATGAAGATGCTGTATACATCCGCTATCGCTTCGACGGCAGTCTATTCAAGCTTAGGAGGTTGCAGGCCCACACAGACTTTTGAGCAGTAAGTTCAAGACCTTCTATTTGCCGACGACGCTGCCTTCGTTGCACATACCGAAAGAGCCTTGTAGCACTTGACATCCTGCTTTCCAGAAACTGCCCAGCTGTTTGGCTTCGAGGTCAACCTGTGAAAAACGGAAATTTTCCACCAACCTGCACCTCAAGGAGAGTATCACCCTTGGAAAGACTGAGCTGAGACCGTTCACCAATTCACCTACTTGGGCAGCGAAATCACATCAAATGTTAGGATTGACAAAGAAATAAACAGACTGGCAAAGTCAAACAGCGCTTTCGGCAGACTGTACTAAAAAGTCTGGAAAAACAAGCATCTTAAAAAGGGCACCAAGGTCAGCGTGTACAGAGCCATCATACCTACCATCCTAATGTACGGCTCTGAAGCATGGGTAACTTATCGTCACAACTTGCGACTTGTAGAGCGTTTCCACCAGCGCTGTCTCCGCATTATTCTCAACATTCAATGGAGCAACTACGTCACAAATGTTGAGGTTCTTGAACAAGCGGAGATCACTAATATTGAAGCCATGCTAATGAAGTCACAGCTACGCTGGGCAAGACATGTCTCCAGAATGGGCGATTATCGCTTACCCAAGATGATCTTATATGGCGAGCTCTCCACTGGCCACCTTTACAGAGGGGGACCAAAGAGTCGTTATAAAGGATCCTTGAAAAAATCGCTCAGTACCTACCACATTGGCCATAGTTAGTGGTCTACTTTGGCGGCCGACCGCGGCACTTGGCGCCACATCATCCACCAGGCTGCCTCCTCTTTTGAGGATTCTCGCAGAATCAATCTGAAGGAAAAACGTTGCAGGAGGAAAAATCGTGATGCCTCAACAGTTGTACCTGACATAAAGGTTATTTAACTGCAGTCGCTATGGTCGTACCTGTCTATCTCGCATTGGCCTAATTAGCCACGAGCGCGCTTGCAGTATACGTGGAAACCCTCCTTCATAAAATCTTCGTTCGCGAAGTTAAGCCAAAAACAAACATATACTGTAATGAGTCTCATCAAAAAAACTTATCTGTTTCAGTATGAATTCGCCACACATCATTTAAAGCAACAGATTCTCTGCTCTTCTCAAAATACCTTCTATAGCAAATCTTACAACCCATTTTTTTGAGCCAATATGTCATGGTAGGTCTAACACATGTCTTATAAATTTAATCTTTTATATTTTATATGTGTTTTTTACCACATAATATAGAAGACATATGTTGAATGTTTTTCAGCCAAGTCTTATTTTATGTGTAACATTCCTTACTTTCTGCTTCACCGTTAATTATGTCCCCTAGACAACAGAAATTATTCACTCTCTCCAACTCACTTCAGCAACAATTTGAAACATTATTAAATTCTTGGTTTTAACCATTCATAAAAACCCTACATTCATAATTTCTCTTTATCCTACAAGAAATTCTTTTCACTCTAGCACACCGCACATGAACCCTCTTCATACATGTCTTGTACCTCACACAATTTACCTTAACCCCTTCACCACACACCCCACATGGATCAATCTTAGCCAAGACAAAAACCCCACTACCACCAACCCATTCCATGACTTTTTTTTACCAAGATCAATTTTAAATCCTTTCTTTTTAAAAGCTTTCTTCCAACAAATGAATTGTGCTTCCAGTTCTTACATAGTCTCTGCCATCAAAACCGAGTCATCTGCGAGTTCATTCAGAGCATTATTTTTTCGTTTTCAAACAATACATCTAACAATTATGAATGAAAAAACAGTTAAAAAACAAATCTTTGATAGAAACGTACACCACCTCCAAGCTAAACACGCGTTTTTGGAATACCATTTCTAATGTCTTAATGATAATTAAGAGTGAAACCTTAAATAAAATAGTTTTTTATATCTTCGTTTTTTTCCAATCATTTGGGGCACGCACCAAGATTCTTCAAAAGAATTCATGAGGGGGGCTCCTTGAAATGTGTTTGGTTGATTCATGTTTCCCCCATCTTATTCCAACGTTTTTTTTCGTTTCTTCTGAGTAAGTTGGCTTTATTGAAATTCGAAAATTGGGGAAGAAGTAAAACATACCATTTAATTTTCTGAATCAACTTGCCATTTATTGATGTGAATCAAACGGAAAAAATATTTAAATGTTCAAGTACAGAACTATTAAAACTCCAATATTTATTATAAATAAGCAAAATTAGCTTCATTGAATAGTGTAACAGCACTTAGGTTGAATGGAAAATCAAATTTTATACATCAGCTTCAAGTTTGTTTTTTGGCTTAAGCATCTGGATTTATTACATAGTGCTTTGATATGTTCTAAATTATCATTTTCACCGTCATATGAATTCCCTTTCATATTTAAGGATAGACCAGTTTTAAGCGACTCTTGTTCTGTGTTTTGAACCTTCCCAAATACTATAAAATTTAATAACTACAATAATTCATTAGGTGATTTTCATGTTGTTTTTCAGTCCCTTTATTCACCAAGCATTTTAGCATGAAGCATCGCGGCTAAATGCAAATATATTTTCAATTAAATTCGAAATCTTAGCAATTGCTTACCAAATTTTTGCGACTGGCTTCTAAATTTTTCCAATTGACTTCCAAATCTTGGCAATTGCGCATTATATCATACATTTGATTACCAATTTTCCAAAAAAAAAATAAATTTAAGAAAATTGAGTTTGAATATTCCAAAAATAAACGAAATTTTTAAAAAATTTTATTTAAAAATTTGAAATCAATTTTTAAAATTGTATTAGAAAAACCGAAAAAATATTTTTTTTGAGATATCTTGAGCTTTTTCTCTGACAAGTACCGTGTTCTTAGTATTCGCGGTGCAAAAAACTCGTCCATGGAACTCAAATACGCATCTCACACTGCAAGAATTTCAAAATGCTCAAAATTTTTGTATACGTCGTGTAGACAGAAATATTTCTTATTTGAAGCTTCTTCGCTGACATCGTACTAACTAGGCGAATCAGCTTGCTTGTGGTTTGGAGGGATATTTTAGATATTTTTCCTTTTTCTTTTGGCGTTTACATACTCTTCAGATGACTTTAAAAGTTTTAAAACAGTACTTTCACTGCATCCAATATGCTTTGCAGTTTATCTTTTGGATTTTTCAACTTGAACTATGCAACAATATTTTATTTGATGTCTGTATTTTTCGGGATTTACAAGTGGTTGTATAGCAATTTCATACCCGTGTTTCAGTAACTAAGGCTTTGTGTCGACTTTTTCAAAGCTTTGAATAAAATGAAAATATGAATGTTCATCATCTATCATTTTTTTATATTTTACAAAATTTTCTCCAACAGTATATATAAAAGCGGTATATTTCTTGATTGATTAGCAGATCTTTGCAATTGAAAAAGTTGAGGTTTTTTGTTTTACTCTATATCTTCCATCTCCATGGCTGAAAATAGTGAAGTCAAATCAAGAAAAAAAGCCGTTCCAGATGAAGATCATGAAAGAATAGTCACAAAGTGCTTAAAGGGGTGCTCTGTAAAGACAATAAGTGTAGTTTTATCATTAAACTACCACACTATCTATTCCATAGTTTCAAAATTTTTGAAATATGGAAACGCAGATAGAAAAAAGATTGGCAGTAATAAAAAACCAAAACTTACTCTGGAAATAAAAGAAGCTCTATTGAGAAAAGCGGATGCTGATTGCACAAAAACTCTCAAAGAACTCAAGGAATGGCTACAAATGGAGTACAGCGTAGAGGTATCCATCTGCACAGAACGCTGAAAATTGACTATTTCAGAAAAAAGAAATTGCAATACCACATTTGAAAAAAGACACCAATACGCTCAGAACTTCAGGCTCTTGGAGGCAAGTGTGAAAGAAAAAAACAGTATTTCTAGATGAGGTAGGGTTTAGTGTAAGAAGCCGACCTAAAAAAGAACGAAGTTTTAAGAGAACTTTGGTCTTTTCAAATGTTTCGAAAAACATCTCTGTAATTGCTGCCATGAATAAGTAACTTGAATGATTATATTCAAATCATATCTTAATATAGCAAAAAATATATATTATCCAATTACATTTTCATTAAGTTTTTTATAAATTGTTTAACTCCCACAAGAATATTTTGAGTTTACATATTTTTTGAATATTCAAACTCAATTTTTCTCAAATTGATTTTTTTTTGGAAATTTGGTAATCAATTGCAAAAATTTTGTGATCAAGTTCTATGATATAGTGCGCAATTGCCAAGATTTGGAAGTCAATTGGAAAAATTTAGAAGTCAAGTGCAAAGATTTAGTAGGCAATTGCTAAGATTTCGAATTGAACTGAAAAACCCTATAATGGATACCACCGTTTCTTGCCTCGCAAACTCTTAGAGAATGGTCATATTGATTGAAACGGCTCACCCCTCTCTTGAAAGCATCGTACATATTTATAACTTCAAGGCATTTTTCCATTTTTTTGTATTTTTTGTGAGGTTATTGCTACTCGGTTTACTTTTGTGACAAGGTTGATTCCATAAACATCCTATGTCTTGGTTACTTTTTTGTTCTTCTATGCCACAACAGCAATGTTTTAATGATTCAGTATAGACATTGAGTCACTTATGTCTTTTTCATTTTTTTTGTTTTTTTTTATTTTTAGTCTCGGTTTTCTAATGCTAAAGTATCGGTAGGCTTTTTGAATGAAACTGAGATGATAAAATCTAAGATATTACCAGAAGCGTGAGTAAGAAATTTTCAATGATGAAGGAGACTGAGCAGATCAAGTGTATCTAGAAATTTTTAGTATAGAGATCATTTTTTTTATCGAAATGTATTTTGAAGTCTACAAGTATGTGATAAATAGTAAACACAAAATAAAGAAACTCTAGAAAAATCGAGGTCATTTAGAAATTAAGGTAAAAAGATAGAAAGTCTAGGAATAATATTGATAGTAAAAAAAAAGATTGAAAGACCTAAAAAAAGGATTCTACATCAGCTCATGGAGTTTTCACGCTTCTTGTTGTGAAAAGACTCAGTGCTTTTGGCGCCAATCGAAGGTGGCTTGTCGAAGTTATAATTGCGGGTCGAATAGTCGATTTTTATACTTAAAAACTACATAATTCAGTTTAAAATGTTATAATGTTATTATTTAAAATAATTTCCCAATTTTATTTCAAAATTCGATAATTTAGTATAATAACATACAAGAACTACTTCTTTTGGGATGATTTCGGATTTTTTGCTTTATTTAGAATAAAGATAAATTGTGAACATCAACAATTTCATCTTATGCAACAACAAAAATTACAAAAATAAACCCTTCATGGTTTTTGGGGGGTAATAAAAGCTGGCATTACTTGGATGAAAGTTCTATAAAAGATTAAAAAAAATATTATCATTTAATCAATATCAAAGAATGTAACAATAAAGAAGAAGATAAGCAATTTTTGGTTTCAATTGTGATGATGTGGAAGTCCTATTGAAGAAAAAAGATAAAGACAATGAAGTTGTTCAATTTTTGTCTAAAATTAACATTTGATTGCTCAAAATAGTTTATTTGAAGTTTCATATATATATTTTATTTTGTTTATTATCACAGATTTAATTAATTTTATACATTCATAAACTCAACTCAGTTTTCTAAATTTCATTTATATAAGTATTATTATGGTTGCTTTTGTTTCAAACAACAGACCTTTTTTTTAATATAATTTTAGTTCACTGCTTTGTTTATTTAGTTATACTTGCATAATTTTTTTTTAAATTGTCATATTTAAGAAAACTTACATTACATTAAATTGCATTCAAAGTTCATAATACTCAATGGTCTTGAAACTCTTGAAGTTAATGCCACTAGTTGCAAAAGAGCGTTGTTTTCTTTATTATTTAATTGTTGTGTTCTGTCTAGAGTTAGCAGAGTTAGCCACAAAATTAAAACCAGAAAACGCTTTCTGGTTTCATATGTTATATTTGAATCAAAGCTTTTCAAAATTTTTCAAAAATTATTTTTAGTGTAATGATAGATTTATCTATCTTAGTTTTTGCGTCTATTTTCTATAATTGAATGTGTGTACCCTATTGTTTTTGACACAAATACTCTCAACAGTTTCAAAGCATTGTCTACTTAACAACATCCACGGAAAAGTAAACTCATTTTTGCCAGAATTAATTTATAAAGTGAACAATAAAAATAATAATTGTCATGATCACAAGAATTTCAGCTTTTTGATTGAGTAGTGAATGAGCTGAAAAGAAAAATTGCTACACTACGGGTGCGTTTTAGATTATTGATTAATTTAATTATTTTATCCGTTATTATATGTATTTTTATATTTTATATATCTAACATTTATCTTAAAAATTAAAAGTTAAGTGTAGATTTATCTGACGGTGATTTAAACACAAAAGGCAAAAAAAGCATATTTGAGTTTGAAAAATTTTTTTCAAATCTAAGCCCCATTATCCAGTTTATTTTTGTTGGATTGGAAAAATTGTAAAAGATGCTTACTTTAAAGTGAAATAGAGAGAGAAGGTGAAGTGATGTAGAGAATTCAGTGAATTCTTGGAAAAGGGAAAGATGGTAAATGGATTGATTGTTTAAACAACATCTTGTTACTAAAATGGAAATAATTACGCTAATATTGAACAATTACTTGATTCCTTTTGTGTGTTCCATTTAATTCATTTCATCTCATTTGATCATGTCTCCGACCCCATTTATTTTTAAGTTGGAACTTGTAACCTTAGTCATCATTCGAATTAATTTTTTTTGAAAAATCCATAATAACCAATGCAAAATCTTTTGAATTTTATCTTGTTTTGGTTGGACAGCTGATTGCATCTTACTAGAACCAACCCTTAAGTATTGTGTGTAAATCTGAACTTAAAAATGCCATTCTTATATTCCATGTCAAAAATGCATGCGTAAGTGTTGTTTTATTATCCTAATGTTTTGGTACTAAGTTAATTTATTTAGACAGCAATCTGAAAAAGAATTGAATAAAATGAATAACAGTTTATGAAATAAATTTTCAAAAAAAAATGATTTCATCTAACTAAAATACTCAACTATATTAATCAAAAAGTATCGGGCCATATGTTCTTTTAGTGAACAAAAATGCCTCTGAATTCTAATATCAAAATGATTTTAAAAATGACTCGTGTGTAGTTGTTTTCAATCAAAACTTGAATTTTGTGATTTAATTCTAAGCAACAAAACAGCTTCACCAGTCTGAGGGTATCGAAAAATCTGTACAACTTAACGAAAACGTCAAAGTGGAGTACAATTCTGTTATATACGATTAAAAATTGAATCTGAATAGGATTTCATAGGTATATAAAAATTCTATCAAATCAGTGCAAAATTAAGTTCTCATATGAATAAGGATATACTTTAGCCACTGTTTAATGCATTGATTAGCTAAATCGACACATTCAAAGCAAGTGCTAGACGCGTGAATTTTAAAACAAGTAATTATATATTAACTTCGTGCAAAATACTTCAGTACAAAACAATCGACACAAAGTGTAAGTTTATACAGTGCTTCACGTCATTTTTTTGGATTAAATTGGTAACAAAGCCCCAGAAGCAGATGCTAACCATAGTTACTAAATAACTTTTTTTCGCTAATTTTTTATGATAAGGCTAAAATTATCGAAAACTAAAGCTATTTTTTGCTCAATAAATGTACTAATTTTTTCCCATAAATTAACGTTAAAAACTGCTGATAATGCATAAGTTGTTACAGATTTTTAACATAAATCAATGGAGAATTTGATTATAAATAAGAGATGGGACAAGCTGCAACAATTTCAAAATGTTTTCAGAACTAAAATTCCTTTTTCTCTTCGTGTGTGCAGCTTCTGGTTAGTTATTTTTACAATCAATTTGAAAAAAGGCTCTTCCTAGCTAATTTAATTATGAAACTAGCCAGATATTCTTTTTTCATCTCACAACTCCCAAACCCATCTTCCTTCTATTCAGCTGGGTT
This sequence comes from Pterobdella sp. o SKG-2022, assembly GCA_964035795.1. Lineage (NCBI taxonomy): Eukaryota > Metazoa > Annelida > Clitellata > Hirudinida > Piscicolidae > Pterobdella > Pterobdella occidentalis. The sequence goes on from OZ038322.1 coordinate 4,108,884, forward strand.
CTCTCATGTAAAAGGCTTCAAAATTAAGAAATAAGATTTTGGTTATTTGGTCGGCATGGTATTATTAGTAACACCATTTTCTCATTTCATTGTTTTTAAATTCATTACTAGCACGGGTTAGAAGCTGAACACCTGTTCAACAGAAAATTCCCAAATCAACGGGTGAGAAAATTCCATTGCATTTCACCATTAACATCTTTAAAATAAAACGCTAAAAATCAATATTAAAATACATTTGAATTCGTTGAAATATTCTTTGAAATTTTGTATCAATCTTCTATAAAGTATTATGAACCCCCATCATTTCTATAATTTCGGTCTTCCAGCCACCATTATCACCTACGACTACTGTTTCCGACAGCAGATCCTAGCGAGTGACTGTTAACAGCCAACAGTTACCCTAAACGCCAAAAGCAGAGAAGTACGCCAATCACAACCACGCATCTTTCAATGGAATGCCAATAGCATCTTTCGAAAACTCCCATTACTTGATTACCTCTTAGAAACGCCGCAAGCTGATGTGGCGTGCATTCAAGAAACAAAGCTTCTGCTTAAAAACAAGACTCCAGAGCTTCGAAACTTCAGCACAGTCAGACGAGATCGTCCTATCCAAAGGCAAATTAGAAGAAGAGGACTGTTAACCTGTGTGCGGAGGCAACTACCCCACAAAATGTGCAACAGTCCAGGCAGTGATTTGAGTGCGTTAGAAAAGTTAAAGGTCGAAATCCTCACACCCCAAATGCAGACGTTCATCATCTCATACTGGTATCATCTCCAGAAAACTCACATTACCTGCAGAGAACGGGTTTTTACCTTAATGATCTCCTGAACGCTTTCAAAGGAGAAATCGATGACTAACTGAACGAAGGCCTGAGTGACAAACCCGTGACACGGCTGTACCAACGCTTCTGTGAGGTAGTGCTAGCAGCTGCTCAAAAGTATATCTATTTATATACTAGTATATGAAAGCGGTCGGAATGTGCTGTGAAGGCTGGAAGACCAAGGAGATAGCCGATGCGGAAAAAGAGAAAGACGGCCTTCGGGAGAAAGCAGTGATTCAATCAGCTGAAAACAAGCAGCAGGATCAGAAAGTCAAATCGCTGGTGAAGGAGAGGAAGATGGAGATCTAGGCACACAAAGTGACCTCAGCGAAAGCAGAGATGTGATCCGTCTTTCGAAGTCTCACCATTACGCAGCGGCAGCATTGCTGTTCTGGATTTTGTCTTCAACAATGAAGAAACTGAAAGCTTGCCAAAGATACGCAAGACAAGCCATCACGGGCTGAGTATCTCAAACCTGGAGATCCATCTTTGGGTGCACACAGCCGGAACAAGCTTTTGATTTTCTGTCTTTCTGGATGCAAACGGGATTCCACATCTTCGATGGTAAGGGAACCAAAACGGGCGATGCAGACAAAGACAGAGCTTAGACGACGCAGCGACTTGCTGAAGACTGGAGTTCATTCGACATAATCATCTACACAAATGGTTCGGCGATAGACGGTAATGCTACAGATGGAGGCGGCTATCCAAGTGACCCAACAGTCCATCGTTTTTATGCCATACCTCCTGGCATATGATGCTCATTCTTCCAGACTGAGATGAAAGCAGTAAAGAAGCGGAAGAAACCAGCATCTGAAAGGCCTGAATAGTCAGTGACAGCCAGTCGGTCCTGATACGCCTCCAAAACCTACTTCCAGCCGTTCCCTTGAAACACAAGAACGAACGAGATATTCTCAACGACAAGGGTTGCCAAGTCACCTCCACCTTGTTCCCAAGTCATTGTGGGGTAGCCGGAAACGAGCTTGAAGACGTGAAAGCCAAGGAAGGAACAGCAGCCAATCAATCGAGTGATGGTCACTATTACGATTCGGTGAAAACGACAATCCGAAAGACGAAAGTAGAAACCTTATTACCCGCGAGAGACTTCACAGTGTATATGGTAACCGGATTGAGAAAATTGGAAACAAAGCTGTCAAGGAAAGAGCAGATGACGGTGAGCCGACTGAGGAGCGGCTATCATCCCGATCTGAAGTATTGGTTGCATAAGATTGGGTGAGCTGTTGATATATTCTGCAAGAAATGCGGCTTTGGCGAAGAAACTACGTAGCATATTGTGTATGATTGCTTACGAATCCACTGCCCACCCTTGCAACCAACACCTCCCGACACCTTGGCAACAGACCCTCAACGAGTTCTTCGCATTTAGGAGAAATGGTGCTCCGCTTCTGCCGTCCCGGACGTTTCACAACCGGGCCTTCAATCGGCCTAAACCCCTCAAACGGAACATTGCTCAACAACAACCACCACCCTCACCTCTACAACTTCGGCCTTTCAGCCAGTACCATCGCCTCTATAACTTCGGCTTCTTAGCCACCCCTATCACCTTCATCTATACTTGCAACTATTAACATTAATCATCAAAGCACAAAAATCAAAGGTATTGATTCAACAAGGACCGGGTCTTATGGCAGATAGTCCAGGAATACAAATGAAGTTGACTTTCAGCGGAACAGTCACTAGAGCGCGGGGTGATATTATGGGTGGGACATCTAATTATAGTTTTATGCATTTTGATTTTACTTCGGTTTGAAATTGTGTTATTTATAACATACATTTCAATATGCCGTTTAATTTATATTCTCAACAATAGTTCCAGATTATTCTAAAGTAGAAATATTCAGAACTGTGAGTTTACTTTGTTGTAATTAATAATGATAATAGAAATAAACATAATAATTAAAAAAAATAAAAATTATCAGCCTCTTAATGAAGTTTTATCAAACTTGAAAAAAGCCATGTCTAGTTTAAGGGTGCGTTCAAAACTATTAATTATTAATTCTTTCTTTTGTGTCATTATAATTTGCATCATTATTTTTTTTTCTAATTGAAAATCCCAGTTTCTGATAACCTCAACAACTCGTACTTGAAATCATCTATTGAGATCAACCGGCCCTCAAGCCCCCAAACCTCTCTATTGTGCAGGTTATTGCCTCGTATAGTTACAAGCCTTCAGAAATTCTTTATGATGGCAGGCTTTATGAGAGACCAGATAGACTCAGTAACCTTACTGGAACCCTGGTGCTTAATGTCAAATATGGAAGCGTTAGTAGATTTTAATCAACTTATAATCGTGATTATTAGTTTTTTGTGTTGATATTTTATTAAAAAGGTATTATTTCAATTTAGAGCATATTAAGAGTTGGAGTGAGGAAAAGTCGATGTACTTAAGATGCTGACAGCATAGGTGCGTTTCATTTTCTATTCTCTCTCAAAGTCCCTGTGACACCAGTTTCCACTAGGATAGTTCTCTAAGGGAAAAGGTGTAGAGAAGTTTTCAAACACCACAAGTTTGTGAACTAAAATACTTCACCAGTCAACTGCTATATTGGCACTATGGTCAAACCTTTATGGTAATTTTTGATGTGGTTTCTACAATATGATTCGAAGTGCATCAAAGATCCTTCTTGTGAACATGAAACCTACAACTTATTCAGACTTGACAGGTCACCTTGAAGTGAATAGTTTGTCATTGTGTTTAGCTTCATATGGCATCATCAGCACTACTGCAGTTTCGACACTTCGTTTTTAAAGCAACACTTGCTCAAGCGTTTAAAACGTCCTTTGTAGAGCTGTCATTCTCTATTTTAGAGCTGTTGGCAAAGTACATGAAAGACATAATTTGATCAAACGTGTCTCATCACTTCGGCCCTTTGGGGAAAAAACTTATTTAGCCAATGTATTATAATGAGGGTTCACTTATCAGAGATTCAGCTCAATTTTGTATAGAGGATCTTGAAATTTTTGTTTTGAAATGTTTGTAAGGATGTCAAGATAAAAACGTTTCTAAAAACGTGAACCTTAGCTTATGAGCATTCCCTTCTTTGTGGTGATGAGTTTGTTGTCAAGCTTTTCAGCATATTAGTTTTTTTTATTCGTTTATTAATTATTATTCAAGAAATTTATTTTTCATAAAAAAAACTACAAAAATCAAAAGGTCATAGCCGCGAGATATTTCAATTATGATCCGAAAAAACCTTTCTAGTGAAGAAGATCAACAGTTTTGGAAATTTCCCGTGACAATAAAAAATAAAATTAAGTTCATGAAGTTTTTTTTCAATAAAAAGTTGCAACTTTTGATCTGATACAAGTTTTAACAACGTGTAAAAAAATAATCTTAATTAATATTAATATCATTTTTTTGAAATGTTGCCCTTGAAAGAAACCGCGAAAAACAGCCAGTCCTTAACAAACATCTTATGAACCTACTTCACTTTTGTTGGCTTTCACCGTATTCTTTCACCACTGTTGACCAATCGCCACTATTTATTCATCTTCTATTGTCACTTAACCCCTCCTACTACCACTATCCATCCAAACACTACCACCACTACCTACCCACCAACATCCCATACCACTAACACCCCATTCATCCGCCTGCTACCACAAACATCAACATACCTTATGTTTGAAAATGAAAGTTAAAACTAAGAGCTAGGTTTAAGGTTAAGTTTTAAGACTAAAGTTAGGGTTTACTATTGAGTTCAAAGATTATTGTGGACAGTTTTTATGGGAGATTATGTTTCTAGCTGTAAAGTTCTTCTGTGGATTATGTCCTTTCATAATTGTGTAACCCTGGGGTGTGGTTGATCCGGAAAGGTAGATGTATTTATAATCTGTTTCATTTTTTTATTAAGATTAATTTTTTCTGAATTTTATTTTTTCGTGTTTTTGTATGTTTTTTTTCTTTCTTCACATCTTTGAACGCTTTCAATGCTTTTTGCTCAAGTTTTTCTGGTTCATGAGTGACATTCGTTTGAAGATCATTTTCAACAGCAAAAGTTGAAAGTATTTAACATAAAACAAATATTTACATTGGAAACTTTAAAAATTGGATATATTTGAAAACTGAATTTTTTCCACTTTGTGTTACGAGTAAAAAAGAAGTGAGATATTATGGAAATAATAAAAAATCGAACAAATAAACTCTATATTCTAGAAGTTGAATATATCAAAAAAAAGTCATTTCATGAGAGTTCAAAAGAATCTAAAAATTGAACTGACCTTTCATAATTTCAGTCAGTTTTAAACTTAGATAAAAACATAAAACTCAGATTAAAGTAAAAATGGCTTGAATCTAAACATAGATTTCGTAAATCAATGACAAAAATTCTAACATAGACCTATTTGCAAGCTAATTCAAATCTTCAACCTCATACTTCGAACATAACTCGCTATTATTAAACATGATGACGGGAATCATAAAAACACAAAAAATTAAAATTTTTTTATATATGTTTATCAAATACAGTGTAAGTGTTTTTTATGAAAAATTTATATTGATTTTCACTATTTTTTATTATCAAAATTTTTATAGATTTTTTACTTATTTTAAAATTTCTGTTAGAACTATAAATACAAATTATTTATCTTCTGATTTCTAATATACTTTAAAAGGTTTAAAGATTAAAATTGTAGAAATTACTTAATTTAATAGATTAATGATACATTTAGATGAAGCAAAATTATATTTTCAGAAAATCATTTTAGTTCAAAAAAACTAAAATTAAAAGTAAAACGCTATAATTAATTTTGAAGTGTAGGCTATTAGGTTTAGTGATGGGGTAGAGAGAAAAGGAGTTCTTGAAAATGATATCCCTTCAATTTTATTAGTTTCTTTCCACTTGTTTGCCTTCTTTGGATGTCTTTTTCTGGATCCATCTCACCAATCTGCATATATAAATAAAAATAGTGGCAAAAATGTATAAAAATGACTATATACTTGATAGTTTGAATTATAAACGTAATAGTCAAGCGCTTAGAGAGGTGGGTCTATAAATAGTTTTTCTGTGCCAATGTTACTTGACTCACGATTTATATCTTCTGGCACCCACTTCAAACTTTCATCTCCAAGACCATTGTTCCAAGACATTCATAGACCTCAACGACCAAAATCTACCAGATCCTTTGCTTGATTTCTTGCACGTCAAACCCACCTATGCCACCACCCAGAACAGTAGAAAGAAAAGGTCTATAGTGGGCAGGTTACGAAAAAATACAACCAACGAAGAACCCAGAAGATTTTTGGGACTGGGAGTTATGATAAACTTCAACTAACTATTTAACAAGTAAATAATATTTAAAAAATTTTTATATAGTTTCACAAAAACAAAAAATTTAACTCCCATGCTTTGCAGAAATACACCTCTACGCGATGTCCACCAGTAATTTGTATTATAGTTGTTGTATAGTTATATAGTGTTATTACATATTATTGATGTTATTATCATTTTTTTTCTTGACAAATCTTTGCATATATATTATAGTATTCATTCATATTATTTTTATTTCATTTTATTTTTTCATAAATAAATAATAAATAAATTTATAAAACATTCATAACTAGATACCGTCATCAGGTATTTATATCAATATCCTCCGTTAAAACTATCAGTAATGATTATAATCTCTTACACCCGAATCATCAGTAATGATAAAGACAAACTTTTTTAGCATTCCTTATCAAAAACAGTTCTTCAAGCTCTACCAACAAAATGCCTTGATGATGAGGTTGCCCTCCCAGCCTCACAAGTCATTTTTTGCCTTTTTCTTTTCAAAAATGTCCTAGTACACCAAAAAGTAGCTGACTTGATTGAAACTACCACGAGTCTTTTTATTTTCTTATCCACTCAAAAAGAGTCGTAGAACAGTGGAAAGTAGCAGGCTCTAGGTGATACGCACACTCGCATTTATTCTTCAATGAAGACGGCTGATATTTTAGAGGAAAAATCAGAAGAACTTAATTTCAACAGTTTTTTCACGCCGATTTATGAAAGAACTTTAAAAAAGTTATTGAGCAAAGAAAAACAGCTATAATTTTCGAAAAGTTTAGCTTTATCATAAAAAACTGAGGTGTAGTTTGATATGTTGCGTGCTGCTTCTATTGTTAGGATGTGTTAGATAAATATGATCATTGGTTTGTCTTGAACTTCTCAATTTATATCTAGTGTAACAATTTTAGCACGAAAATTATGTCATCAAATTTTCTAGTTCCTGATATTTACCCGGCTTTCGTGGTCTTGGGCTGATGATGTGTCGATCACTTAGCCCAGTAACTGCTGAAAATGATATATTTTCTGTTTTGTCAAAAGTAGATAAAAGCTCAGATTTAGTAGTCGCGTTTATTATGAACTGGGTTTTTTCTATAACAGGCTTCTGGAGTCTGCTACTTTACAGCCATTCTACTCAAACACAACTCCAAATCGGGATAGTTGGAACTTTATTCCATTTAGTAGAGTTGTTGGAACTTTATTCTATTTAATAGGGTAGTTGAAAATTTATTCCACTTGACAGAATTGTTGGAAATTTATTTAATTTGGCTATTTTTTTTCATTTTATAACTGCCTACTGGGATCTGCTACTTTCCAGCCATGTTCCTCGAACACAACCCCATCTTTCCAGCATCATCCTTTTTATCGATTCTATATAATCCAATTGATCCAAAATTACATTTCAAATTCCCTTTTCTCACAATTCCAACTGTTTTGTCTTGCTGACCGAATCTTCCCTTTTTATTCACCTTATCAGTCAGTTGAACACCACACATCATTTCAAGCATCCGTCTTTCCGCCCACTGACTCTACCAAATGCCACTTAACATTAATTATAAATACCTGATGACGGTATCTAGTATGTATGTTGTAGGCATGTCACATTTTTATATTCTTGTTAATTCTTTTTACCGTATCGTATTAGTACCATAGTAGTAATATTAAAGTTATTAAAATGAATTGTTAAGTTTGTTATTTAATTTGATTTCTTTGTTATTAAGTCAATGTATTGTATAACAGAAATCCCTCTATGGAATCAAATGTTTCATATCAACTCAAAACATTTCACTTCTGAACTTTCAAAGCAAACAAAACAGAAAACCAAAATAAAACTTTTTTAAATATTGATAGGCGAATCAAAAGCATGAAAGCTCACAAATGACTTGAGCATTGCCACAAACGATGGTCATTGAAATCCTCTCGAGCAACCATTTAGTCTCTCTGGCTTCATCCATGCTTCGGAAGTAAGACTTTCCTAGTCACACTTCGTTTGACCAAAATGTTTTTACAGCTTTTGGGTCGAAAATGTAGTTACTTGCAAGGTTCTCAATAATTTTTGCTATTTCAGTTAGTTGAGAAGCCGACCATGGTAAGCTACTGTTTGTAAGATGCAGAATGATGAAAAAGAGTCTGAGCAGATGGCGTACCAGATTGTACCAGTTTAATACAAGCTGAAGCTTTTATCAGTTTTATACGGGAACATAATAAGCCTGCCTGGGTCATTTGCCGTCAACTCAGTCAAACCTTAAAGGTTTTTACTGGCTAAATATCTTCTTTCCTCAAATTTACGTTTGACTACATCGTTTGAGAACTGTTGCCTAAATATGTTTGTATGCAGGAAAACGGATTTCGATAAAGTACGTGCGTTTAAGCTTCAGGTGGACATTTGTGCGGAGTACATTGTGGGGATCCAAGGTGGAGAAATATCGAGATTTTGAATGTGACCTCATCTAACAGACACTCTTTATTCAGTTTGGAAACAACTTAGTGAGTCGCTAGAGTGAGTTTAGAAGGTCGGAATAAAGTGTGAGTTTGTGTAGAAAGTTTAAAAAAAAGGGAAAAAATGACGACAGAAATGTAAAATAGTTAGGAGCTGCCTGAATGGTAGTATGTCAATATAAAGTCTGGATGTCTGTCTGACTAGGTGTTTACAGCTTTCCAATCTGACCATATGCTTTCATTTCGGCAGATGTAGTAGAACACATTTGTTTTTTCTAGCATTTGTGAACTTGCAAAAACTTGTGATAGAGATAGCATTAATATTCCATTGATATGAAAAAGTGGTTAAAGCAAGGTATTCATAACAATAATGAGTCATTGTGTGAAAAAAACACAGAATTTACTTTTATAAATTTCACGAAAGTTTTTGTATGACAAACTTACCTTTTCAAGTGATGATAACAAACGTAAATTTCAAAGCAAATTTTTAAGGCATTTCACTAGCCACAATGAAATGAGTTTATTGAAGGACTTTAATAATGATATTGAGATAAAAAAATTTTTTGTTAACAAACATTTTCAAGTATCCAGTATCAATATATACTTGAAAAGGTTACTTTGTAAACGAAAAGTTTTTGCCTAAATAAAATTATTCGTGTTTTTAAATATACTCCTAAATAATGGTAATTCTGATTCGATAGTAAGTTGAGCAAACACATAATACAATTGCCGTTTGGTTGAAATAAAATACGAGATACCAAGATAAGTTTTATTACAAATGAATTATTTTTTGAAGTAGGTTAGCCTAACACAATTGTATGGAAACAAACACAAAATAGTTATTAAACAAATTTCCACGAGGCTTTTCATTTTCCACTCGAGAACGTAAATTTGACAAAAAGCTTCGTAAAAATTTTTTTATAAATACTTTGTGTTTGTATTTCATATAACTTATTATGTTTTTTAAATATTAAATTGTATTTACACAATGAATTAATTATGCATAGCCACATGTTTTAAACATTTTATTCATGTCCAAAAAAGAACAATTTCAAATTGGAATTTTCTAGTAATGATTAACTTTGGATTTTTTCTGGTTAAAATTTTTTTCACAGTAGATGCCTATTTCAAAAAAAGCAAAACACACACAAAAACTCTGAAAGCTGAAAAACACTTCAAAGATTATGAAATGTCAAAAGCCACATTCATAGGCTTTGAATCTAAAAAGAAACAATTGATTTTTTCCTAATGGAAACTTTAAGTTATACTACACAGTATTTGATGTATAGAGTGAAGGTGGTTTATTTACAGATTGCTGGAAAGATGGGCTACAATAGAACTGTGTGCTTGTGCATTGGAGTGTTCAATGCAGTAACCAAATCTCTTTCATACTTACAAGCTTCATTGAGCGTTGTAATCAAATACGAACAAACCAACCAAACCGCGTTTTAAAACTTTTGTAAGTTTATATTCAAATTTAGGTTGCAATTGATCAACTATACATATAAAGTAATTAGCACAAATACCGGTCATTTAATGATGGAGGGTTAAAGAAATGAAATTTACGAGTGTTTTAAACAAACTTGAGTCGAATGAAATAAGGAGGAAACTAATGTTATAAAAGAAGCATTAATGCGGATGCTGAATTAATAAATAAGAATGAAATTAAATAATAAATTAATAAACTTGTTCCTCCCATAAAATAGCAATAAAATCTCATTTCAAGTAGCAATTTCAGCTTCAATAAAGGATTATAATATAGCAAATAATTTCAAAAATATATTGTTGCATATATATAGAAATTATAAAAGCGATGTAGTGTGTGGTGCTCACGTAGAAGTCTTGATATATCTAATGATCTCTGCCGCCTAGACGGTCTAAAGCTGTTTCAAATGACACATATTCTCAATAAAAGCCTTATTGACGATAAAAATCCTATAAAAGTTGTATAAAGAAGTTTTTAAATTAACAGTTATATTGAACAACTTAGAAGTCTTTTTAATTGCCTTTTTATGGAAATAGGACTTTCTAAGTGAGCTTCCTGCCTATTGAGTGAGCGAAAAAAAAACTCAAAACGAAATTTTTTGCAATGCTCAATTTAAGATCACTTTAATAACTCTAAAATAAGTTACAAAAAATAAAAACACACACTAGATTTAAAATGGTGTTAAATTCTCCGTCAAAGCCTAGTTGAGAACAAGATACCCAAAATCGTGCTAGAAAGCCTTAATTAATAATGACAAATTGCGTGTTCTATTGTGGCCAAAAGTGAGGTCAAAATGTTTTTTTTAGTTATTGAATGAGGGTAAAGGCCTCAACACGTTTTTGGCATCTCTTCTTGGTGCAGCGCAACTCAAGGTAAAGTAAAAAATTTATTTTCATTAAAAAAAAATAAAATTCATAAATTTAGATTTGCCAAAATAAATAATAGCAAATATACTTAGTTTAAAATTTGTCAAATAATTAATAAATTAATTTAAAAGCAGTGAAAATGTGAGTCTCCTCGTCAAACACCAGCAGGCACAGGTCACAATGCTATCAATATTTATCTTCTTGAACTTAGTCTGCTTGCTCGGTTAGTTTTGGTGGTTGAAAGAATTAGGAAACAATTTGAAGTATTAGTTTTGGGTGATTCATTTAATTTTTAATCGGCTTTAGAAGGTACTTTGAAAGAAAATTTTAAAAAATTTGAAGTTTTTTCCAATATTTTTTACATAACTATGTATTTGTTTGCATTCGTCTTATATTTTTTTACTTATTGAAAATCTAGATAAACATTCAAAATTTGAATACAATTATGGGATAATCAATTTATAAAAAACTGACTTCTTGATCATTTTGAACATATATCCTTACGTAATTAAAATCTTCAAGCAATTTTTTTAAGTTTTTTAAACAGTACCACATGACGTATTATTTATATCAAAGGCAAACTTAATCGTATCTACAAATTGATACAAATAGATTCTTAAAATGTGCTAAAATCAAATTTTCATATATGTATATTAAGTTAATATTTTTAAAATGCCTTTTGGAGTTATTTTTTTAGCAAGAAAAGTCCATGTAATACATTTAAGCCTTTTATTTAGCAAAAATATTCGCATGACTGGGAAAGTTCACACTGAAAACGTTAAACGAAAACCCTTTAAAATTAAACAGAAAGAATTGGAAGGATTTAAAATATGATTATCTAGAAGTTTCTGTAACTGATTCATAGAGGCATAAAATTTAAATTTTTTACATGGAATTAGATACTCTAAACCTTTGAATATTTTTGAAATACTTCTTAAATGTTATGTTTTCTTTTCTAGACATAACGTACACAAAAACAATAAAGAATATCTTGTCGCCCGAACAACCTTCTTTATTTTAGTTAATTTTTTTTTCATTATGTGCCATTGTATACAATTTTAAGTTTAAATAAAACGTATTTCGGTTTTTGATGCATTCCATAAATAAAAATCGTTCTTTCTTTATAAGATAAACTACAAGCAAATGAAACTTTAAAACAACAACTGTGAATAATATTCACCATGTTTTTGTTCTACAAGATTGTGTAATATTCGAAAAAAAAATTGAAGACTTTTTATTAATACGTCCAAACGTGGGACTTAACGAGCCAAGATGAAGAATGATAGTTTCAGACAACAATTTTACTTGAATTAACTCACTATAAATAAAGCTTAATATCATTAATTACTTATGCAGATGCCACGTTATTTCGCCATCTATATAACTCACAAGTCTCTTCCAGACAACTCATTTTTACATCAAAATTATCTAGTTTTAAGATTTTTAGACATTTTCAATTAATTTAAAATGTTTGTTTCCGAATATTTATGTTTCATAAATAGCTAAAATTATTCCTTTAAGAATATTTTTTATTGTAAAAAGAAAAAAGCTAAATTCCAAACTGTTTAATAACTTAGCTTTAACATTTGAAATATATCATCATCCGATAACTGATACACATCATAACGTTAGCGGCCTCATATAATATTAATTACCGAGATCTAACACTATTACACGATGACCAGTGGAAGCAAGTCGTTCATTAATAACGCTACAAAGAGGTCTTATAAATAATACTTTTATAAAATACTTATAAACTGCTCATCAAAACAAGCTTGCATTTTTGCATAAATCCCAAGTTTAAATAAATAAGTATTGGAGATAGATACAGTAGGGTTATTTGAAAAAGAAAAAGAAATCTCATTTACATTATAAAACCATTAGGCATCGTTTTTGCAACTCCCTGGAACCAGTGTGTTTCAGACTCAACTTCGCAAATAAATTACCAAAGCTTTTTGAAAGTATTGAAAAAATTACACTTTATTTTTCCTGAATTGATTTTTTGACTATTCCAATACGAAGATTGTGCTTTCAAATCAATTTTTTTTGCTTTTTAATTTGATGTACGCAAGGTTTTGTTCTGCTTTGAAAAAATAAGATTAATTCCGATGTTGACTCAAACAATTAGAGTCTTGTATATTTATTATTTTAATTCAACAATATATCCATTTTAAAAGATGTTTTTCTTAAAATATTGGATTAAAATTTACACAGGGAGTCTCTTAAAGCATATATTCATCCAATTTAAAAAAAACGAATTTCTATAATAGAAGTCAGAATGGAGAGAATGCACTAAATTACTCATAATGTCTGAAAATTGATTCGATATAGAAGCATTAGGTCTTGCTAGATTGAGTTTTTTGCATTTCTTTACCATACCTCGTGTATAGAATTCTACATTTTGCATATTTCTCATGAATCTTTTGGTTTTATTTGTGATAGCTTGATTAGTTCTTTAACTACTATAATCACTTTTAATAGTTTTTATTTTACATATAAATTCTTTTTTATCATCATTTACATATACATCAATGTTATCATCATCCGTTTATTTGAAAATGACTGTTTAAGGTATTTTACTGAAGATTTTTTTCAAAAGAGAAACGAAAATAAACTTCAGAATAATTTTCATATTTCAATATTTCAAACAGACTAGATACACACGTTTTGTAATCTCTAAAAATTGAAACAATAGTTGCCGTAAAATAATTTCAAAGTTAAAAGCTCGATCGGAATTTTTCAGTATTAATATTTTGAGCACAAAATTTTTGTTTGATAGAATCAATCATTTAGCCGTAAATTTTTCTTCATTCATTTTTGTTTCAATAAGTCACTTTCATTTTTGTTGCTCAAGGAAGCATCAATCAAAGGGTCATTAAGGACCTGATTCATCATCATCCTTCTCGCTAACCACCATTCTTCAAAGATACTTCACTTTATATTCACATTTGAATTCATAATACCTTCCCATTTTTAGCTACTCAGCTTTCTTCAATGTGTTTGCTTTAAGATCCCGAATGGAATTTTGTAACTCAATTTGCTAACGTTATGTACAACCTATCGACATTTTCTTTTGAGTTATTATGAAAAATCAGGCAATTTTCTACGCTTTCTCCATCACCACATTTCTTCTTTAAAAATTTCCGGGCCTTTCGAACTCTCTTTCTACCTTACAATCAACATTCTAGTATGTTTTTTGAGACTATTTTGGATTTAAATTCAATAATTTTAAAGCTTTTGATAATATTCTTTGTTCAACAGTCTTTTTTTATTGAGTATCAAGACAATATAGCACCCCCTTCAGAACATTGATTCACTAAATAAACTTCATATAACTTCAATGCAATAGAATCTTTAATACGTTTTCGTTTATTTTCACATAATTTTGAGCTGTTCAGTTTGACATTAAGAATTAATTTATTCAACACTGTAACAACTAGAGTCTAAAAGGATGATCGAAATGAAAACGCAAGGTAGAATTTAAACGTGTGAAACCGTACTTAAACGGAGTATAAAAAATATACCAGTAATTTGAAAAAATGATAATTGATTATCAATCTCAATTAAAAGAAATATGATACTCAGAGCGGAAAAAAGTTTCAAATCTTAAATTTCTAATATATTAACAACTGCTATGACAGACCCCTGCGACCGTTAGAAGAACAATCCGAATTGCAGATTAATGAAATTCGGCATATTAATGCCTTTCTTAATCGAAAAATGATGACAGGGCATATTGCACAGTGAGAAAATAATAGAAAAATGTAATAATCGTCAAGGTATTTTTACGTTCGTATTCTTAAACGTTTATTAATAGGTGTTTTGTAAAAAACACATTGTCGATATGGGAAGTATTAGATCTTTTAAATATTATCAAGATATATCATGAAAAGTACGAAGTGTATTTTAAAAATTCATATGCTTAAAAGAGTCGTTCAAAACAATGGAGATGTATGTAACAAAGCTCATTTGCTTATAAAATACGGCCCTTTGTCGCAAAACTGTCTATATTTTATTTCGGATCTCAGTATTTACAAAATTTCCAGCGCCTTCTCATATTTGCATTTATATTCCAACAAATATCATGAATATTCAATAACGTCATTATTTATAAGATCAAGAATAATATGATTAATCATATAAAAATTTTTTTCAGTACATATCCTCCTAAAATTTTTTCTCGATTATATAAACTTTTCAATACATTTATTCAGAACGGCAAAAATCCATAAATTTAGATAACTTCAACTTTGTTATAAAACTTGTCCTTATCATATAACATATCTTTATATGCCTCCAATAAACCCTTGCAGACGTTTCATCTGCTGGCAACATCATCATTGAAGATGTCACGGAGAGCTCTGAAGGAGCGAGTGTTTCTTTGAGGGATGTCGAAGAAAGGCGAGAAGGACTGGAGGTCAAACTGAAAAGAGGTAATACTATTTGAGCTCAATAGTAGATGTTGAAAAGAGTTTCAAGTTTTTTTTCAATCATAAAAGTTATTTTGATGCATTTATTTAAGAGAAATTTTAATTTTCTAAAAGATCAGCAGTTAACATTTACGCTTTGACATTTCTTAAATGATTAAAATTAAAAGTTTTAAAGCGTTTTTTCGAACAAAAAAAAATGAAGCGTAGTCTTGATAATATTTATTTAAAATATTATTTTGAAATGACTGAAAGATACAAAAGTTTAAAATTTTAAATCTTGAAAATCGAAATCAAATGGCCACCTTCAAACATATTTCATCTCGTTTGAAAGAGCGTGAATCCCTGTAGTATCAATCGTCCTCACTCCAAACTCCATGCATTTTTAAACTTGAAAACCGAGTTTTTGATGATGTTTAGGAAATATAATGTATATATATAGATATATATTTTTTTAATTCTTAAAATTTTTAAAGCAGCTGAAAAGATTGCATAGAATTTATTTGGTTTCAGGACTCTTTTTTGTTCACGACCTCAAGGAATTAGTTGCTTAAAGAGAAGATTAAGAATAAATTTTCAATTATTTTTGAAAAATAATATTTGATTTGAAACGATTTAGTAATAATTAAGAAATATTTTTTAAAACAAAAAAAAGAATGACAAAAAAATTGTTTTTTAAAAGTGGCCAAAATATTCAACTAATGTTGTTATGTGGAGGAATTTTATAAATATTATTTAAATACTTAAAAAGACTCGTTAGTCACTTATTTGGGGTTTTCTAGAAGTAGTCTGCCAATAAATAATGATATTAATATGACAAATGGAGTTGCTGCTTGAGTAGGGATAATGATGATAACTTGCAAAGATACTATTAATATTATATAGACTTAACCTATATAATATTGGTATATGCACATTTGCATCAAAAAATTAAGAAATAAAGAAGTATTATATTCTTCAAGACGCTTCAGAAGCAACTTTGTCAGTCGAAGCAATAAAAAAAGATCTCTCTGTTTCGCTTTTTTAATCTACGTAAAGTGACTCCGTTATAGCAAATCGAAGTTATGCATTTCGAAAAAATTAGACCTAAACTGAAGTTTGTAGATAGTTATAAGTCTTTCAAGATATAAAAACACATAAAAAGGTCCTATATATTTGAATCAAAATTTTCTGTCGTGAAGCCTCTTGGATAATTATTATGGAAATTTCAATACCAAAAAGTAAAAACGCTATTTTCTCAATTATATTTCTCTGAAATATTAAAATTGAAACATAATTCTGTTGATGTTGCAGAAAGGCTAAAACAACTTCTATGCTCATTAAAAATAGTAAAACCTTTTTTGAAGGTGGTTTGACTGCGTATGTGACGATACTACAACTGCAAGTTTTTTCTCAATATGCCCCTAGCACTTCTTCCTTCTCTCACTGCACTCACAACACTCAACATCCCTCCGATCAGTCTTCATCTCGTTCAAAACCTGCATTGGGCATCTGGAACCTCAAAAGAAACACAAAGAAGATGAAGATTAATGTAAGCAATGCTTGTCCAACAGAGTGTCTTATGAAATTTGTTGCTATAGTCATTATCATGTATGTATTGCGTTCATCTTTTGCGACATAGATTGAAAATTTTTAAATAAAAATTTATAGAGTGGTGTGAGGTTCTCAAAACTTTTTGAAACAAATTATTTTATTTGTAAACTTTTGAGCTATTGTAAATTCATATATTTCTGATATTTCCAATAAATTAATTTTTGTTATATAAGAAATTTAAATGCGTTTCCAAAAAAATTAATTTCAGAATATATTCAATAATATAACAATAAGAATATATAACAAACAATTTTAAAAATATATACAACCCACACATTAGATATGAATATGAGAGTTAACTAATCAAAAAGTTTTTAGCGTTACGTCAATCAATCAATTCAAAACCTCTCATAAAAGCTGGAAAGAATCATAAGACACTATAGATAGAGGAATTATTCAAAGCACTCTTCTCTGGCTTATCAGCTTGTGAGGAAAATTATCGATTGGGAGTGCAAAAACGTTTCTCATTAAAAATTATATTTTCTTTTTTGTCATTAAAAAGCTAATCTCTGAGCGTTTTCAGAGTTTTTGGCAGTGATTAAAAGGAATATTTTAATTAATAACTATTTATAAAATTTCGAGTATTGTAGGCACTGTGAAGAGATGCTAGTTTGCAGGAAATGTACAATGATTAGACGAAAATTAAAAATAGTAATTATCAAAATTTATATTGTATCAAATCAAACAGGGCAAGCGAAAGTGCGAAAAACTTGGTATGTGTAACAGTGCCGACAAGATGACGAAGAGACGAGAAACTACGGAAAAACGTCTTGTTGGGCCAAGGTAAATAATGATATCAATAGCGATGGAATAAATATTGCCATGAGATTAATTCCTCAAATACAATAATATTAATAATTTCTGTTGATACAATGATTGATAATATCTCAATAAAACCCATGGAAAATTTTGTTAAACGTTGAAGTTCTTGATGGATTTGTGTACTTTGTTAAATTATAAAAGTTTGACGCTGAATAAGTTTTGCAAGTCGATTTCAATTAAATTTGTGGACTTTCTTTGAAATTTTTTTTCTTATTTAGTGTTTGTTTGAATAAAGAAATAATGAGCTTTGCTGGCTTGGGAGACAAGAAAATTTATTGGAAAAATGAAATTGAATGAAATAAATTTGTGTTTCATCGAGTTTGTGCATTTAAAAAAATTTTGAGAATATAAAAAAGAAAATTTTGTTATGACACTCATGAAAGTTTTCAGAGAAATTATTAAATAATTCATAGAGCCATTTCATTGCAAACAATATAAATTAAGGGCACTTTGTGAATTAAAAATTAAAACTATGTTTGCAAATATATTTAAAACAACTTTTTTATAAGTTTTTTACATTTTTCGAAAGAAACAGTTAAAAACGGCTTGAATTGATTAAATTATGTGTAAATCTAACAGGTTTCAATTCCAAATATTGCGTAAATTTACATAATATTACGACATGTTATAGATGAAAACGTTGTTTTAATAAAGATACAACACTGTTCTTCTAATTCACGTTGCTTAGGCTTATAACTCACAATGATTTTCACAATAATCAAAACAGATCCAAACCACAACATGGTGCACTACGGCGCAGAGAGCCCTTTACCCTCGGCCCCCAAACCCCCATCCACAAACCCCATTCAATTCAACCCTACAACGTTAACAACATCTTCAAACTACTCCATACTAATTTACATCAACCCTCCAAAAAGTCTTCCCCACACCAGGTCAGGCTGCACGAGGAATGCAAGCTATGCACGCAATCTTGTGCTACAAACATCACAACAGAACCGCCACTCGGAAGTTTCAGCGTTTGTCACGTGACTCCTGATGACGCCACTCTTTTATTTCTTGTGGGCAGTTTTTCTCCTCGTTTGTCTGTCTGCTTGGCTTGTTGCGTTCATCAGAAATGCCGAAAAGACTGTTGGGAGTACTTGAAGAAAGGTGAAAATTATTCCACTAAACTTCAAACGGAAGACAGAGAAGAAAAAATTGGTTTGACTTTGAATGATTCGAAAAAACCTGTTTATAATGAAAAGAAAGAAAAGTCAAAAAATTATTCTCAAACAAATTTGTCTGGAAAAAAAAATGAAAAACTAAAAACATGTGAGAATATAGAAGCTTCAGAAAAAGTTGGTGCCAAACAATGTTGCCTTAATTTCGGCAGCTTTTACGAAAATATAAAAGATGTTGATTTTTCATTGAAAGAATCTTTTCATAAAACATCAGCAGAAAGTAAATTTCAATATTATGGTAGGGAGTGTCCTAATATTGGTGGTGTAGGCAACAATTTTGAAAACTGTTGTTTCTGTTGTTATGATGAGAAAAACAGAGAAGAATATTATAGGAGAGAACTCAATTCAAAGCTAAAACTGTCATTTCATAAACGTTCTCTATGCAGAAATAATAAAATAACTTGTAATAAAAAGAGTAAAAATAATTATATCAAGGATATAAAAGATAATAAGGCCGGTGCATTAGAAGATATAAATATGCTTCAGAAAGTGAATAATAAAAAAAATAATAAAAATAAAACAAAACTTATCGATTTGAAGAACAATAACAATAAATTGAAAGTTAAAACCGAAGCAATAGGCGCGTTTCCGCGTAGTTCAACATTTTTTGCGTGCCATGTCTCTCTGGTCAAAACACTTTTAATCTATCAATTCAAATACCGACTAATGATTGAGTCAAGCGGCCAAATTTTGGCTGAACGCTTTTCGAATGGGAGTGAAGAAATTTCATGTTATACAGGGTATGCTTCTAACGCAAGCGAGAAAAGAAAGTATATTATAGAGGTGAGAATGTTCATAAAAAATATTATCACAAAATTTTTTAATACGATTTCAATTAAAAATGTTCATGAAATTTTTTGATTTGAATCGTTTCCGTATTAGTTTAATTCAGTTAATTATATATGATAGTTTAGAATATCTTTTTGGTTTTGCAGTGAAGAAGTTTGAAAAATTGTTTCAAAGCAGTTGTACGCAATATCTATTATTTAACGTTGTAAATCAATATAACCTACAAGAGCTCAAATATATTTAATATTGAAATATTAATCAATTATGCTTATAATATATAATTATAATTTCATAACTAAACCACAAAACCCCAATCAAATACAGTTAATTGAAGCAGAAAGTGGAAAAAGCTTCGCGGAAGACAACGAGAAAATGTGAGATAACAATCTTTATGATGGGGTCGAAATAGTCAAGATTGCTTATATAATAATGAGAAAACTATGCTCATAAAATTTAAATTATCTATATACAATTTGAAACTGAATTTTTCAAAATGTTTTTCTTTGTATGAGATCTCTTAATTCTTAAAGGTTTACTCAAATGTCTAAAAATTTTTAAAAAACAATGTATTCTAACACGAAAAGTTGAAATCTTTCAAGTTTAACACAAAAAAAATAATAATAAACTTTTGATATTTATGTGTTTATGTCGTTGAAACGAAAGAGCGTAACTTTCTTCTCCGCCATTCTTTTTGTAGGCCACAAATGCGATCAGAGCACAATATGAAATATTTTATAGCTTAGATAGGGCTTCATTCAAAATACTTGAGTTGTGCGAGTTGACTCTGGTTGTTCCATTTGTTGATCATTAAAACTTATTATTATTAAAATATTTTTTTTTTCAAACATAATAATTTAGTTTTATTTAAAATTTAAATATTTTTAGACCCGCGCTTTTGGAATTATCTTGTGATTATTTTATCGCATCTGATCCTTTATTTCTTCTTGGAAATTTGAAAAAGAAAGATTTAAATGTTGGATATATAGCCAACAATCAAAAAACTCAAAGTTCTAATCCAAGTTTTGAGGTAAGAATGCCCATATTTAGATTCAATAAAGACGATACCCCATAAATATCACCACAGAAACAAAAAGGTTGTTGTGATAGACTGAAAAAAGAAAAATTTCATTCATATGTAAATCTCAAAGTAAAAATGCAGTCTCCATGCGTTTACTTGATTTCAAATAGCAGCACTTCTCCACAAATAAAAATCTCCATTCCCGAATATGCATCCCTTTCAAAAAGGTTTTCTCATCGCACAGCTTTGAGAGAGGAGTCTTTCGAGGCTTGGATCACGTCGAATGGCCCAGAAAACATAGTACATGCCAGAGGTGGCGTCTCAAAATGCCCGGGTGAATTTTATTATTTTAGAAATGTACGACAAAATTATTCAAAATTCAAGATGATAATTGTGATTTATAAAAACATATTGTCGGTACATAAAGCTCAAATGATAGAGCATTAGACTAATTATCCGAAGTTACCGGGTTTGATCCTGTGTGGGCCGACAATTGGCACCTGTTCTACAGTGTTCCACTACATTGAATTTGTAGCAAGTGCTTTGATCTATAGAGAAAAGCGTTTTATAAATAGCACATTAAATTTACTTGTTTGTATTAAAACAAGAGTTTTCTGTTATTGTAACGGATGTGATTAATAACATGACAGGTGCCTTTAATGTCAAGTTGTACTCGTATGTTTGGTCGGGAGAGCACCAAGTGGCCATGAGGGAATTCAACATTTTAATTCGATGCCCTTCTACTTTCTATATTTCATTCAGTGTACCAGAAGAAATTTTGAAAGAATCTCACAATAAAACATTTTTCCTAGAATTTCGAGATTCATTTAAAAAGTTTACTTTAGTGCTTTATCAGCCTTTTGCAAGGAGAGAGCTTAATCGCGATGAAAATGTCATAAACGAAAGTAATAATACTCCCATAAAATATGTATCTCTCAATTCTCAAGAAAAACCAACATACGAAACTCATGAAAAGCAAAAAGGAAATAAAAAAACGAAAAGTGACTCGAAACCAGATTCAATCGGGAGGGATTTGCTGAACATTTTGGCCATTCTGTTTTCAACTTTGCTCAATTTCGCTTTCTTCTTTGTCATTCTCTGTCATAAGCCAAGTACTTTATAAAATAAATTGATTACTTCCATGGAAAAAAAACTTGGGAATTTTGAAATTAATTTTTTATCAAAACATCGAAAAAAGATTGAAAAGAACTATATTTTTAAAATATCTTGTTGATTAAATATTAACAAAACTGAACATATTCATATTTTTAATTATTTATAACTTGTTATAAAACTCCAGAAAAAGTGAGACCTCGGCAAGGGGACGCCAAGACTTCCAAGTACTACCATTTGAAGCCCATGCTCTTCGTCGTTTGCCACCTCGTGCTCTACACCTTACACTCCTCTTCTTTCTTCTTCTTTCTCGCCTTCTTCAAACAAAAGTATTGTTTATTCAAATTATAATGTATTATGTTTCATTTGAGTTTTAATGTGTAAGCCATTTACTCAATTTTCTTTTACAGAGTGAATTTGAATGAATTGAGTAAAAGCTTGAAAAAACTCGAATCTTTCAGCCAATCGCAAAGAAAAAGTGTGATTTTAATTCAAAATGCAGCGATTTCTGAAATAATGAGACAATTGCAGGTTTTTGACGAAAACAAAATCAGATGCTTCGGTCGTGTTGATGACCTACTGCAATCTTTCAAAGAGGTTTTTTGTATAAATAATTTCTACCTCGGTTAACTACTTTGTTAAAAAATTTTTATAAATTAGTAATTTTTAAAATATTTTTGTACAGAGTTTTCGATTGAAAAGACAAGAAGAACACGAAGAAACAAATGTAAAAAATAAATTGATTTTCGAGTACATGAGAAAACAAATTATTAATACCGAGAAACACTTTGAGCATTTCAAGTGGGTGTTAGATTTCACAAAAATGATAAAAGCTCTCAAAACTATACACAAACGTTTAACAGGAGTGTTGTTTTAAAACAAGAACTTCCTCAATTGCATAAAAACTTGAAAAAGAATTTCGTGAAAATGAAAAAATCAATTTTAAAATCAGATTGGTTGAAAGCAGCAGAATTAATACACGAAAAAGTGGTTTCATTGCGACCAGCTCATAGACCAACAAACTCATTCGAATACTTCCTTGGTCTGCATTTCTCCAACGATTCTTCCCTCATACCAAACCTACCCACCATGCAAAATGATATTGAACTAGGTAAGTTCCAATAAAACTACATGGCGTATTAAGTTCATATGCTTTCTTTGTTTAAAAATTTTTCTTTCATCAAAAAAATACTTTCTAGGTATTTCTGATTTACTTTTTAGTTCTGTTACTGAAACTGCAATCAACAACCAAGCTGAATGGCCACATAAAGAACTTGTTAAACATATATGGAGCATTCAAACACATTACTTCAATAAGAAAACAAAATATAAAGCTTCGAAAAATTTTGACAAAAACTTTCAGAGGGCAAAGCTGCATCAAACCGCAAGCGTGATGGAACCCCAGGCGGGGACTAGGGTGTCTCGGGCAGATGCAGATTATAATCAAAATCATATATTTTTCTTTGTGGCTTTCTTCGTCTTTTGCTTCGATGTTTTTTCAATTTTTGGGAAAATGAACAGAAAATTACACAAAAGGAAGATGAAGAAGGGAGAATCATTTGAAAAAGGTAAACTAACCTTATTGAGATATCTAAGATCTTTTTAGAACAAATAGCACGGCTTTTTAATACCGCTTAAGAAAAATCGCAAACACCAAGATTTCATGTCAATTAACATAAAATATAAAAAATAATTTAAAAGTTTTTTATAAATAATTTTGCATAAAATTTTTATTTAGTTTTCATGCTGATGTTGAAAGATCAAATTCATTAGAATTTTGTGAAAACCTTGGATATTACGAATACTTTACAATTAAATTTCAAATTCTCATTATAGATTTTAATTTTAATAAATTTGCCTCTATCTTGGAAGTGATAAATTAAAATTTAACAATTCCAATGATAACACTTTCAAACTAGATTTTTGAGACGAATTAAACAGGTTTGATGACGAAAAGAGCGACACAGAGCGAGATTAGTGCATAAAAAGGCTTGCAAAAAAATATTTTTCAAATGGCACACCTTTAATATTATACTCGCCATTTCAATTCTCAGTAGTTTTGAAGCATTTGAAGCTATTCCATGTTGTGCTGCATGAGCTCGAGAGCTTGTGTGCTTTTTTTTAAAAAACATTGTTAATTTTAGGTTTTTAAATTATTTTTAAAATGTTAGAATTTTTTTTTTTGGAAGATATTAATGTATGAAACGAGATTTATAGTTAGTCTATTGAAATTAATTTGTTTTTTTTGACGGGGGAAATGACTGGAATAAGATTTCGAAATTCCCTATAGCATTTGAGGGTGTTGATCAAACATTGATGATTTATCCATTCGATTATGACTTTGATGTTTTAAATTTGAAGATAATTTTCTATATTTTCCAGAAATGCCACTAACAACGCAAAGCTTTGAAGTCGCAGCTCAAAATCAAGACGAAATCGAATGCACTTTCGACACAGAAAACAACATATACTTCAGAAGTGAAATGATTAACTATTTTATTAGTGATAAAAAAGGTATTCTGAAAAATTCTTTTCAAAAGCAAGATTATCTTCAAAGTAACAATAATGTTTCGAGTAGTGAACTGGCTAGTCTAGCTTTGTCCTCCATGGACTTCCGTATTATCACTAATCCCAACTGTGTGTCTAAAGATGATTTCAAAATTAATTCGAACGCTGATAACAACTTCACTTATGTGGATAACATAACCACAACTAATGAAGCTACAACTAACCTCAACAACCCGCAAACCACCATTAAAAGAAATTTTAATTATCATCCCAAACGTGACCCTTCCCTCGCCAATATTTACCTTCCTATTAACAGAAAAAAACTTTCTTTCGGTCGAAATGTCGGCATTGAGGATGGCTCAAGAAAGGATGGCACGATCTCGAATGACCATAATGAACTGAAAACTGACAATGACGCTTTGGAGGAGGCTGGAAACAGCGGAACTAAGTTTGAATGTGATCTTTGCTTATGAGTGAATAAGTTAAAAATATTTTTCACAGTCTTCAATTCGCTGATGAACAAGAGAACGAAATTGATTCAAAGAAAGATTCGTTTTTTGTTAAGGTTTGTTTATATTAAAAATTATAAGAAAAAGTTTCATTAATCTGGAAGCGTGTAAAAGGTGTGAATAAATTGTTAAAAAACATGAGTGGAAAAAGTATGTTTAAAATTTCGATTCAAATAAATTTTATATTCATTCGATAGAGTCAGTTTTAAATTATAAAAAAATATTTTTTAAAGTTGATTCAGTACGAGTATTTGAAACTGCTCATTCTCAACATCATTATAATCATTGTGACATCTTATTCATTGTCTTCGTCATTCCTTCTCTTTCCGTCAACAACGCCCAAATCATCTTTCCAACAAGCATTCTCCAATAAAAAAATACTTTCCTTAGGGTTGACTGATTTGATGGTTGGTTAAAAGCAATTTTAGTTTTTCGTGAAATTCATGAGCCCCAAAACAAAATGAAATCAACGCTTTATTTAGAAAAAATTATTTTTTTAATGTGAAAGTTTTGATCATGTTTTTGAATCTACTCTATTCTTTGCAACTAGTTCATTATGATTTAACAATAGCTACAAGCAAACGAGTATATTCAAGAACACAAATAAGTTTTATTGAGATACAAAGTTTTTCGTTAACTAAGTAACATTTTCAAGTATTATTTGAAAATGTTACTTAGTTAACGAAAATCTTTTTTACCTCAATAAAACTTATTTGTGTTCTTAAATAAACTAGTTCATTATTCTTCCATTTAAAAATACTTAATCGTTTATAATCTCAGCTGAGTGTTTGTCAAGTTACTTTGATTCCAACTACACGACGTTTCCAAATACTCAAATAATTTCGATTATTGCAGATTCATCCAATAGAAAAAACCTACAAGGTAGCTCAAAGCATTGTTTTTCAAACAAACCAACGAATCAACAACGTGCAACTTGACTTCTTGAATCAAATTCTGCAAAAAAAAATTTCCAGGATTGATAAAATGATCAGAATAGCAAACTCAATATTGCAGCAAGAAAAAGAATTACTTTGGAAAGAAAAGACAATTTGGCACGAAAAGGTACTTAAAGAAAGTTACAACAGAGATGACAATTTTAATTATTTTGATGGAAAGAAGTTTTTAAAAAAAGACCATTCCGAAAAAGTTAATAGTAAAAACAATGAAAGCAAAAATAACTTGCTTTTTAACGAGCGTAGCCTTCAAAAAACGTTCCTATCGCCAGCTTTTAATGCATCTTTTCCACCGTTGCCACCAAAATCTTCGCTATTATCATCAATACATGCACCCTTATCACCTCAAAACTATTTCCTCCCACCGGTTGATGTCAAAATGCCTGTTTGGTTAGATGCTTAT
This sequence comes from Pterobdella sp. o SKG-2022, assembly GCA_964035795.1. Taxonomy (NCBI): domain Eukaryota; kingdom Metazoa; phylum Annelida; class Clitellata; order Hirudinida; family Piscicolidae; genus Pterobdella; species Pterobdella occidentalis. The sequence goes on from OZ038322.1 coordinate 4,135,100, forward strand.
ACATTTATATTATGTTGTTTGACTGTATTTTTGAAAGTTATCCTTTTTTATATGGAAGCTACTGAAGAGTCATAAATGCCAGTTTGTTTTCAAGCTAATGAGTCGGTTTTTGAAGTTTCAAAATAAACATTTTTGAAGTGATTCTGTGGAAGCCACCTATCCAGTGTCTCATTTGAAACTATTTGAATGTATAACTAGTAAAGAGAAATTTTTTACCTTTTCAAAAAAGCCTAGATTAGTCTATAAAGAAGGTCTAGAAGTTCTTTTTCATTTTTTTTCTATTTTATCGATTTAAAAACCTCAAGTTTTGAACAAACTTAGTATTCCCTTTTAGGTTTGCAATAATCTTCTTCCGGCTTTGAAAGTCTTTTATAAACAAACTCTCAAAAATTAATTTTTTAATTAAGGAAATTTTATTTCAGTGTTTTCGAAAATGAAAATTGTATTCTTAGTTACAATTCTAATTTTAAAACACAGTTTTACTTACAAATTTATTGTATAATTTTTCAGGCATAACTTTACGGAGAAACGGACGAAAATACAAAAGACTTTGGAATCTTCCCTTATTGAGCTACATGGCATCTTCGACTCCATACTCGACTCAATAACTCTTTTTTGCTTGTTGTCAATATTCTTAAAAGTTGTTTGTGGTGTTTTGGATTATTACGATGACTAACCAATTTTCAAGCGCATAAGCTTTGTTCAATCATTTGGGAACTGCTATATTTTTAGAGCCCAGATTCAAACGTATATTTTTGAAATTTATCTTTTAAAATTTTATACTTGCGACAAAGTTGAAAATACTAAAAATAATTATGAATTCAAAAATTGATTTTAATATCAATCTATTAGACTTATGCTCACCTGCAACATACACAATTTGATGTTTGGCGTTGAATAAATGATATTGATGAATATTTATCCTCAATTTGAATGGGTTTTGCACCATTTATTTCAAAAATATTATTAATATTTTTAAATATTAAATTTTCAAAATGAAAAAAAAAATTAGCATTAGTTTTGACAGCAAAAAGTTTTATGACAGAAATTGTGATAACCAATCAATTTCTGGCTATGATAGCGAATCAAATTGATCAAATAAAATTATTAAATTCACTGAAATTTTTTCAAAAATATTTAATACAATAATTTTTAATTTTATTATTTCCATATTCTATGCTTTAAAATTTAAAAAATTTTTGTGCTATATTGTTTTAGAGGTCGGCCCCTATAGCTCAGTGGTTGAGCATTAGAGTAATTATCTAAAGATACCGGGCTCGTTCCCGCGTGAGCCGACAATAAGTAACCCACATAGAATAGCGCCCTGTGGAACCGATCAATTGTGCAACCGAAACCCCATCGATCAAATAGTCGACATATTTATGGACTTATATCTAGAAAGCAAGAAACCTTTGGTGAGCTAACGTAGGCTCTTCATATCCAGCTATATAGAATATTTTAGAAATCCCGAATAATCGGAAAATTACAAGCAATCTATCAATATATGAAATTCTCAAATCTTCCTGTAATGATAATGTTTGAACTAATATGAATAAATATATTCTCGAACCTTCTAGCAATTAAATTAAGTAAATAATTGTTAATATTTCTCATAGCTTAGTATAGATAATCAATTCAAAAAACCGAATTTTTAAAAAAATGCATCTGACACCTTGATTAGTTTGATAAATTTTTCAATAATTTATCTCTTTTTTTACCATTTCATAAAGGTTTCATTTATTTCTTCGTATAAATAAAAGATTCATTACGTACTAATGAAATACTTACAACACGATGGAAAGAGGAGACAATTATCAGATTCTATGAATTACAGTTTTAACTACCCAATTTTCATTATGATTTTGAATTTGATACGCCTTATTTAAATAACTGATAAACATTTTTTTCAAGTAAGAAACGAATGAAATCGAAAAAATTTTTTATTAACTCAACAATAAAAAAAGTATTTTGTAAAGATCAATTGAAAATTTCTAATTTTAGATAAGTTGGAAGTACTCAAATGAAGCATTATGAAGGATGTCTTTTTGAATGATTATTTGTTCCGCCAAAGACTAATACGTCATATATTATATATTGAAAGGGGTTGTTTTAAAAAGGTCTAAAACTGCTCATTTTTATCTAAAACTCAACAAAGGAGCTGGAACTCAATTCTGTACTTAGTATCACCCATCAGAATTCAAGAAAGTGAAAACTTATTCGGCTTTCATGAAATAACAAAAAGAAAGGTTTGCATCTGCGAAAATACAAGTAATCCCAATGACATTTTCATAAAATTTTTGAAGTTCTATCGAATTTTCTTTTTTTTTTTAATTTTTTTGCTTTTAATGATAACAATTTTGTTTTTTATTTTATTCCCAACTTTTTTTTTAATTAAAACTCAATGCTTCAAAAAAATCAAAATTATATTTATAACGTTGATGTTTTCAGTTTTATCATAAAAGGCCAGTTCCATTGGATGAATCGGAGCTGTTCCCAGGCTTACACCAACCCAGTTTCTTGCCTTTCCCATTAACCTGCTATTCACAAGATCATGAAAAAATGAAATACTCAGACGTTCTATGACATTTAAACACTATCATAATATTGATACGAGTCATTACCTCTGCGAAGTTTTTGTCATTCCCAACACCATTTTGACCATTGATGCATCCTTGGCTATCATCTGCATCTGTTAAGCATGACGATTTTAGTTGTTGTACTTTTCATATAAATCTAGATTTGAAATTTTTTTATAATTAGTAAAGCATGAGCGAGATATAGGGAGTAACTAACCCGTGGGCTGGTAGACAACCATCAGAAGGGCAAATACGCATGCTAATATAATACAAGTCTTCATTGTCGTTTACTTGAATCTGCAATTGATAAAATAATTTATGATCATCATTTATGCTAAAAAATAATAACCTACGAAAAGTTTTTGAAATAAGAAACTTGGTAAGAAGAGAGGATAAAAGTGGTTTATATAGGCTTTTGTTATTGGTTTTCTAACAACAATTGATCTGAAAAATCATTATCACAATATAATTGATCAGTTTTATCAAAAAACAGGTTGTTTAGGTGAAAGCAAAATTGATAAAATTTCAACTTAATAGAAAATTGATAATTATAGATAGAATATTATTCGATATCATTCTTTTATCATTATTTGAAAAACATTGAAAAAGGACTTTTTTCCAAGTCTTTGTTAGTTTTGCATAATACTTGGTTTACTTTCTTGTGAAGGTAAGTTATATTCACGAAAATGCTACATTCAAGTTCATGTGGTAATTATAATACATTTCATAATTATCAAGTTTGCACTCAAATAATGCTTTTCCTTCATAACATATTCAACTATGAAAGATGCATGAAAGGTTATGTGAATGAATATTTTTACTTTTACATCTTTTCAAAAACAGTGAAGTTATTCATGATGGGCATGGAGACATGACCAATTTGATATTCAACTTGATAAGTTCAGTTGGTATAAAGTATGAGTGACTATTTTTTTTGGATATCACCTTCATTTTTGCTCTGTTAAAATGCAAAGTTTCTTAATTTTTCAATGATTTTCAAAATCATTTGTTCTCTTTTTGACCATTTTATTTATTCACTCAATTTTATTGTTTATAATTTCTTGAATAAATTGAAACAAAAAGTCTTTGTTATATTTTTTTTTGTATAAATTCATGAAACAAATAATTAATTTCCATCTCACAAACGAAATTATATGAATTTTTCTAGTCCCACTCCAAAGTTCGAGCAATCGATCCGGTCACCCAATATCCCATTGTTTATGAAAATTTTTATCTTATGTTAGTTTAGTATAATTAATTGACTCAAATCTGTTCTTAATTGCGAAGTATATTATAATGATGTTTAACCCAGGGAGTTTCAAGATCCCTTGATATTGCTGAGAAGGCTATAATAAAATAGAGAATTATAGAAACTTAATATTCTTGAAAAAAAATTTTTTTCAACTTCTTTGCGAAATCCTTCAGTGTTCTAACCCTACTTAAACCTTACGGCAAGCTGTTCCACAAACTTGGACCTTCAATGTCAAACCTAAGCTTTTCGATTCTAGTTGTTAATTTTATGTTAAATCTAAAAAATAACTCAAAATATCAAAAAACTATCTCAAAATAATTGAATTAGAAAAATATTAATTTCCATATCAACTCAATCAAAAAAATATTATTATTATTATTATTATTATTATTATTATTATTATTATTATTATTATTATTATTATTATTATTATTATTATTAGTATTATTATTATTATTATTATTATTATTATTATTATTATTAGTATTATTATTATTATTATTATTATTATTATTATTATTATTATTATTATTATTATTATTATTATTATTATTATTATTATTATTATTATTATTATTATTATTATTATTATTATTATTATTATTATTATTATTATTTGTAGGGCGCACAGTTTGCAAACAAGGTTTGCTGCAGAGGCGCTGCTCTAATCAGAAGGGCTATGAGAGAGAAATTTGGTTATAAAGATGCGTCTTTAAACGCTTGCGAAAAACTTTAAGAGAAGGTGAAAGACGGAGATTAAGTGGAAGAGAATTCCATAAGTGAGGGGCGATATGCGAGAAGGAGCGATATAAAAAAGGGTTAGAAGAGACAGGCTGATGTAGCCATAAACCAGAGTTCGAAGACCTGAGAGACTCAAGAGTCTGTCTAATGGAAAGACGGTCATATAAATAAGCCGGCTGATTAAAATATAAGGTGTTAGCGGTGAGCCATAGCAACTTGAACTGGGCTCTTAGTGCGACCAGCAGCCAATGAAGGCGATCGAGACAAGTGCGAGATGAAGAGTAGTAGTCGGCTTGAAGAACGGTTTTAGCAGCACGATTTTGGAGATTGCAACTTAGAAATAAGACAGTTCGGGAGTCGAGAAAGAAGGGAGTTACAGTAATCAATCCTTGAAAGAACTAAAGAGATGATCAGAGCAACGGCAGTGTCAAAGGGTAGGAACTTGCGTGCCTGTCTGATCGCATGGAGATGAAAGTTGGATGCTTGTATGACCTGAGAGACAAAGTGTGTAAAGTTGAGTCTAGAATCAAGAGTTACACCTAGTATCTTCTGTTTGGACGTTACGGAAAGAGAAGTGCCGTCAAAGATAACTTCAGTGGGAAGATTGGATTTGGAAAGGAGTATGGGACTGCCGGAAAACATCACTTCGCTTTTTAAGGATTCAACATGAGGTGATTGTTAGAAAACCAAAGATTGAGCTCAGTGATGCATTCAGATATCTTAGTGAGACTGGGATGAGGATCAAGGTAAGAGGCGCCTGTAAAGAGAGTAATATCATCAGCAAACTGATGATATAGAACGTCGTGCTTTTGTATGATCTCGCTAATAGGAGAAGTATAAAGAGAAAAGAGTATAGGCCCAAGAACAGAACCTTGAGGAACACCAAAACGAAGGGAGACAGGGGTAGAAGAAGAGCAGCTTATTTTAACAAATTGCTTGCGTTAGGAGAGAGGACTGAAACCAGGATAAAGCAATGCCAGAAATATGAAAGTAGTCTTCAAGGATATGCAGCATATTTGGATGATTAATGGTGTCAAAAGCTGCTGAAATATCTAAAGACACTAAGACGGCCGCAGACCCGGTAGCACAGATATTGCGGAGGCTGTCAGTGATGTACAAAAGAGCAGTTTCCGTTGAGTGATGAGAGCGATACGCCGACTGGAAAAGGTTGAAGTTACGCAGTTCAGAAACATGAGAGGATAGTCTCTTGAGAACAACCCTTTCTAAAAATATCGTTTCAAAAATAACAATAAAAGAATAATAAGAATTATGTTTATGATTATAGGTAATAAAAAAAATATTTTTATAAATTTATTTTCAACCCATCAAACTCCAAGAATAACCCTAAAGAAACGGATGTGGAAGCAAAGGGTATAGCAAGGAGTCACGTGTATGCACCGAGGTTGAAGGGTGCATAAATGAAGTTCAACACTTACCTCCTCTCAGATTGCAGGAAAAACTCATGGATGGAACTAATTTGATTTGATCTCGGTGGGATAGTTTTAGCGTAATATTCACTTTGATGACTCACAGTTAGTTACAAACAAGGCAGGTTATCTTTTATTATATCATATATTTTATTGCTCAACTAATTTAGTTTGATAGTATTTTTTGAAAAGTATATAATGTAAATTCATCATCGGTTTGAGTGTCAATTTGAATATTTTTAGTAACAAGTTTTTATTTGTGGGTAAAATTATTTATTTTCACAAGTTGAAATTACATTAACTGATGCCTCCGTATTTTTTTTATTTTCGAGTTCCCCACACCTTGTTCATTATTTCTTGATGAAGATTTATCATTTTAATGAACCACTGACTATAAATTCAAACAAATTCATATAAAATGAAATTAAAAAGGAAATTATAGAAACTTTAAAAACTTGTATGTGAGTTCACTTTTTGTTTTCTTTTAGGTTTAAAAACCATATGATTTTTGATATTTGTTTTTTTTTTATTCCATCAGAAAATTGATTATACCAAAAGTGATGACGAAATCAAACACTTCACGAATAAAATATTTCATTGAAACGTTAACCACATCTGAAACTTTAAAAAATTAGTGAAAAACTTTTTCGAAATAAATAGCGTATAGCTGAAAAATCTTTATTCTATCACTTGATGTTAGTTTAGTTATTCTAAATAATATTTTATAAGGGATACCAACCACCATAGACGTTGACAGTATTATGCCAAAAAACTTGTTTTTCAAAACTTTTAAACAGATTTTTTTCATAAAAACAAGTCAAGTGCATGTATTTGTCTCAAATAAAAAAATGGATATAATACTTTGTTCCTAACCTTCAAACATGAACTTGAAATTTTCTTACTTCTACCACATATTTTCAAACCTTACTTTTTCAAATATCATTCTACATTAAACCAGTTTATGAGTTTGAAAATAGCATTAACATATATTACCAACAGTGATAGAGAGCCAAAGAAGGTCTAACATGGAGAAGTTATGAGCCCTAAATGAGCCCATCTTCTATGCAGAGCCTCTTACAAGGTTTTCTTTATCATTTTTATCAATTTTCAAAAAAATACATGGTATTTATTCAATATATTTTATCCATTTTTTTCTTTCTTTATCAAAAAAAATCTTATTTTTTTTTTGAAAAGTTGAATTTTTTAAAAATTCTTAAGTTTTTAAAAAATCCAAAATTCACTCAACATCAAAAATTTACTTCATAACACCACTCCATATCAACCATCAGTAAATACAGCCACTCAAAGAATAGCCCACAATCAGGTGTTTAGCATATGCAAGATGGAAAATGAGCTGAATGAGTTAGCAATCAACAGGTTTACTCCAAATCAACTTTTGTTCCTCCAAAAGCAATGCAAACTGTCTGTTTATGACCAGTCTGTGGAGGTTTGTTTGTACTCTAATAAGTTTTATTGACTTATAATTTAAACTAGTTTCACAAAAAAAAATGAAATGAAATTTTAAATACATTGGAAGATAAACCTTACAAATAAACATATAATATATAAATGCAAAACAGTATGTCAAGATTTTCAGTGATCTTGGAGATAAATTCTGAATTCTTGGGCATAACATCAAAAAGCACCTACATCCTAGCGTTCAGATCTGTTAGTTGGTGGGGCTGCTGCCCTTTCAGGGTACAAATCTAAACTTTTCCTTGTCTTTCAGTAATTCTTTGGGCTTACTAATTTTAGCTTGTTTTAAGATACTTTTTTTGGAAGACCCACACAGACTATTCCATCAGTCTGCTCCCATCTGGGTTCTCAAGACAAGTTCTTTATATGCAAAAAAAACATCTTAGGACCAACATTAACAGCCTAAAGATGAAGCTAGGATATGTTTCTAACCTACACAGCGGAACATGGAGGTAATGAAAAAAAAATTCAGAGCTCAAGCAACCACAAATAAAGCTAAAGTTCAGGTGGCTTTAACTGAAAGATCTCGTTTGAGATTCATTCAATTTTTGTTCAACTCTGATTAAAATCAAGTTTCAAATAGGTTTTTTATATGAGTTTTATTTTGCTTATTTTCAATCCACACAGCCACTTTTTTTCAGACAACTCACTATCACAACCTATCTTAAGCTCCACATCATAATTCAATAAATAGATATATAGCTTTACTTAATTCTTAATCATCAGATGCACAAAAAAAACAGAAAAAGCTGCATACAGAAGCGCACAATAAGCTTTGAAAATATCAAAAACACAGACACTCATGTGACTCATTGACCAACCCACCACAGGCAGGCTCCACAGGGGAGCATCAGGAGAAAAGACCACCACTTCATATATCAACTCTTTCAATGGCTACCTCAACAAACAGTGGGAATTTTTTAAAAATATTTATAAAAAATAAGCTATTTTTTGATAACTGTTAACTTAACATTGTATCTTCATTGGGTTTAAAATTTAATAATTTAAAAAAAAAGTAATTGTTTAATACTGCAAATTATTTGAACACTAAAGATAATTTTATTAAGTACAAAGCTTTTCGTTAACAAAGTAACATTATCAAGTACTTAATAAAATTACCTTTAGTGTTCAAATAATTTGCAGTATTTACTTTGGCTAAAGAAGATAATTATTTAATAATTTTTTTCAGAAAAATTGTATCCATCAGATGGCTTAAAGTTCTATAGAAGCGTGATTAATGTGATTTTGTGTGCAGAGGATTCTGATGTGTTTATCAGACCAGAGTATATCGAAAAAGTCGACTTTTTGACTTAGTTTATAATAGCTTGTAATAAATAAACTTTAAGGTAATAAATAAAATTTTTTAATTGAGTTTTTTGACAAAATTTATTAGCATAGACAGTATATTATAATGACACTAACCGGGTTTACGACATCATTTGATGTTGAATAAACACCTGACTAAATTATTTAGAATTCAACAAAATCCAATAAAATGTATGTAAATTGTATGAAATAAAACACTCATGTCTAAATTTGAACAAATGAAAATCGTACGTGTTCTAGCTCAGACCGTAGCACGTGGAGGAACGCCATTATGAACCCCCGTCAAACCCATTCTAGCATGGAAACGTACTTAAAATGATAATGTTGATGGTTTAAAGCATAAAATTTTCGACTAAATCGATTGAATCGCAATGATCTCTCTGATCCAATGAGTTTGTAAATTTCAGCTTGATGAAAGAATAAGTATAAATAAATTGTACACAAAACTGACACCCAAAAAACAGAAATGGAAAGACGTTGTCACAGTTTGAGATGTTTTTATCATGTGGTGCGCGGATCAAGTAAGTAAAAATTTCTAATCGTATAAAATCCTGTAAACCAAACATAATTTGAAAAAGTGCTAAAGAAAAATCGGGTAAAGTTCAACTTGTTGGAGACTGCCATACGACCGCATTACTTGGAAGAAGAATATTTTCAAAAAAGCCTTACTCTGATGGGAAATGATGAAGAGCTATGAAGAGCATTCAACTTTTTACCTTAGTTTTATTTATTAAGTTAAATAATAATGAAATACTAAAAGATATTTTCTGTATGTATTTCAAATATTGGAATTAAATTTATTCTCAAATACATTTTTAAGGTTATTTTAAAATTTTGAAAGATTAGGCAACCAGTTGCACAAGATTTAGTAACAAACTGAGAAACCCTATTTAAGAAATGATTTATAGATTTTGAAAACAGAGTTAAAAATAAATAACTTCAACCGAAGTAAACATTTTATGAAGTTTGAGAAATTAAATTAAAATATTATTTTTTTAGTTAAAATAAAATTTATAATCTATGTTTATAAATAACTTGAGGGATTTTTGCAATATTGCTTTCATAACTTCCTCATATTTGTATGGAAATTTCCATTAAACAGTTTGAATTTCATATAAATATTCATTCCCTTGTTGTGCACAACTGACATACCTAAGAAATTTTCATTCAGCTCTCTTTTGGATTTTAAATGTGATATCCTTCTTTTAAGGTAACTGAGTTTGTCATTTCAAGAAATTTTTGCTTAAAAATAAAAGAATGGAAATAGTTAAAAATAATTTAAGTTAAATTTAAAATTTTAGAGATGAATTTTCTCATTTAATTGCATTGTTTTGCAAAAAAAAATATATATTTTATATTCATTTATTTAGACATAAAAATTAATTAGTCTCAAAAGCTCCAGTTATTCTCAAAAACTATATATGTTTGAATGAAAAGCAAAATTTCATTTTTAACACTAAATATGACATTTGAAACTTTGAAATTATATTAAATAATTATGAAATAATTTTCCGTCACATTTTATAATTATTTTTTGCATAAATGTAATAATTAAGTTTATGGGAATCGAGTTCATGTCCAAAACGACATCTTATAAAAAATAATACATTATCATAAAACATACAATACTGACATTTAAATGTAAGTAAAGCTGATTGAAAAATCTGATATTTGGGCTGGAAGATGTGGAATAAGGAAAAAGCTGAAAGAATAACGTCTTTTAACTTGAAAATCATGCGAAACTTAGGATGAATACAAGAACCAATAACAAAGATTCAATTAGGAAAAATTATTGTTTTTTTTGGACTTGTACTTGACATAAAGTATAATTATTGTATTAATGAGATATTCTGCTTCACAAGTTTTGAATTTAAACAATTATAAAAAGATATTCGAATTTTTTTTAACTTGCCTTGATTATTTAGAAGCCTGAAAATTTTTTAAAATTCACCTTTGAACATCATCAATTGAAGATTTGAACTGTGCTGAGTTGTATTGGAGAGCTTCAACAGTACAAAATTCATACAACAAAAATTCGAATTTGAAAAATTCCTTGAAAGAAAACTGTTTAAAGACAATGGAAACAAAAATTGATGTTCGGAAAAAAAATTCGATAAGCTTAGAAGATTTTTGTTCAAATGGGTTTTTGTTTAACAGAAGTGCAACTTCTTTGCACAACTTCGAAAACCACCTGACCCACACATCTTTGAAAGAAGAATTCTCACAAACAAAATTCATCTCTGATCAACTCACTTGCTCATCTTCGTTTTCTAGTGCTGACTCTTCTTTAAGAAACTGTAAAAAATCTATATCAATTTCATCTCCTACTTTGTACTTTTTGCCTGACTTCTCTTCTGACTATTGCTCATTTATTTCTGAGTCATCGGTTTTTGAAAATAATGTTAACCACAATGATTTGCTTGATCGTGTAAATTGTGAAAATAATTTTTCATTTTTGAAGCGTTTCCTTCACACTAACTCTCACGTGCATAAAAAACGCCCTAACTCATCCGAATTTTCTGAAAACTTTTCAAACACCAAGCAAAAATCGAAATCATTAGAAAGTTTGTTTTTTGGTAGGCACACTAGAAGTGAAAATTATGATGAATTAAATATTGAAATCAATGAACCTCTAATGAGAAAAATACGAATTTTGAACCTGCATCGTTTAATGGAGGTGAGTGGAATAAAGTTGAGATCCTTCACATAAAGCTCTTCAAAAAATTTTTCAAAAATTGATTTTTTCTGCAATATTTTCCGAGAATTTAATAAACACTCAATAACGATCTAATTAAATCTATTATTTCAGGAAATTAGAAAAAAAATAGGACACGCCTCAGACAAAGAGATTGAGTTGATGAAAAGAAGGCTACTTGAAGGTCATTCCCACACGAAGATTGTCGATGACTGGTTAAAAAAAGTGAAAGCTTTTTTAAAGACGTTTGGAGCAAATATGAAAACTCTCAACAAATCTTTATTGAAGATAATGATAGATAGTTTGGTGCAAAGCCCAGACGACTTGAAGCTTGCTTCAAAACTTTTCATTGACAACTGGAACAGCAGGGTGAAAAATGTTTCTGTTGTTTTTCATTATTTTATTGTCTTTATTAAGCTTTAGTGTGATAAAAAAAAAATAACCAAATAAAATTTTTAAAGTTGAGTGTTCTCAAAGCTGAATGCTACATATCTGGTCTAAGTGACGAGGATTACAACAGGACTTTATCAAGTTGTTTTGGAGATATTTATGAAGCTAAAATATCTTTAATAAAAGAAGAAATATACCCATCTCTGTGGCCTAGCTCCAGCCGGTGGGTATAAGATACATTCTGAAAATCAAAAAATATAAGAATGATAAAAAATAACCAAAAAGTGATAGTAGCTTACTTTTTATTTAGAATTTAGTGCAAAAATTTCATGTAAATAGTCAATATAAGAAGAGTTTTGAAGTAATGTTACGACGCTTATTCATTAAGGTCCACCTGGAAACACATAGTGAGGGTCTTGAGAAAAAAGGAGGAAAACAGCAATCAAGCCGAGTCTTACAAGGTATTTAAAAAGTACAAAAATCTCAAAAAATACAGCTTAAGTTTTAATAACTGTACATACTATACGCTGTAAAGGTCGCAGTATCAGTTGACAGTAGTAGACAGATTTTTTATCATACTTGTAGATTAATCAAATGAGCCATTTATTTGGACAGATTTTCATAGTATTGGGGTTTTGGCAGCTCAACAGCTGTTTCACAGGGCCCTACTCCTTGTGTACTCAATGTCGGCCCACGCGAGATAGAACCCGGTAATTTTAGATAATTAGTGTAATGCTCTACCAATGTGCTATTTGGTTTTACAGCCTGAGTTAACATCCAACTTGAAATGATGAATTTCAAGTTTCGTCCTTTCCACACTTGGGCAGTTTTTCTTGTCGTTATCTAAGAAATAAAAATGATTATCCGCCAACCCAAATGATAACGATAACAGATTATCATTTTGTCCTTGCTTTCTACCAAATCCTACTGCTAACCAGGTTATAACAATAAAGCAGCCATTATTACAGGCGCTAAGTTTGGTGCAGTTTAACGTCAGATGCTCAAAACCAAAATATCATATTGCATATTTTAACTTTTCAGAGACATTTTAATGAACTGATAAACAACCTTTAATTTGGCTTTTTGAAAGAATTTTTATTGAATTTAATAATTTATTTGTTTAATAAATGTACTACAATTTTTTTCATAAATCGACGTTAAAAATTTTTGAATTGATATATTATTACTTTTATATGTCTTCATCATTAAATAAATAAGTCTGTTCTTCCCAAATGTAGAATTTCATAGTTTATGCTTAACTGATGAAAATAATTTATCATTTTAAGATTTCAACTAGTTGAATAGAATGGAAAATTTCTGATATTACTCTCTTATTTATCTCATGATTTTGAATGAATCTCACAGAGAAGAGTGAGAATGATCTTGGCTGAAAAAAAGATATTCGGAGTCGACGACGAAGAAACGGCTAAGAAGATAGTCAGAATCATAGACCAGTTGATGGAGCATATGTCACAACAACAGTTTTTGCAAGAAGAAGTTAGCTTTTTATATTTTTTTCATCAAAATACCTTTTGAAAAATTGAAATTCGGGGATAAAGAGATCAACAAATTTTTGTTAATTTTGATGAATTTCAGGAGAAATGGTCGTTGTTGACAAGTGAGTTTGATATTGAAGCTCTAGTAGAAAAGGCCAAAAAAATCTCAGATTACAAAAAGTTGATCTTCACTTGCATCTGTTGCTCTTATGATTACCCCATAAACCAAGTAATTTTTGGAAAAATTTTTTAATAACTCATTAATGATCATTTCGATTACTAGTTGTTTCTAAATTAATTGAATATGAGAAAATAAATAATAGCAGTGAATAAAAATTTCAAATGAATTAGTTTTAAAAAACCTCAAAAATCCATTATTTCAGTTGAGATTTGAAAAGAAAGAAATAGATTTAAAACAAATATTTCCACAGGCTGTGCGCTTTGATAAAAAATGTGACTGTCTATATTGCAAGGCTTGCGGGGCCAGATACTTCGAGAGTAAAATCGATCAAAGTACAGCTGTGAACATAGATAAACTTACTTGTTTAGGTTGCACTAAAATCATATATGACACTTCTCCGTACTTCTTTGCCGTGGTTTGAGACTGTTTTCAATTGCCTCGTTCTGATTGGTTGTCTATTTTTCCTTAACAGCTGACTAGAGCAATACAAAATATTATTTTCAAGTCTATTTTTATGCTTTTTTACTATAACTATAATTATGAATTAATTTTTTTAAGACAACTAAATATAAAGTATTCTATCTAAATAAAAACTGTATCAAATCATCAAATGGCAATATAGATTGAAAACAGGTTTAACGATTCTCATACTTTTTATGGACATCAAAAAGGGATGTTCCATCATGCATTCACTAATTGATTAACAATTGTGTAACAGCTTAATTTTTTAACAGATTAAAAAGTTAGTGGGAGAAAAACACTACGATAAACTATCATCTTGGTTCAAACCATCTTCACTGGAAGATTTAATAGACTGCCTATGCGTGAGTTTGAAGCTTCGTTTGATGGAAACAATCTAAATCATTCTCATTACTAATTAAAGAATCGTCTTCAACTTTTTTAACGACTTGTTATTTATTTTGATAAACAGTACTTTAAAAATATCTATTGTAAAAAAGAATAAAGCAGGGTGTTTTTATAACCTCTAACCATACGACCAGCGCCTAAATAGTCTTACGGTGGTTTTCAAATTTTTAATTATAGGCTAAGTTCTATTAATGGCTAGCTTTTGTTCATTTCCCATTTTTTATATATTTAATTTATGTTTTTTCCTATTTTCAAAAAAATTTTGTTCCAATTTTTTGAAAATAAAATTTTATTTAGAAAGATTATTGAAAAAACAAGCCTTTCGAAAAAACAGTGCTGAAATATTCAAAAAAATAAAACCATATCATCATTCATGTGCCTAGGCTCAGTAAGTTTCCAAAAAATAAATTTTTATGGTTTCTCTTCGTGACCCTGTTTAAATGTTATTGCAAAGATTTGATATGTGATTTCAAAGATTTGATACGTAGTTGCAATGATTATATATATATATATATATATTTATTTATGAGTAATTTATCCGCTTTATTAATTTGTTAAAGTTTGCCTTAGATTCATAAAAAAGACCGTATTAATGACATTATACCTTATATATAAATTTCTTGTACTATTGCTTATTATGAAGCATTTTAGGCGGTGTATTGAGAAGTGCAACAGTTCAACAATTCATAAGCTCTATAATTTATTAAGGTTAAATAACTAATAATAATAATAATAATAATAATAATAATAATAATAATAATAATAATAATAATAACAATAATATCAATAATACTAATAATAATAATAACAACAACAATAATATCAATAATACTAATAATAATAATAGTAATAAATAAGAACACCTTGTCAATAGCGAAAACTCATTTCAAATTCAGCCAGGTCTGAAAGGGTTGTACGATTAAACAACAATGCATTATAGTCGGGCTTAATACATTAGAAATGACGGTATGGAAGACAATTAAAGTGGAATTTTTGTAAATAATGGAACATTTTTCACAATATTCAGCACGTTTATGACATCCATTTCATAATTGAAGTTTGGGCTAAAAGATTTATGCAATTTTGAAGAAGTTTTGAACTAATAAATGATGAAATTTATCGATAACAAAGAAAAGTTTGTAGAGAGTAATTGATTCGAATGTTGAAAACTTTATCTTTTCAGTGTGGAGTGCAGTTTTTAGTTCCAAGTGGTACAAAGTTTGAAGTGAAGTGCCCACATTGCACGGAAAAGTTCTGCATAACTTGTTATGTTAGTAGAAAACATTCGAACGATATTTAACTAATAATGAAAAAAAGTATATTTTTTATTGAATTGTAATTTTTCCAGTGGCGAGGACCCTCAAAACACCAATGTTATAAGAAAGAAAATACGAACATGACAAATATTCCCAACCTCATAGGTTCACTCTGATTACCACTACACATATGTGTCACGATTTCATATTGTTTCATTATAGTTTTTCTATTAACAAATTATGAGTAGTTAGCTTCCAAATATGAATCATGAATTTTGTCGTGTTTTTATGATTTTATTCACACAATTATTAGTAAAAATGTTATTTTATCTTCATACAACCATATATACACTAATGTATCAGAATGTCCGGAATGCAAGACTCCGGTGGAGGTGGTGAGAGGAGGGTGCTTGCATTTGACGTAGGTATAACCCCTTTCATAAGCCCATGACTAATCTTTGTTATACGCTTCAGATGTTTTATGTGCAAGCATGAGTTTTGTTCGGGCTGTTGCAATCCATTCAAGAGAACAGACACAGTAAGTTGTTTGATTGTTAGAGATAGTTATTCTTACAGAAGCTAAAAGTTGAAGCTATTTTAATAGCAGAAAATTTTTCTATCTGGGATATAGAATTTAAGCAATTTCTTTCTAAAAATCTTTTCGTTTCAATTAAAGGTTTTAAAAACCACCGCATTATAAATATTAACAAGGATTTATTGGAGCCCTAGATAAAAGTTTTATTAAAGAATATTTATTCTGCCAATTCTCACAATAACCAGCATGGCTTGTTTTGTGTGCATGAGAGAAACTGCTTCGGAAGTCTGCGTGATTATGATGTCAAAAACCTAGAATCTTTAATCAGGGTTTGTGTCTTTCAAACCTATATTTCAATTCAAAATTTTTCTGGCATGTTTTATGATAAACATAACATCATTTCTGAAAATCAAACATTAATTTTTTTGAATTCTAAAATTATTTCGACAGAGCCCCAACATATACCTCGAAGATTATTCTCTCTTATCTCCTCTTTTTTTTTCTTTACTGCCTGAAGAAAAATCATCTTTGAAAAATTATTGCAATGTTTTAGTGCAGAAAGATGACAACCCAGAAGAATCCTGCTCCCAGCTCTGCTACCCTTCGTCCAAGCATTTCTGCGAGTCTGCAAACATTTTAAAAAAATTCAAATATTAATTGTATATTAAGTATTAAGTTCTAACGTGTGAATAAATTAATGTTTAGTAGAATTAATTTTTTTATGAGTAGTTTCAAAGATTTTTTTTTATAAATATCATCAACAAATTTTTCACTCAGGAATCACTACAAAGAGTATTTAGTGATGATAATACAGAATGAAAAAATCGACCCAGTAGACATTATGGACATAAGCACTATGAAGAGTTACCTTAAAAACCGGAGAAAATTTTATCTCATCAGCAAAGATGAACGAATTCTAAGAAAAGTAAACCAAATTAAATTTAATGGTCACTATTAATGTATCTTTTTTATTGTTGTTCAATCATCCAACAGAATATTGCAAGAAACTTTCCATTAAGGTAATCATAAAACACCTTGTAATGCTCATAAACTTGGCAAACTCTACGACCAGTACTTGTATGAATCTTTCTTTTTTCCACTAACTATTTCTGTTTCACTAAAAGCCATTAATAGTGTATTAATTAATGAAGATTGTCATGTTTTTATAATGTAATTTGAAGTTTTTGTTTTTCTTTAAAGATTGCTGACCAGATAACTTTTTTCAACTTTTCTGTAATTTCATAATTTTTTACACTTATTTATAGATAGCCAAATTAATTAAAAATGCTTATAATGAAAATGAAGAAGGGGTTATGACCTCGAGAAGATCATTGAATTTTTTTGTTAATTGGGCTTGAAGAAGAAAAAATTGAAGCTTTAATCTCAAAAAAATTTTAATTTTCAAAACTGATTTCACATTTCTGTTGCTAATTTCATATCATTAAATTTTCTAATGATTCCTATTAATGAATCGCAAAACTCGGTGTATCGCCAATTAGTCGAAAGTATCGAATTCTGCGCAGATGGCTAAGTTACCTTCTCAAAAAGAAGCTTAAATCAGGTTGTTTACTAAAAGGAGTTATGACTATCACTATGCATAATAATATTATGAATAATATTATTTTTGTCATTATCTCTTATATTATAAGTTTATTTATTTTTTTTTCATTATATTTTTAAAATTTAGTGCCTAGTATTATAAAAACCCGAGTACTCTTCAATTATCGTTTGATATCGGTGCATTGGTATCATTATTCTACTAACCACAATGTATTGATTAAAAAATAAAGAAAAGTTCACATCGTCAAAGTCTTAATTCAATCGCTTTAAGCAAAATGAAAAAAGATTTGTTAAAAACTCAAACACCAACAAGCTTAATCAATTGATTTATCATTGATTAAAAAGCATTTGATTGGATTTTTGGGAAAAATTTCATCAAACAATGAATATTTTAGAATTTGTCCAATCGAATGAATGCCTTCATCACTGGAACTCAATTTTATAATTATATTATAGTTAAAATAGAAAAAACTTGATTAAGCATTACTAATGGCAACTTAACAATTGAATGAAACTCTATAAGAAAACACAAAGCATGAAAAAAAGAAAACTAACTTTTTCGATATGCTTAGACGCTCAGTTAGAACTGAATATATTCGATGATATGTTTTATTATATACATAAAATGTCTAAACAGCAGTATTCCGGTAATATGAACACAACAAGCATTGGTGGTGGGTCTAGTGGTAGTGTTTTCTTAAATTGTCACACACCCACTTTATCTCAAAAGGTCATGCGTGGAAGCATAGACATATGCAAGTAGTTATCATGCTAGGTTGTTTTCCCGTTGATCTTCCATAAGATTTCTGTAAGAGGGTAGCTGCCGTGCGGCAGTGAGAAGCTGATGCACGTATAGCTCCAGTTTTAGTTTTTTGACTTCTACTTTAGTGGTTTTGAGAAGGATTTTGAATATTTTTCAGAGCTTAATTTGCTTTGAACGCTTTTGCTTTTCAATTTTCGAAAAGCTCTAGTTGTTGCATTTTATTTCGTTGAAAATTTACCTTCGTTCCTTCAACGTCTACAAGTGAGCGTCATTGTTTGTGGCGACTTTGTGTTGGTAGCTGTACTTATGTGTGGTTGTAGTGTATGTAGTTATGCATGTTTTAACGTATGTAGTTATGTTTTTTTCTTATTTATATGTAATGCGGTATTTATAAAACGCTTCTCCTTATAGATCAAAGAGCTTGCTACAAATTTAATGTAGCGAAAACAGACTGTGAAACAGATGCTAATTGTAGGCCCACGCAGGATTGAATCTGGTAACTTTAAATCATACGTCTAATGCTCTATCAGCTGAGGTATACGGCTGACAACTTAGATATAAAGATTATGCTAAAAAAATAGTTAGATGTTTAGATACAGACTTGTATTGAAGTTTAATGAGAACATTTAAACTAAATATTGCTTTGTCAATCGAAAAAATTATAAATTAGACATCTAAAACCCTCAAAACCACTGAACTACAAAACTTTAACATCATGATTAGACTAAACTTAACGATTTCTCAACCCCCCTATCTCAAACCTCCAGGTGGTCAAGTTACTCAAACTTCACCACATAACTTTGTCAGAGATATTTCGACCTTTCCAGTATGTTTGAGAATATTTGTGCCTGTTTATGTAGAATGATATTGAGTTGTAGCTTGGGTGTATTCATATGTGGATGAAGACAATGAGGATGGTGGTGATGTTGATGTGATAAGATTATGATGAAAGAGAAGAAATGATGATGACATACAAACAACCAAGTGATCAAACCTACAGCTTCCACTGCTTATAGATGTATAACTACAAACTCCCATGAAACAACTACATAGGCAAACTCACAATCTCCACACCTCTGTTGTGGAAGAAGCAGTGGGAGCCCACTTGCTGTAGTGAGGTGATTATAATGATGAGGATAATAATAATGAAAAAATAATCTTAAGAAAGTTATAACCTCTATCATTGAAAATTGAAATTCCTCTAACATCATCCATCACCAGATGTGCAAATTGAAACCATAATGAAGATACCCGACTATAATAAACAAATAAAAAATCTAAACACCATTATAAACATATGAAACATATTGAAAACACTGATAACAACATGCAAACCCTCATCATTGGATAGTGCACCTTGATATTTAAACTATTCAACACTTTCAAGTTGTCTTTTTATTTTGGAGATGGCTGAAAGTTAATTTAAATAACAATGAATATTTAGTTTGTGGAAGTATAAATTTAAATTTCATGACACAATTTAAATAATTTAATTTTTGAAAACTCAAAGTTATAAATAAATTTTTTTCACCTCACAAGTTATTTCAAGGTTTTTTTTTATGTTGACGTAAGCATCTTACGTCATCAAAACATTCCAGTTGAAATTTCGCTTGTGAGGAAAAATGGCTAACAAAGGGATTAGTCAAAGGTTTGTAGTTTTTTGTTAAGACTTGTTGTATCTAGTTTAATATTATTGTGTATAATTAACTAAAAATTCAATTTTATGTTTCGTATTTTTTTCTATAGTTTGTTTTTGGATAGTTTTTGTTTTCAACTTTATCATTTCATTTTAACTACTCATAAGTTATTTCAATTTTTTCCAAATGTTAAATTCTTAGAATTTCTCAATACAACTGATTTTAATTTTATCGTTGAAAAATTAAATTATGTTTCTTTGTTTTTGAGTATTTCATTTTTGACTTGTTTTTTTTAATTTTTTTTTTATTTGTTCATTTCGATTTGTTTTCTGACTTTTTTATTTTAAAAACGATTCGATTTAAACATTTTTATTAACTGAATAATAATAAAAAGACGTTCGTTGGTTCAAACCCTTTTTTGTTAATAGTCTAGTAAATGTATCAAAATTTTCTCATAAACAATTGTAAATAAAAAGTTATTCAAATAATATAAAAAAAAGATACATAAGATGTCTCTAAAAAATGAATCATAGAATATACTGCTGTAAATGTCCCAGTAACAAGGTTTGTCAACAGTCGGCCTAGATAATTGTTTCATAGACTGCCAGTCCAAGCTAACGTCCAACTTGAAAATATCGAATTCTAGATCCACCATCCCACACTTGGGCAGTTTACCTTGCCATTTTTGACTAAAAAAAGGATCTTACGCCAAGCCAAATGACAACGATACTAGAATATAAGTTTTTCGATACCTGCTATCAAGGTCTACAGTTATCCAGGTTATAACAGAAAAGTAGTCTCAATTCAGAAAAGCTAAGTTCGGTGCAGTTTAACGTCAGGTCCAAAACCAAAATGTTCAACTTAATTTTTGATTTTGTGAGTCTTTATTCTAGTTTTTTTAATTATTTTTTTCACACTTTCTCTTAACATGCGAAATTTCTTGTTTTTAATGATATCCAGCTGAAAATTCCAAAAATCGTATCCCATCCATTTCCATCACATATCCACTGACGTGCCAAAGGAAAAAGACGAGAACTTGAAAAGAATTTTTGGAACGCCCGAAGATACCCTTTTTTTCAATCCCATACCGGTCGTTTCGTTTTTTTCAGCTTTTCAGCAGATTCTCGGCCCATATAGCTCAGAGGTAGAGCATTAGACTAATTATCTAAAGTTACCAAGAAAACCCTTATTTAGCAACATCAAGAAAAGTTTACAGCTAGAGCTGCATGGTCTCCCCTTTTCAGCGCAGATGAGAACGTACTGATCACAAACAAGAAGAAAGTTCTTAAACGCTGGGCAGAGCACTTCAATTGTGTCCTCAACCATCCCTTCACCAACAACGAAAAAGCGATCGCAAGACTGTCCTAATCAAGCAAATTTTTGCCAACGTTCTTACTGAAGCAGAAGTAAAACTGCAGTGAAGCGGCTGTCAAGTGCCACTTTTGTAGAAATATACCCCTCTAATGGCCCATTCATGATCAGAAAGCTCTGTGAGCTATTCCAGTCTATCCGGATCAAAAGCTTATTCCGCAAAAGAGAAAAGATGCTTTTATAGTCCCCCTATACAAGCGCAAAGAATATCGTCGATGATGCGATAATTACCGTGGCATTTCGCTATTTTCTGAAGCCGAGAAGATCTTGGCTAGATTGCTGCTGAACCGTCCTATTGCCTGAAAGTCAGTGCGGGTTTAGACCGGGACGCAGCACAGTAGATCATGATCTTCTCAGCACGTCAACTCTAGAAGAAGTGTCAGTAGCAGAAGGTTGGATTCTAGATTACTTTTGTGGACTTGACGAAAGTCTTCAATACTGTCTGCAGAAAAATACTCTGGAAGATCATGACCAAGTTTGGCTCCTCTGCTAGGTTCATTTCTATGGTTCGACAATTTCATGACGACATGTGAGCCAACGTGCAGAATGTTCGAGAGTACTCGGATCCGTCCCAGTCATAAACGGCGTTAAACAAGGCTGCCTTTTTGCTCCAATTTTCTTCAGTATAATGTTTTCAGCTACGCTGACTGGCGCTTTTCACCTTGGTGACATCGAAGTCGACTTTAGATTCTGAACTGATTGAAAGCTGTTCAACTTACGTAGGTTTCAGGCAAAAACCAAAGTCCAAGAAGACATCATCCAAAACTTTCTTTTACTGGAAATCAGACGAATATGCAGAAAAGCATGAACCGGTTTGCCAAAGCCTGTGTTGACTGGCCTGACAATAACTAGAAAGAACACTGAAGGGATATACCAGTCAGCCCCTTAAGCCTTCTACACGGAACCAGTTATCACGGCCATGGGTGAGAAGCTTACATTGGCAAAAAAGTTTTTCTTCTTTGGCAGCACACTGCCACTTTCTGTCAGTATTAATGAAAAAATCTTACAGATTCGCCAGAAGCAGCTCGGCTTTTGGCAGACTCAGAATAAAGGTGTGCGAGAGAAAAGGAATCAGCTTTCTGGCCTAGCTGAAGATGTACCACGCAGTCGTTTTTGCTTCACTACTGTAAGCATGCGAAACATGGACACTGTATAGTCATCACGCTAGGCAGCTGAACTTTTTCCACATGCGATGCCTTTACATCAAATGGCAGAACGTAGTGTTTGACACAGAAGTACTTTAAACAGCTAAAAAAAAATAGCATTCATGCGATTCTCAATTGATCTCAACTCAGATGGCCAGAGCACGTTCTTGGGATGCCCGACGAGCGTCTGCCAAAGGGATTGTTTCATGGTGAGCTGAATGAAGGCAAGCGCTCTTTTGGAGGTCAGAGAAAGCAATATAAAGACACGCTAGAAGCTTTTCAATAATATGCAGCCTCTATTCTGACACCAGGGAAAAAATTGCCCAAGACCAAAAAGCTTGGCGTAGTGCTATTTAAACTGATGCATCGAGCTTTAAGGCGAGGAGTTTGGAAAAGCAGAACCAAAAACACCAGCATCGCAAAATAAGAGCAATCATTGTCTCTCAGTTTGGTTCTACTTCAGCGTATCCTTGTCCTCAATGTACGAGGCACTAGTGCGAGGATTGGTCTGACCCACAGAACCCAGAAATGGAAGTTGTCGTATTCGCCTACGAAAACGAGCATCATTATCATCATCATCTGAAAATTTATTTTTACAAATTCTAATTTGCATTTTTTCCTTCTGAAGTTTCCTCCCTTTTGAATTGTTAGAGAATATTGTAAATAACTAGCCTCAAAATTGTAAATCATAACACGACAATATTTGAATTTTTTATTTTGACGAAGCTTTTCGATATAATCTAAAAAAAATGTAATACCATGCACAAAAAAGGTTTCATTACTCAATACCTTAAAATTTGCTCTAAACTTTACTCATCACATGAGAATGCAAGTTTGTCTTACAAAAAACACGGTAACAATATTTAACGAAAGTATAGATTAGAATCACGAGTTTATTAAGCTTTTTGAAAAACATCGTCATCCAAGTAGCCTGGTCAAAAACTGATTATTTTTCCATCGATGTATTATAAGAATTTCATTATTTATTATTCCTTATAAATCCGAAACAAAAATATATTTTAAGAATTGATTATCAATGCTTAGATTTACTCAACGTTTCTGAATGTAATATACCCACAACTCAAAACACCCGCAATCACCCACAGCACACAACCACGAAAAAAACAACGCAACGAACAAAAATTTGAAGCATTTGACTCTTATGTCATTTTAATGACAAAATATCTCACATGTTTTTAAAATGAGCCTTGAAGAATGTTGATAGAGTATATGAAGGAAAGAGCGATAAAAATGACATGAAAAAGAATACTATAAAAAATTGAATAATTTATTTAATTCAACTTATATACTACAAAACCTTAAGTATGTTCTTTTTACATCATTACTCACTAAGCTATTAATAATATTATAAGGTATCCAAAAAGATTGGGGTTACAAATTATTAACATAAGATTGAATATGATCTAGAATTCATGTGTACAACGATGATTGATAGGCGAAGTTATGATGGGACTTCAAAATCGAGGTTCATACCTGTTGTATAATGAAAGTAGGTGTGAGACGTCTTACAATTGTATCATTCATTATTCAAGCTCTTGAAAACTTCATATATGAAAAGTTGCAACTTGAAAATGATACTTGTTTTGAAAAATATTTCATACTCTAAAAAGACTATCTTTGACGGATTTAAACAGATTGTTCATTTTTGTTAATTTACCTACATTAGCGTTGAATTGTGTAAGCTTCTGATAACAGTCATGTTTATATTCAAACTATTGGCTGACGTGTTACTCATAATGTTAACATTCTTTTAATGACAATGCAACCTCTATATAAAGGACTTGGACAAAACTTCACGAAAATGCTGAGCTTGAAGATAGCATTTGTTTTGAGTGTTGCCTCATTCGTGAAGATTTGTACTGGAGGTGGTAATAGACTTATTTATCTAAAAAAGTTTCTTCAAAACCTACAACTTAAAATTAAAAATAAAATTTATTCTTCACTTCACTTAAATGAAAAAAAAGGATAATGATTCATCACCAGTAACTTGTGGGCCGGTATGCCAAAGGTATTGTGAGAGTGGTTTGAGAGTGGACGCAAATGGTTGTCCCTATTGTCAATGTATCGACCCGTGTGAGGCTGGTTATCAGTTTGAAATATTTATTGTTTCATTATTCTATGGAAGTTATCAACTGTGTGCTAGATTATTTTGGTTTAGATAATCTAGATAATAATTTTTGAAATTAAAACTTGCTTTATTATTAAATTTTAAATATAACTTAACTTGTGTAGATTCATTATAAGTGAACTCGAATAAAAATATGCATAATTTGAAATTGAAGTTTAAAGTTTGAACATGAAATTTGTAGGATAAAGAATGCAAAAGGAACCAGACATGTGTGAGAAAAAAGGTCGTCTGCAAGAGGGAGCCCTGCTATGATGAAGCCGAGTGTGGTCAGTTACTCTGAAAATTTTGAAATATCTTTGGGTTTTTAATTGAGTGAATCTGTAAATCTGAGATCAAACGTGTTTCACAATTATAATCTAAACCTGAATAATTTTTTCAAGTCAAAGTTATAAGTCTAAAACTAAACAGTTTAAAAGTTCTTAATAATGCTAATTTTGTAGCATTACGTACATTGTGAACAATACTATTTATATGTTTATAGTTTTTGTAAGTTTATTATTATTATTATTAGTTCTTTAGACTTCTAAGGGAGCATAGGGCTTCAACAACTTTCTTCCATCATCTTCAGTCTCTGGTGCTGGTTTCGGCTTCTTCCCATGTTAAGCCAGAGTTCCGCAGTTCACAGTTTAAACTTCTTCTGCTTTGAACGTCCCCTCTTTTTCTTTTCTTGAAGATTCCATTCAAGCGTCTGTCTCGTAATATTTCCAGACTTTTTCCGTAAGATGTGTCCGACCCATCGCCATTTTCGCCGTTTGATTTGGACATTCATTGGTTGTTGATTTGTGATAGTCCATAGCTCGGCGTTCGTAACTCTTTTGAACCACCTCAAAGGGAGGATCTGTAGCACATCGAAGCAGTTGTGAAGAGAAATCTGGATCATTTTCTTTGTGTTTTTTGTTTCAGCTTCCCGACATTAAACTTTTTTCTTGGTTTCGGCAGATTCTTTTTTGCGGATAGCCGCATTTTGATCTTTGTGACGACTAGGTGGTGGTCTGACCCAATTTTGGCGCCGCGTTTCACCTTTATATTTTCCAGTGAGCTACTGTAGCGTTTGCTCACCATGAAGTGGTCAATATGATTTTCAGTCAGTTTGTCAGGAGAAACCCAGGTGGCTTTGTGGCATTTCCGGTGCGAAAAGATTGTACCTTTCTCTTGCATGCCTTGCAGACGGTGCGATAGTAAAGCCAAGTCGTCAGCGAACGCAAGTTCTACTAGCTTCGACGTGAGAGTCCACTGAATGCCTTTCCTGGAATTCGCATAGGCCTTCTTTGTCACCCAGTCTAGCATGACAAAAAACATGAGTGGAGACAGTAGGCAGTCCTGTCTTACCTTGGAAGAGATCTCAAAACTTTCAGAGTTTTTCGGCATCGATTACTTGACACGAAAACCCTTCATAAAGTGATTTGATGAGGTCGACAAACTTTACTGAAACACCATAATGGAGAAATATGTTCCAGATTGATTCTCTGTCGAAGCTATCAAACGCCTTCTCAAAAGCAATGGAGTACGTGTATAAGGGTGACTGCCATTCGATGGATTGTTCCACTATGATTCTGAGGGTCGCAATCTGGTCGGCACAAGAACGTTACTTTCTAGAGCCAGCTCGTTCATCTCTCAGCACATTGTCAATAGCATCTTTCATTGGCTCCAAAATGATTTTTGTTAAGACTTTTCTGGGAATGGACAGCAGTGTAATTCCTTGCCATTTGCCGCACTGAGAAAGGCCACCGTACTTGAGAAGTTTCATTAATAATTCTTTGCTTAACTCTGTTGGTATCTTTTCTGTTGCCCATATCAGATTGAGCAATTGATGCAGATGGTTAATGATGCCCGTTCCTCCTTCTTCCAACGCCTCCGCTGGGATGTTGTCTGTGCCAGCGACCTTTCCGTTTTTCAAACTACTGAGAGCTTTGTGAATTTCTTCTTCTGTGATCTCTCCAATGTTGCTGTCGAGTGAATGGCCCGAATTCATTTGAGGTCTTTGCTTTGATGCAGGTCAGTTTAGAACGTCTTGAAAATTTTCCTTCCCCCTCGCTAGTTGGTTTTCCACCGTTGTAAGCAGTCTCTCTTTGTTTTTTACAGGCCTTTTTGGATTATAGTGTCGTCCACTGAGGATTCAGGTGGTGGTATACAAAGTCTTGAGATCGCCCTTGTTAGCCGCCTTCTCTGCTTCATCATCAGCGAAAGTTTTGATGTACATCCGTTTGGCTGCTTGTAGCTCGTTTTGACTTCTTTTGAGAGCGAAATGTGTGTCAGGTGCTTGCCCTATCTCTTGGCAAGTCTTTGCCTAGTTCATCTTTTGTTTGGCCAGTCTTCTCTTTCCCACCTTTTTTCATGATTCGTTTTTGATCCACGGTTTCCTTCTAAAATGTTCTCGCCCCAAGACGTCTTCACATGCTCCCGCAACTGCTTCTTTGCATGTTGACCCCCTTTGATCAACTGCTTCCGCTTCGTTTGACTGTAGCACATCGAAGCAGTTGTGAAGAGAAATCTGGATCATTTTCTTTGTGTTATTTGTTTCAGCTTCCAGACATTAAACTTTTTTCTTGGTTTCGGCTGATTCTTTTTTGCGGATAGCCGCATTTTGATCTTTGTGACGACGAGGTGGTGGTCTGACCCAATTTTGGCGCCGCGTTTTACTTTTATATTTACCAGTGAGCTTCTGTAGCGTTTGCTCACCATGAAGTGGTCAATTTGATTTTCTGTCAGTTTGTCAGGAGAAACCCAGGTGGCTTTGTGGCATTTCCGGTGCGAAAAGATTGTACCTTAAAGAACGAGACTATTGGTGGAGCAGAAGTCAGCTAGCATCTCCCCATTTTATTTCATTTCTCCAAGTCCGTGTCTTCCCATCTTGCGCTCTCTATCAGTGTTGTCTGATACAACTTTTGCATTTATGTCCCCTATTAGAATGAGCATGTCTCAGTTCGGGATCTTGCCTAGAACATATTGTAATTGGGCATAGAAGCTGTTCCTATCTTTCTCATCCAATGTGTTGGTGCGTGCATAACACATAATAATAGAAAACTTTCTGAAGCGTGAATCGAAGCGCTCTTTGTTGATGTGGTATGACACAGGGTTCTATTCCAGTAAACTGTAAGCCGCTTTTTTGGACAAAAAGAGTCCTACACCAGCTTCATGGCGTTTTTCGTTTTTGCCTGAATAGAGCAACTTTTCTCCTGTCTGCAATTGGTTTTCTCCACGACCAGTCCAACGTACTTCACACATACCCATGAGTGTGTGATTGTATCTCTGCATTTCCCTTGTTGCATGTGCACATTTTTTTGTATCCCAAAGTGTTTTCACATTCCATGTTTCCAAAAAAACGGTATTGTGTGAGAGAAATCTAGGATTTTTATATAAGAGTGTTACCGGGTGAGAAGGGGTTTTCAGTACTGCAGCTCCCTGATGCGTTTGGCTGCAACGCGTCATAAATTTCTTTAAAAAAATTTTAGCTCTCTCTGAAACAGAGAATTTCTGGTTATAGTTGTTGATGGTTTCTGTAACTTGCGTTTTTCCCATGTGTAGGTAGTTAACCCACAGCACAACCCCCAACCTGGAAAGCCAGGATGGACTGTTTTGTCTGGACCCTACTCTTCAGACCTTTTAAGCATGGTTGAACTTTCCAAAAGCTTAAGTCTCCGCTTATATAGCTTTGGGAGTCACTGAAATACACAAGCCGTCCTACCATGTCAAGGTGGTGCAACATCGGGACGGAGTTTTTGTAAATGAAATTTACCGAATTAAATAGTGGTTAGCAATCACAAAATTTTATAAATAAGCAATTAGCTTAGTAGAACCTTCCAGTATTTTTATCTTAAAGATTTTGGGTGTTTTAGCTTATTATACAAAAAGTTGATTTTTAGTCCAACAAAGATATAAATTTAACAAAAAAATTAATTACAAAAATAACTGATACAACAGTGAAATGCCCTTCTACATGCAAAAAGCTATGTCAAAGTGGTTTCAGAAACGATAGTAATGGTTGTCCTTCTTGTGAATGTGTGGATCCCTGCGAGGTGGTCTGATTTTGAATAAAATAATGAACTTTTTGCAGAAAGTCATATAAAAGCATCTTTTTGAACCCAAATAAAATTGTGCAAATTATTTGAACACAAAAGGTAATCTTATTAAAGACAATGCTTTTCGTTAACAAACTAACTTCATCAAGTCCAAATCAAATTGAATTGTGAAATGGGTATGAATGGTTAAAAACTTTGAATTATCGTGAACATATCATTCTATTCAATAACTTCAAATGGAAATCAAAGTTAAAACCAAGAAAATTTCATATTTGTTTATATGAAAATATTTCAAACAGAACGTCTCCTGCAAAAAGGGAGAGTATTGTGACAAAAGAGCAGTGCAGTGCATCACAAAACCCTGTTATGATGTGGCCCTATGTCGTATGTTTTCCTAATGAATATAAACCCATACAACAATATTTGACAAAACTAATCAAAATAATTTTTTTGTGGGAAAATAATACTACTTTTGATGTTCATTATGAAATATATTGACATTTATCTATATATGTAAGTTTTATAAATACAGAACCGTGTCCACCTGTTTGCATGTTGTACTGCCAAAGTGGCAACAGAGTGGATGAGAACGGCTGTCCCACATGCCAGTGTATCGATCCCTGCGAGGTTTATAGTAATAATTATATAAAATTGTTTGAGAACTTATCTACATCATTAAATTATGTTATTATCGTACATAGTTTAACGTTCCAGCCTTTTTAAATAAGAATTTTTATACAATTATAATGCAAAATTCAAATACAAAAACTAAAACTTTGCCATATAATTTTTAGCTTTATTAATAATTCAACGCCAGCAGCGGTAACAAGCCTCAATAATACATAATTTCTATATTTTTTAATTACATCACTGCAAACTCTCAGTACCATTCATGTCCTGGTGGCACCAGATGTGTCAGACAGGAAGTGCAATGTGTCAAGGCTCCATGCTACGACGTGGCTGTTTGTGGTAGGTTGGAGTGATCGTGTGATTTGAAAATGAACTTAACAACGGTTTTCAAACCAGCTTTTTTTATACAACTTCAAATTGAAATCTTGAGTGTGAATTTTATATAATTTATATTATCAATATAAAAGCATATAAAAATTAATATGACTAAATTTTCAAAAAGGTTCATATTGAAAAAATCAACACGGTAAACTTTCATAATAAATAGCATCCCTTCTTCCAGAATGCCCAGCAGTGAAATGTGCAGTATGTCCCTATGGGTATGTTTATGATGCGAACGGCTGTCAAACTTGCCGATGTCTCGACCAATGTGCTGTAAGACAATTTACAATTCATTCATGAATATTTTTGTGATTTAAAAATAATTTTGTTCATTAATAAGTCTTAAATTCTCATAGGTGATCAGATGCAGTTCAGAAAGACCACACTGTCGTAATGGCAAGTGTTTTAAAAACCCACGTTGAGAGTTTTGAGAATCAATCGATGAAATGAATTTAAATTGATTTTGGAAAGATTATACTAGTGATTTTATTTCGAGTTATGCTACTTCAACATCTATTCTTCATCGATTTGATATTTCTCATTTTCCTAGCAACTTGTAATGAAAATTCTTGAAACTTACAGAAATAATGAGCTTTGGAATCAAATTGAATATATTCACTCATCATCTACATGAAACTCTTCATGAAAGAATTTTTCATATTATCAAAAAAATTTCACGATGAATTTATCACATTTTTATGCCGTATGAGAACCAACAAATGAGCTTGAAAATTTCATGTTTTTGCATCGTATGCTGGTCAATAAGTTTTTGTGAGCCTAACTACTAAGGTATGTAGTTACCTGATGTGGATATAGAATATATCATAAAGCTTTATCTCGAAATCAAAAAAAAAATTGTTTTGCTTTAAAGCACACTTGCTCGTCTTTAGTCTTACTGGAACCACACTTCTCACCCAAATTCCAGCTGAGACCACTTTTTTTTCACAGAAATGCAACTGAGATGATATGAACTCCAGGTTTCAAATGGCACAAAACTCTGAATAAAAGACACTTGTTTTTGTCTTGAACCAGCTCAATTCTTGTTTTGAACATTTTTAATGTCAACTTTTGATATACAATGAGTAGAGCCCTATGAAACATAATTATTGTGCTACTGAAAATCAAACTAAAAGCAACTGATGGTTCTTTTTACATACATACAGGGAACGAAGTAAGTATAAGCAAATTTGATAATTCTCGATAAAATTTTGAATAAATAGTATGTTTTAAAGTTGTTTTAATTTCGAGTCCATAATTATTTTATCTATCTGAAATTGAATTTTTCAGTTTTTAATTTAATTTATTTTTTAAAGACATCTTATGTATTTTTTTATTCAGACTTCCTTGATTTTTTTCTATATAATGAGGCAGTTTTCAGATACACTTATTTATTAAAACAGAAACTAAAATTGAAATAAGTACGACCTTATCATAATTTATTAGTGAGAAAAGGTAAAATTACAATGAGTATGTCTTGCCGAGGTGTTATTTCTACTTCCACTTGTGGCTGTTTGTAGAATAAGTCTTTGACATCATCTTCTTTGTGATTAATCAGGCTATAGCATTGCAGAATAGTCATGTTATCATGCTTTCCTCTCATTTAAATCTTAATGAGTCTGCTACTCACAGGTTTCCACTCTAGCATTTGCTTCTCGGCCCCTTTTTTATGGCTGAATGAGTGATAAATAAGTTTTATCATAGTCATTTTGAAGTATGTTTTTGAAAAAATAATGGCCAGCAATTATAAAAAAACTTCATATTTTTATAGTGAAGGTTTTACATAAACGTACTAAAAAAATTTAAAATTAGGTTTAATCAAAAAAATTCTTCCAATAACAAACCATCAATAAACAAACACTTTTTATCATTGTTCACTCTGTTTTATTTGGAAGTTTCTGGATGGCATAGAGTAATTCACCCAATGTAACTTCATCAATGCCATTCGAACTTGAATTTTCGTTGCATTTTGAAAAATTCTGGTCTTTCAGATGGTTTGTTAGAATCTTTCATAGACGGACTTTTCCACCCGGATGCATTAAATGCCTATTTAAAGGGAATATTTATTATCACTCATAAATGTAAGCAATTATCATAGTTTTTGGAAAATCTTTTAATTTGTTTATATATAGCATAAATTTCAGTAAAATTGTATTTTAATGTAAAAGTTTTGAAAAAACAATCTTCAAAAGATTACTCAGTACCTTAAAAATTTGCTTCAAAACTTACTCATCACTTGAGAAAGTAAGTTTTTCTTACAAAAACATTCGTGAAATTTTCAATAAATTGTTTTTTTCACAAAATGACTATTGTTATTAATACCTTGCTTTAACCACTTTTTCATATCAATGCAATATTAATACAATCTCTACCACAAGTTTTTTCAAATTCACAAATGGTAGAAAATACAATAGTTTTTCTACCGCATCTGTCGAAATAAAAGCACATGGCTAGATTGGGAGGCTAGAAACACCTAGTCGAAAGATATCCAGACTTTATATTGACAATCTACCATTCAGGCAGCTCTTAACTATTTTACATTTCTGTCGTCATCTTTTCACCTCATAAAACTGATAAATGCTTCATCTCGTCAGATGCTTCGCAAACATGCTAAAGAATGTAATTTACACATTACCAACAGCTAACTTGAGAAAATAAAAAAAAAAAATTGAATTTATTTCTGATATGAATGGAGCAGTCTCAAATGGATTATAATATAATTAATAAAAATGGAGAAATTCAGTGCATAACCCAGAAGCAATTAGCAGTTTTTCAAGTCTTGGCACCGACCATCGCTTAGTGTCAGTCAAATTAAAGTAAAATTTCCAAGTATGATAATGTAAGTTTATCTTACGAAAAGCTTCGTGGAATGAAATAAACCCCTAAGAGTATTTTCATTTGAATATTTATGTTTTAATTTACTATATTATTCGTAATCTAATGTTTTGATCAGCTTACTCTTCCATTTATGTATAAAACTGCAAACCCTCATCATTGGATAGTGCACCTTGATATTTAAACTATTCAACACTTTCAAGTTGTCTTTATATTTTGGAGATGGCTGAAAGTTAATTTAAATAACAATGAATATTTAGTTTGTGGAAGTATAAATTTAAATTTCATGACACAATTTAAATAATTTAATTTTTGAAAACTCAAAGTTATAAATAAATTTTTTTCACCTCACAAGTTATTTCAAGGTTTTTTTCTATGTTGACGTAAGCATCTTACGTCATCAAAACATTCCAGTTGAAATTTCGCTTGTGAGGAAAAATGGCTAACAAATGGATTAGTCAAAGGTTTGTAGCTTCTTGTTAATACTTGTTGTATCTAGTTTCATATTATTGTGTATAATTAACTAACAATTCACTTTTATGTTTCGTATTTTTTTCTATAGTTTGTTTTTGGATAGTTTTTGTTTTCAACTTTATCATTTCATTTTAACTACTCATAAGTTATTCAATTTTTTCCAAATGTTAAATTCTTAGAATTTCTCAATACAACTGATAATAATTTTATCGTTGAAAAATTAAATTTTATTTCTTTGAATATTTCTTTTTCAACTAGTTAATTTTTGTTTTTAAATTTTTTTTAATTGTTATTTTGTACTTTATTTCTAAATTGTTTATTTTTTTTTGCATTTTTTTTGTTTTGAATTTTTTCTTTAGTTTAGTTCAGAAGATTTTTAAATTTTTTCATTCATTTTTGAATTTAAAAATTTAACTTTTCCACTTTTAACTTGTATTTTTTTTACTCTAATTTTTTTTCCTCTTCTAAACTTTCATCGTCAAATAGTTCATTTCTAAATTTTACTTTTGAATTTATATTTAACTTTCCATTTTTTATAAAAAATTTAGAAAAAAATAAAAAGAAAGTTATAAATTCAAAGAATAAAGTTTATTTTAGATTTATTTTTCGCTATTTTTCTTAGTTTCAAAAGATCTTCATGACTGTTTAGTGAAAGGTTTCAGGCTTTTAGATCTTTTTTCAGTATGGCTGGTAATGTTGTTTTTGGTCTTTCTGGAAGGTTTAGATGTAGACATGTCATAGTTGTCCATAGCTTTTTGTGCCGGGACCTCTATATTTTGTCTCAGTATATGACCAATTAGTGTGTGTCTGCAATAAGCAATGGTCTGACTTAGTTCCAGGGCTTCTGTTTTTTTGTATAGTTGTTCAGTTTTAATTTTATCTAGCCAGAATATTCCTACTACTCGTTTTAGAAGGCAGAGATGAAAGAATTTAAAGCAGATTCATCGGTTTTTGTCAATGACCAAGTACCATAATTATATAGCAGAATTGGCATTATGTAGACATTGAAAAATCTTAATTTTCTCATCAAAATCATCTTTTTTTCCATAACTTCCAGAGCTTGTTCATTGCAGCCATGGATGGTCCCTTCCAATTTCTTATCTCTTCTTTCATTGGTAATATTGATCCTCGTTTTTTAAATTTTTTTCGTCTAGATTGTTATATTTCATTGTAATTCTGTTTTGTTTTTGTTTACTATGAGATTATATTTTTTCAAGGTATTGCATATTTCTTCTATATCAATTTCCTCTTCTGTCACAAAATCAACATCATCAGCGTATTTTATTTTTTTTTCCATTAAGATGAGAAGACAGGTTTTTGAGTACTTTTTTTGAATAGAGAATAGAATAGGACTCGAGCTGTCTTCTTTGGGTGAGCCTATTGATGTTGAAAGGCAATTGCCGAACTTCTTGTCTTTTTTTATTATCATTTTTGTGCTCGTCAGTAGGTATTTTGTTAGCGTCACATCATTTTGTTCAAAAAATGTTTCGCAGGTGTTGACGAGCTGACTTCTCGATACGGTGTTAAAAGCATACCAAGGCTAGTGACATGGATTTCTTGCTTTGTTGTATATGATGTGGCCATGGTGAACCTGTGTATCTATATGACATCTGCCGTTGACCTGCTTTTTCTATATACTGATTGTGTATGTCCTATATGTTCTTCAGCAGCTTCACGAAGTCCATTGAGCGTGATGTAAAACAGGATTTTTTTCCTTACAGACACCGTCGGCTCGTATAGCTCAAAAGTTAGAGCATTAGACTATTTAAAATTACCGGGTTCGATCCCGAGCGGTCCGACAATTAGCATCTGTTTCACAGTGTTTCCGCTACATTAAATTTATAGCGAGCACTTTGATCTATAAGGAAAAGCTCTTTACAAATACCGCATCACACTACATTACATTACATTACTTTACATTACATTACTATGCATATGGGTCTTAAAATGTTAAGTACTTGTGGTTTTTTGGGTTTTTATATGGTTAGGAGTATAGCTGTGTTTAAACTAATGTCTTCACTCTTCTGCAATAATTTCATCTATTTTCCTATCTGCATATTTTAGGATTCCCGTTTCTTTCAAAACAGCATAAGTTCACCCCTTGCTTGAGAAAGACAACTTGGACTCTACCATTCTTTCTAACTACCGCCCTATTTTTAGCTTGAGCACCGTTTTTAAGACTATCAAAAGGCTCCTAATTTTCAGTATAACTTCACGTTCATTCATCTCAAACTTTCAATTTTTCCAATCAGCATATCACCAACAACACTCGAACCGCACTTCTACGCATCACTGACAGTCATCGCAACATCTGTACCACTAGACATGCCACCGTTTTGGTTTTGTTAAATAGCTTCATTTTCTTGTTCTTTTTGGTGATTCTAATAAGCACCTGTTGTAGCTAGCATTTTTTAAATAAATCAGCATCTTGTTTTCATCCAAGCATAATTTTGAAATTCGAAATTCTATAGAAAGTTTGTTTTTGGATTGTTTTATTATTATATTTATTTTTTTTGGATTATTTTTGAGAAATCTAAATCAACAAAATTTGGATAGATTTTTTTGAATTTCTTTGTATGAATAAAAAATTAATAGGGAGTTTTAGGGATATATGGGCAACTATAGTGAATTGTAGAGTTATGGTGGCTTTTGTAGATATTGGAGTTAATGAAAAATCATAGCGTCTTTAGAAATTTTTTTTGTTTTCAAAGAGTTTTAGTTTTAATAGAGTTGTGATACTTCCTGAATATAATATTGGTTTATGGGAAGATGATGATGATTTGTGGGGGTTAATGGAATGTAATAATAAATATTAATTTATTATGACAGATTTTGGGCAGAAAGTGCTGTTTTTAGAAAGTAATGGTTGTTTATGGAGAACTAGAGAGATTAATTGAAATTATAGTAGTTACGGTATAGTTATGGTAGTTTTTGGATAGTGTGGCGATCATGGGAAATTATGAGAGCTTTTGAGAAAAATAGTGGTTTTTAAAAACTTAAGTCGTTCATGGGGCTTATAATGAATAATGATTAGCTATGGTCGTTTTCGGTTGTTGATTTATGGGTGTTTACAGAGAGTTATGGTGGTTGATGGAGTTATGATGGGTTTTTGCAAATTTGGTTGTTTTTGAAGAAGTATAGAAGCTTGTGGAAAAGTCTAGTGTTTCAGTGAATTATGGATGTTTATGGGGATTATGGTTGTTATTGGGGAGTTTAAAGAGTTTAAATGAATAATGATTAGCTATGGTGGTTTTGGGGAAGTATGAAGGTTTATCGAAATTATTGTGTTTCTAGTTAATTATCGAAATTTATGGGAACTTGTGGTAATTTAATAGACTATTTATAACGCGCTTCTTCTGATAGATCAAAGTGCTTGCTAAAATTTTAATTCAGTGAAAAAACACTGTGGAACAGGTGCTAACTGTCGGCCCAAGCAGGATTAAACCCGGTAACTTCAGCTAATTAGTCTAATTCTCTAAGTCTGAGATATACGTACCGAAATATAAAAACTATGATTAAATGGTTTGTAAAGAGTTATAGTGGGATTTAATGCTTAATTCAGAGGTTATGATAGTTTATGGGTAGTAAAAGATAGATGTAGAATATGGTGTATGATGGTGAGTTATGGTGGTTAAAAGAACGTTTTAGTGGTTGATGGAAGGTAATGAGGGCTCATAGAGAGTTATAATGATTTTGGGGCCTTACGAAAAGTTACATTAGATAATGGAGAGTTATGGTGGTTTTTGGAAATCAAAGAACTTAATGGAACGTTAGAGAATTTTAGTGGTTTTTGAAAAATATGTTTGATATTGAAGCATTATGATGTCTTATGACGAGTTAAAATGTTTCTGGTGAATTAAAAGAGGTATGGAAAGTTTTTATTTTTGATGGGAAGTGATGGTGGCTTGCGGAAAGTTATGAAAAATAATTTGGAGTCATAGTGTTTTAGAAAAAATTAGTGGGTTATGGGTAATTAAAGAGGGTTGTCAGAAAAACCTGTTTCATTATACCTTGCCAAGATTTATGGGAAGCCTACTTAATACATTATTTATAACTTATATAAACTTTAGGCTACTTAATGTTGCACACTTGATAGAAGGTTCAAGAATATTTTTATTTATACTAGTTTGGACATTATAATTACTAGAAAAAATGAGAATTTCTTCTTTTCTAGATTGTTCGTAATTACCGAATAACTCGAAATTTCTAGAACATAGCTGGTATGTAAGGAGTGTTATTCATTGTTTTATGTGGAGTTATGGTTGTTTTTGAGAGTTGTGGTAGCCTTATGGGGATTATGAGTGGTTTATAATATCAGGCTAATAGAGGGTTATAGTGGTTTGAGAAGAGTTATAAGCAGAAATAAGAAAGTAATGGTTTATGGGGATTGTGAAGGTTTATGGATAACAATGGTGGCTTATTGTATGTCGGTTTGCTTTCATCCTCCACCGAAAACGGCTGCTTTAAGAACTTTAAACGGTTAATTGTTTTTTTTTGCTGGAATTGCAGGTTGTTTTCTTAAATTAAATAAATTAAAATGTTAAATTATTTTTTTGGTAGTATTTTCACCATTAGGTAAGCAAATTTAGTAACGAGATATCAAATAGTGAAAAAATATTTTAGAATAAAAAAGTTTAAATGAAGAAAAAAAATTGAATTTTCTTCATGATAAAGTATTTTAAAAAGTTTTCACTAAATTCTTCTGACAATGGAAATATAAATATCTATAAAAGTGAATAAAAACCAGCTCAAAAAACATGAAAAACTTCCATGATGTCAAGTCAAGTGAAAGAAACATGGAGAAATCTATTGCTTTGTTAAACTCTCGTGAAAGAGAGCAAAGAAAAGCCATATGGATGGTCAAAAATCTCAAAAAAACAGAATTACTAGAGCAA
Organism: Pterobdella sp. o SKG-2022; assembly: GCA_964035795.1. Lineage (NCBI taxonomy): Eukaryota > Metazoa > Annelida > Clitellata > Hirudinida > Piscicolidae > Pterobdella > Pterobdella occidentalis. The sequence goes on from OZ038322.1 coordinate 4,173,174, forward strand.
ATAAAAAATGAGACGAGAAGCTTGATGGGTCTCACATGGATAAGGTGAAAAGAAAGTGGTGATATTTAAAAAGATGGATTAGGAATATAATATTAAAAAGGTGGAAAAAGTCACTGAAAGGTAAGTTCAATGTTGGATGAGAAGGCTGCAAAAGCAGTGAAAAAAGTACAGCTTATAAGTGATCTAATGATGATGGTGAAGTTGAAAGCAGATCCAGAAGACCTAAATGTAGTGTTAGTGAATGTACCAACTTAAGCTTATAAAGATAAAAATTTAGGAAATATTTATGATTAAACAGGAAACATGATGGGAGTTTTACCAAAAACAGAGTACACCATAATTGTAGGAGACATGAATGTAGTGGTGGAACAAGAGAGTGATGGTATGGTTGTAGGCGATCATGGCCTAAAAACCACAAATGAGAAGAGCAAGTTTTTGATTGAATTCTGCCGAAAAAAACTTTGCATCATGAATAATTTTTCGAGCAACCAAAATGGCAAATATAAACGTAAAAGGACCCTGGAGACTGCAACAGGTACCAGCTTGATCAAATTTTTGTACAAAAGCGTTACAAAAAGGGTAAAAAATGCCTATGCTTTTTCTGAAGCTGATGGAAACTCTGATCACAACATGGTTATAATGAAAACACGTTTACGTTCAAAGACCCCACCGTACAAAACAATGATTTTGTAAAATGAAAAACACTAAAAAACCGTTTTAACAGTGAAATATACAAAGCACTGAATATCAAATGAGATTAAATAAACGATGTTGAAAGTCAATGCTTACTTTCAAAAGAAGGAATGATACAAAGAGCAATAAGCACAGTTGAAACGTAGAAGAGAAATTTCTAAAAAACCGAGTGACAGATTGAATGGTGAAGATGTGTGAGAGAGTGACGAAAGGGAATAGTGACTGAAGAAAGACGATTTTAAAGATGACTGAATAACGAGCTCATAAGAAGAGTGATTCATAGATCGATGTTTCGAAATTGAAAAACTATAAAAAAGAGCTCAACTCAATTTCATCACCACAAAGTTAAAGCTTCAGCTTCATCAGCAAAAATAAGAGAAGGTTGCTATTCTGAAAGAAAACGGTGATTTGCTAACCGAACCGGAAGCAATAAAGTATAGATGGAAAGCTTATATTGAACGTTTTTACAACGCTGAAAACAAACAACTAAGTTTAGAACTTGAAAATTAATCACCTGTGGATGGAAATGCTTTGGGACCCGGGTTGATTATCAGCGAAATAGAAGAGGCAATGAAAAGGTTAGATAGAAAGAAGACCAAATGATGTAATGGCATATCTGCAAAATTTGTACACGCATTGAATTTATAAAGCTTTGTAAGAAAATTAGGAAACGAGAGTATAACCATCAGATTTCAGAAGATGTGTTAGTGCCTCTAGAAAGAAAAATAAATGCCACTAGATGTGAAAATTTCCGAAGCATGCCGCGAAGGTGGTGTTGAGGATAGTGAAAAGAAGGCTGAAAATTAAAGCTGAAGAATTTCTAGAAAATGATCAGTTTGGATGAAAGGGGCACGAGAGAAGCTATTGGAATAATGAAGTCTCTAGTAGAGCGCAGAATAGAATTCGTTGAGGATCTATGTGTGTTTTGTAGCTTATGAAAAAGCAGTTTATCGTGTTGACTGGAGGAAGCTTATGAGGGTGGATTGGAAAAATAGCCGGCTGATTGCAGAGCTATACATGAGACAGATCGCAGTAGGAAAAGTAAATCCAAGAAGTATCTAAGTTTTTTTTTATAGAAAGAAGCGTAGTAATTTCCAAACACTATTTCTAAGAAACCGTTTGAAAAGGTAAAAACTGAGCAATAAAAAATACAAGTTCTTAGAAATGTATGGATCTTTTTCAATTAATTGCTATGTAAATGAAAGAAGTTCAGATTTCACAACATTTTCAACTTTTATTTTTATTAATCTTTCAAAAAAAATCAAGCAATTGAGCTGAAGCTCACACGAAACATTTATCTAAAGCACACTTTCCATCATTCTCGCAGGAGGTGCCATAGAATGCTTTGTTGGGAGAGTAGTAGTGGCAGCTTTCCCCTTTTCTGCAGCCCAACTCTGCACAAGGATTTGTCTTACCACTTGCCTGCAATAAAATTTGGTATTTTAGTTTTCAGATTTTTATTCCAATTTTTAAAAGACATCAATGTCATTATCGATATCTTATTTTCCGTCTCTTTCTTATTGCTCGTTTGCGGTTCACCAACTTTAAACCCTCTGAGCAACCAAAATAATGAAACGACTCTCATATACTATTATAAATAAATTAATTATAATCTAATGAAGCGAAATATGGAATCAACAAAATTTTTCCATCGTTCTAGACTTCTCTTTAAAAATCACAGTTATGGCATAACAGGTGAAGAAAAAGTCAATTATCCAATTTGAGCAAGTATACCCCTACCAGCTAGAGTGTCTAAATGCGCTCAATTGGCTGTGTTGTAACAGCATAACAACTTTTAAATAGCATTGGAATCATATTGTAAAGTCAACAAACACAATGTATTTATTTTAAAAAAAGTCACAGCTTTTCGTAAGACTAGTTTACATTTTCAAGTGATCTAATTTTTTTTTATAATCTTTTTTTAAAAAAAATAATTTGTGTTTGTTGACCTTACAATTTGATTTAGGCTATTATACTTCGTTGGATCACTCACATATAACAGTTTTACTAATTATTGGTTAAGGTTTATCAAGCCCCAATTAATTTTTTTAAACTAGGGTTATATATTCCAATAGTGAATTACTTGTTATTGAATTTTTAATTTTACTTTTGTGATATTTAAGCTTACAATTGTCTAAATTTCACTTTAACAGACTTTTATCAGGAAATATTTAATAATAATTTACGCATAGGTCGAGACAAAATAAAATATTTTTATTTTTAATCAATATTAAGAAATTTTGAAAATTCAAATACATGTGAAAATAACAGAAGGAAAGGCATTAAAAGTTGCTGATCTCATATGAGATCAATGGTAACAAGTGTGAGCAAATGGGCGTTTTAAGCAAAATACATTATAACTAGTGGAATTTCAATTTTAATAAGAGGAATACTATGAAAAACCAATAAATTTATCAAATGAATGAAAAAACTAACTACTTTAAATACTTCGGACATCCACTCTCAAACAGTTTTAAGGGGTAAGTTAATTAGAATTGTCTACAAATTTTAAGCATTGCACGCATTTTTAGACTATTGCTATAAAAGTGAGCTCAATTGTGGTAAAAACTCATCAGATCAATGGAAAAACCTACAACTAGGATAAAGTTGTTTTGAATATGTTGGATGCGGTAGAACCCCAAATACAACTGTATTATTTGACAACATTTTCACAAGTTATCCTTTATTGGTTTATGTAAAAAGTTTTTGTTTTTAAGTAACAGAAAATATACTACAGAACAGATAGAAAAAATATTCTCTGACCGACAAAAAAACAATGAATAAGCCATACATATAGTTTTCGTGCCAATGAGGAAATTCCAAATGTGAGATTGCTAAATAATACCTTGGTGAACATTGGAACAAATCATGATGCAGTTTAACTTATTCTAAAAGTAAATCGTTGGATGAAAGAATTATAATAAAAAGTTTCAGATGTAAAATTTCGTTTTCTATTGTACGATTATGACAAAAAATACAGTCAAAAACAATTAATAATTTTGGAGTAAAGACAATTTTCAAAAACTTTTCAAAAATTTGAAATACCTATGAATATATAGATTTGAAATATTTCCATATTTTGGTTTCGAAAATAAAATTCCAGAAAATCAGGATTTTCAAAAAACATTTTTTAATGCTAAACGATTAAAAGCCCTTTTGCTAACGCTTGTGCCCATTAACCTTATATGAGATCACCCTGTATCTCGTTTTTTTTGTCAAAATTTGAATTTTTTTTTCTGTGTTTTTGTGAAGTTGTTTAGGGTGAAAACAAAAGTTTTATCGAAAAATTACTGCTATTAACATTGAAGGACCCTGGCAATCTTGAAAACAAATTCTTACGGTGCATTGGCTTGAAGCAAATCCGTAGAGAAGTTTGCACTGCTGATCTAGTGTAAGTGGGGGAGCCGGAGAACAAGACATTTTGTCTAGAGTCTCACTATTGGGACTTGGGACCAGAAACTCTACAAAATTAAGTTGCTGTCCTCTAAAAATGAATATTAAATTTCATTAAAACGTGGTGAAAATGGATGAGAGGTGTGGAGGTAGTACAATGTTGGTTCTAACTCACAGAAGCTCAAGGATATCTGGCACGCAAGAACTCAAACTTTTTATTTCACCGTCCCCAGACAAGACACAACTTTTTCCTTCCATAACAAACCTACAAACGAGTTTTCATTCAATTTTTCTTAATTTTAAGCAAAAACTTTGATGAATGTTTTAAAAATAGTTCAAGTTTTTCTATAATTTAATTTCATTATAGTTTTCTAAAAACATATTCAACATATTCAAAGTGCAACAATTTAGAAAATTGATTGAGTGATTGTGAATAAGTAATGAGGCGCATTAATGCGCATTTAGGCTCTCTATTCATTAGTTACCTGATGATAATACAAAATATAATGAAAAGCTCCGTTAAAATAAAAAATTCAAATATTTTCGTGTTTTCATGTTTCACATTTTACAAAAATGTTCACTAATACACATATCACAAAAACTTTCAAACACCAAACTGACTTACGAGTTAGCAATGCCACTGACAACTGAAGTGACTGTGTCATACAGACCTCCCTCTTTCACTATCACACCCGTGGTCAGAGAATTTTTGAAATTTTCTTTCGTAACGCTGTTTTTGTCAGATAAAAATCTGTAATCAACTCTGTGAATTTTAGAAATGTAACATGTCTTGAAATTTGTTTCAGTTAAATTTGAATTAAAGGTAGAGCTTTACTTTGTGAACCAAAATGCAATATCGTAATTTTCAAACTCTCGGTTCAGATAATTTCTATATAGCCGAAAAACGATATCTAATTCTGCAGTCTGTAATGCGTTCATGGAAAATATGAATTTTTCTTCGACCTGCAAGGTTTAACATTGAAATTTGAATCACAGTTCTTTTTGGAGTCAATCTATTTATTTCATTGTTATTTTAAAAAACGAACTTAACTTTTTTCAAAAAATTAATGTGTATAATTAAAAAAATTCTCTTAAATCCATTAAACTCATTGTCAATCAAGTTTCAAGACATACTTTTTCGATGGAACTGTTGGAAAAAAGAAGATCAATCTTGACTTTTCCTTCCAACTCCTTCTTTATTTGGTCTCTAGCCTTCAATCATGCGGCAATGTGGGGCAGTTTTGATTTGAGGTCAAAATTGGAAGGCGATATAATTAAAAATAATCTTGCCATTTATAAAACTCCCAACCATTGTAAAGACTTTCGAGTAGAAATAGTTCATGGACTTGAAAGCATCGTTTTCATTGTTACCAACAAAACTCATCCAACTGTTTCAAGTTCATAATTTAAGGGGATGAATGTGTGAATTTTTTTGACCAACTTGTTATAAACGCTCTTGTCCAGCAGAAACAACACCCTCAGCGTTACATCTTTCACTGAAACATCAAAAATGACATTATAATTGTCAAATCAACGTCTTCTCACCTTCAGCTGCCACGAAGATTTTTTGGGAAGCTACTGCAAACAATGAAGCCACGAATAAAGTTTTTAGCAACATTTTCGATTTCAAATTTTCACTTACCATTCAATATTTATAGTGATTCTAGCTAGCTTTCAGTAAAAATCAATTTGATCAACAAAGTTGTTTTCAAATATCTCTCAGCAAATATTTAAAAATAAAACAAAACTCATACAGCTTCAAACCAATCATCAATTATCAAAAACTGAAAAATATTTTGAAGTATTGCAAGGCTCAAAGCTTGCCAGAGCCTCATTCTCACAAACAATGCACAGGCGCAACAAAATGGAATGTTATTGCTGCGTCAAATTTTTATCGAATTTGATAAAAATGTGAACAAAAAACAGAAATCTCCAATGTTTCAATTCTTCTATGTTTTTAAAACGACTATTTATCAAGCTTAAATACATCATTTCTAAAACAAACAAATCAATCGGCATGCCGAAAGGAGATCAACCTCACAATATTAAGACAATTTTGGATACATTTTTAATTACGTCGACTTCAATATACTCAACTTAAATTAAGCTTGAACATGCAAGTTTTTAAAACTTAGTACAATTTTTAAAATACACTTACGACTAAAATAATAGTGATGTCAGCTTCAGAAGTTTCAAGGCTAACTAATTTTTATACAAAAGGAAAAAAAGAAACCTATGAAATCGTTAACACCAGCTAATATATGAATATTTATTTGCCAAACAATCTGGTTGTTTCCAAAAGAATGTGTAGAAACAGAAAACCTGTGTTTTTCAAGAAAGTGGTTCCGCTACGTAGAACCGATTAAATAAAAAGTTTTTTTTTTTGTAGCTTTAAGCTTGAACTTATCTAAATTTTCAGTCAATTGGGTGATTTCAACTTCTGTTCACCCGGAAGGCTTGATAGCATCCCAAAATCTTCATTGAAGAGACACTTAGACATCAGCAGCAAGTTTTACGGTCAAAAGAGCTTCATTGGATGACTAGTAAAATCAAAGAGATACACCAAAAGAGAAACCATCTGAGGCGAAATTTTTCAACCAATGGCAAAGAGTGTATGGAGACTTACGCCAAACTGACGCGATTAACAGAAGAGCCAAAAAACGCGGCATGGCGCAAACATCTCGAAAAAATTTCAAAGTCGAAAGACTCACAATGAGCTTGGGCGACGGTGGTCAACCTTCCAGCAACGAGGCAAATCTTTAAATTTCAAAGGGACCACGTACGTGACAGACACATGGAAGCCTTCTGCCTTCATTCAAACGTATGCTACTGTAAGTGAGAGGAAAAGTGACAAACCTATACGAGAAATGCACAAGGATCTGCGAAAAACTGTCAAAAGTTTACGTGGCTCCCCTCGTTAAAAAATTGGCGAACAGTGACCTTAATTCCCTTCCTCAAAAAGGGAAAGATTCAGCGAATGTGGAGTTATCTACCCATCGCTCTCACCTCAAAATTGGAAAACTCTTAAAGCGCATAATTGCATAAAACATGAATCAGTGAAAGGGATTTGTGAACCAACCTATTTCTCTGGAGAATCTTGGTGAGTGCCTTGGATGCTTGGAAGAATAGGATATTAGATACCTTTTTTATTAATGCAAAACCCCGAATAATCAAATGATTATAAATACATTAGGAATTCATTATTATTTAAAACTTCTACCACATAAAAGACTAGATTTTTTTATCGTTGTTCACTTATCCTCATTTTACTGCTTTTAATTTACATAATAGCTTATCTCATTTAAAAAGTTTTAATATCTCTGCAAGATTTTTTAACTTTGGAATTAACTTTACTCCATCAACAATATGTAAAAGCAGTGTCGTTAGAATGTTTTTCTTACTTGAAAATTTTAACGAAAAATTATTATTGTTTTTAAATATATCCTTTGAACATATGCTTTAACATCGTTTCAAAAATTAGCAACTTTTTACATTCTATAATATATATATAATTATAAAGCATTATGCAATAGAGTTAGTTGAACTTGATTCATAGTTAATTTTTCGTATATGCTCTGAATTATCTTTTGTATGCTTTCAACTCAATCATTATATAAACCCATAACTGCAATAGTTATTTCATGCTAATATTTTTATATTATGGCCATACTTTCCTAAAACTAAACTTTATTTGAATCCTTAAAATTGATGTTCTATACCTAATTTGATATTTTTATACTCTTACGAACAGGTTTTTCATGAAAGCAGATTTTTGGAAAACTTTAAATCAACCAAACTGTTCCTATCTGAAAAAAAATACATCAGAAATGTGTAAAAGTCTGTGAATGACTGGGTTATTGCTTTCCAATGGCTTATTAAGCGTCATAGAATGGCACATGAAAACGAGTGTCAGGTAATAACAGCAAATATATTTTTATAATTTTATTTTCAGTTTCAGATCTTTTCCCTACCTTAGTCACAGTCGAAAGTATGATACAACTACAAACAAATTTAATAATCGCTACTAACGAGCAATTATCTTAGGGTGCAAAATACCACAAAGCAGGCAGTTCATCTCAGTAAGTTAAATGAATTATGGTTTAAATTATTTTAAATCAAATCATTTATTTTTTAACTTGAAATATTAATTTCAAGCTATTAAAAGTTTTATTTTCCATTTAGATTCTACGCAATCTTATTGATTGATAATTAGAATGAAGGCTTTCCACTTTTTTAAAGCATTCACTTGAACAGTCAGTCTTATAAGAGCTTTTGAGTTAAATTTTAAACTAAATAATGTTATTCAGGTAAATCAAATGACGATGGAGGTTTTATTTATAATATTGGTTGGTTCATTGGGAGCTCTAAACGACATCACTCTAATGACAGATGACTAATATTATAAGGTAAATAATCATTAATTGATGCACCCTTCTGGCGAGGGAGGCGGTGATGGACACTTTGTGCATATAGCACAACCATCAAGCATGGAATGAAAACCTCGATGAAATAAGGAATGAAAAAAATAGCAATGCATGGACTGAAAAATTATCGCAAATGAAAAAGATCAGAAGATTTTTACTTCTAAATTTTCGGATTTTTGGACAATTCAAACTCTTTACACGAAACTCAAAGACTTAGAGATTATCTTGTCAACGATCATGTCGGAAGAGTCGACAATACGTACAATTTTTTATACATGAACATTATTGCACAAAGCCTTTATTCAAATATTATGACAATACTCATTTCAGTCAATGTATTATATACTGAAGCACGTTTTCCTCGGAGTTTCACATGTTAGTTTATTCCGATCATAGCGGCTTTTAATTATATAAAAAAAATTCAACAAAGTCGAAAAGTTTGAACAAATCAATAAAGGCATTGATTCAAGGAGAATTTAAAAGATTTTAAGGCAAGAGTGGACCGAAAGCGGAACAAACATCACGACCAAAGCCTCGAGATGCGTCATGTGTTTTTGGACCCAATGGATGAAACAATGCAGACGGAGGATGGAAAGAAGATGGATGTGGCTTGAAGTGCGAAGAGTCGAAAATGCTTATACTGCACATGCTTTGATAACGGCTTAAGAAGAAACATGTGTGAGCATATACACATGTGTGAGTCATAAGAGACAAACATCCTAGCAGACATTTCAAAAATATTTTACTTCCTTCCCCCAAAACAAGTTGACAATAACATTTGAATTTTTCGAAGAAGTCAGGGATGACTTACTTCTCCACAGAATAAATTTCTAAGTATCTTTTCGAAAATTGGTAAGAAATGATAAATACGGAGTCTATCTTGATTAAGAAAGCATGTAACGTCTTAATGCCACCACGCTGTTCGAAGAAGCCAGAAAATAAATAATTGTAATACCAACAGACATTTTGATAATTAGTAATTTGCATATTAAATAGTTACCTGATGATGATCTAGAATATATCGAGAAGCTGCCAAAATAAATTCAAATTTTGTCGTATTTTACTGATTCACAGCAATTTATTATTACTTTATTTTTCCAAACTATTCTCTATTTTATATTTTAAAACGAACATTGCATTCTAAATTTACTTTCTGTTACTATGTAAGAAAAAAATTTGAGTAAAAAACTCAGACGGTTGAATCGTATGTGTATTTAGATGTATATATGAAGGCCTCTATCACCTTTAGGCAGAAAAAAAAGAAAATATTACCTAGCCAAAAATATTGTGCCACATAAATTACCCTTCTTTAGTTTTCTTCGTAACATTACCACATCATGAAGATTCGTACATTTCTTTAAAATAAAATCTGATTTTCGATAAGTATAGTTTTATCATAAAAAGATAGCATGTCAAGCCTATACTTATCGAAAATTAAAGCTTTTATTTGAAATAAATGTATAAATCTTCAATTGATATTTTAAAGTTTAATTGCTATACAAAACATACATAAGATGTCTGAAAAATTACTACATCAAATAAATGATTTTAAGCTATAATAAGGAACTAAGCTATTTAAAGGAGACAATATTTCCAAAAACCCCACCAATGAAGAAATTTCATATCATATTTCTCCTTATTTCAACCTCTTTAATCCAAGTATCTTACGTTGAGTTCAAAATGTTATTTTTGGTCGAACCTGAGTGGCCAGAGGTGAGTAAAATCCCGTTCTGGGGTCTACTTCGGTTCTCTTTATAAGAGTTTGATCTATCAGTGAATTTTTCGACCTCAATCTGATCATTTACTGAAGGTCGCATCCCTTGCTTGACCGCGGGAAGAACGATTCGGGTTTCTTTCATTTTATTGATATCTGATTTTTTGAAATTTTTAAGGTCGTTTGTTTCCTTTGCTTGTGAGTTTGGTTTGATTGTATAATGTTTTTCAATTTTTTAATTATTATTATTCAGTTTTTTCATTATTAATATTTTATTATTTCACTTATTTATAATTTTATTTTTTTTTTAAATTATTTATTATTGTTTTTTTAAAGCTTATGTTTATTTTTAGATTGTTATACTTTTTTTGTTAGATCTATTTATAGCTCTTTAATTGCTGGTCACTTGTTTATACAGCGACCATCTTTTATAAGTTATCCAACTTTGGCTGAAATTTTGAAATACATAGAAGTGCAAAAAGACAATCTTTGAGTTTTTATAAAATTTATCATCACTTTTTTCGCAACATCTCGTATTTTATTCCGTGTTTGAATCAAGTTGTTTTTGATGCAATATCAAGCTGACCAACAAAACTTTATTAGCATACCAAAAAACTCACTGGCCACGACCCACAACACTGATGTCCTCATCGACCCTTCACTTCAAGCCAATGCTCTAGGGCACAGACCACCACCATCAATTAATTTTCCGGAAGATGATAATAAAATCAAAGCATATAGTTTTTTTTCCGAAAATTACAATTGCAGCCTTTGATTAGAATAATTGAAACTAATCTTTTGGAAAATGTCTTTTTCATGCAACCCAATCTAAAAATTTCAGCATGAGTAATCAAAGTAGTCAGTATACATCTAGTGATCTCAAAATCAACGCTTCTACCTTCCCAATCAATCCTCAAACCACAGATAAGAGCAAGTCGACTGACGAAATTATTTTTAACATATCTTGATCAAATTGTTTTAGGCGCTAGATAAATAGATCTTTTTATTAACAATATTGTTTCTCTTAAATTATTATCAATATTGTTATCATTATTAATATTGGCAATATTACTATCATTATTAATAGTTTTTTCATCATTATGTTATTATTAATGAATGAAATGTGATTGTTTCTATTGTTATCATTATATCATTATTATTAATTCTGAATTATTTCTTATTCACTATCTCTATGAGTAATGAAATTTAAATGTAAACCCCGTATAAATACTTTTTGTTTAGGTAAATATCTCTGCGAACCACTTTCACTTGTTTCCAATGTGTGTAAATTTACCTGTGAAAATGCTTGTTAAACTTCATATCAGCTGTAAACTTGTGATTTTGATGGTGATGATAATGATGATAGCAATAAAAATATATGAACTAAGATTTATTTTTTTTTTAGCTTTTGTAGTTTTTATTTTACAGACATACTTCCTTATCTTTGTGAAAACTACCGGCACTTTGGTATTTTTTGAAAATACAGATGAAAACGTTATAATGAAAGCGATCGCAGACTTAAATTGATACTTTAAACTTTGCTGTCTATGATAATTTAAAAATTACAGATCAATTTAATAATGTGAGTTCAAAATAAGAAAAGCTTTGTGAATTAATAGAAATAATAATTTTGAAAAAAAGAATCTATAATGAGGATGAATACAGACCCATCCTCTTTATATTTGAAAGCAATGAATGGTTAAAAACTGCCGAAGTATATAATGGCTGTGTTTTGAAAAGTTTGTTAAGCTTAAAAAATTAAATAGAAAAAAAAATTTTAAATAGGAAAAATTTAATCAATTTTTCAGTTTTCAAAATGTAGTCTGAAAATTATTTTAAATTTTGTCTCCAACTTTTTGTTCATGCATAAGTTTATATGTTTCCATTCATTCAATGTTTTTGGAATCTAATATTTTTATTATAACCGTAAATGAATAAAAATTTATTAAAAAAACTGAAAATACGTTAAATAATAGAGAAAATAGTCACGCGGCTTATTTCATCATAACTTCATTCATAACAAATATTAGCTATTCGATTTTTAAAGTGTGAAAAAAGACTTTAAGTGTGATAAAAAATTAATATTCTCCTGGAATCAGAGCCAAACCAGCCATAATGTCGAGCAGCACACCTTTCCATCCTCAGGGGCTTGGCACCACTATCCCCTGGTTTTTCACTGATTTTCTAAGTATTTCTACAAAAGCTTCTACGAAACTTTGTATTTCAAAATTATGCTTTAGACAAAACATAAAAGGTTAGAAATGGCTCACGTCTTGGAAAATGCAAGCTCACCATGCTGGGAGTCGTAGAACATAAAATTATACACAATGTGCCTATTAAATTTGAAAATCTTGGAAACGACAAATTAACAGCTTTTTACGTCGATTTATGAAAGAACTTTAGTAAAGTTATTGAGCAAAATAAACAGCTATAATTTCGATAAGTTTAGCCTTATCATAAAACATTAGCGAAAAAAGTTATTTAGTAATGATGGTTTATAGCAGTTTAAACGAAGACTAAACAAGTATTAAATTATGGTTAACTAATTTAGAAACAGCTTATTTTTCAATGCTATTATTTTAATGTTACTTTGTAACTTCAAAAAAAAATATATTTTCTGATGTGGAGAAACTAATCTCTATGTCTCCCATTTTTGCTTTTTCCAAGCTCTTATTGTCCATTTTTTGCAACTTTATCAGTATTAATTCTCAGGCGTTTGTGTCCACCTGCAACAGTGTGCCATTTGTTACCGATTTATTTTTTTCTTATCTCCAGGTTTTTCCGTATTAACAGTTTCATTTCCAAGAATGCTTCATTTTTTTCAAAATCACAGGCTTATCTCAGTCCACTTTGCCAAGGGAGCATTTTCACGCGTGCTGAAATTGTGTTTGAGTCCTTATTTGATGTTACGTCTCTTTCATGTTGCTTTATTCGGGTCTTTATAATGACCTTTGTCTGCCCAATGTAACACTTTTCAGTATTGTACAAACATTTCAGTTAGTATATCCCCTTCTGGTCCAATCTATTGTGTTTTGTTTTATTTGCAGCACAAAAAATGTTTCTTAGTTTGAGACTAGAAGAGCAATGGATGAACACACTTATTGGCGAATTCTTTTCATAACTTTCATCAGAAGATATATTTTTTAATGAAGATTTTTTAGCCAGTTAAGCCTTCAAGTCTCGACTGATTTGTCGGCAATCGACCAGACGGGCTTATTATGTTCCCGTATAAAACTGACAAAAGCCTCAGCAAAGCATGGAAGTTAAACTTGTTTTTGTAATAGTTTTTGGTAAGAGTTGAGGGTTTGATATGTCTTGGACTGAAGATGCATCGATCACTTAGCTCAGTATTTGCTGGACTTGATATTTTTCTGTTTTGTCAATGGTAGATGAAAGGTTAGTATAAACTGGAGTGTAGGATATTAGGTTTGGTGGTGGGGTAGAGAGAAGAAGTTTTGGACAATCCTTCAATTTTATTGATACTTGAGGGTGATAGTGATGGTAAGGCGGTAGAAGGTGGTGGGGTTGCGTCCTTACTTACTTCAGTAACTGCTTGAAATGATATTTTTTGTTTTTTCAATGGTGGATGAAAGGTTAGAGACTGGAGTGTAGGATACTAGGTTTGGTGGTGGAGAAAAAGAGTTTTTGAAAATGACAGCCCTTCAAGTTTATTGGTTTTTGATGGCGATAGCGGTGGTAGAACGGATGAAGGTAATGGGGTTGTATTCTTAAGTTCTATTTCTTCAAATTTTTCTTTTTCGGACTTTCTTCTTGAGTCATCTCTTTTCACTTGTTTGCCCTCTGGATGTCTTTTTCTGAATCCATCTCACCAATCTGCATATAAAAATGAAAATAGTCGCAAAATGTATAAAAATGAAGCTATACTCGGTAGTTTAAATTATAAACGTAACACATTGTGATCATTTAGCCTCAAAATTGTGAATCATAAAAACATGACAAAACTTGAATTTTTTATTTTGACGAAACTTTTTGATATATTCTATGTCATCATCAGGTAACCAAACAAACGTAATAGTCAAGCGCTTAGGGGGGTGGGTCAAGCGCTTGAAACCTTTAACAATATGTGTCATACAACCTCGATTTCTGTAGCAATCCTAGTAACTTTCCCATATCCTAATAATCTTTTATTTAAACACTATGAACTTCGATAACTTCAAAAACTTCCGAAAGCATTGGGAGAAAAGCAATTTAAGTTTAAACAAAAAGAACGTTATTGACGTGAAACTCAAATTAAAATATAGCGTTTTACTTTTAATTTTTTTTTTAAACAAAATTTATTTTCTAAAAATATCATTTTGCTTCATCTAAATGTATCATTAATCTATTAAATTACGTAATTTCAACAATTTTAATCTTCGAACCTTTTAAAGTATATTAGAAAAAAATAATAATTATTTTATAGTTCTAACAAAAATTTTAAAAATAATCAAAAAACCTATACAAATTCTTGATAACAACAAAAAATTGGAAAACTCAATAAAAATTTTTCTAAAAAAAACTAAAACAGTATTCGATAAACCTATTTCATAAACCTATATAAAAAGCAAAAAAAATGAATTTTATTGTGTTTTTATGATTCCCTTCATCATGTTTAATAATAGCGAGTTATGTTCGAAGTATGAGGTTGAAGATTTGAATTAGCGTGCAAATAGGTCTATGTTAGAATTTTTGTCATTGATTTACGAAATCTATGTTTAGTTTCGAGTCATTTTCCTTTTTATCCAAGTTTTAATTTTTTATCTAAGTTTAAAACTTACTGTCGGACCGTATGGCTCAGTGGTAGAGCATTAGACTAATTATCTAAAGAATAAAGTTCCAAGCAGCATAAAGCTGTTTTAAGTTGGACCAATCATAGGCTTTAAAAAATGTTAGTTTTTTTTTCATAAAACTTCTAAAAATGATTATTTCAGTACTTTTACAATTTTTTTGAAGTTTTATGATTGGTTCATCAACTAGCCTAAAGCTATTCAATACTTTTTGCGTGATCGCGAAGTGCCTGTTCTAGAGAATCGGGCTCGATCCCGCGTGAGCCGACACTAAGTACATAAGAAGAAGGGCCTTGTGAAACATCTGTTGGGGCGACTAATGGTCGATTAGAAAAAAAAGAAGCTATGAAATGTCAGTTAAATTTTTAGATTTTTTGAACGCTTATGAAATATGTAAATATTTATTTATTATTTTCAATTTATTCGACTTCTAGAATATAGAGTTTTTTTGTTTAATGTTTTTGTATTATTTCCATCAAATTTCACTTCCCTTTTACTCGTAACATAAAATGGAAAGGATTCAGTTATCAAATATAGCAAAATTTTAAAGTTTCCAGAGTGAATATTTGTTTTAAAAGTGCCTGATGATTGCAAAAGAGAACATCTTGTAAAACTGCCAAAGAAAGGAAACCTTTTATTTTGCAAAAACTGGCGAAAAACCATGCTGTTGTCTATTTTCGGCAAAATACTGAGCAGAATCATCCTTGAAAGACTGAAAAGCGCCTTGCATAAAACTTTTTCGAGATGAACAAGCAGGCTTCAAACAAGAACGCTCATGCACAGATCCCATTGCAATTATGCGCATCATCATCGAGCAGTCCCTCGAGTGGCAGATCCCCCTGTACGCAGTCTTCGTCGACTTTCAAAAAGCTTTTGACAGTGTTGACCAAGATGTCATTTGGAGACTGATGCACCATTACAGTTTTCCACCAATTTTTATAAGCATCATCTAGCAAATGTACGAAGATGCTACTTGTCAAGTGTTTTACCACGGAAAACTAACGGAACCTTTCAGCGTACAAACTGGCGTCCGTCAGGGCTGTTTGCTCTCACTGATCATTTTTCTGATGGTGGTCGGTTGAGTCATGAAGCAGTCTACAGCAGACCAAAAAACAAGCACCCAGTGTATCTTCAACAAACAGCTGGAAGACCTAGACTTTGTAGATGACATAAGCCTTCTTTCCCAGAAGCAGCAAGATGCGCAAAATAAACTATGTCTTGTGGCAGAAGAAGCTGAAAAAACAGGATTCCAAATCAATACTGGGAAGACAAAGATCATGAGAGTTAACAACAAAAACCAAGATCCAGTAAAACTACACTAGGAAGAAATTAAGGAGGTTGACAATTTGTCTACTCGGGCAGTGTTGTCGGCAAACATAGGGGAACAGACGAAAAGTTCAGAGCCGCATCAACAAAGTTAAACACGTTTTCAACACCCTTCGACAAATCTAGAAATCAAAAGCTTTTTCAGTCCGCAATAAGATCAGGATTTTCAATTTTTACTGGGAAATTGATTCTACTCTATGGCTCAAAGACGTGGCAAGTGACAAATACCATCACCAACAAGCTTCAGACATTCACGAACCGAGGCCTAAAAAACATCCCAAACATCAAATGACCAGAAGTTGTTTTCAATGAAGAACTTTAAGACAAAACAAAACAAGTCATACTGGAGACGGAAATAAAGAAGCGGGAATGGGGATAGATGAGTCATACACTACGCAAGCCTGCAGCCAACATCACTAGACAGGCCCTTGACTGGAACCCACGGAGAGAAAAGATAGTTTGCCGACCTAAGCAGACCTGGCGGTAAAGCATCGTGGTAGAAGTGAAAGTTAGCGGAATGACGTGGGCCGAGCTGAAGAAGACTATCAGAATCAAGTAGGTTGGAAGAGTGTTGTTGTAGCCTAATGATCTCAGAGATGTAAAAGGAAAAGTTGAAATTGAACACTTCTTTGGTATTTTCAACAGACTTAAATTTAGATTCTGCTCTCAGCAAGTATTTCTCAACTTTGAAAGGAATTTCAAATAAACTCTGATGTCTGGTTTGATAAGGAATGTAAGTTTTCTACACGTATAACATGAAAGTTGGAGCGCAGGTACTTGAGGTTTTGTTCAACAGCTGGTCGTGAGACATAGTTCAAGAAGAAGCATTTTTATAAGCGTTTATGCATAAAGAAGAAAGGGGACTTTTGGGGTTCTAAGCTAACTAAATATAAAAACACGTCAGAGACAATTTAGAAATATTTAAATAAGGTTGCTGTTAGGGGTAAGGCAGGTGAAGATAATGGCATAGAAATTGATAGTTCTAATAATATTTGTGTAAGTTCTAAATGTAGATGGTGGCTTATAACAAATTCATTTTTAATTTTGAAAATTATTGATGAGTAAGCAAAAAATTTTAGTCTAAAGACACATAAAGAAAATGTATTGTTAGAGGTTCCAAAATAAACTTTGTTTTATAGGGTTATCTGCCTCTGAACAAAGAGTTTCTTTAAACAATTTCTGATGAGACATTTTAAAAAGTGAGTTCAAGTAAAACTAAATTCACATAACAACTTGCTTTCACATCATCGTAATCAGCTTGTGTACTCAAACCAGCTGTTGGGAGCTTGTAATGAAAAAATATGGTTTTGTTCATTCCGTTTTTATACAATGAATTATGATAACTTATCTTTATTGTAAATTTTAGTTTTGAAAAGCAATAAATGTATTTTGAAGTTTTCTCACAAGAATTAAAATACCATAACGCATTTAATTGAATTTCTTCATGCGTCTTTAGCCTTAAATTTTTTATCGGTTTTTATCAATAATTTTTAAAATTAAGTTTTATTAAATTCTTTGGCGATATAGCTCAACTGGTAGAGCCTTAAAATAATTATCTGAAGTTACTGAGTACGATCCCACGTTGGGTCAAAAAAAAAACATGTGTTCCACATTGTGTTTTTTATGTGAGAATAAAAAGAATATAAACAATAGAAAAAAACTAATCAATTTTTAGAAGTAGAAAAATTTTTTACTTCATGTTTACATTAAAAAAGGTAATTGATCAATATAGATATTGCATAAAATTTATATATTTTCTTCAATGGCTTGGTTCTATACATAAGACCACGGAAGCGGAGGTTCGACAGAATAAAATCAGAATATTACATTCACCATCGGATAAAAAACCTATTTCCAACGTTAAAAACCAAACTATTTCATGACTAAAAATCGTTTCTAAGCCACACATATCTATAATACCAACATAAGCACTCAAAACCTCAAGGCCATAAAGCTACTTACTTCACGCAACTAGGATAAAAGTGAAAAACATTTCTTAAGATATTCAAAACTTTCTTATTACTTATAATAGAATACTTTAATACAAGCTGGCCTCTTATAGCTTCAGTCACTTTTATCAAAAAAAGTTCAATTCACACAAAACTCCGCTTTAAGAACATTAAGAATAGATGTACACGTGGCATTAACCTACAATTTCCTTTTAAACACCACCTCAAACTCTATGAATCTCAAATAAATCAAAAAGCACATTCTTCATCTCGTCTTTTAAAGCACCCAACCAACCAATTCCCATACTCGAGATACAAGAAACAAACATTTAATAATAAAAATAATTATGCAATAACAACACCTACTAACTTAAACAACATCATAAAATCAATTATCTTAAACAACTTCCAAAAAAAAAAATATAAATCAGCCTCAATTGAAGTAAATTACGTCAAACACTTTTATTAACTGAAAAATACTGACCGGATGATGATATACGTAACATATCAGAATGCTTAGTATTTTCTAGTTACTAAAAGTTTTTTAATGTAATTTAACCTTAAAACGTTGACATTCCCGTAGTTCAAAATTACATCTAATCAACCTTTTTTCAACAAGCAACCTCCTCTATTGACTCTATAAAAATTACCTTAGATCATCCTACAGACTACACACTTGCTCTACTTAGATCCAATAAGTAATCTTTCATCCTTAGTTACCTAAATAAAGCCTCTACAATGCTACAAAACTCTCCACATCTTCAACTGCCATGTCATCTCATCATCTCTTGTTCTTGAAATACAAATCCTATAGAGCTTCAAACGCTCAAAAATGGAAGATTATGAAAAAAAAAAAAAGCATTTCTAAAATATAAACTTTTGGGGTAACAAAACGAAAACACACAATTATGAAAATGGAAACTATAACGATTCAACAAATGCTTGAACATCCAAATTCATAGAGAAAATAATTTTATCGAAACATTGAAAATTTTTTCTTTGAACGAAGTTTTTTGTAAAAATATGTTTCCACCATGAGGTTCATTTAAATAAACGATTTATTGATTTTTTTTGTGAAACTATTTCAAAGTTATCTGAAGACTTTGAATAATTTTTTTTAAACTTTTATTTTACTTTTTTTAATTCAGTCATACTTTCAATGAGATCTCATAGTTTTCAAAAATTGATACATTTTTTTCATAGAAATAAAAATTTTTTATAAGGCAACTCATAACAATTTGATAAACGCACACTGGAAAACTGGTTCAAATAGTAAGAAACCTCGAACTAATTTTTTCCAAGTTGAAAATATATCAAAAAGAGAGGTTAATCTGAAGGAGATTGAAATAATAGTAAGATTTTATAACATTAGCTGAGTTATATTGGTTTAATTTTTGAGGCCTCTTATAATTATCAGACAAGTGGGGAGCAAGCGTGTTCAAAGTTTGGATATGTGGGCAGAATTCAGCTTTTTTTAGTACAATATATATAATTTATATAAATTTTTTTTACAAACTCAAGTTTAAATGTGAAAAATTTTTGAAAGTTTAAAACGGTTTTTTGATTTTTATAAAAATTATTTTTTTGATTTTGAAAGATTAAAAGAACAAAAATGCCTCCATTTGAGGATTTTATTGGAAGTAATTTTTAACTTTTTTGAGACATCTTAACTTACTTATGAATAATATTTAACAATTTTTTCACGCCGATTTATAGAAGAACTTATTTATAGTAAATTTATTGAGCAAAATAAACAGCTATAATTTTCGATAAGTTTAGCCTTATCATAAAACATTAGCGAAAATAAGTTATTTAGTAACTATGGTCATAAAGCAGTTTAAATAAAGACTATAATTGATAAAATTTGGTTATTAACTAATTTAAAAACAACTTTTTTCAATGCTACTATTTCAATGTTTATTAGTAATTTCATAAAAAATTATATTTTATGATATAAAGAAATTAATATCCATGCCTACCCTTTTTTGCTTTTTCCAAGTTCTTATTGCCCACACAAGAGGTTGCGGCTATATAGATGCGTTTTCTAACGCTCTTAACAAGAATTCCACAAATGAGGAGTGGTATATGAAAAGGAGTGGCATGAAAAGGAGTCAAAAGATAGACCAAAAAATGACATTTGTGGGAGAAATAATGCTCTCTGCAGTTATTCTTACTGGAAGATCCAAAATTCCATAAAATTTCTGCTATTAGAAAACCAAATATCTTTCCCAACATGCCTTTTTGAGCAAACTTTGACTCTTTCCTTCATTTGATACTGTTTACACAACTATCCTCTAATTTTTAAAACATGGACCGACCATCAAAAACTTACTAGTGCCTCATTCAGGCTATTCAAGTCGCAAAAATAAAATTGGTTCTTGTCCAGACATAATCACAGCTTATAGTGAATACGTCACGAAAATAACAAGTTAAAAGCAAAAACTTTCATAGTCAAGTTGAAAATGAATTTGAAGGAAAAAAAATATATTGAAATAGTTTATTTTGCATTAAAAATTATTCATTATAAATATAATGAACTGAAAAATAATTCTCTTTTTTAGCCAAAGTAAATACTGCAAATTATTTGAACACTAAAAGTAATTTTATTAAGTACAAAGCTTTTCGTTAACAAAGTAACATTATCAAGTGCGTTGAAATTCAAAAACACTTGTTTTTATATTTACCATAAATAAGACAAGATTTTTAAAAATTTTATCTTCTAAATTACAATCAAATTAATATATGACAGTTATAGGCAAAAAAAACATTTGAAAATGTAATTCCATTTGTAAAAAAAAAAGTTTTTTAAAGGTCTCTATGGTCGTTGAGCGATAGATTAAAAATTTTGATGAAATACGCATCCAAAAGTCTTTTTTTTTTAATTACCCGAGCTCTGCTCAGTACTTTTAGCTCAAAGTCATAAAAAGGATCTTAGGAAACGTGTTTGGTCGGTTCTGATATGCCAATTTATTGCATTGTGCTCGAACCATCTGGTAATTAAAATTTGCTTGGTCTCAGCCTGATAAAGAGGATGTCTCGTAATACATTGAATCCCTGTTTACAAACTTGCCAGTGAAAAAATATATCACTAGTGTGGTTTATAAAGAAGAGAAATTTTCTTTTTCTGCTTCAGACAGGTTTTCTCAAAGTTATTGCTTAAGGCTGCAATAGAGAATTTGTTCCCAACCAATGGTGTAACCGCTATCGGTGTTTTTCGCTGGATACTTTTCAATTATATAGAGTAAAAAGTAGTTGGGCCACGGAATCCAATCTTTTACGCAAAGTACGTTGATGACACATATGTCAGAAAAAAGAAGAATGGGGAGGACGAACTGTACAACGTCCTCAATTATTTTCACAACAACATTAGAATCACAATTAAGAAGAGCCCTTAAAAGTTTTAGACACTCATATTTCCAAGAATATTAAGGGTACACTCGCTTTCAAAGTTGTAAAAAAAGAAACAAACCGCCAACGCATTGGTCATCGGCGATCCCAAAGCACTATGAGAAACATGATCAGGGCTAGAAAAATCGGATCAAATTTGAGGAACAAACTGGAACTAATAAAAGAAAACTACATACGGGCATTTTTTTTATATAAGTTCATTCTTTCAACAATGAAGCAATTTGAAACTGAGAAAGAAAAGTGCTTTGTCCCAGAGTGGCCCTAAGAAAGCAAGACTCCATCTTGTCCATAGAACGGATCTTGCGTTTACAAATACTTTTAAAAATTGAATTCGTTTCCCAACAAGGAAATTAAGTTCTCCTTCTGCTGGAAGACACAAAATATTAGCATACTCATGTCCACGATGTCATTTATAAAGCGGAATGTAGTTGCAAAGCAACGTATGTAGCTGAAATCAAAAAAATTCAACTATCAGATGGGCCGATCCCAATGCTATAAATGGCACATCAAAGCCGACGGAAAATCCCTCTCATGAATTTGAAGGTAAAGAACTGAGCAGTCTTGGGTGATTAGAAAATAAGAATTTTGGAAGCGTGTTTCATCAATATCCATCACTCAATGACCAGAAACATCGAAAACCTTTTGTTATTTTGAAATGGAATTACATAATTATTTCAAATGTTTATTGACATATAACTGGCGTATATTAATTTGATTGTAATTTTAAAAAGACAATTGTTTTTAATTTCGTTTATCTATGGTCAGTTGGAAAACATCGGTGTCTGAATTTTAACGGACTTGATAATGTTACTTTGCTAACGAAAAACTTTGTACTTCATAAAATTACCTTCTGTGTTCAAATAATTTGCAGTGAACTGAATAGTTTATTACTTTTATAAACTAAAACGTTGGAATTGAAAAAAATTTAAAATCAAAACTATTGAATAGAAATGTATTTAATCATTAAGTAAACTGGACATAACAATTAACTTATAAAAAATTAAATTATATTATTGTATTATGATTGTATTATAATACAAAACTAATACCAACAAATATAAAACCACGAACCTTTAAGGCCTTCGCCGTTTTTCAAAATGAATCACCTTCACTACTGAGTTTCCTTAATCAAAAAATTTTTATAAATAAAACCATGTGTCCACATCTTATACATTTTTTCAAATATTTTTTCACAAATGAAATGTTCCAATGACATAAGATGCTTACGTCGACATAAAAGATATTTATATAAATTGTTCTCAAAATTTATTTGAATGAAAAAAACTGATATTCATTATGAATTAAATTAATTTTTAGCTTTATTTAATCTCTATATGAAGACAACTTGAAAGTTGTTAAACAGTTTAAATACCTAGGTGCAATAATCAATGATGAGTGTTTGCATGTTTGAATCATTTCAAGATTTGCAAAAAAGAAAATGCCAAACTTAAGTTAGTGTGGAGAGACAGGAACATCAAACTGGAATGCCAATTGATGCACATACTCAGACTTTTAATCCTTCTGTATGCTTGCAAAACAAGAAGACTTACTGCTGAACTTCAAAAGATAATGCATTCCTCATACTTGAGTTTGCGGCACTAGGCTGATCAATCGGGAGCGCATGGTCTCAGTTTTAGAAAGAGTGCTGGAAAATTTTCCTGACAGGCTCAAGTAAATGACTCAATACAAAGAGCTTTGTCATCATCCCATATACTTTCAATTCTTGAACCGAATGGCGTAGCTCGCTCTGATGGTAACGTCTAGATAGGATGACAGTTTGGCTTTGGAAAAATGGTCGTATTATGGTGTGGGATTTCACTTGTAGTGACACTATTGCCCCCAGTAGCTGAAAATTAGCTGAAAACGTGGAAACAGCGAAGCTGAAAAAATATTGCAGCTTCTCAGCAGAATATTTGATTGTACCAATCGGAGTTGAAATTTTTTGTTCTTGGGGCTTAAATGGGTTGAACTTGATAAAAGAGATCGGGAAAAAATAACTCAAGAAACAGGAAAACTGTGGTCAACCTTCTTCCTAATTCAAGCGATAAGTATGGCCATTCAAAGAGGGAATGCTTGTAGTGTGCTAGGTACTCTCGCAAGTCCAAGAAAATTAGAATAAATCTTTCATTTGTGATTATTACAAACAATTCAAAAATTTTTGTTGTTTGGGCTTTTGTTTAAATGTGACAGTTTGGTTTCAAACAAAATTTTTTATGTTGAAATAAGGTGCAACTGGAGAATTTTAAGTAGATCATACAAAATCTATTTTAACTGAACAAGATTATAAAAATTATTAGACCCTTTAATGGTCAGTATAAAGATGGTTGTTGGGCTGCTGAATCAGTTTGACCCTCAAACTTCTCCAGTTTTTTACCATCATGAGCACCCAGGACCACTGCTGGTGGTTTTTCAGCTATTCTGCTGTTGACAAACAATTATTTTGTTTGTTTATATTTTTCTAAAGATCCATCTCGTCTCATCTACTCGCATTCAAAAGAATCATAAAAGAATTGTATAAGCGCAAAAAAGAAGCTGTGATAACTTTCATAGATTTTAAAAAAGCATTTGATTTGATAGATCTGTCTAAAATGCTAAAAATCCTTGCAGCATATGGAATCCTTCCTGAAATCGTTGATGCAGTATGAAAGATGTATGAAAACCCCTTCACTTTTGGGATGACTTTTGAAGGCAATACGGACATCTTTCAGGTCAATATTAGCGTCTTACAAGGAGACCGACTCACCCATCCTTTTTATCATTTGCTTGGATTATACTCTCTGCACCTCAATTCTTTTTTCAGAAGAATTGACTCAAAAAACGATAAAGTGGCGGAGTCTCTCGAAATACTCGCCGAACTTACATTTGCCGATGGTATCGCTTTGATTGAAAATACGATCAAAAAAGCCGAGTCTCTTCTACACAAAATTAAAACCGCAACTCAAAATATAGGTCTCTTCCTTCATGAACTTCAATCTCTTTTCTAGAGAGTCATATTCATGTTATGAACACAACAAATTTATGCTATAAATGCTGAAGAAATAAAAAAAGTTGGTGATTTTCTTATCGGGTAGGCTACATTAACTTTTCACGAGATATCAACACCTGAACCGGAAAATCATGGGGTGTTCTCAACTTTCTAGAAAAAATCTGGAACTCTCACATTATGCAGAAACGAAAGTTCTGCTTTTCAAATCTACTGTAGAGTTTTGCTATACGGTTTTAAATCTTTGGTGATGACCAATGCTACAGTGAAGAAAGTTGATGGCACCTGAACTCGCATGCTCCAAAAAGTCGAAAATGTCTTTTGGAAGAAACGCTTAACAAATGCCCAGCTATACGGTCAAATTCCAAAGCCATGCACCCTAATCAAGAGAAGACGGTTAGTGCTTGCTGGACATGTAGGTCGGTACAATGAGCCAGCAAACATTCTGTTTTTCTAAACACCGGATGAGGCTCATTGAAGAGGACGTCTAAATGAAAGACGTATTTTAAAGATTTCAAATGGAAAAAAAACTTTATATCATAAAAATATCCATACTCTCACGTTTCAACTCAATATTTCAAATGGTTACAAAATGGTTAAAAATAAGCTTCAACATACATGCACAAGCTAGAGTTTGTACAACGCATGTTTCCTGGCGTTTCTTCACTTTTTGCATAGTTTACAAGCTATAAATAAAACAGTGGAATACATCTACAACCAAATTTTCTGAAGAAAAACGCCGCTTTTTCATAATCTAAAAAAATACCCTATTAAAAATACTATGCAGAATCTTTTCGATAACTCCACAAAATTCCAAAGCTAAAATATACCGTATCAACTTTAACTGAGAACGTAAACAATAAACAACGTTATTGACGTAAATTTCAAGTTGAAATAATAAATAAGATAAATAAAATGAAACTTCAGGCAATTTAAAAATAAACCTGATGGTGATAAAATATGTTTTCAACAAACTTGTAGGTTGTTTCTTCAAGTTTAAATATTAATGTTATTACTTTTTTAAAAACAACTTCATAAAAAAAGGCAATTCTTTGACAATTTTTTTTATTCAACTAAAATTTTTGAAAAATTCAACTTTTTCATGATTCGTTAGTCAAAGTTGAATTTGTCGAAAAGTGTAGTTGAATAAAAAAATGTATCAAAAAATTTCTCTTTTCCTAAAGTTATTTTTTTTTAATTTACAAAAAATTGATACATGATGTTTTTGAAAAATTGTTATTCCTATTAATACATTTTTAAGAGACACACTTCACAAACTAGATTTGCTGTAAAGGCGTTTGAGTAGTTATATGAACTAGGGCAGAGGCAAGCCCTATATGAATGCGTTTTCAAACGCAGGTGGAGTGGAAAAGAATTCCATAAATAAGAAATGGTGTTGGAAAAAAAGGGACTAAAGATTGTTAGAGGAGGCAGGCTGATGTAACCATAAACTGGAGTTGGAAGACCTGGTAGACTCATGAGTCTGTCTGATAGAAAAAAGATTATATAAATAAGCCGGCTGCTTGAAATTTAGAATAATAGTGTGAACCAAAATCTTCATTTAAGTTCATGGAAATTTTCAGAGAATAATCCATTTGAAAAAAAAAACAAGACTCCAGCTTGAATTTGAAAAAATCAATGTTTCCATCGGGCGATTGTACCATTGATTTTAATTTCTTTACAGTACTTTGAAGGTTTTCATAGTTTCCACAAGTGAGCCATATAGAGTTAGAATTTCTTTCATTTTTTCACAAATCAAATACTTTAGAGAAATCTACAAATATTATAGAAGTCTGTAAATTTTTTTTCTACTTTAGTAATTCCTCTTATTGTTAATATGCGACCCATAGTTGACCTTTTGGCATAAAATTGTTTCAATTTTTTTTAAAATATTCTTTGAATTTCAGGTTGTATTCTTTCTAGATCATTGCATTGTAGCTTTTTGCAGCTAGGCTTATTAAAATGACTCTTCTGTAATTATTGGTTAATGTTGGATTTATCGTTTTCAAAAAAGGTTTTATGCAGCCCTGGGTCGAGAAATCAAGGAAAAAACTCGGTGCTAATATGTTCCTTGTAAGATAGACCTAAAATTCTTTGGTAGCATTTTTTTTCACTGCCTATATTTTATTTTGAAATTTCAAAATTGATTCGGTTTGAAGACCAACAGTAAGTTTCCATGTTTGCTTGAGTCTGGCATTCTCTTTTTTGCAGACCTTGAAATGATTCCAACATGCGAACCCTCATCATTGATTATTGCACCTTGATATTTAAACTGTTCAACACTCTCAAGTTGTTGTCTTCTTATAAAAATTGAAAATGGATAAAAGTTAATTTGCTTGAAAATAAACATCTAGTTTTTTTAACTATAATGAAATCGTTTTATTGAAAAAATATTATGAAATATTTTGAAAAATTTCGAAGTTATAAATTAAGTTTTTTCAACACAAAAATTATTTTTATATTTTTTTTTATGTTGAGGTAAGCACCTTCCGTCATCAAAACTTTTCAGTTGAAATTTGGGTTTTAAGAAAAAATGGATTAGCTTGAGGTTAGTAGTTTTGTATTAAATAAATTTTTTCATTTGATTTTCAGTGGTTTTTTCAACGGAGCTTTTCGTTGTTATCAATGTGACATTTTTAAGTATGCTGATACTTCGTTCTTTTAATAAAAACTATTAGTGTTCAAAAATCTTTTCAAATAACTTGTTTATTTTCAACTTTCATTTTTAAGCTGTTTATTTTTAAATTGTTAGTTTCCAACTCATTTATTGTTAACTTATTTATTTTTAACTGGTTTTTTTTAATTGCTTTTAAAAATTTTCTACCCTAAAATTTTTTTTCAATCTTTTTGTTTCGAATATTTTTTTTCAAGCTTTTTGTTTTTTAACAGTTTGTTTTGAATCTTTCTCAATTCATTCAATTTAAAACTTTCCGTCTCAGAATTGTTTGTTCTGTTATTTTTTTCAACAATTGTTACCACTCTGGTATGCAAGGTATCTAGCATAGAACTTTTTCTTGTCTTTCAAAATTTGTGCTAACTACTAATTTGAAAACATTTCTTTGAATAACCAAATGCTATCAAATATTCTTCTTTTGTTTTGACCTGGAATAATAATGAAATAAAAAAAATGAATGAGTTTTTCTAAATGTTTAAAACAGCCTATTAGAGTCATGCTTATACTTTTTAAAAAAGTTGATATAAAGTTGGAAAAAGTATTGTATTTTAGAGTAAGAACCAAATTTGATAGTCCAAAATTTTAATGAAAATTTTATTTACGTTTTTTTCATTTCAATCTTGCTTCAACTCAGTACAAATTTCATTTCAATTGAAATAAATTTACATTTCAATTTAAAAAAAACTATTTTGTTGAAACACATCAAAAAACTGAAACATCTGATAATACAATTTTAATATCGCTGGTGGATGATTCCTGTTTTTTATCAGTGGAAAGAACTTTTCCGCATTTTTCTTGATGCGAGTAAGTATAAAAAATACATAAAGCAAGATTAAAAGCACGAGTATGTGCATCAGTTCACATTCCAGATTGATGTTCTTGTTTCTCCACACCGGCTTGAGCCCTTGTGAAGATTTTGAAATGAGTCTAACATGCAAACCTCCTTA
This sequence comes from Pterobdella sp. o SKG-2022, assembly GCA_964035795.1. Lineage (NCBI taxonomy): Eukaryota > Metazoa > Annelida > Clitellata > Hirudinida > Piscicolidae > Pterobdella > Pterobdella occidentalis. The sequence continues at coordinate 4,201,472 of OZ038322.1, forward strand.
TTGATTATTTGAAATCAGCTTTCAGGATGTTTTTTTTACAGGAATTGAAGAAAGCTTAAAGTTTATTTACACAAATGGTGTAAATAATAGACGGGTAAGTTAACAATACTGAAACATAAGAGAATGTGGAAACAATAAAATATAAAAAGCTCGAATAAGAGATAGAAACAAAGTGGGAAGAGGAAAAAGAAGTTAGCCACACTGGCTTCTTACAGCGTCGGTACAAACCACTGGCGTCGATAGACACACGTTAATACCATCCCGGTTTGAAGCCGAGATGCTCCAGTATGGCTACTTACGTTCCATAAGTAAGCTGGTGCACCAACAAAAAAAAGAAGTCAGGGAAAATTGTTGTCACTGTATTTAAGATCATGTGCCCTGCATTTCTAAGTGGCTTTTTAGATACACATCTGTTTTAGATAATTTAAAATTTTCCACGTAGTTGAATTACTTTTATAAATATTTGGAATGAGAAGTTAATTTACCTGAAGCTTTGTGCTTTTTATGATTTATTGAATACTCCAATTCTCACAACGTAGTTTCATGTCAAAAGTTTATATAGCCGAGGAAGTTAAATAGCCGTTTTAGAAACGTTATATTTATCAATAAAAATTTCATAAGCTATTTTAATAAAATTTTTTGCCTAATATTAAAATGTTTTTTTAACGATTAAAAAGTGAAAAAAATGCAAAATATAAAACTAAAATTTATAATTTTCAAAAGTAATTGTTTAAAAAACAAACCAATTATGATAACTACAACAATTATGCAATAAGAACAAGCTGACCCAACTAATATCTCAAAAGGCCACAAAATATGACTGTTCCTCCGGGTTACCATTTTTTACATTCTCGTCGCTCTGATGGAAAACTCAAAAGTGGGATTTCTTTGGTTTTTTTCAACTCAATTAAACTGATACTTGCAAACCCTGAAACACAATCTTCTTTTGAAGAACTAACTGCTCAAGCCTCTTTCCCGACACAGTCTTCGACCATTTCTGTTATTTACAGCCTTCCAAACTCTTGTTTCTTTCTTCGACATTTAATCATTTTACAAATGTTAGAGATTTAATACCCCTAACTGCCACGATCTTGCTAATCCGCTTAATATTCTTTTGCAAAAACACGGTTTAGTGCAGCATATTAATTTTCCAACTCACAGGCTTGGCAATACTCCGGACCTCGTTGGTTACACCGATTTCTCTTTCTCATCTTGTTTCAGACCCTGCTAGCAAGGTTTTTGAATCTGATAATTTTCTCATATCGTGCTCTCTTAACCTCGTACGGCCTCACCTTTCAATTTAAAGTGTGGCTTCTAGGTCTTTTGGGAATCTTAACTTAGCCGGTTTACCATCCAGCGAAAGCGGTTGTTTTATAAACTTTAATGTAATGTAATGTGGTTTTTATAAGCGCTTTTCTTTATAGATCAAAGCGCTTGCTACAAATTTAATGTAGCGAGAACACACTGTGGTACAGGTGCTAATTGTCGGCTCACGCAGGATCGAACCCAGTAACTTTAGATAATTAGTCTAATGCTCAACCATTGAGTTATAGGGGCCTACAAACCTGGAGTCCTGAAAGCGATTTGAAAAGTCTAGAGATTTTCGAAAAAATTTTTAAGAAAATTATGTCTGATATTCTACCCAAACCACATCTCAAATAAAAACCTAAAAAAGAAAACGAACGTTGAAGATATAAGAGAATAGGCAAGGAAAAGCAGATGGAGCTACCTTGGACATATTCTATGCAGACCAAATCTACTGATGGCAATAGAGCTTCAGAAGGCATTCAGTGATAAAAAAAAGAGGGCGTCTACGCATTAATATAGCCACAGTAACAAAAAATACAATGAAGGAAATGAGTTTAACGGGCCTGGATGAAGCCAAGACAAAAGCTCAAAACAGAGAAGAATGAAAAAATCAAACATTGAAAAAATAATCAAATAGAAATTTTTGAATCATTACAAAATAACTGATTTATTTAATTATCAATTGTGAAATAATTATTATTTGAAATGGTGTTTCAGTAAGAAATGAACGTAGTTTCGAAAGGATGCAGAGGTCAGAATTGCCTTTAATCGAGGCAAGTAATCGTACTGATTTACGAGAGGTGGAAGTTGTAACATTCAAAAAGACAAATTCAAAAGATTGAAAATAATTGGAACAAAGCAGTGAGAAAAAAAAAGATGTAAGGATCAAGTAAGGAAGAGAGCATGTGAGCTCACTTATTTCTTCGATACTAACAGATAAAAAATAAAAGTTGTTATTTGATTTTTTAGTAGAACAGGAGCATCACGTAATAGACATTAGTGAAGAGTTGTGGGTAAGGTCGATTTTCTCTTTAAAAAAGCTACTGAAGATGTTCACAAGATTGATAGTTTTCGAAAAACTGAGTGACAGATGGATTAATGAAGCATGGAATTGGTAGTATGAGCGGATTTACAAGATTTCTTGAAAGCAGTAAAGAGACTGACTGAACAGGCTCAGCAGACCTTGACAAAGAAGGAATTCCTTTATCGAGTTTTCGTCTTTTCGACAGCAAGAGCGTCAGTGGATAGCTTGTGATGGGAGTAAATGGAATACGACATTATTATCTTTTCATCTCAATATCATTACAAACCCAAACAAAGCTAGAACATTTGATAGCATCTGGTATTACAAGAATATATTTTTAGCTTAGTATTTATCATGAATTTAGAAAAACAAAAAAAATGTTCATTCTATAAGCCTCGCATGCCAAAGTTGTAAAAAAAAAAAGAAAAAATTTGAAATGTAACTAGAGACATCTTAATGTACTTATATAGAATATTCAACAATTTTCAACGCCGATTTACGAGAATTTTAGCATATTTGTTAAATAAAATCAGAAAAAAATTTCTATAAGTTTAGCCTTATGATACATTTGAAATTCAAAATAAATTAAAACTAACACAATAAAAAAATTACAAATGAAGAATTTAAAAATAAAAAATTTTAAACTAAAAAATTCAAAAAAATTGGAAAATATTTGAAGGTAAACAATTCAGGAACTAGCAACGTGAGTGAGAAACTTGAAAACGCAACTAAGAAAACAAAAGTTGAAATTAAACAACTCAAAAATAAACAAGTTGAAAATGAAAAATCTGAAAATGAACATTTCAAAAATCAACAATTGGAAACAGTTTCAACAAATAACGATTCGAAAGAAATGAAAAAAGAATTGGATAAAAAATTTAAAAATGTATTTTCAGAACAAAAATTTGAAACGAAAAACAAACTATTCAAAAAAAAACAGGCTAAAAGTAAAAAAAATTTAATTTTAAATAAAAAGCTGTAAAAAAACAAGCTATGAATAAAAACAAAGCTATACAATTGAGTTTTCATTTCAATTGAATTAATTAAAAATACTGTAAATCGCCTCTAAACATAATTAATGTTTAAAATGGATGATACACAATAATATGAAGTTAGATACAACAAATATCAAAAAAACTACGAACCTTCGTCAATCTATTTGTTATCCATTTTTTCTCACAACTGAAATGTTTTGATGACATAAGATGCTTACGTCGACATAAAAAAATCTTTTTAATTTAATTAAAACTTTTTAAGTGAAAAAATTTAATTATAAAATATAAATTAGTTTAAAATAATTATGTAATTTAAAAAATTTTAATTCAGGGTTAAGAAAACTAGATGTCATTATAAAGTAAATTAACTTTTAGACATCTCTACAAGAAGACTTGAAAGTGTTGAACAGCTCAAATATCTATATGCAATAGTCAATGATGAGGGTTTGCAAGTTTATTTTCATGGAAGTGGTCGATCAAAGGAAGTTAGAACTTGAAAAATTTCTCTTCTAATGTGGTAATATTCGATGGTTCCACAAAACATTAGAAGTCTATTTTCATCAGTACATCAATTCAAAAATCTCCGATCAACTCATTTCGTTTTCAGAAATTTTTCATCCTCATCTTTTAATATATATTTGAATCAAAATTCCATTAAATTCATGTTTGTTTTCAAACTAGATGGCTGCTGCATAAAATTTTCATGCTGTTCAAGGTCTAAACCAGAAGCAAATGGTGGTTAAAACTATATGCCCAAATGTTAACTACACTCACATGTAGAAAAAAAAGTTACAAAATCCAACAACATTTGTTACCAGAAATCCTCTGTTTAAGAGAAAGCTGGGATTTGTTTTAAGAAATTTGTGACGGGTTGCAGCCAAATCCCATCAGAGAGCTACAAAGTTGATGACCCATCATTACCCAAAAACAGTTGTATATAAAATTTTTTGATTGTTTTGACACAAGTTGGTTTTGTTAGAATGTCATGGAAAGATCAAAGTGTAGACAAGAGAGACGTTGTTTATTCACGAAAAAACGAAGAACGACATGATATCTAGTTTAAGACTCTCATTGTCCAAAAAAATTGCCAAGAATTTGTTGAAATGGGATTCTGTATTTCACAGCTTCACGACACAACACGCTTTGAGTCAGGCTTTAAGAAGGTGTTTATTGTTATGTGTTATGCACCCACCAAAAAATCTGAAGAGGAAGACAAGGACAGCTTCTACGCCCAATTTCAATCAGTTTTAGGCAAGATCCCGAATCAAGACATGCTCATCCTTGTGGGAGACATGAGTGCGAAGGTTGATTCAGACATTACTGATAAAGAGCGTGAGATGGAAAAACACCGACTTGGCGAAATGAACAAAAATGGGAAGATGCTAGCTGACTTCAGCTTCACCTATAGTCTTGTTATTGGAGGTACGATCTTTTCGCACTGACGATGCCCCAAAGCCACTCAGATTTTTTTGAAAAACAGAAAGAAACTCAAAATTGACAACGCTATAGAAGCTTACTGCAAGATGTTAGATTTAAACCAACACTTCGCCTACACAAATATCAAAATGCGCTATCCACGAGAAAGACTCAATCGAACCGAAGAAAAAAGTTCAATGTCGAGAAACTGAAACAAAAAAAACACAAAGCAAATGTTTCAGATTTTATTATACATGGTGCTACAGTCAAATCAAGCAGAAACAGTTGAGCAGAGATGGTCAACATTTCAAGTGCAGTTGTAAGAAAATGTGAATAGGTCTTGGAACAAACACTTTTGGGAAAAAAACAATGGATCAGTGACGAAACATATAAAATGGAGCAAAGAAAGCAGGCCAAACAAGAGCTGAACCAGGCAACGACTTGCCAACAGAAATAGCAAGCAACTGCATAGCATTCTGCTCTCTCAAATGAAGTCAAAAAATGGTTACAAGCAAGCAAACGAGCGTTCTTCAAGGCTTTTGCTGATGAAGCAGGGGAGGCGGCCAGCAAGAGTAAGCTTAAGACTTTGTACGCCACCACCAGAATTTTCAGTGAACGAAACTGTAATCCAAACAGGCCTGAAAGAAACAAAGAGAGGCTGCATACAACATTCAAAGACCAACTAGCAAAATGGAAGAAGCATTTTCTAAATGTTTTTAATCGGCTAGCACCAGAACAAAAACTTCAATTGAATTCGGATGATCCACTCGACATCAATACTGGAAAGATCACAAAAAAAAAACTTCACAAGGTCTTCAATAGTCTAAAAAACTGAAAAGCTGCTGGCACAGACAACATCCTAGCAGAGGCGTTGAAGGAAGGAAAAATGAGCATCATTGACCATCTGCATCGATTGCTCAATCTGATATAGACAACAGAGAAGATGCCAGCTGAGTGGAGCAGGAGCTCAATAGTGAAACTTTCCAAACACGGTGAAAATATTAACAGTGCAGTAAATAGAAAGAAATTACACTGCTATCCATTCCCAGAAAATTCTTAACAAAAATCATCTTGTAGCGAATGAAAGAAGCCATCCACAATGTGCTGAGAAATTAAGAAGCTGGGTTCAGTACGTAAATTTTTGTGCCGACTAGATTGTGACTTCAGAATCATCGTGGTACAATCCATCGAGTGGCATTCATGGAAGATATTTTTGTTCTAAGTTAATATTCTCAACTTTCATCTGTTATTGGAGTAATTTTTTCTACAAATATTTTTTCTACAGGGGCTATTCAAAAAACTTTTTAGAAAAAAAACGAACTTTTCATTTATTTAAAAAAAATTTGATTCGGACTCTAAATAATAAACTATTTGATTTGAGTCTTGAATTGATAAAACACAATAATTTACATAAAAATTTACATAAAAATGCTATACAAAAGGCATTCGATGTGATACAGGCGTAAAAAGATACAAAAATCATTAGACGCCATTATAGAAAAAGAAGTTGTTGTGACAAGAAACAAATGAGCGGTGGTGTAAAAACATTAAAAATTGCAGTTTCAAGTTTGTGTGAGGAACTATCATCATAATAGTCTTCGTAGTAGAAGAAGTTTCCTGTATGGGTGTTATAACTTGTAATTTTCTATATATTAATAAGAGTATTGAATATCTTTTTGAATATTATGAATATCAAAAGTTTTGGTATATTTATATTAGTTATTTTCTCAGTATATTAATATTCAATATTAAAAATGAGACGTTCTTCTTATTATTTAGGTTTTCGTAAAATAAAAAGAAAAACTTGTGTAAAAGGAGTTTCTCAATGAGTTAAGAAAACGCTGGTGTTGATATTAGTAAAGGCCTTACGAGGTTTGTTTGACATATCGAAAAGCCTAGTCTTTCATGACTAATATATAAGCAGCTTTATTTTCGCTTTATTTAGTTCATGTAAGTATTATAGCTAATACACAAATTTTTTTTCCATATGAGCCAAAAGTCGAGCTATTTTTCATTACACGAACCATTATCTGTCTTGAAAACGAACTCTGGATTAGCGAGGGACCACCCCACATCATTCAAAGCCATTGCTTTCAACTCATAGTAAGTATTGGGCTTTAAACCTTGTATCCTGTAGAACATCACAGGAAAAAGAATATCTGCTTCTTTTATTCTTCTTTTCCAACCACCCAAACCTTTATCAACTATATATGTCTTGGGTTTTACCGATACCTGGTTGGGTGGAGTTAGTGTTATGAGCTTCAATAAAAATAAGTCTTATATCATTAAATAAATTTTATGTAAATGTTATGTAATGTTGTATTTTTGAAGCACTTTTTCTTGTAGATCAAAGTTTTTGCTACAAGTTTAATGTAGCAAAAACACATTGTAGAACATACCGTCAATACAGCATCAAACCCAGGTAACTTCTAATAATTAGTATGATGCTCTACAAGCCAAAAATTTAAATATATATTCAAAAAACACCTCTCGGAAAAGGAACTGATACTCTCTGATGGGGAAACCTCCTGTCTCTGGTCTTTTCCACGTTACTGTGTATTCGTAAGCAAAGGGACTCACAGGGTGGGAGTTGAGAATCAAAGGGTAGGGCTCACCTATGTGTAAACAATACGAATTTTATACTTTTTCTAAATACTGGCTCATTATTTAGCTTATGCATATATAAAACAAATACCTATTTAGAGCATATTCTTAAAATATTAAAAATTATTAAAATGAGTCCATAATTAGTACGTTTTTATGGGATTTTAAAAAATATAACTAAAAATGACTGCAGTAATCTGACTGATATCAAGAGTGGTGGCAGAAATTTCTATGGTCTCACTGATGCCCCACTCAGTCCTCACTCCTAACAGCACCGGGTATGTGTTACTTGGTCTCATGTAGTCCACTATTATCCTTTCATCTGTGTCATCAATTGGGGTGACTTTGTTTTTGTCTATAAAAAAAGCTAGTCAAGTTAAAATTTATGAAACTTTTTTTTAATATTTTTGTTGAAAAACTTAGCTATCAATGAAAACAATAAGTAAAATCTACTAATTTGTTTTTGAACACGAAAATATATTTTTTATTCATAGTTATTTAACCAGCATTAAGTTGTTTATTTGATTACCTGGAGTGAATTCCAAGATCCTGTTTTCAATTTGAAGCCAGAACACCATGATATTGAGCCCGTAGAGTTCTTCAGGGGGAGGTGGTTGCACATCGAACTCAAGGGTTGTTGGAGTCGCCTTGATTACCTTGGCGCTAACTGGAGGCCCCGGTATAACTAGATGACAAATATTCAATAAAACTAAAAAAACCGCGTTTATTATATTTTATTATAATTCATTAAGTCCAGTCAGAAAATGCACACACTAAACTTTTATGTACTTTCTATATGGTTGTATTGAAATATTGTTGTGTATAAATTAAACGTACATGCTTTTTTCATATCTATTCTTGCTATACTTTTGCCAATCATGTTTGTGACTATACAATAGTAAGGCCCATATATGTAATACTCGTCCACTTCTCTCACTGTTACCTTCGATGAAAAATAAAAATAATGTTTTCGATACCTCATAGAATTAGTTAATTATCGATTGCGTTTGATTTGATGATGATGATGAGCATAGACTTTGCAATCTTATCTAATTTCTTATAAACGGCCTAACAGATCTGAAGAAAAAGTTTAAAAGAAAGAAAAACAATATCAAACCTGTAAGTTTGACCTCTCCTCGATATAATATATTCTGAAAGTCTCATTATTTTGTATCAATTGACCCATCCGATACCATTCGATGTGAGGTTTGGGCACAGAATATGATAAGCATGTTAGATTTCTTGTTTTACCGGCCCAGTTGTATATTTCTTTAGGCATGTCAGGAGAGAAACGAGGTTTATCTGGTTAATTATTTAAAATTCCAATTGGTTTTTTGCATTGGAAAGAATTTTTATAAATAATTGTCAATAATTAGTCTCGAAATTGTGAATCATGGAAACACGTAAATATTTGAATTTTTTATTTTGATTGAACTTTCGATATTTTCAATATCATCAGTTGAAAAATTCAAATATGTTTTTATGATTCAAAATAATAAATGAGACATAATACTTAATAGTTTGATTTATAAATCTACTATTTTCGCAAAGTTATTATAACCAAATTTATACTCGACAGCTAAACCAAATAAAACTACATATATATTTCATAGTTTAAAAATTTAGCCCACAATTAACATGTATCGTTCCATTCCACTCGTGGTAGCCTCCTCTGTTTCTGGCTTTGCACGTGTAGTTAGCAGTGTCGTGCCATTGAAGAGGGTCTATGGTCATGTCCAGTTGACCAGCACCTGGTCGACTTAATACTATTCTCCCACCCTCCTGTGGATAATTGCTTGAGGAATAACTGGTACTCGATCATGTAAGTTATATATACAAAAATCTTCGTAATAATGACTTTTTTTTTAATTTTAGTACACCTAATTGAAATTTGGTACGTTTGATATTTAAAATCGAACAAAAATTACCCAAAATACATCTTCCAAAGATCAAACTCACATTCTCCCCCTGTAGGTAGTCTTCAGATAGGCCTTCCTTGCGGTAAGTCATCTCAGGATCAGGATCTCCGTAGGTTAAACACACCAATGTTGTTCTCAAGCCTTCAGTTTGTGTTATGTTCTTTACTACGTAGATCTTTGGGGGAACTGTGGCAAGTTTAAGTTTTAGATGCTTGATGCAAGTTGTGGTTATGACAGGTTTATGCCTTAATTAAATCAATCTCTTCCAGTGTTTTAATATTTTAAGAGACACAAACCTAAACTTAGAACAAATAGAAGAAATGTGTCAAAACAACAAAATATGAAGAAAATTTTTTAAAAACTTGATGCTTATAAACATAGGATAAACACGTACATATATATATAATAAAGCTAACTGCTGTACATCTCCAGCCTAAATTACCGGCCTAAATTACCGATACTCATATGGCGCGATTCATAAAATAAGCCATTGGCTTAAAACGAATTCCTATAGACTGCCAGTTCGAGCTAATTTTCAATTTAAAATTCTAGTGCTCAAGATCAGCCGTTCCTACATTTGAGCAGTTTGTCTCGTTGTTGTCAAAAATTGGTCATCCGCTTAGCCAAATAAATGGCAACAATACTGAAATAACAGTTTGGTCAATACTTGCTGCCAGAGTTTATTTTTATCTAAGTTAAAAAAGAAAAAAATAAAAAATTGCAGGCGTTAAATTTGGTGCAATAAACGTCATGCTCAGAACCAAGGTTATGAAGAAAATATATTTCCACCATTTCCTTACTTGATGGTTCTTAGCATATTTTATGAAAACTTTTCAACACAATAAAAATATGGTTTATAAAAATATTACACCCAAAAAACATGGCATAACCCAAGCATCACCAACCTACAACGTTGAAGTAACTCGATACACTGTGCTCTCCGACGTCATTGAATGCTGTACATGTGTAGTTGCCTGGTGGGCCATAACATAGCAGTATAGCATAAAAAAGAATTTTCTTAATAAAAAAGTAGCATATTAGTATATCAAACAATCTACATCTTCAATTTGCTCAAAATTTTAATCTTATTTCCAATATAAATTTCAAAACAGTGGTATTATGTTTTTTCCTCTTTATTCATGACAAATCATCATTCATCATCTACAGACCTCTGTCTTCGTGTATTAAAGGATAGAAAGCTATTTGCCCACCATCCCTATCAATCATCACCCGATCTGTGCTGTAGAGGCTGTTTAGGTTTCCATCCTAAAACCAATCAAATCTCATTATTCAAACTATTTATAAATTGGTGTATTCATAAAAAGGTGAATCTAATGCAAATTTAAGTAAAAATTCTTTTTGATGAATTTCTAAAAAACTTGGAAAATTTTTTTTTTTAATTTTAATAGATTATTTGACAAAGAAACTTTTGTCTTTGTATATGATCAACATGCAAGCTTCCGAATATAGGGGTTAAAATAACACCACTTTGGGTTTGTATCTAGTAAAATTATTGATGACCAACTGATATATACATTTAATAGTCTACCTTGATAAAATAATACAAACTCTTTATTAGTTAATTGATATCTATGTGTATCAACCGACCTTAAAAAACTCATATTTAGCTTCGGGCAAAGCCCTAGCCTTGCACTCCAGTGCGAATTCATGGCTAGCGATGCCTTCGTTTGTTTTGAAGGAGTAGATTTTTGGAGTCACTGATAAATGGTTGAATGGATTATTTAATGATGTTTACTGAATTAGTTGTAATGCTCAAACGTGTTTAGTTTTTGTCTAGGACAGTTTCGAACTTAATATTATTTATTCTATATCTATGTAGCTCACAAAGAGTTCATTTTATTTCTGCAACGTTATCTCATAATGAGTATTTGTAACCATTGAAATTATATTAGTATTGAGTTGTATGTCAACAAAACTTTATTTTCAAATGAAGAGTCTTTTCGTTGTATTGATTTGAGTAGTTTAAATTAAAAGCATTATCCAAATGAACACATACTGCAGTATAATCTGACATTAAATTAAACTTTACATATTTTAAAATATACTTAAAATCAAAAATAATACATTAGAAAAGGTATGATTCAAAGAGTAATTAATTTTAATACCTCTAACAATAACATTGATCTCCCTGCATTCCACAGTACCTCTGGACTCAATCTCAGCACAACACTCATACAAGCCATCATCTTCTTGTGTTATGCCTTGTATTCTCAAACCATACAAGTCGAAAGAATATTTGCCACCTTTGATTTATTTTTATATAAGTTATTACTACTTTTGTTGCAAAGAGTATTATCATTTAAAAGAGTTTAACTAATTCAAGAAGTTTGAGGAGCCATTTTACTTTGGATCTTTGGATGAGAGTCTAAAAACCTTAATGTATTTTTTCAGTAAAAAGATTTTTTATGTTTACCATTATTTTATAAGACCATAAATGATAATTTTTGAAATTTTATAATTATTGAGTTGTTAACTACTCGTTAACCCATTAGCTACTAAGCATCTATTTTTGGGACATGAAAATGAATGAATATATTTCATTAAGGACTTTTATTATACATTATTTTTTAATTTAACTTTTTGTAATCAATCCAAACTTTGGAGAAAAATTGAAAGTATTTTGTAATTGTATTTTTGAAGTCATTGGTATGATCGGTTTTTCAAAAAGTTTAAACACCTTTTTCAAGCGATTATAACCTCAAATTACGCTATCACGCATTTTTTTTGTGACTAAACATCTCGACAAAAATCTGAAATAATGAATTTGAATCTTTGTTAGTTTTTTTCTATAAAAAGTGAAGTGCTATTTTTTTTAGCATCCCAAGTATATGATGCTAGCCGAGTATGGTAGCTTTTAAATCTGTTTTATTTTCACAATCTATTTACATAAAAGAGTATTTGAACTTTTCATAAAACAAAGTTGTCTAATATATTAGTTACATTCATGGTTTTAATAATCCCATAATTGTATCTCTAATGCGCTAAAGTTAACTATCAATTAGAAGAATCGAATTCTGTTAAAATGCATCAGACACCTTGATCATCGTAACAACTTTTTTGAAATTTTATACTACTTATTACCGATTCATACTAATTGAATTCACCTATTTATTTTAAAAGAAGGCTCATTCCGTATAAGATAATTCTGACAAGATGGAACGATAACAGACCAGTATCTTTTGCTCTAAATTTTTTCTGCTAAATTGCCAATATGAACAGCTTTTTTTTTGTCAAAAAGAAAATTTATAAATTTTGAAATGCGCTAAACGCTGCAAGAAAACTAAGCGTATTTTTACTCGTTGTCAAGTTCTCTTTCAGGAAAAGTGTTTACAGAGGTTTCCTTCAAAAAAAAGTTGAAGCTGGAAAAAGTTTGACATTTTATTGATGTTTTCTATATTTTTCTTCCAGAAATTCATAATGTTCATCGTTACGAAGTTAGGTCATATTTTAAATAGACTAAAATTGAGTATAGTCAATTAAATATCATTAAAATAGTTTTTTTTTTTATTTTTTAAGTTTTTTATTTTAAAACGTGTTATAAATTTATTACTTAAACAAAAATTTGAAATAATAACTAGTTCTAATTTTATTTATTCCGACGAAATTACATCATTTTTCACGAGTGTTCCATAAGTAGGACTTTATAAATCATTAAGAAAAAATAATGTCAAGTCTGAAATTTTCAAATGATGGTTTTTGAAGAGCAATATGAAAGTTCACAAAGAAAAAACATCAATTTTCCAAACAGTCTTAATCCCGTGCTTAATTCTTTAAACAAAATCCTCTAGAATATTAAGCTCTCATACAAACCTGATAGTCTTTCCCCCCTGAACCTCCAGAATACATCAGGGTTGGGTTGGCCAGTGATCTTGCACAGAATTGTGGCAAACTCGTGCTCTTTTGGGTGCTGCACTTCAGGACAGTTTGTGAAGGTTATTCCCTCTGCGGGTTTAAGATAGTGGAGATGGTTTGTGGGTAATGTTTATAATGATATTTGAATGAACGAGATCAGGGGAAATTTTTATATTGATTCTTATGATTAATATGGTTTTTAAATCACATTCAATTTGTATCAAGCGTTTTGAACTCTGAAGAGAAACGCTTAACAAATAATAATCAATAGTTTTATCATTTTAGGGTATCTGTCAAAGTCAAAAAAGACGCCAATAACTCAATTTTAGACTCACAATTATAGTGAACAAAAATTATAATGTGTGTTATAATTATCAGCAAGTTGAATAATAGCCTAACCTACATGATAATTTCAATTAGCTTGAGTCGAAGCTTATTCAAAAATAAAGTTTAGTAATGTTTCTAACTAATAGTTTCTAGTTATTGAAAATAAATTACTATTTATTTAAATTTAAATTAAAAGTAATGTAGTTCATATTCATACAGATTACAATAAGAGTAATTAAAACTGCGTATCTACTGATTAACTAGTTTTGATAATGCTCTATTAGTTTCACAAGGTTATACTCAATTTCCTTCTAAAAACAGGTACACTGAAATCAGGTAGGCTATAAAGCTACCAAAATAATACAAATTATTATCTTATCGAGACAAATTTTGATTATCAACCATTACTTCCACTGAAAACCATTGAAACTTTCAAAATCCACACAATACCTCACTATCGACAAGAAGTAGGCAGAATATAAATAAAAACATCAACACAAACTCCAATCAAAAATCTTTTAAGTACTTAACAGTTTCACTAAGGTTTCTTACTATTGACAAGAAGAGTTATAGAGACTTTCTCGATGTTTCCAGAAAGTTCTGCCTGGCAGGTATATATGCCTTGATGTTTAGCCACAATGTTCCTTATGTACAATCGGCTCATTTGCTCTGTGCTCTTGTCGATGAAAGGGTTTCTAGGATATTATTAGTTTTATTATTAGTATCATAAGTTTTTGGGAAATGATTAGTTCTAATATTAGTTTCATAAGTTACATGTTATGTTTATACAAGATGAAACATATGGAAGCAAGTTTAGATTTATTCAAATGGAAAAACAACGGGGTTTTTATCTTCATATTTTATAATTATCATTCAATAATACTCATTAATACTGCTAATTAGTTTCCCTCTATGACAAGTCATCATGAAACGTGAAAACCTGAGATCGTTTCAAGAAAATCTCTCATTGTTGTTTTAAAACAAATGTTATAGCCAAGTATTTTATCAAAATATTTTAAACAAGTGTTAGTGCCAAACGTTATTATTCAGTGTTATAACAACAGAACATACTCTTCATTCCCAGGAGTCCGATGCAGAATTTCCTGCCCGGTGTTTCCATCAAACCATTGAAGGTTGACCACGTTCAAGATTTGATCCACGCCATCCAAACGACATGTTAGCACTAAGTTCCCTCCCAAGCTTCGTCGTTGTACTGGATCACTGGGGATAACTACCAGCACGGCTTTGGATGTTATACTAACTGAGCGGAGTGTTTAGTTATTAACAGTTGTGAGGGTTGTTGTATATATAATTTGAAGTTATTTTTTGATGTAATTGAATGGTTTCAGTTACTAGTAGTTTAGTCTTATTTTAATTATTGGGGTTTTTGTAATTTTTGTCTCAGTTAGTGTTCGTATTAACTAGTTTTATGTTTTTATTTTATCTTGAAGATATTTCTGAAAAAATTAATGAAATGATTTATTTCTTTTTCAAAAACTGGCAAAAAAACCTGGAAAAAGCACAAAGAAAACAAGAAAACTGAATGATGTTACCATTTTTATCTAACAAAACAAACTTAAAAACAAAAAAAGCAATTCCGTGAACAAAATAACTTCAAAACCATGCAAAATTTCCCATTTTTATCCAATAAGTAAAAAATACTTGAGCAAGTTTTGCTTCAAATTCAAACCGATTTCACCTGTGTTTGCTTTGTATGGCATGGTTCACTTAACGGCACGCTTCATATGAGTTTCAATGTATTTATTTTTATGATAAGATTATATTTGATTAATTTTTTTAATTAATTCATATTTATAATGTGATTTTATGTAATTGGGATTTTTAATAAAGTTTATAAATGACTTTCTAGACACATCTTAAGGTATTTTCAGTAATCAGTTTCTTGAAATTTTTCCATCAAAAGTAGCAGTTTTTTTAAATAAATTCATTCAACGAAGAAGCTATAATTTCCAATAAATTTTCTTTACCATAAAACATTATCGAAAAAACGATTTTTGGATACATTTATGGCATGATATGGTATTATATGACTTCGTATGATTATGATTTTATATTGTATTTTTAACATGTTTATATGGCTAACTTGTGTTATAAGCTCAATATTTTCAATAGTTTTATATATTCAAATAAAAACATTTTTAGAAGTTTATTTTTATTCCTCGAAGCTTTTCGTAAGATGAACTTGCATCATCAAGTGGAGGTACCAAAACAAATCTATAGATTTATATTCAAACATTTTTTCATATGATCAGAAGTTTTAAAAATTCATATTTATAATATAAATATAAGAGCTTTAGAATTTTGATGAATTCATATTTATATTACTTGCCCAAGGTTTCAATAAACTCATTTTAGTAAGAAGGTTCACGATCACTAATAATTTTTACTAAAATAATGACATTTCGTTATCAAAGTAACATATCTATATTTATAACTTTATGCATCAGATTTTCGATAAATTTCTATAAATAGCAAGATTCCATATGTTCAAGGTTTTTAATAAATTAATGTTTATTACATTATTGTATGTTTGAATATTTTTATACTAATTCTATTAAACATTTGATTATCAAATGCAATACAACCAGAATGTAAGTTCCAAGTTAGAGGAGTTTTAACAATGTATTTGATATTGTACACCTTGAAAAAGTTTTGGAAATGAAGTTACAAAAATATCAACGCAAAAACTACCAAATTATTAAACGCAAAGTTTTCATGTGAAATGGCATTATTAAACCGATCAAATGTTTGCGTGGAAAAGTTGTACGTTAGAATCTCATGCAACATGCAATCGAAAAAGTATGTTTTCAGTCGAGATTACAACTTCAAAGCTTACAGAATCAGAGGTATGATAAGTATGACGGCACTGATACACAGAATAAAACAAGTTTTTAAAATTCGATTGCTAAAGTTTGAAGCTTTTGGAGTTTAATCAATCACCAATAGGTAGTGGTATGAAAATCTTTTCGCAGACTCTTCCCACAAACATCTACGATAGAGCTATCAGTCGCTAGTCATCGGCTGGCATGTTATCCTCTTTATCTCCGTATAAAAACCCAGTGGTCAGTGTGGAAAGGATGAACCGGATGGTTTTTCTATAGAGTCTTTCTATATAAGGAGTGAATCTTTCTCCCAAAGCCTTGCACACAACTGTCATGAAGGGTTCTTCTATAGCCTGAGAATCAACAAATGATTGTTTAAGTTCTTAATATACCCACATTGTAGTAATTAATTAACTTTTTATTTAAAAATTAATAGGTTAGATTGATAATTAGTAAAGCTTTTATGGTCGTTATTTTTAATCATTATTGCATTCACCCGTTTGATCAACCGGAATATAAAATGACTGATTATTTCAATTTGATATTATTATTCTTTGATCATTTCGTGTTTGGTGCTGATATTTAATCAAGATAGCAAGCAAGGTGTTTTAGTCTTGATTAAAAAACTAATGAACATCAAAGGTGCAAGTATTATCCACAGTCAAAACTCAAACTTTAAAATACATACGCATATTAACTGAAACTCTTATACCTGATGATGGTATAGAAAATATATTAGAAAGTTTCATATCAATAAAAAATTTTGAATTTCATCGTGCTTTTGTAATTTACAATTTCGAAAGATAATTATCCTCAAAATTATTTTATTTTTTAAAATAAAATTTTATATCAATAAAAATCATTTCAAACGACTCGAACCCAAAAGATGATTTGGCTGAAATACTCAAATCTCCTATGAGCCTTGCCAGTGAGAAGCAGTAAGTCAATAAGGTAGTCAGGATCATCCATGTTCTCTATCGCCTCGTCCAAAGCGTTCATCACCACCAAAGCGTGGTTCTCTAATGAACTGTTGCTTCCTAGCTCTTCTTTGTCAACTGTTCTAAACTGCTCAAACATTGCTTTGACGTCTGATCGACTCTCGAACATTCTGTTAAGGGTTTTGATGAATTGGTGCAATTAGTTTCAGCCAAGCTCTTTGGAGGCCGCTCTTAAGCGCTTAAAATCAATCAAAATTAAATCAAATTATATTTTATTTTGGGAATTCAACTGTTTTTAAACCAAAAAATTGGAATTTCTCAACAAAATAACAAATAACTACATAAGAATTTGATAGAAACCGTATTTATAAATCTCCCAACCCCACAAAACAAACAGTTGTATAGCAACTAGTTACATACTTGATGAACAACTCAACACCCAGTCCCACTATGTTGTTGTTGATGGTCTTCCACATCTGTGTCACTGTGAACACCTCCCTTTATCGGGGTGTTTGGAATACAAAATACAATACATTATCATACATTAAAAATGAATGGGTGGGGGTTGCTTGCTGAGGATTTTGTTGTGAGTGGATGATATGTAGTCATGAACTATTTTTGTGTGTATTGTTTTCATGTTGTTTTTTATTTGTGTGTGAGGTGGTCTGGGTGGAGGAGAGTATGTTTAGGGTGTAGTTGATGTTGTTGTTGAATGTGGATTGTTTTTTGTATCTGGGGTGGGCTTCTTGTGTGGTGAGTGTGTATAGGGGATAAGTGGGGTGGGAGGCTTTTTGTATGAGTTACGATGCGTGAAGTTTGAGATGGTTTTGGAGTGGGAGGATTTTGGTCTCTGAGTGGAGGTGTTAGGTGTTGGTGTCTAGAGTGCAGCCAGTGATTGTTCTCAGAACTGCGTTTTAGATTTTTTGGAGTTTGTTGAAGGAGGTGGATGAGATGATGGGTGACCAGATGGTGTTGGCGTATTCGATGATGGGAAGGAGTAATGTTTTGTATGTGATGATGAGTGTTTCTTTGCTTTTTCCCCAGTGTGTGGATGCGAGAAGTTTTAGAAGATTGAGTGTTGTTTTGCTTTTGTGATGGTGTTTTTTTGTGTGGGTAGAAAATTTTAGTTTGGGGTCAAAAATAAGCCAAGAATGGTGGGGATGGGAATGTTGTTGATGTGGATGTTCAGGGGTTTGTTATATGATGATGGGTCAGGGGTCATGAGAGTTGATGTGGTTTTGGTAGGGTTGATTTTTAAGTTGTTATTATGAGCCCATGTGTGTATTTCATTGAGATATGGAAGTGGGTTCTGGGTGGCTGTGTTGGTATTTGGGTGGGATGATGTTATGGTGATGTCGTCTGCGTAGGTAATGATGTTGAGTGAGTTGATTTTGGGGAGTGGTATGTCTGAGAGGTATATGTTGAATAGTGTGGGTGATAGGACGCCCCCTTGGGAACTCCTGCTTTGAGGTTTGTGTGTTTGAATGTAACATTGTTGTATGAAGTGTATTGTCGGCGGCCTTTTAGGTAGTTGGCCAGTAGTTTCACGTAGGTCTAAAGTTGTTCAGGTTGTTGGGCAAATACGCTTAGTTAAAGCATTTACAACATTACTTCTAGCCATTTGTGGCTTTTAGTTGATTTATTACATAGTTGAATGATTCATTGAAATATTTGATAATTTAAATGCACATTATTAAAGTCTTTGATAGTTTGTATGTTGGTTATAAAGTATTTTATAAGTCAGTCTTACAAAAAGTTATGTAAAATTATAACAAAAAAAAAAAACGAATATTATTATAGTGGCATGAAACTGTTTTAGTCTCTAAGACCACTTTGGAATATTTGTATATAATAACAAATTATAACTCTATAACATAGCTAATAAAAATAATCATTAATCTCTTCAATAAATTGTATCCCATAATAATTGATCTGAACCAAACACTAACAGACCTCTCATTGAGTGGTATGACAGGAGTTTCAAAGCCTCCTGGCTTGTTCTCACTGCCCATTGAAGCTCTCCAAGGCTGTGATTGGCTGGTTGGCACGATTCTTTTTGTTACAAAACAGCCCATGGTTGAATTTAGGTTAACAGTTTAACGTAAGTATTTGAATATAGAAATTATTCAAATTTCGAAAGCTTTTTTTTTTCAAATATCGGAAAAAATTTTTCAATTTTATAAACGGTATTTCTTTCAAAGATCGCTTCAATATACAAAGCAGGCGTATTTGAATGTTTATTTAAATAAATCCTTTAGGTTGATGCAGCAAAATCGATGTGGATATTCTATAACAAGCATCACTATGTATTGTTCAAATAATGAAAATCAAGAAATATAAAAAATCATGACAACTCTTAAGACCCTTCTAAGGGACTATGCCTTAAGAATACTTTGACATTTAAAATTAAAGTAATAAACAGTTAAAAACCAGCAATTGCGCTTTGAATTACAAGCAAATATATACAAAATGCTATCAATAATAATGTAGGCAAACTTTTCAAAGTTTTTTTTTTATATAACTCCAAAAAGTCCTGGCAAACTAAGAAGGTGAAAAATACATTTGCATACGCTGAAAATTTTAATTAATCTAATTTTAACAACTAAAAGTATTTACCACAATGCAGTTAGTAAAAAACTCTTAAAAGTTTGAAATCAGAAAAAGATTTACAATGTTTTAATGATTAAAGCATTATCAAACAGTTTAAATAATAAAAATCCCCATATTAAAATAACAATCCCAAGTTCGATTTTTTTGATTTATCATTAAATAAAAAATAAAGCTTTAATACACATTATGAATTCCAACCAAATATAACAAAGTTAACCAAAGCATAATGGTAACGAAATGTGAGAGCTTTAGTGATGATGATGGTTTCAGATGTTTCTCTTTAATTTGTCTTCTTGAACTGTTTCTTGGTCAATTCGGGACGCCATCAAGCGAGATAATTCACTCAAGTTCTGTGATCCTTCCGCTAGCACTCTGCAGCCGTTTATTATTATGATTATTATTACTATTATTAATAATACTAATATTATTATCATCATTGTATACACTGGTACTACAATTAGCATTATTATTTCTATTATTATTGTTATTACTATTATCATGGGCTACAATGTATTGAAGTTATTTATGAATATGAAATCAGATAAATTTTATTGAAATCATAATTAAATATTGTTATACAGAATAAATTACATTTAAAAAATCTATCATCATCATCACAAATGTCCTCGTATACATCGGCCACCTGCTGAACCACCTCCTCCCGACAAGATGGCATTAAAACCTAAACTGACTCTGATGATATGAGATAAGTGGAAATCGATGCCGGACCTCTCAAACATTTCACAATCCCAACCCCTACTACACTAACTCACTTTCACTCACCGCTCAACAATAACAATCATCATCATCGTTCATTATCTTCATAGTATTATTTTATGAAGTTAGACACCCATTATAATAAAATGAGTATGTTAAATACATTATATTTCGAATCGAAATGCCTGTCTTTTTAATAAAATGACTTGGACAATGGTCGCATGAACATTAAAAACTTGAGGATTATTTCAACTAACTCGAGATGATGTTTTATGTATAGAATTGAAACGATAAACTTGATTGATTCCTTATATAAATATGCCTAAATTAATAAGATAATCTATCAATCAAATCCTGTTTATAGCATGTTTCCAAGCCAAGCTAGCATGGATAAAGACGTAATTGACGATGTCTTTACAGGACAAGATGATGTATGACTAATAGTTTCGAAACAGTAAATTAACCAGCTCATATATACCACGTATTTTGTTTTACAAAAATGATGACGTTAGAGGATAAAATACAATTCATGGCAGTGAAACAACCTGGAAAACTGATTAGCAGCTTGTAAGATGGTGTTGAGTTGTTCTGATGCCTGCCTCAAATGATTCGACATCTGCTCACATCTTGCACACTTCTCAACCTAGGTCGGTTGTTGAAGTATGCATTAAAGTACTTCTTGATGAATGTCTTCAGGTGAATGTGATGGATGATAGTGATGGTGATGATAGCTAACTTAAAAACGTGTGATGACAATGAGTTAGTGAGAGAGGTGGCGTTTTAAATAAAATCTTTGCGTTTGTTTCATTTATTAGAGGTAGCTTAAAAACACAATTCGAAATATGAGTACTATCTCTCAAGCTGTAAAGTCTTTCAGTCTAAATTGATGAGAGTAACATTATAAATATGTTGTCACGTGACTATGTAAGCTAGTAAGTATGAAAAACTTCGTGACATTTTTTGAATAGATACTTGGTGTTTGTTTTCCTTATATTTGATTCAGGCTGTTACACTCCATGTGATGACAGTTTTATTGTTTCATTATTATGTCTTAACATGGAGTAGCGCCCTGTACGCCTATCAAATGCGCAACGTCAATAGCTATTAGGGTGACTTACTTACTAACATGACTATATAGTTTTGGTTATTAGAATCATGCATCCTTAATAATTGTATAGAGTCTACAAATGAGCCACTGTGGGTACATGAATGAGTGATAATAAATAGAGCAAATGCCTACGTGGTTAGTTGCATCGTGGTTGTTAAGTTGAAAGTTCTGGGAATGAGAAATATTAATGTCAATTTAATATGTCTGAAGGTTTTATATAGGAACATAAAAGTTCTGGAAAAATAAATATTAAAATCTATTGGAATATATTTTTGTTATATAACATTAGAAACTACATTATACGATTGCAACTGGGATAAGTTCTAATAATTAGCACCTTGGCCGTTTCAATTATATAAACCATCAAATCAATAAGAAAAATAATATCAATACTAAGACTAACAACAACATAAATATTAATAAAAAAACTACTAATAATAATAATAGTAATAATAACAAAAGTAATGATAGTAGCAAAAAAAAATTTTGATGATGAGTCAACCTCATGCAATGAGAAAAAAGACGTTAGACAAGTAATATAATAATAATAATAATGATGATGAGTAATGTTATTAAGACCTGAGAATTGGATGAATGTGTCAGATGGGACAGCTGAGCAGTCAATGCCTCATTCCTGTTTAATAATAAAAACAATAAAAAACAATTAAAATAAAAATAATAGAATGACAACAAAAAGATTAATACTATAAAAATAAAAAAAATCATAATAATAATTATGTGTGTTAAATAATATGGAGGGTAACTAGAATCAAAAAACTACCTATGAAATCACATGAAAGCTAACAAAAACTGTTTTAAAATAACCCGAAATTAACTGATAATAATGGTTAAGAAGGTACAAACAGCTTATATATGGCATGAATAATATATTCTAATTGATCAATAAACCTTTCATATAAGTGTTTTTAAAAGTGATTATATCTACAAGCACTTATAATGTGCAGTCTATGTAATCATCATCATCATCATTTTATTATAGTCAGCATTTTTCCCTTTTCCAAGGGGCCACTGACTTCTTTCCATAACCTAACCCTCTTCTTCCATTTCACCCTGTCGTAGGCATCTTCAAGAACTAATCTAAGCCCATGACAAAGGTTTTCCATCATTCCTTTTTAAGTTAACCTTGCCTTTTCCCTTCTTCTATTACCTTCAACCTCAAACCTCCATGTCTGCTTGACACAATCATCATCCTCTTTCCTTACTACATGACCCAGCCATCTCAAACTCCCTTGCCTCACCACTTCAACAATTGTACTATCTAACTCCAATCTAACCATCAACTTCTTTGTACTCACACCATCAGCTAGCTGCACACCACACATCATTCTAAGCATCCGTTTTTCTGCTTTTCTCAAAATACTCTCTTCAAGGAATTTTACTACCCAAGTTTCTGAGCCATATGTCATGACAGGCTTCACACATGTCCTGTAAATTTGTCCTTTAATATTCCATGTGTGTCTTCTATCCCATAACATAGAAGACACACTGTTGAATGCCTTTCAGCCCAGTCCGATCCTTCGTGTAACAGTTAACTCACTTCCTCCTCCACCATTCACATTGTCTCCTAAATAACAATAACTATTTACCCTCTCTAACTCACCTAAACAACCATTTGAATAGATGAAATAGCATTATAAATCTTGGTGAATTATTTAATCTTTGCTTAATGAATATGCTTATAAATGATTTTACACAATGTAATACTGCCCACAGCAGTGTAATCTAATTTGAATTTTTTCGATGGAAAAAACATACTAAAAGCAAAAAAAGTTAATGAAAGAAAATATAGGAAGCCTTTTAATGAGTATTATCATATACAAATGTAAGATGTTTTGAAAGCTCCATACACATTGTGAGTAAACTCTTGTGGTGATCTTGATGCATTGAAATAAAGGCTAATTGATATAAAAGGAATAATAGCTTTGGGCTGATAGATATATGAATAATAAAAATTCTCACTTTTCTTTTTCAGCTAAAAAGGCTCTATTGAGTTGCTCGATTTTTTGCCACAGCAATGAATTTTGTAGCTGCAACTAAAAATGAAAATGTATGATGAAGAAAATTTATGAATGAGTTTTTTGATCATTCATTGATTAATATACATGAAATATATAATTTATTGGAAAATATTAAATCATAAACTAACATTGTTTTCATTTTCATCTGTGCTGTCATTTTTTAACAAAGGGATTCCAATGCTTCCTGAAAGGAAGTCAGGGAGAGTGAGTTTGTTAGTATCACCAATTGAAGCAGAGCAGATTGGTGGATTGGGTGTGAAAGCAGAAGAGTGGTTAGATATATCATTGGGCATGTTGATACTTGACGAGCAGAGAGTGAAGTCAGGGAGATTGTTGCTTGTATGGCCTTGAACAAAATCTGGTAAATCTTTTGCTAAGTCATGATTTACAATTTTGATACTTGTACTTTTTATTCCATTTTGTCCTTCTGATGCTTGTAAAAATTTTTTGAAGCTGAATGGATTATCCTCATTTTTGCCTTTTTTTCCTTTATTCAAAAAAATAACATTGGCGTGATTTAATAAAAATAATATTTATTAACTGCTATAGATGAAACTATAGTTATTGTAAAGGTTGTAAACAAAGATAAGAACATAATTTTGAAATTAAATTACATATTTTCAATCATATTATTCAAAAAAAATAATATTTTAATCGATTTATTGAAGCAACATGTATGCATTGAAAAATCCTTCATGTAATATCCAAATAAGTATTCTTTCTTAAATGGCGTATTCTAACCGGTTGCATTTTTAGGACTTGTCGGTTGGTTATTTTCGTCTGTTTTTTTGTCAGTATGTTTAGAATCATTAAGATCTTTTTCTTTTTCTTTATCTTCTCCACTAGCCATATCTCAAATCACTGATTCAAAACAAAATAATTACATGCGTGATAGAAGTTAGTAAAAAAGCTATTTACAAAACTAAAAGTTAATTTTCTTATATTTTTTATAAGTTAACATCAAATACATATTCTAATAAAAATATTTAAAATATTAAGCTAACAAAAAATGAAAACGTCACCAAAACAATTACGTTTATCAAATTTACTCATTGACTCCGACGGTGCTGGAGTCTTCTCCGATAAAGATACACGAAAATGTAAGGAGCACTACGTCTTATCACTATTAGTATCAAGTTTCAGCCCCCGTACTTCATTATAGTATGTCTTATGCATAAAATGTTTTTCATGAAATTCAGTAGCCATGAAAAGAAAATAAGGAATATATACATGAACAATTTAGAACAAAAACTCATAAACTGAACTACACGAAGCTTTTTGTAAGTCGAATACACATTATCATGTGCTTCAGTTGACGAAAGGATGAATATCTGGTCAGTTTTGACGCCGAAGCCCTCTTTCCATCTATCCCCTTGAAAAAATGCATAGAGCTAATAAACAAAAGGTTAGAAGCAGATGTAGATTTAAAAGCACGAACGAAGCTCACATCAAAGGACATAGCTGATCTCATCAACTTAATCATCTCAACTTTTGATTTTCTTTATGACAACAATCTACCCATGATTCCGGACCGATTTAATGGTCACAATTTCTCTAATATAGATGGATCATACAATCAATAAAGCCAAAAAAATAGCAAAAAGAAGAAAGATTAAAGCTCCAAGGTCCCTAAAAGTCTACATGGACGATACGTTGGGAATTGAACAGAAAAACACCAGCAACACTTCACATCAAGATTTTATAACAATACTTAATGAAATCGACCCAAAAATAAAGTTTACATTCGAAACAGAGGAAAAGTCAAAATTAACTTTTCTAGACACACTGGTGATCAGAGAGAAAGATGTGAGTCTATCTACCACTATATATCGAAAGCCATCACATACAGGGCTCACAATAAACCCTCGATTTTGCCAAGACCCTAAAATTTGGCTAGGAGTTTTCAAAGGAACACTCTGCCGGGCCTATAGACTCTGTTCTAACCAAACTCTTCTGCGAAAAGAAATTGAATATTTAATAAACAACTTTGAAGACAATGGTTACAATAGAAAAAAATTGAACAAAATCGTCAAGAATTACAAGCCCAAAAAACCAAAACCAAAATCATGAATAAAATCTTACAACTTACGATCAATGCAAGAACACAAAACTAACGAAACTCGACAAGATCAAGCAAAAAAAAAGAAAAATAATTCTCACATCACTTGGGTCTCAGTGCCATATATCCCACAAATAAATGAAAAACTAAAAAAAGCATTCACAAGGAATAATTTATCCTTCCATTGCTCAGCTGGGCCCAAACTAGGAAACATCCTGAGCGCTCCAAACAAAACCAAGTGCAATCCATTGGACAAAAAGGGTATTTACAAAGTGAAGTGCTCATGGGATCCAGATAAATGCTACATTGGGCAGATTAGGGTCACAATAAGAACGAGAATGGCCCAACACGAAACAAATGCAGCTTCCCAAAAAGGGATAAATATAATATCTGGTATTAGCAAACATGCGAGAGAATGCCCTTTTAAAAGAATAAATTGGAGCAAGCCAGAAATCATAAAGACAATGGCAGATATTAATAAGTTTTCTCTCCAAAAGAAACTACTGACAAGAAAAAGTTAGGAAATAAGAAAAAATAATTCAGTAAAAAACGGTTATAATGATCCTTAATTGCACGTAGACACAAAATTCTGGCATCCCTTACTCGAGAAACTTCGCAAAAAAAAAAACCAGGATATTGTCCGAAGGAGGAGACACGGAGATTAATTTCCTTCCAAAAAATGAAAATTTTATTCTTTGAACTCTAAAGCATATCTAAACTCCATTATTTTTTTAAAATAATCCTTTTAACTTTGGATTACATAAGTACATAAACATTTATAAAATTAACATTGAAATAATGGTATTGAAAAATAAGTTGTTCCTAAATTAGTTAATAACCAAATTTTAAACTTTGTTTAAACTGCTTTATAACCATAGTTTTTTAAATAAATTTTTTTCGCTAATGTTTTATGATAAGGCTAAATTTATCAAAAATTATAGCTACTTTTTGCTCAATAAATGTACTAAATTTTTTCCATAAATTGACGTTGAAAGCTGTTGATATGACATACTAAAACATATAAAATATAACATATAAAATTTGAAATATAAAATATATCATTTGAAACATAACACAAACAATTTATTAATATTTAATTTAACATATAAAAAAATAAAATAACATTTAAAATATAACATATAACCATTTAAAATATAACATATAACCATTTAAAATATAACATATAACCATTTAAAATATAACATATAACCATTTAAAATATAACATATAACCATTTAAAATATAACATATAACCATTTAAAATATAACATATAACCATTTAAAATATAACATATAACCATTTAAAATATAACATATAACCATTTAAAATATAACATATAACCATTTAAAATATAACATATAACCATTTAAAATATAACATTTAACATATGACGCACTATAACATAATTGAAATTTTTCTTTTTGAATTCTCAAATAAATACATATTTTATAATAAATTGTTATTAAATTTTATTATAAAATAAGTCTGTTATGTTAATTTATATAATAGAGCACCGTTTACTGATGTCAATTTCAGACCATCTGTCCAAGAGTTTTTGAGGTCACACAACCAACTGAATATTATTACGGGGTATATTCCATTTGGTCTTAACTTCTAAATTTTGAATGTTTTATCAATAATATTTAATTATAAAGTTTGTTTTTATAATTTTTGAGATGAAACATCAAAAACAAGATCTGTTAATTTTTATTTATATTCTAATTACAGGAAATAGTTCATAACGTAAATTGTTAGACATCTTAAAGTATTTTAAATAACTAATTTCTCAAGTAACTCAAATGGTTTTTTAACCGTTAAATGACAAACTCAAAATTGCTACAGATTTCCTGTAGCACTGATGATATTTGTGATGGTGATTTTTGAGCCTTTGAGATCAGACAAGCCAGTGAACAATTTCATATTTATCATTTTTGTCAGTTTCATTTACAATCAATTCTCTTTAACTATTAACATCAATAACTGAAAGCTTTTTGAAATATTAGGATTTTGATTATAGTTTAAATATTGCATGGTTGGATTTAATAAAGGGAACACAATGTATAGAAAAGATTAATTCCAAGCAATTTTAAAAGCTTTTTTTTGTTTTGTTGTACATATATTGTTATAATTTTTTTTATAAATTGTAAATAAACTCTTATAAATTTTGTTATAAATAGTTTTTTGCCATAAATTGTGACTATATATAGCAAAAAATTTAGACTTTTGTCGTATCAAAATTAAAACTAAAATGAACATATGAGCAAATAAGCATCAACCTATAGAATCCAATAAATTTCATTAAGCCTCATAAAGCTATCATTTGGCAGGCAATAGTTTTCACGGCATTTGTTGGAATGACTGTAAGGTGAGGTATCCTTCAAAAGTTTCTAATAAAAGTGTATGAGGAACAAAACGAAGTATTTAATCAAACTAATAACACAAAGTTTTTTCCAAAAGAAAATCTTACTATATCATAAAAAGATTCTCACGAGGGACTTTGGGTATTTTTGGTTAATAAATACTTCATGTTTTTTTCTCATATAAATTTGAGAGGCTATTCTATTTTAACAAACCCAATGCTCTAACCAACCAAAAAAGAATTAAACGCAAAATTTTATTTCAAACTTTAAATTGAGATAGTATAAAAGCATAAAATTATCCTGCAATTATAAATTTCCAGATTTTTGAACGTAAAAATGTATCAAAAGTCTTTAAATATTCAACATCTAGGAAATAAATCAAAAAAAGTTGAATTACAGTTTCTTAGCTTTCCCCTATGGCTGCTTGTTCACATTGCTCAATGGGGTGAGTACCCTTCAATGGTTTTCATACAATTAAAATTTCATGAACGAGATTCAATTAAATGTTAAATGACATTATCATTCTCATTTTTTAGAATAATTAATTATAGTATTATCTATTGATTCAAAACTGGTTTTTAAATTCTGAATTATATTATTGTATAAACGAAGAAAATACACTAAGGAAGCTTGGTTTAATATACTTTATTCACAACTCGTTAGTGTATCTTTAATGAAGATAATTCATCGAGAGTTTAACTTAATATGACGAAACAACTAGAAATACTTATTTCATAAGTTTGAGGTGAATTTACATAACCAAGTGTCGAGATATGTATATATATATAATATACCTCGTGTATTGAATTTAAATCAAATAATTTTTTCAGAGTTTTAAAAAAATAATTAATTAACTATTTTTTTTCAGGCTTTTTTATATAGTTTTTTGACTACTTAAAAATGTTACACTGCCGAAAAAAATCTTGGCACTTTTAACTAAAAACATTTAATTTGCTATAATTTTCTGTGTTTTGTAGGTCACATTTCTTCTTTTTGAAGGCTTTGTGTCACAAAGTTAGGTTAGTATTTCAAACTTATTTTCGATGGTTTTAACTAAACAATATAAACTTATGTTTCTTAGAGCGTTTTATGTCAATAATTCATATTTGATAAGAGATT
Source organism: Pterobdella sp. o SKG-2022 (assembly GCA_964035795.1). Classification (NCBI taxonomy): domain Eukaryota; kingdom Metazoa; phylum Annelida; class Clitellata; order Hirudinida; family Piscicolidae; genus Pterobdella; species Pterobdella occidentalis. Next base: position 4,230,732 of record OZ038322.1, read on the forward strand.
ATCTTCAACAATGAAGTTTCTCAATTATACCATTATTCTCAACAATCATACCACAACGCTAAAAATTTATGTAAAAGAATCTTAATTAATGACATCATTGTTTCAAACAACCCCCTCACAACTGTAAGGTTCCCTTCAACCTGCTCACAGCACTCATTGGCATGCTATTGATAAATTTTGTTATCTTCTACACTGCCGTTTACATCTCTTTCAATAACTTGGTATCATTTACACTATTGGATAGATTACATAAGATAACCTTTGATATAAATACTGTAAAACTTAGAAAACCGGACAATTGAAGAGCTACAGTTTTCCGGATTTTTAAGTTCGGAAAAGCGAAGTTTTGTGTAAAAGTATGTGTTAAGAGCTGAATAGTTTTTCAACAAAGTGATGATTATGAAGAATAAGTAACTTATGCTTATGTTTCAATAAAACCTCTGCATCTCATGCATCTACTTATCCACCTTTTGAAAAACGTGGAAAAAATAACAAAATTGTTCACTTTTTAAATTCTATTTAAAATTCATCTTTACTGAATACATGAAAATTTCTTTCTATCAAAAAAAACAGTTTTCTAAAATTTTTTTATCAATGACAATTAATTTTCGTTCGATAATTATGAAACTCTGATAACATTTTAAGTGACATAAAACCTGATTATTAGTAAATCAGAACTTTAAATTTCTGATTTTTGATGTTTTACTGTATAATAAAACAATAAATTTAATATATGAAATCAACTATGAAAAATTTAACCGTCTTTGGAGATGGTGTCTACATCCTTAGCATCAATAGCTAGCCAAACAGTGAGTTTAATGAATATTGGCAAACAGTTATCTCAAATTAACATTTGAACTATAATCCCTTTTTTCATTATTTTTATGTTTAAATTTAATAAAAATAAATTAAACAATTTATCAAACAGTTCTTTATAAAAACTCATTTTATTTTTAGAAAAATCATCCAAATATAATAATCCTCAAATGATCAAAAATCTCCCAAATCAAATAAACCCTGCCCCTACAGTATTGGTAGTTGACACGATGTTGGTAGTGAAAGATTTGCATTACTCTAAGATAGACGGAGACAATTTCGTACATATGACACTCAACCTTTACTTGGAGCCGATCACTTTTCTGATCCACATCGGAAACAAAATAAAGACCGCTATTTTATTAAGGACTTGAAGGGACTGTGGAAAAGAAACACTTGGTTTCAAACAAAACACTTGAATTTTTAAAACAGTTTTATATTTTGCACGGTTGTATATTTATTTTAAACTTTAAAATTATTAACACCTTTTTTAAAAAAGATTGAACTTATCGAAGTAAATGCATTTAATCAAATAAACCACAAAAAAGTATATATCAAGTGCCAAAAAATAGAGGTCTAAATACTTCATTTTCTCAAATATATATAAAAATCATAGACAACTCTATATTATTAATAAACAATCAGTCTGATATATTAATAAAATGGAGCTTTTTTTGAGAAACACACTAAAGACACCGCTTATTTATACTGTCATTTGGGATGAAGATAATCTTGAGATTCATAAATGTTGCAAAAAAATTTCATAAAACAAGATGAACTATCTTGTAAATTATAATAGGCAGTAAAGTGAGAAGAGATGAGGATTGATAAAAAAAGAATTCTTATGTAACACCATTTCTAAGTAGTAATAAATTCTTAATGTCCTTATGGTCATTCAGGTGAGGTTTTGCATTACAATTTTTTACAGTATTCTTTTTTTTTAATCAACCGGAACACAAAACAGGGATCTTCAAAAAAATGTATGGGTTGGGTACTTCGAAAGATGATTGGCTGGCTCGAAAGTTCCTCTTACTGCTTCATCTTCTGCCCATCTTATTTCAACGTTTCTTTTCGTTTTTCCTACATAAGCCTCGCCACAACTACATTCCCCTTTTTTAAATGCGAAATTTTCTTTTGGAGTGGCAAAATGGACCTTTCTTATGTGGGTCTCATGTGTATGAAAACGTGATGGCATTGTGAAGGCATTTAGTTTGGCGATATACTTGCGTATGAGCAACTCGTTCTTAGGGCAATAACAGTTAACGAAAATCTAAAGTATCTTAATAAAAATTAATTGTGTTTATAAATATACTTGTTTGATTGTGGCTATTGTAAAATAATTATGAAGCTTTTTTTATTTTTCATCAATTGTTAGACTTGAAAAGTTCAATCAGAAAACAAAATTTGAGATGGTTAATAACAAAAAGTTTTTTTATGTATAACATCATCTTCAGATAACTAATACAAACTTCAATTAATTCTTATAAAAACCGAATAAGCGCTAAACGTAATATCAAAACAAACAATAGCGTTTAAGCAACAGCGTAGTATTACCATCAAGTCCTTAAGATCCTCCATTCAACACAATGGAGAAAATTGAAGAAGAATCGTTTTCAGACTCTGGCACAAAAAGAAGTATTGTATAGTAATCATCTATAGAACATCATTTTGAGGAATTTAAAGACATTTATTGAAAATTAAGTTATAACTTTTGGTAAGTATAGCCTTTGCATGATAGTTTTTACGGTAAGGCCATATTTACTGAAAACTAATTTTATATAATGTAATGTGGTATTTATAAAGCGTTTTCTTTATAGATTAAAATGCTTGCTAAAAATTTTATATAGTTAAAACATACTGTAGAACAAGTGCTAATTGTCGGCCTACGCGGGTCGAAACCCGTACATTTACTCAAGTAGTTTTAATGCTCTACCTCTGAGCTATAGTCTGACAAAATTATAAATTAAAACACTTGCTTCATTTTCAAAAAATGTATGAATTCCTTGAGTTGATGTTCTAGAGATAATTAATATATAAAATTATATGAGATATTTCTGAAACGTATGCCATGGCTTCGTATTTTGATAAATATGCTACCCCACGAAAATAGTTGTGAAATTTATCCCCAGCGGATGATGGTTTTCTATTGAATCAAAAATCTTTGTGCTAAATTTCTGAACACCCCGTGTTATATCTTACTAGTCTTATGTTAATTCAAGTAATCATTAAAAATTCATTATATACTTTGAAAGACAATGGTTCGACTAGAGAAAAATTACATAAGTTAAAAAACGCCATATATTTATCATTGTTTGAGTTTTTTGTGATAAAACAAGCATGTTATCACTGAATACTTAGAATGGCCTTTATCAAGATTGAGATTTTGAAGTTAACGATGAAGGTACCATAGTTGATATCGAAAAGCTTATTTATATTATAACAAAGATAATATTGAAAAGCTTATACCCTAGTTTTTAAGGTTTTTGTGAAGTTTAAAAATAACATCACATCATTTTGAAAACCATTCAAAATCTTCTTCATTCTTTTGCTAGTGTCAGTTTTTATAAGCATAACTTTCGACCACAAAGGTTTCATTCGCAAAGTGTTCCTTGCTCTAGGCATCCAATATAGCTTCAGCAGCATGGTGTCGGCAATTGTCTTCCACAGGTACAATTAAAAATCAATTATAGATTATATCGTCACTTTCATTGTTAATATCATTACCATTCATAATAAAATTATTTGCATTATTGATGGACAAGAATAGCTTGTGAAATACTTAGACAAATATTTTATTCTATTTTAAAAAAAAAAAAAACTCACAAAGCTTTTTGTAAGATTATCTTACATCACAAAGTGATCTCACCAAAAGCTTGGTTGAAGTTTTATTTTTAAAAAATGCGCAATTTTGTTTCTGAGAATTTTTTCACCGCAATTTTTATTCTTACTTCATTGTCAATACAATTATTCAAGTTTCCACTGTTTAGCGCCTTCAATGATTAACTAACTTTAGTATAACAACGAGTTATATACATGTAGTATACTAATACCTTACAGTGACAGTGTAAAAATGTTTGTGAAAAATAACAGATGGATATATGTACTGATTGTGTAAGTTTATAATTCAATAATTTTTAAATGCTTTGGAGTCTATATCACTTTTGAAACAATTGATGCTTTGAGATCATTTCTATTCTGTTTTGATATATTTGGTGTAAAAGTTGAGTTGAATGTTACATTATAACAACTTGGTTTTTAAGTTTTATTGATACATATCAGTTTGAAATTATATTAAATCAGATCAATTTTGATATTTTATTGATGGAAATGAATCGAAAACTTTCGTTATAAAAATAAATTTTCAATTTTTAATAATTAAAATTCAATTAAAAAATATCCCAACATTACAGAATAATATTTTGCTTCGTATATGCCGCCATGGTTTTTGTGAATTCTATCCGAGAGAACCCCGAAAGCAACAAAGCAATTTTCTTTGTATTCGTAAGAGGGCTTGTGTTGTGTTTAACGATTGAAAAGTTTTTTACTGTATTTAAACTCTTCAAGTTCATGCATTTATGATCATAGTTTCAATTGGGTTTCAATATTAACATACCCAACCATAATAAAATACCCAACCATAATAATATACCCAACCATAATAATATGCCCAGCCATAATTATATACCAAGCCATAATAGAACACTTTCAACTGCAGATGTTTGCGCAAGGGTTTATAACGGCCTTTTCTATAGGGTAGAATCAAGTTGTCACTATTTCTAATGCATCTTTGTTTTGAATAGTTTCAACTGTTGATATTTATTGAGTGTTTGATTTTAATATTTTTTAAGTGTCAAATTTCACCATGTGGTTGTTTTGATAATTATTTTTTAGAAGTTAAAATATTGAATATTTCCAGTTGTTAGTGTTTCGGATATGCAGACACTATATTTTTATTCCATTAAAAACTTTTTCATGAAGTTTTTTCAAAAAAGCCATTCTTCTTCTAAGCGACTTGTTAATTCATATTCTGAATAATACCTCAATATAACAAAAAACCTACCACAACAATAAAATAAAAGGTCATATAAGTCTGTAAACATTAAAAAAACAAATTTTTTCACTTCTTGGTGTAGTTTTGATAACATTCCATTACATTGAACGCTTTGCTTGTCGTTTTTTTGTACTAACCAATACTACTTATGATTGAAATTATAATATATCTAACAGCTACTTTGATCTGGATATAGCCTACATTTTCGTCGTCCTTACTTGTGTTAGTACTTGGGTTTTTATTTAATTGAATTTTTTGTTTATAAAATAACAATACTAGTGTCACAGTGAACATAATTGTTAGTATATATACATAAAAGAATCGTAATGACATGGAACTGATTCTACTAAATTGATAAACAAAAACAAAGTTTATTTTGGGAATCATGGAAAACTAATGATTTCATTTTCTTTGAAATATTTTCCATCATCATCAAGTAACTAATTCATTAGTATTTTGATGGTAATATAGAATATACTTTTATAGATTGAAATAGGTACCTAGTAAATGAATTACAAAGCTTAGGGACTACCACCAAAAAAATCAATGTGGAAATTTCTTCATATAGCGCTTTTCTGTATAGTTTAAAGTGCTTACTACAAATATCAAGTAGGGAAAACACACAGTGCAAAAGGTGCTTATTGTCGATCCACACGGGATCGAACCCGATAAGCTCAGATAATTAGTCTAATGCTCTACCACCTGAGCTACACGTGCTAGAAGTCGTTCAAGTAGTTGAAATGTAAAATAATCACTGCTCAGAAAATCGATAAGATAAAAGGTAAATCTATTTTCCAATATTTAATCGTCAATGAATTGTATTTTAAATATTTGCAGCTTGCGCTCTTTTTTTTGGGATTATTTTTTGTACAAACGAAAGTTAGTGCTGTTATAGACATAAATAAAAAGTTATTTCAATTTAAAACTAAATATTTTTAACTGTTATATGTACCCTAGCAAGAGACATAGATTCACTACTTAATTTCAAATCAAAATCTCAATTCTAAAAATATTTAAAGGCTGAATGATATAACTATACACAATATAAAACAACAATAATGTTAAATTTTAAAATTTAAATCATAAAACCCAATAAAATTTCAAGTCTTTTAATAACACAACATTTTCGATATATCATCTATAACATCAGGTCAATATTTAAAAGTAACCAACCAACTAAGTTAATTAAAGACACACTAACACGAACCAAACCCCTCACAGGTCGAAATGACATTTTGTTACGGCATGATGTACCTTACCTTCATCTTCACTCTCTTCTTTCTCGTCACTTTCTGTCTCATCTACCGCAAACTGGTTCAGGCTGTATAATTATATTATTATTGAAGAAAAGAAACACAAAGTATTTATCAACTTAAATAACGAAGATTTCCGTAAGATGAATTTACATAGTCAACTTGATAATGTAAGTTCGTTTTAAGAAAATTTTGTGATTTAAACTGATAAGTACTTTTTGTATGTTTCCCTCACTGTTTGAATTAGACTGGTCGAGATGCTATTCTTAGTTATTTGTGATTGAATTTCAAACTAGTATATGGTTAATTTCAATTCAAAATTAACTTTTTTCTCTTTAATTACTGTCATTGAAGTTAGTACAAGTTTTATGATTATATTACAGCATATCTTTTTTCTAAGCAATACAATAACGACTATGATTATAGTGGCATTAACTCCAAGAGTTTCTAGGCCACTCAATTATATTAAAAAAAAAATAATAACAGTAAATAAATATTTATGCAACATAAGATCTCGAAAAAAGATACGATTTGAGATTCCTCCCAAGAGAGTGCTTTGAAACAGAAAATCTGAGTTTTTCGGGGAGGTTGTTCCACAGGGTAAGGCCGGTTACATAAAACATTTTCTTCCCTATGATCTTAAGCTTAGGTTCACCTAGAACAACCTTGAGAGAATTAGCAGATCTCACACATAATAGTTGAAATTTTTGGTAGATACATATTACCTACCTAAATACATGGAATTTTGAAATTCTATGCCATCTTGATTCAAGTTTCAAAACGCTTGAAACAAGCTAGAAAATTTTAAAAAATAATATTAACGATAAGACTAACAACAATAATAACCATTTATATAGCGTTATAAAAAAACTAAAATGCAAAATAAATAAGTTATTTGTATGAATAAGTTTCTTCACACACAGGGGTACACACTTTTTGCCTCGTTTGTTTGCTCATGGCTTTTCACAGGGGTTTCTACTTGAATTCCTAATATTTGATTTTCATACGTTTGAAATATAGTATCAAGAGTAACTATCATCATAAGATGCATTGAAATTTCATGATTTCATTTGATTATTTCTTTTTATTAAATTAATTTATATATTTTTTGCTGAATTATTTTATTTTAATTGTAAAAGAAAGAATATCCCTGTTAACGATTAATTTTTATAACTAGCTATTCATTAAACATCTCTAACAACCTGCAGTACGTAGTGATTGAAACAATGCTGATTGCCACAGAGAAGCATCTATACCGTGTGTCCCCTGATAACTTCTTGCATTTGGTTCTCAATATTCATGTAGAACCATTCAATCTCATAAGGATACTTATAAATAAACTGAACAATTTATGAAAAATTTTCTGTCCAAAACGAATAAAAATTAAAACAATGAGGGCACAACACTATTATTGGTATTAGTGTCTGCATGATTAATTTTATTAAATGTTTCACCACAAGTAATATTTAACAATTTATAATCAATTATTACTAGTTTTATTACCTATCTCCAAAGAATTAAAAGTTTGAACAGAGAAATTTTTAGGTAATGCTAATGTAAACATAAGAACTTCAAATACAATGTAGGTGAATTGAACCATATGAGAGGTATATGAAAAATGATAAAGGAAGATTTTCATGAATTTTAAGTTATATCTTGATTTAGTGAAAAAATTTTATATTGGGCCTCTTAACGTTGTTCAGAGGCGCTCTGCTATGAAGTGCTCAAAAATTCTTGCGATTATGAGTGAAAGTAAAATAGGAAGATTAAAGTTGAGGAGGTAGAGAGGGGAAGAAAAAATTACCAAAGAAAGAGAAAGCAGATGTAGCATAGAAATGAGGGAGGGATAACATAGAGTTGAGAATGAGTAGAGAATCGTTGGCCAACGCCCTTAGAAGATGGAACAAGGTTGAAAAAAAGGTGAAGTAGATAAACAGATGTTGTACATAAGTAGGTAAAGTTTGTACCACTTTTTAATGAAAAATTTGAAAAATCTTTTATTATGATCAAAAATGCCGAGAACTAAAGCTGATGAAATTTATTACTAAGACTTAAATCTCTTGTCTTCCTTGATAGTCACTGAAAAATTACACAAAAACCTAACACAAATATTTTAATCTGATATTTCTCATTTATTAGCAATTTTCATAAGGCTGGAAGATTGAACTTTTAATTTTTACAATTGGGGAAACGTTAAAAAACGTGTGCCTTTACATCCGGGTGAAGAAATAACTTAATGAAAACAAACTTTTAGTAGCCAAGCAAAACTTGAATATTTTTTTGAAGTTCAGTTAAAAGCCAAAATATTTGACGTATAGAACTTTTAATAAATCTAAAAAATAAAACTAAATCTATTCTATTTTCAAAGTAATTTCAATGATGTCTTGTTTGGATTCTTCACAGGTTATGTTCATTTACTCAAGGTATAAGATACCTCTGGGTTTCCTAAACTACTTTTCATAATCAGGATACTGTTTGATAACTTTATTACGGAAACCATATAGTCTGTTTTATCAGTATTCATAATAATTCATCATTATTATAACTTAGCCATCTAACTTTTTAAACTCAAACCTAGAAGAATAAGCTGATCGACTTGCCTACAAAATATTTTCCAGCTTAACTTGTTCATCTCCATACAAGCTTCAGATATACTGCTAGATAAATGAGACGTATCTCATTCCTAGATAAGGTTGAAAAAGGTTCACTGGTCTGATGCACTGAAAAATGAGAAGTGCGATTCCATCAAACCTTCTTTGAAATTGGAAGTGAGAATGAGACGTCAAAGAATGTTTGAACACTTGCCGCAACAACCTACCAGCCAACACCATCATATAAAAAACGCTCAAAAACACCAAACGTAAAAGAGGCAGACCCCCATCATTTCTCTTGGATACCTTGATAAATGATCTGCGCCTTCTAAACTTAAAAATTGATAAAATCGAAACAGTCGAAAAAATCAAATAGCAGAAAATAAAAAACTTTAAGTATTTATTATAAACTGTGATTATGCTTTTGAGCGAAAAAAAAAAATATATAATTTGCCCGTAATAGGATTGTGAAACTGATTTATGCGATATCAATGTAAAAAAAATTTATAAAGCGCCTCCTAACATAGCTCTGCTATAAAATGTTTAGAGAAAAAAGTTCTATAATATTTAGTAAAAATAAATTAACAATTTAAGTTGTAAAAAAGAGTTCTTTAAAAAATCAGAGAAAGAAAAACAGATTTAGCATAAAAGGAAGGGAAAAAATATTTTTTTAAATTTCAAAAATTAGATCATCATAATACTCTGATTTTCAATAAGTTAAAATTTTTTCAACTAGTAGTAATCAAAAATTAGCATTCCTCTTTCAATATTTACACTTGGGTTTAAACATTCTATTTTCGGAACATCAGTAAAGATTAAAATGTCTTACGACTATTTTTTGAGAAATGCTTTATCAAGAGTAAGATAATTTTTTTAAAAAGATAATATATTTAATTTTGAATTAATTTTTCAGTACAGAAACCCTGATGCGACAAGGAACGAAATTCTGAGAGTCATAAAATCTTTCAAAGACCTCAAACCTGAAAATACACCTTATGGTAAATGGATTTCACTTAATTTAAAAATTTTACTTACCTTCAAAAAAACTTCGTACATTGTTGAGTTTAATAAAAGATTTTTTTGTTTCATACTACTGTGTAATTCAGGCTTTTCGTTTTAATCATAATATAGTTTTACATAAGAAATTATGAATTTCATTCACAGTTTCAAATGATGGACGATCCAGTATGTATGTTAGTCTCAAAGGAACCATTCCTGTTTTGTATAAAGGTAGTTTCCTATTTCAATTTATTTGTTTTTTTCAATTAACAATAATTTAATTAAAAAATTTTTTATTTGTTTCATAGTAGTAAAAACTTCCCAAAATACTTCTAAGGTAAGACCTACAACATCCCGATATGCATCTTCTTGCCAGAGTCTTACCCATTCAACCCTCCATTTATTCTTGTTCAACCCACTTCAACCATGCAAATCAGACCTGGAAAACACGTCGACACAGCTGGCCTCGTGTACCTGCCATATCTCCACCAATGGAGCCATGTTGTTTTTTGTTTATTATAGATTTTCAATTTTTGGTAGTAAATTTTTATTAATTCAAGTGCTGCATTACAACAAATTCAATGTTTTTCAAGATTATTATAACTTTTATGGTGTTTAATTTCATTACCTTATCAGGAAAATATCTAAATAATAAAATGTTTAATCACAGATTAAAATATTATACTTTACAGCCTGGGTCTGATTTGACAGGACTAATACAAATAATGATAATGATCTTTGGAGAAGAACCTCCAGTATTCTCAAAACCCCAAAAACCACCCTCAGCTCTGCCTTACCCCACCAATAATCGTTAGCCTCTAGATTTCATCTTGTGTTTTTCATCCCATTTTTATTATTGTTGTTCTTTTTCTTATTTCCAACTATCAGCTATTTCAGACAATCAATTATCACATTAATTTTAAATCAATTGTACACCAAATACTTCTACCTGCTCTCAGCTTCAATGCCAATGCCTAACCAACCTTCCTCTGGCTTCTATCCCCCTCAACAACAACCATACTTTCCAAGTATGAACAACATTTAACACATTGCAGTTTATTTTTATATATGTAGATTTTTAAGTATAATTTTTCAGTTTAGCAGATATAATGGCTTTGATTAAGTTTTTTCTTGGAAAGCTTATTTGGTTTATAATGGTTTGAAGTTAATAAGTTTCAATTAAGTTTCACCTATCTAAATTCTATTCTCTCTATATACTTTCAAATACTTTATATACATTTTCATTATTATATTGTTGATTTTTGACTTTTATTGTAGTTTTCTTATGAGTATTTCCATGTGCTTGCTACAAATTTTTTTCCCAGTAAACACAGTGCTTAACCACTGAATATGTCTCCCAATTGGGCTTTATGGCCTTACGAGATGTTCCAATTATATAACATGTGATAATAATTATATGATAATATTTTTTTTATAATCTTCAAAATGAAGCTGGCTCTTGAAACATTCTTTGTGGAAATGTATCTGAAATTTTTCTTATTTTGAAGATAAAAAAACCCATGAAATATTTGAAAAGTTACGTAAGATTTTTGAGAAATTAGCTGATGTTTCCATTTTGGATGTCTTTAAAAAATAAATTATAACTTCCTAGCTCCAGGGAGATCACTGAGTGAGGCAGAAATTCGGTTGTCAATGTTGTCAGCTGTTGAGGATAAGTTGAAGAAGAGGGTCAAGGAGGTGCTACAGCAGTCACAGGTCAGGGATAGTGGTGTGTGTGTGTGTGTGTGTGTGTGTGTGTGTTTGTGTGTGTGTGTGTGTGTGTGCGTGTGTGTGTGTGTGTGTGTGTGTGTGTATGTGTGTGTGTGTGTGTGTGTGTGTGTGTGTGTGTGTGTGTGTGTAGTGGTGGAGTTGTGTGGTTCACCAGTTACCAAAATCAGTGTTTCATTAGTTTTTATTTTATATTAATATTATTTTTCCATCATACCAAGATATAACGTATTCCAATACATTCCTTCTCACAGCATCCCACACCACCTGATATACTAATATCATCATTGTTTATTATTATTATTCTATATTATTCTAATTTTTCTATTTAATATAACTATTATCCTATTATATTATAATGTAAAATTCTTCACCATCGCATCACACATCATCAGCTCATCACACCTGACGACATCACAGGCGGAGATGGAAGCGCTGATGACGACAGAGAAAGACTTGGTGAAGGGGCGCAAAAAGCTCGAAGACATGATCAGCACCATCAACCAGCAACAGGTTCGTGAACGTTACAAGGCATTACATACAATTTTGAGTTTATATATATATTCATATCTATCCTCTGACTTACCTATTTTTTTTAAGTTTAAGGCTAATTTAGTTATTCATATATGTTTAGTTTTTATACTTTTGAATTTCTATGGACCTATCTCCATCAACTTGCACTTCCACCAACCTCAAGGAAAAGCTTGAGGAGGACATACGGCGGATGCGGGATGAAAGTCAAAACATGGCGACGGCCCTTGACAAGATCAAGCTGGCGGACGATCTTAGCATCGATGACGTCATCAACCCTACAGCTCCAATCTATAAGCAGTGCGTTTGAGTGCCTAGTGGTGTTGTTGTGTATGAGGTGGGAGCTGACGTGGTTTGTGTGTGTGGTGGGTTTAGAAGAAATCTTGTGACTTGTTTTCACCAATGTAATATTATTGTTAATCTAATTTATACTGCTGTACATGTCCCAGTAACTGGGGTTGACAGCAGTCAGCCTAGATTATTATAGATGAATTTATAAAAAAGGTCATTTATAATAAGGCCAATATAATATTATCAAATTATATTATATCATATTGTATTGACCTATCAATTGCGCAAAACAAGCCCCAGTTAATAGCGACTTAATGGTTGACTTACTATTACTACTATTAGTAATATCCTCAATGCTATGGACTCATGTATTTAACGAATGTACTTATCATTTCCACCAGTTAAGAAATGTGTTCAATTTGAATTGTTTGTGTTATAAGCTAATTCAGTTGATTATTCATGCTATTATTAAAGCTGATCATAGTGACATAATGGCAGGATATTGGAGGCATACAGTGAGGAACAGGCCATAGACGATGCCATATATTACCTCAGTGAGGCACTCAGGAAGAATGTTATTGACCTTGAAGTATTTCTTAAGGTACATTGGTGCTTGCTTCTATTTAATTGACGTTCAAATTACTCTATTGTATTTGAATTAAATATAAATTGTAGTCTTAGTTTTGCTTATAATCATCATCGTGATATTACGTACGTTTACATGCTAGCATGGGCTGGACAATCATCACATACATTTTATTCTAAATTATTTTATATTTATATTATATTTGTCTAATAATTTTTAGTTTAATTGAATCAAACCTATAAAAATAAATTCTTTCTAAAAGTTAATCTATCGGTCACCAATTTTTTGATAACCAAATTACTATCACCACCACCCTTACAACTCAACAGCAAGTTCGTAACTTGAGTCGCAGGCAGTTTATGTTACGCATGACGATAAACAAGTGTCGGCAAAGGGCCTCCCTGTCTGAAATATATTGAGCTTTCTGTGGTTTCCAGTTGTTTTCCGAATCTGAAGATTCTTAATTGAACATATAGATTGTGGTTTTTTATGTTTATAAGAGTTGTTTAATTATTTTATAGATTTTTTTGTAATTATAAATTTTTCATTGCGTTTATTTCATTTTCCGTGTTAATCTGAATCATTTATAGCAAGCATAGCTCTATAACGACATACTTAATCGAACCATGATATTTATAATTCCAATTTTTTCATCTATATTAGTTTAAATACATCAATCAAATTGGTTTTTATTCACAATTTTATTAAATTTTTTTTCGAAAAATAACATTCAAAAGAATTAAAAAGTTGATTATACCTGTATAAACCATTCTAGCAAGCAAACACCAAACTTTTACTATGAAAGTGTTCTTGATTAAGATAAATTCAAAAAAGTATACACACAAACAGCAAATAGATGGCGTAATTATCAGTGATAATAGTTTTTTGTTTTGATAAGATTGAACATATGTATACAAGCAGCGAATGGCTGTCGTGGTTCTCAAAGGTAGTGGTAATAGAAGTGCTGGAGGGCGGATGTGAGGCAGTAAACTGCACACCACAGCACCACGATCAAAGGCCTTACGTGCTCAGGGCAGGTGTCTGCGGAGTCGTCTGCTGGTCTTTTATGTTCACGACTCATGGCTGCAACGTTTTTAAGTTGTTCTTCTTTTGGATGAAAGAAAGCATCTTCAATGCATGTTTCTTTTATTGGGGGAACTCTTTTATGGATGGATAATGGTTTTGGCGGTTTTATTGGGATTTCTTTGTTGATTTGGTGAATAGAATATTTTAAATTGAAAGATTTTTGAGGTATTTCATTTTGATAGTTTGAGTTGCGGATGTTGCAATTTAATTTCGCAAAGCTTAAATCCGTTTTTCTGAGTGGAAAATTTTTTTGAGGAGGTTCAGGTATTTGCATAGAGATCTCAAAATCATCATTAAACATATCTGTGATGGTGTGGGTGAGTGCTGCATCGAGAGATAAGGCTGTATTCTCTTCGGGGTTTTTATCGATTTGAAGGTGATCGCTCGAGTTCTCTCCCGACCTGATCGCTTGCTTTTGCCTTATTAACTTTAATACGAGTTATAAAAACAATTTCAGTTTCTACTCTGATGTTTTACGCATATGTTTTTTATACACACATACTTCATCAAAATATTTGAAATAAATTGCAAGACTTTTTCAACACAGCTAAACTTGAAAGTGATTTTTCATTCCCTTATATTTTTCAAATCGACCATGAAGTCGTTTTAAATTGGGATATTGTTTGTGAAACCAATTGGTTTCTCATTTTATGTGAAATTCTTTTAAGAACTAAATTTTGGTAAAAAATATAATTTTTTTGATGGTAATGTAGGGAAATATAAACTAAATTTAAGACAACTTACCATTTCATTTTTTTCTGGAGTCCTGTAAATAAAAAATTATATAACTTACAAAAAATAGACATCAAATACTGTTTTATATTGTTTGATTAAAACGTGAAATCTTCATACCAATTTCAAAACCATCAAAGCTTTTACCTTGTCCATAACTGAGACAAGGTTGACTCTGCTTCTAACTTTAAAAGCCTTTCATTTTTAAATTCATCTTGATCGAGCTGGAACCATTTTTTATTTTTTTGTATTGTCAAAAAAATAGTGTTTATTTTTGAAGAAATACAAAGATTTTGTAATGAATTATCAAATAAGTTTAATTATACTAAAAAAAGCAGTGTCGAAAAGTTTGAAAATCGATACATTCAAAGATATCAACGTTGGTTCTATTGAAAATGCGTTTTTGTTTTCAAAACTTTTTCTGTATTTTTTTTCTGAAAATTAAATATTCTAAATGACTGCGAACAAACGTTAAGAATGAATAAAACTGTTATATTCTTGAAAAATTATTTAAAAATTTTGATTATATTTCAGTGGATTTCAGAATAATGATTCTAAATTGAAAACAGATTAATTAAATAAATGTTATACACTTTACCTCCATTTTCCATGATAACTGATATTTTTATTTATTCATTAAAAAACTGATGTTTATCTAAGTAAAAACTGATTTAGCGGCCGTTTTAATTATATTTCCAAAAGCACAATCATATCTTTGAATAATATTTTATTTTATGCATAACTTTTAAACATTTTCGAAGATCTGAAAATAGAATTTCTTTTTTTTAGAACATTTCTTTATAAATATACAAATGAGAAACATTTATGCTAAAGCTTCTTCTTAAAGTTTGCTACTTTTTCATGTAAACTTATTCAAGTAAATGAAGCCATTGAATTTCGATGTCTGAAAACCTCTATGCAAAGAATGAGTTCAGACACCATTGAGACCCAGAATGCTCAAGTTCTTCTTGCTAAACGTCTTTTAGAAGGTTGAAATTTTAATTCGGCTTGGTTTTTTATAAATATATATTTACATTCCAGTTTTTTAATGTTGTAACCTTTCTTAAATATACTTTCTAATTTCATAGAACATGGTTGGAAAGTTATAGAAAACAAGAAATCAACAAGTTCTAACCCTCTCACTACAATAACTTCTTCCACTAACAAAGTGGACATGGCCTCAAATTCACTCTCTTCTGTTAGCACTCCTAAACTACCTACTGTGAACAACAGCCCAAGCTCTTCCTCGGTGACTACTTCTGCAGTTCCTTCCATTGTTAATGTAGTAACTTGTGCTGATGCAACAATAACCTCTACTACAAATTTCTTACCAAAACAATACTCATCAACTATTGGTTAGTATCCTCATTGAGTTACTTACCAAATAAAATTTTTAATCTTTAAATAATGAATATTTAATATTCAAAATTAAATTGTCTGTCATCACCTTCAAACATACATTTTTCATATATACTTGCTGTGCCTTTTATCACTCAAATGTATAATTATAAAACTTCAGAGAAAAAGATGAAAAGAACAATTTCCAACACTGATGACAATGTCATTTTGGTGTCAGGTCTCAGAAATGAATTGACACAACTCTTCAACCGACCTCAATCAGATGTATATGTTTTTTATCTTCATTTTCATTATTCATCTTGATGAAATGCATCCAAGTTCTCCATAGAACATCCATTTGAGGAATTGATACATTTATTGAAAATTAAGCTATAATTTTAAGTAAGTGTGGATTTACCATATAACATTAGCATCTAAGTTACTCATAATTTTGAAATTCATAAAAAATTCAAATTACCAATAATAATAATAATAATGATATCAATATTTAAATCTGATAAGTTCTAAACCATTTTTTATAGAAACTCAACTTTTCAACTTAAACATTTATGAATTTTGGTGGTGAAATGTTTAGTTCTAAATGACAATTTAGATTCATATACATTAAGGTAGACAAATAGAACTAATGGAATGACAAAAATGGAACATTATTAATATCAATGCTAATACAATTATAATACTAATAAAACAAAGCAAACAAACAACAAAAAAACCCATGTCACAAAATTTTTTTTCAATTTGAAAACTACACACACTCAAAAACCTACACACACACACACACAAACATAGAAACCATACAACACATCCCCACACACATGCAAACACAGTCTGCACTGTTGTTGACTCACAACTTTGTGCTTCCCTCAATGGACACAATGGTGGAGAGGTTCAGAGAGGATATTTTCAAGGACCTCATTGAAACACCCACTCTCATGGCTCTAGAACAATCAGGTGGGTTGTTGGATGTTGTAGAGTTTTTTGTTTTGTTGTTATGGGTTGTGTTGTAGTGGATTTTTAGGTTTTGTGTTGTACTGGTTTGTTGGGTGTAAGAAATTTGTTTGGTGGTGTGTTGTTATGGGTTGAGTTGTGTGTTGTGAGGGATTTGTTTGGTTGTGTTCTAATGGTTTGTTAAGTTGTATATTGTAGTTTTTTGTTGTGTTGTAAATTAGTTGCGTTGTGTATGGTGGTGGTTTTTGTAAATTGGATGATTGTTTTCATTTGGTTTGTTTTATGTTGTCTTTTTGAGGAGTTTCTCACCATCATTATCGCCTATATAGTAGTATTTTTATGAGGTTAAGCGTTTTCATTGTTTTCTTTCAATGCTAGCTACTTTCCTCTTTTTTCAAACCGGTATAAATTAGAACAAATATTATAAGCATAGATCCATCATCATCGTTTCTCATCTATATAGTTGTATTTTTATAGAGTTAGATTAATCATAATTTTTCAAACCATTCAAAACCCTGTTTCAAACATGATCTGCAGGTCATTTGAACTGGTGGTATGACAAAAGGGTGTGTCAGAGGCTGTTGCCATTGGTGACTTCTGGGGATGGTAATTGCCTGTTACACGCTGTATCTCTTGGTTGGTATGTTATACATTGCGCGAGTTATTTAAATGAATTTCAATATTTTTATAGATCAAAATATAAAGTGAAATCTGAGAAATTTCATGAAAATTTTTTTAGACTGTTTATTTTGGTCTAATTATATTGTTTTTAATTTAGTTGTTTCTAAAACGTTGTATAGATAAGATTAAATACCGGAATTATTTACTGTTTTATCTATATCATCATTTTAAATTATTAATGACCCAAAATTTAGTTGGTTTTATATCATTATTTTTATAATTAACAACTCAAAATGCAATTGGTCACAGCTTTATGGGGAGTGCATGACAGGCAATTAACGCTGAGAAAACAGCTGTATGACATGCTAACCAATGGTGCAATCTGCGAAGGAGGTGGTGAGAGCGTAGAGCGAGGGAGGTCGATGGTGCAAGCATTCAAAAGAAGGTGGAGGTACAACCAGGAAGCAGTCAATAAACAGGTGTGGTTAAATCGTTTGATCTTTGAAGTGTAGGTTAGTTTTTTGGATGTTGTGTGGTGTTTTTCAGAAATTGAGTAAGTTTTTGAGTTGATAAAGCTTACAAAACCACTGTGTTTTACTAGTTTTTTTTTTAAATTTTTAAGTTAATCTTTAATCATAAGTATTAAATTCATTTAAATTCTTTTCTAGGATATATTATTTTTCATCATTACCTTTCTTCAAAGAAGTCTAAAATGTTTATACAAATTATTTCTCATTGTAATTTCCTCGTGTGCATAAACATCACGCCATACAGTCTGACCTGGTGTTGAGTGAAGCGGAGTGGCAAAGAGAGTGGGAAAACATCATCAAATTAGCTTCTATCCAACCTCGAACAAAGTGATCATTACTATTCAATTCAAGTAACAATATCACTAATATATTTTGAATTTCAGTGATTTGGACAAAAAACAAGTTTATAATGGATCTGAAGCAGCAAATTCCACGCAGCCGAATGCAACAAAAAGTCCACTTGACCTGACTGCATCGATTTATGAAAGTCTTGAAGAGATTCACATTTTCGCCTTATCACACGTCATACGACGCCCAATAATCGTCATATCAGACACCATTCTGCGGGATTTACACGGCGAAGATTTAGCTCCGATCTTTTTCGGGGGCATTTATTTACCTCTGGAGTTACCTTCACACGGCGTTTTTCCTTATCCCATTGTACTTGCTTTCGATAGTGCTCACTTTTCGCCTGTTTTAAACCTGACTGACTTTCACAAGCAAACTGATCTTTTGGGGGATCTTGGGGGTTTAAGAGATATTGTCTTCTGTGAGACATCTAATGATAATGTTCTTGAAAACAACATTAATGGAAGTAATTCTACTCCTACAACTAATAATAAAAGCACTCAAGTGAACGCTGCAAGCAAGGGCAAAATCAATTCAAAAAAGTTGAACGCAGCATCAAAACCTCCTTCAATTCCAACAACAACGACTTCAGCTGCCACAACTAACAGCTCAGAGCTCAAATTGGTCATCCCCTTGGTCAACAGGTCCTTCCAACCTCTTCCAATTCATTTCCTTGTTGACCCCATCCACGACGCTCAACTTACCATTTCGACTGACACTACATCAGTTGCTCAAGCTACTACTTCTTCAAATAGTGCTATTTCAAGGGTTGCCAATGATGCGACAACTATAGAAAGAATCGATAATGGAAGCATTAAAACAAACGACAGCGTCAGTAATGAAGTGAATAGAGAAATGAATAGCAACGAGACTAGTGTGAGTAAAAGATCAATTGATGAACTTTACAAAGAGCAATTAAACAAGCACTTTATTATCGAATATGTCTCCTTCCCCCACAATGACGACCAGATCGTTTCTAACTTCACACAAAGTATCATCAATAAAACTAACACCATCCCCAAAACTACCACTTCATCCGCCATTGCTAATACTTGTGGCACTGAGGGAGTAGTGAAGATAGCACACAAATCAGGCAGTTATGATGATGTGGCTAGTCTTATTATCAGAGATGAAACTTCCCAAGACCCCTTTTATGATGATGAAAATAATGCTAGTAACAATGATAATAGGAACGATGTAGGCAATAATAACAAGACTAAGAATGCAAGGGGAAGACCCAAGTTTGCGGATGCTTGGGTAAGTAGGTTGAATAGTCTGAAGAAGAGGATCAAGAAAAGTAACAGTCTCAGTCCATTCAAGAAAGTCACTCCTACAATAGCTTCTTCGGCCGATAGTGGTAAGTACAACACTATTTCTGTGAGCGAGTTTAAAATGAAGAATTCCAAGCCTGAAAGCAAAAAATCAGCCTGTAATTTTCGTTTCAAAAACTTACGAGCTTCGTCAGCCAAACCACCTGCTTCTAAAAATAACATCAGCACTAAACCTCTCAATTCTTCCTTTGACAATGTTGCAAGTATTAGCACAGATACATCTACACACACTAATCAAAATAGCACTAGGTCAATAGCCTGCGCCAAACTCATGATGAATACTCAATCATATCACATTGAACTTCTTAAGAATTATCTTTTGCAATCGTTTGATCGTTATAACAACATTAACAATAGCAGTCTTATTGAAGACGAGACTGACTCCTTAGTAGCTACCGAGTGTATAAATGACGGTTGTTATGGGCTGGGTAGTTCGAGCACTAGCTACTTGTGTTATGAGTGCTATGAGAAACACATGAATGAAGAAATGGATATGCAAAATGGAAATACGAATAATAATACCAACAATAAGAGTATAATGAATAAGATAAATAATTTCAAACAGAGGCTCTTTGAGAATTCTTCAATGAGCAACAAATCACTCTCAACTGTTACCACCGTTTCATCCAATACCATTTCAACCAGCAATTACGTAACTACTAATACGACTGTAACCATCTCCAATACAAGAACCACCACCACCGTTTGTACCGTTTTTTCTAACTCCAGCACCAACACCATACCGTCAACTAGTGTTCAGAAATCAACTGGCATTTATTCCAATAAGAATGCTTAATACATCAAGGTTAATTGATTTGTAGCTATTTCTATATGAAACTTACTCTAACTTTGGGTGTCAATTCAAATACATTTGCATTTCAGAGCTTAGATTTGAATCATGGAAATTAGACGTATTTATCTTTGTTTTTCTAGATCTAACCGCGTCATTATTCGTTGAGAACTTGAATATCCCTATTAGTTTCAATCTTACGCAATTTTTCATTAAACGTTTTTTTCACAGCAATTCATCAAATATGAACTTTATTTGAAACTTTTTTAAGTCATTAGATAAATTATTTTTGAATTTTCGATGTATTGATAATATTATTGGTTTTATTCTTCTAGTCATCGTTTAGAGTATTTACCATTTTCGAAGCTAACTCTTACTTTGTTAACCAATCATGAGTTGAAATTATAGATGTTTAAAATGATTTTGAATCTCAATCTCTTATGAGTTGACCATATTTATTATATCGATAGGGATTATTTAAATCGTTTCATCGCGTCATTTACATTTAATTTGTGCCTTGGTTGAAATAATTGAAGAAGTCATTAGTAATGATATACGTTAAAGTTATAGCGTTCGAATCGCTTGATTAACTCAATAGTTTATTTCAACATTAATTCTCTTTACAACTCCTTCACCGATAAATCACCAACTGCTTTTGTTGTATTGATTCATAACTTTCATGTGAAGTTTTCGTTTATTGCTTTAACCAAGGGACTAGCTCGCTTCGTGGTTTTGTTCTCATTCTCTAGTCTTGTTCTATGTCACTAAATCGTTATGAGATTTTTAGTCCTTGTTTTGTCAATAATATAATAAAAATTTTTTTCGTTTTAATTGTAATATTTTGTTCACCCGTCTGAATTTTTATTCCGTTTTATTTGTTTTAAATTTTCCCAATATCTTGAAGGTTAGCACAAATTAACTATTGTTGTAATATTTTCCCGATTATTTCTTTCAAAACTATAATAACTGTCAGATAAATTTAATTATCAATGTGAACCAATTAGTTAAATGAAGAGACTCAAAATGAATTGGAGCTTTTGAATATAAAATAAAAAAGAATTAAATATTTGAAAAAATTCAAAAACGCCAATTATAATATTACATGAAAATAATTTATAAAATTAACCATGTCAATGGTATTTATGAGGAAAAATATAATCACCACCACCTACATATGAAAGTTAAATTTGATTGAAAAATAAGTCTGAGGAAAGTGATCAGATGCTCTTGAATAAATTTTGATTCAGGTCTGTTTTGAAAATTAAGGCAGCTAATGAAGGCTAAGAAGTTTATAACGTTTAAAAACCCTTAAAGAAAACTGTTTATCCTTATCAATCTAAAATGACTACATTTTGACTAAAAACCCCTTGAGAATCGTTTATAAGACACATAAATAGACATCTTAAACTATCCTTAACTATGAGGTATTTTTTTTTTTACTGCTGTTGTTACTATCTCCTTAATATCCTTTGAAAGTATATGTTTTTTGATGAATTTATATTGAGATATTCATGTAAAATAATCTAAATCAAACAAGAAAAAGGCAAGTGTAAATGGGATGGCAATGAAAAAATGTTTCACCCATTCAAAAATCCTATAAATTAAAATATAGACTTATAAATTAAGCTCTTCAAAACTTGAAAATGAGGTATGCATAGACTAGACCGGTGAATAACAAGAATTTACAATTGCACATCGAGATTATCTTAATTGGCCGACAAGTTCATAAGGCACCTTGCTGTTGTAGCTCTGCATGGCAAACTCTTCCTTGGCTTTTACCAAGCTCCCTCCACTTGTCTTGTACACCTGGTGCACCTGCATTCAATCGATGCTTCGGTTAGCACTTGAGTCGCTATGTTGGTATCTAGTTGTTTCATGGGTATTATATGATGACGTAGAATAGCCTGGAACAATAGCAAGGAGAACAAACACAAAGTATTCATTTAATTAAAGGTTTTTAAAAAGTTTTGGATTATCAAATGAAACTCCTACGAAAAGCTTACTGAATTGAAGAAATATTTTGTGTTTGTTTCCCTTGAATTTATTAAGATCTTGAATAGAAACTTACATAGTTTTTATCATCATTATTATTTAGATGTTGCTTTTCCTAAAGAGTAGATTCAAGAAGGAATTTATAATTTAAACCACCAAAACCTCACTAAAACGTTTTATAGTTGAAGAAGCTCAAAAAAGCATGCAATAACACCGTACAACGCTAATTACCCTCATAAGCAAGAAAAAGTTGACTATGGCCATCATTCCGAAGCCAATGCCTGTGATCAGCATGAAGACACCAACTGCAGAAGCGCTAGCTTGTCCAGAGGTGAACATGTCCAAGCAGTTTAATATGCCTCTGCGGTTGATGCAAGGGTACAATTAAATGATTGTTAATATTGGTAATATTATTATTGCTAATAATCTATCGATACTATTATATGCTGTTTCGGGTTGGTTAGTTGGGTAAATGTTCCTTTATATTTTATAGTTCATTAAACACATGTTGAAAGACAAAGAATAGTATTTTTCTATATGTTTAAGAACTAATTCAATGAGAGGTAGATTAACTCACACGAAACCCCACCCATCGATGGCGAGGGATTGGAAGACGTTGGTGATAAATTGGAAAGAAAACACGAAAAAGAATATGAAGAAGTTGACTGAACTTTCATACCTGTGAACAATGAGGCGATCATTAAATAAAACCATTTTATCGAAAAATTTCTAATCTGTAAATAGTAAAAAAGCTTTATAATAAAAATGATTCTAAAAACGTAACGAGTGGGATATTTAAAAATATTTTATTGAAAGGCTTCCCAATGTTTACAAGACATCATCATGGTTAAAACAAGAAACCGTCACAATGAAAGTGTTTATCTTGTTTCCTAATTTTATGAACATCAAAAAGATTAGTTAATACATAACTTAGATCATAAAAAACTCTGCAACACCCATCTTCACATACCAATATAAAAAGAGCATTGAAACAATTGAGAAACACTCATCTAACCAAAATCCTTCAGTACTCATTATAACATACGCTATTAAAACCTCGTGTAAATTTCTATAATAACTGCAATAATAAAAGCTATTGAAACCTTAACTCATCTTAATTCCTTTGTAATGTAATGCGGTATTTATAAAGCGCTTGCTACAAATTTAATGTAGTGAAAACACACTGTAGAACAGGTGCTAATTGTCGGCCCACGTGGGATCAAAACCGGTAACTTCAGCTAATTACTCTAATGTTCTACCTCTGGGCTATACAGGCCAACGTAATGTTCACAATAAATTATATGGTCTGAAAATTCGAAGTTAATGTTACTATAATGTTATTTTTAATTGCGTTTCATAATGTACACTTCATCAAAACCCTTGACAAACATGGGTAAAAGCCAACAAGAAAGTCTTGTAGAAACTCTATGTAATCCCTTGAATTCTAATTTGACATTCCGCTAATTATGATAAGGTTATACTTATGGAAAGTTTTAGATAATTTTTTAAATGAACGCGTTTATAAAAAAATTTCTTATAACTTGAATGAATTATATAAAATTTAATCCCTTAAAAAACATGAATATAAGCTCTATGTAATCTCTTAAGAAACATGGACAAAAGCTTAACTGAAAGCCTTATAAAACCTCCAAGAAAAATAAAAATAATCTTACTTGAAAGCTTTATAGACAGGTCTGAACCACAAAACATAGGAGGCAGGCACTAACGCAATAATGTTGAAGAGGGAGATGGTGAAGTTGACGGCTGAGTGATTACTGAGGTTGCACTCAATGGTGGCGACGAAGTAAGCCAAACAAACCACCATGTTCCATAACAATATGGCCACATAAGCTGCCAAAGTTGATTTAAATTTAGTTTGTGGAATCAAGTAAAATTTGGCTGGCTAGTATCTAGAGTTATGCTGCGTATCTATGCATATTTTGTTCATATTAAATTTCTAACTTCTAAAAAGATAACATAAATTCTTTAAAATACATTATGAATTTTTTTTTAGAAATTTTTTTTCCTAGTATTTTTTTTAGTTTAGAAAAGAATTTTTACATGACATTAATGTATTAGATGAAAAACCTCATGGGTTTATTTGATATATAAAATTGGATTGAAAAGCAAAAAATTCTTCAAATTGCTTTTAAAAGGGGATACAACATTATTTATTAAGGACTCATGCAGATTGATGTTATTTGGAGGAATTTATTAGAATGAAGTTGAACTTTTCAAAAACTATGGGTTTTTTTTAACTGATCTTTTAAAATCAAACATCTTACATTATAATGATGTACATGTCCCAGTAACTGGGGTTGACTACAGTTTTTAAAATATTTTATAAGTTTTTTTTGTTAAAGTAAATCCAAAAAGCTTCAAAAATTCATACAATAGTCAAAAGTATATAAATTTGAATCATCATCATTATTATCATTGTTTTATGTCCATTCCCATGCTAGCATGGTTTGAATGGTGGTTCATAAATACAAAATAAAATATCTTCTACACACAATATGAATAATCTCTCACATAGCCATGAGTAGAAGAGGATGTAGACAAGTTTCTGGTATTGCACTGGAATATCAACTTCAATGTCCTGGAAGAAGCATGACTCAAAAGGACAGCATGAAGGCACAGGGGGGAAGTTATGCATTGAATCTGAAAACTCTGTAGAGAAAGAGTTTTATGAAGTTTTCCATTACATATATTAAGAAAGTATTATTTATTAATCAATAGTTTTGGATAGTTTAAACTTGAATTTTTGATGAAAATATTAAACAAAAATACTTTTTTTCAAAGAATTCTCCATTTCATTTAATTCTCTGGATTTACTTTCAAGTTCTTCTTGTTTTTTTTTAAATTCATCAAAGTTCGGCTCTGGTTCATCTAATGCAACATCATTTTCAGAAAGTTTTTCAGCATTTGTATTTTTGTTATAATCAGTGCTCTTATAGTTCTGAAATTAACAAAAATATTAGTTTTAAATCAAAAGCAATTATTATGAAAGTTACGTTTGAGCTTTGAGTGTTGAATGGGCTGTACTCTTTTTGAGCTTCTCCATAATTCGATGATGATATTGCCTCGTTTATTGACTCATCCTTGGCAATTAAGATTCAATCGTTATGATTGATTGTTATACATACAATTTTCGTTATGAGTTTTTAATTCATTTTAAATTATATTATTGATATAAAAATATTTTTGATTTTAGCTATTACTTTCAAAGGGTCGTAATCTGATTTCACATATGCCATATTTTTCCAGATTATATGATTCTAAAGCCTAGTAACTTTTGAATTGTTATGAGAACAAGTTAAAATTTTGCATAAAATAACTTGTCAATACAGATGTTCCCTATTTTTAGCCTCGATGTTTAATTATTTAAAACGTCAATAATGATAGGCACAACTTTTAAAAAAGTGATGGCGTTGTGTCATCAAGTTTAGACTAAACCAAATGCATGTGGCAACCTTTTGTGATATATTATTACAAAAAATTAGTTTAAAATTTGTTGATGAAAAACATAAACTAAATAAAATTAACTATGACTTTTTCATTTAAGTATAATTCTTGGCAAATTGCAACATAAAATTGCTTAAAATTCTAAATAGTTTGAAATTGAAAAGCCGATGCGAACATTCAAAAAAAAAAATTTGTCAATGTTTTTAATATAAAATTATTAATGTATGAAAATATAGGTTAAATTAAAACTAAGAAAACTGGGCATACACCAAGAAAAACCAGTGAACATTTTTTAGTTCAACATCCAATAAATTTTATTCATTAAAAAATCAAACTTTGTTTCAAGCTACTAATAATTCGTTTGTTTCAAGATTTATTTCAAGTATTTTTTGAGTTATAGAAGCTACAACATCAAGGTATTTCAAGATGAACGTCGGAAGCTGTTTTTCTGATGTTCAATGGCAGTGAGTCACACGTCTTTCTGATTTTCTCTTCGACTTTCGACTATAATAGTTGATTTTCATTATACTAGTTTTAAATCATATGATGATATCACAGAAGTAATAAACAAATTATTTGAAAATCACTATTCTTTCAATGATTACCTCTAAATTAGTAAAAGTGAATTTGATCTTTCTAGAACTACAAAGTTCTTGGATAATTTTGAATTTCTGAAAAAAATAACAGTGAATTTCATATTATTTATAAAATAAAAGAAAAACATTTATATCTCAAATGTTCGATAATATTCAAACGTATTTAGAAAAAAGATGTATTCATAAAGACCGGTTTAATGGAAGAAAAATTTCTTAAAAAGCATTTGAGTGAGTGATAAATTGTATAGACCTAACATAAAACCCTATAAACTTACATAAATGATTGATGTATCAATATCTGATGCATTCCTCAAATCGAACTCTATGCTTGTCAATGCTTCATCTGAAGTTAACGTATCAAATAATGAAGTCTTCAGTTTTTCTATCAATTTAATCAGTAATTGCTAAGTTACTCAAATACAAAAAAGATTCAAATCAAAGATTTATTAACTAAAGAATGCAAAGCTTTTTCTAAGTAGAGCTCACAGCATACAAACTTGTTTGTTTGGAAGTTTGTATGCTTGAAAATGTGAGTTCAGATTAGAAAAAGTTTTTTTTTGTTCAATTAATAAATATTTGATTCCACTTTATAATCATAAAATAGCTTAAATGGGCAAAAGTTGATTAAAAAAAGGTCTATAAAAGGTTGTTCAATGTAATGTGGTATTTATAAAGATATTGTCGTCAACTAGAGCGTTTGCTACAAATTTAATGTAGCGAAAACACACTGTGGAACAGGTGCTAATTGTTGGCCCACGTGGGATCGAACTTGGTGACTTTAGATACTCAGTTGAATGCTCTACCAACTGAGCTATGCAGGCCCACAAAACTGAGCTCATTCAATTTGAAAAATAATCACTGGCTAAATAAAGTACGGACTTAGATTGATTTATTCACTAAAACTCAAAAATATCCTCACCGTTCCATGCAATGTGTCTGATAAAATAGTTATGCAGTTGATTGGCTGAGAGGAAGTTGATGTTAGTGGGGTATTCTTGGATGTGAAGATGCAGGTGTTGATGGCTTATTAAATCTCTGGAACCTTTCACTCGGTCCATCGTCACACGCTCCTTTTTCTGGGTTTAATTACTTAACGTAACTCTTAGGGACTTGTATCGGTGGATCGATATTTGTTTTCAATATTTGTTCAAAATACTAGGTCTACTTGGAATGTTTTTTTATAAGCTTTAAGCATTCAATAATTGAAATTAACACTGACAAATACAAAAGGAATAATATAAAACTGAATCCTCATTTAAATAAATATCAGCACTTAATGTGTTAAACATCTTTGAAAATTCTTCCTCATAAAATTAACATATCATTGAATTATCATTGAAATTTAGAAAGACCCACAACAACATACAACAATCTGAGGGTACATTTTGTGGAAGAGGTCCATCATGGTGTGTGCTATAATGCCCAAGGGCACTCCCCACTGAGATTAATAAGAATATGGAGCATAAAGAATTTGTATTCAACTAAAGAGATAAATGAATATTTAAATGAAAAAATGAATTAATATTCAAAGGAAAAAAGAAAAATTAATAATTAAATTAAGCAGGATGCATACTTTTAGAGTAACCGAAAAGCCCCCTATTTTTCTATTCAATAATTGAGTTTCAAACTTATGTTTAAATGTGTGATGATAAGTAGTAGATAGAAACCGCTGTATAGATAGAAAAAAATAAAGAAAGATTACAATAAAGAAAAAATAAAAAATAAAGAAAGATCTGGTTGTATGAATTGATTGATCATTAACCTGAATTCCAAGACATAATGAGCC
This sequence comes from Pterobdella sp. o SKG-2022, assembly GCA_964035795.1. Classification (NCBI taxonomy): domain Eukaryota; kingdom Metazoa; phylum Annelida; class Clitellata; order Hirudinida; family Piscicolidae; genus Pterobdella; species Pterobdella occidentalis. Next base: position 4,259,162 of record OZ038322.1, read on the forward strand.
AATGAAAGTAACCAGCCAAGGGAAAATTTCTTTCTCTTAAACAATGTTTATGTATGATGTTTTACGTGTTGTCTTATATGGTGATATAAATAGTTTTGTTTATCACATTAAAAGCTGAAACTCACTGTTCGCAAACCAAATGTATTTGAATTTGTGGAAAGAACAGATATCTATTGCACCTGTTTTTTTGATTTTATTGAATTATGAAAATTCAACTTTATCTCATTTTTACTCATTTTGGAGTTTACCGAAAATATTCTTTGAAAATAAATTTCTCCAAAAAGTTATATTAAGATATAAATCCTTTTGAACAAGCTATTCAAATAAATATTTGAAATACAAAAAATGTTTATACATATAAATAATATGCTCAAAATTCATTATGAAGTTACCTAGTATAATGCTGGCCGCCATAGCGGAGTATGGAAAGTAGTAAAAGACATGACTAAAGTATGTGGCTGCGATTATAACTATCGTTCCTGTGATTAAATGTAGGTTAATTTTCAATTGTTTAAAAGGATGTTTTGAGTAACCAGCTAGAATTCCTGAAGCTGGTGTTCTGACACCTGCTCCAAAATTGATGTTCGACCTAAGAAGGGTTAATTTATGGTAATGATGACTGTTTTTGTTGTGTAATCGAAGGAACTGAAACAAGCTTCATCATAAAACACGAGATTCAAAAAAATTTCATTGTTTAAACAAGCCTCAGAAGCTTTCCTAAGTGCTACTCAGATGGACATTAGCTTATATTATTAAACTTCGAAACCGATGTTAACTACATAAAGGAAATAAAAACTAAGTGGCAATAGTGACCTGGTGAGAACCCCAGTGACAGGGTACCCTCTGATAGTGGAGGTGAGAATGTTTGAAGCCCCCATTGCGATCAACTCCGTGTTGAAGTCGAGTCGTTGGTTGAACTTGCGGGCTGGTGCCAGCAATGTGGGGTTTTTGTGGAGTTTTGTTGTTTTTTTTGAATTTAATAGAATTTTTATTTGTTGTTAAAGAAAATTTACGAAAGGCTCTGTATAAAAAACACTTCAGTTTGAATATGATAAAGTTTTTTTCTGTTAAAAATATTTTTTTTGGATAGTTATTTTTAAAATCATTTGATCACCAAAAGTACTGCCGGTCGACAGATGCTCATACATTATGACTGTGGGCACAAAGAAGAACCCCGGCCCGATATCCTGTGAGAAAGGAAAAACTTTCATGAACATAAAACTCTTCGTTTTGAACAATCTTCAGCCCAAAACTCCGAAAATATCTTCTTTAAAATGGAATTTCACAATTTAAAAACCCTTCACCATAAAACTTTTAAAAATTTTGCTTCACTAACAAAATCATATAATACCCGAGCTATGTCTAAGAAAGATCTATAAGTAGTGATGTTATGTGTGGAGTTGGGTACAGGAGGGATAGTGAGGGTGAAGTTGGGAATGGAAGGTAAAGGGACTCCTACAGGTTGTAAAGGAACGTGGGAGACAGGCTTGTTGTACTTGAGAAGTTCGTATGTTACTAGACTACCAATCGCTACCGTTATTATGACGCGTTCTGCAGTAGAATGGTAATGATTTCTCCAAGCTAATGTGAAATAAAATAAATTTTGGATAAATAAAATATTTTCACAGTACCAAAATTTTTATAGTTTGATTATATTACATATGATTATTGTTTTTAAAATTTTTATAGTGTGAAACATAAAAAAGAATGTGCTCAAGAAGCTCGATGGAAACATAATTTTAAGTTTGCATACATGCTTCCATGCATGTGATAATTAATCCTCTCAAAAAAATAAATAAACCTTATAAGTTATTCTATTAAACTTTTAAAAACATCAATTCATACATTTATTTGAAATAAAAGCTATAATTTCCGTTGAGTATAGCCTTATCATAAAACATTAGTATGATGTTTTTAAAGTTTAATTACTATACAAAACATACATAAGATGTTTCTGAAAAGTTATTCTACCAAAACCAACCTGTGCCTAAAATCCAAAATATGATATTCAGTGTCTTTTGCCATAGTTTTGTGGTCTCAGCCCAAACAAAACTCTTCAATTTCTAATTCGCAAAAATCCACATAATGTTAATATGTATTAATGTTGATTAAGTTACATCTGATAAGGCAAACTCTATGAAAGTATTTACAACAATTCAAACGATATTTTCAACCTATTAAAATATATCGAAATTCTAATTATAGAAAATATTCAATCATACTAGTTTTTATAATTTATTTTCTCAAAAGTATTCAAATTTTCACAATCTTTCATTCAGTCTACCTTCAAGGACCAGAGTACACATAAGAAACCAACTCCCAACAAAAAGTCAATCCAACTAGACGGGATAAATACTGTTAAAAGCGCTAAAAAACTATAAAATTTCTATTGAAATTTTTCATTGATTTTTAATCAGCCACAATACACCCACTTTGTTTCAGTTATCCTTTTGAACGCCCAATAAACTCTGTCTAAATAGTTTTTCGGAATTCCTTTCAGACCCCACCATTTCTGAGAAAAAGGATTTTCAGTTGTTAAGAAAATTTAATGAATTCTCAATTATTAAGTATACCCAATAAAATTTCAAATGTTCAGAAAATTTATTCAGTTTCCATTTGTTTCTTTCAATGATTCAAACGGCCTCTCATAGCTCAGCGGTAGAGCATTAGACTAATTATCTAAAATTATCGGGTTCGATCCCGCTTGAGCCGACAATCAGCACCTGTTCTACAGTGTGTTTTCGCTACATTAAATTTGTAGCAAGTGCTTTGATCTATAAGGAAAAGCGCTTTATAAATACCGCATTACATTACATTAAATTACAATAGTAACAAGTTTAGCTTAAAAATAATTTGAACGTCATTTAAGAAAGAAAAGTCTTAACTTCGAAAAAGCTTAACCCCTAGACAAATTTAAATCGGTATAATTCAAAATATACTTTCAACACAAAAACTACCATTTTCAAAGTACATTAAACTTTTTAGCAAATTTTTATTCACATGGTATATTCATTTCAGGCTTGAAAATAACAGTCATACCATGACTCAAAAGTACTACAAAGATTCATCTAAAAACTACTCTATCACAAATTTGATATGAGAATAATAAAATCATTGATATAACCCATAAAATAGCTCAACTATCCATCAAACACTACTCAACCTACATACCCTCACACCTCAGACCTAACAGAATATATTGAACTGAAAAATATATCAAAGTAAACAACCCATACAAACAATAATTCGATTGGTGAGGATAATGATACAAGCTGCAGCTCTGAATGCTTTCCAGACTGGCATGGACACGAAGTTGAAAACAAAACCTGGTTGGATGTACTTGTTCTAATGTTCTGTTATAGCATTAAATCTAGTGATTTATATCAAGTTTTTGAAATCTTTGGGTGAAATTTAATTATCTTTTACTGATTGTTTGTTGTGACTATGCCACGTTATATGTTTTATAAGTCTTGTATCACTTCATATGTTGGAATGATGTTTTAAGTTATTCTCGTCTATTAAGATAAACTTTCAATACAACAATAAATTCGACTTTGAATTTTTCAACTTGCAGCCATTTTATTCTTTTTGTTCTTGGTTGAAAACTATAATTAAAACATTGCTGAGCAATCAATTCTTGCTTATTGAGCTTATTATCAACAGGGTTACATTTTCAATTACGTCAGACCTACTTTAAAATGTTACACTGCTGACAATCAATTGAAAAGCATAGCGCTAAAAAAAATACCAAGCTTGAAAAATCCACATAAGAGAAGGATAATGCCGCTAAAGAAGGCGAGGATGGTGGGGTAGGCGTAGTGGTGGGGTATGGGAGACACATTTGTGGCGTAGTCAGCTACTAATATGTTAACGTTAATTGAGGAACCTGCGCATCATATAATTATATAAACTTGAATGTGAATAAACTTAAGCATTAGTAATTTAAAATAATTTCAATTTATTTATTAACCATATTATAATATATTGCTGTACGTGTCCCAGTAACTTGGATTGCCAGCCATCGGCTTAGATTTTTGAAACTAATATATCTTAGTAGTGTTTAAATTATTGGACTAATTGATGTAATTCATAAATTTTTGTTTTGAAAATGAATATAACTAGACAAGAAATGATTTAATGTTGAAATAAAAATTAATTATAAGCGAATTGACTTACTGACGGACACCTCATTCACTCCACCCAGCACTGCGTAAGCATAACTGCCCATAATAGAAGAGTAGAGACCGTGCTGGGGAATGTTTCAAATAAATAAAAACCAAGTAATTATATGGAAGGTTGGAGTTGGTTACGAGTGCAAAGTTTGGCTGCTTTTAATATATAGGTGTCGTTAACAAGGTTCGGAGAAGGTTGCATTAGTTCTTAAAATTTGAAGTATTATTCTGTAAGAAAGAATGTGCGTCATTTTATGGAATTTTTAAAATATTTATTGAGAATATATACAAGGATATACGTTTTGATAAGCTTAGCAGGTGTATTTTAATAAATGTATCGAAAATCTCATAACGACGTAAAAGCTTCCAAAAACTAGTTATTGAGAACACATAAGATGTCTCTGAAAAAATTTTTTTTTTTTTAAATCGTATTTTTTTATTTTTTGAAGCTTTCTTCATTCGTTTCCAATACAACCATGATATCAACCATACAAACTTATATATACACTCACACTCAATGGGTCAATCTCGGCAATACTGGTGTAAGCAAGGCCTTGTACAAGAACTGCCAGTCCTGTTGTTACGCCTGCTATCACATCGCCCCACAGGTCTCGTAGGCTGCATGAAGTTGTATCACAGTTGTCAGTATAAGGTTAAGATGTTTTACTGTTTTCATTATGAAGTTTAGTTGTTTCATAGATTCTTAATGGAGTTTGGTGGTGTGGGTTTTGATGTGTGATTCAGCGGCATTAGTGGAGTTATATTAATTTTTTGCTTTTTTATAAACATTTATTCTATAAACGATTAGTTTCATATTTCATAAAAATTAAATTTTTATTCCTTTATAAGCTTTTAAGGTTCTCAAACAGCTTCTAAATCGAAATTTCCGGATGAATTTAATTGTGCCTATAAGACATGCAAAAAAACTTTCAAAAACATCAAAAAAGCAAAAACTGATAATTTTAAAGCATTTGCTTAATTTATTTTAACTCTTGCTCCTATGATGTAAAATATTTGTAACTTTTAATGAAAAACTGGTCTAAAGATGCAGTGAAGTAAGTATTAAAGCATTTTTAATAATGGTCATTAAAAATTTAAATTAGAAAAACACAATTGAGTTCAAATTGTTGTATATAAAATAACATAAAAGTAACAAGGCAGCAACAAAGTTCTCCATTTATAAATAACCACCTGTATCTAGGAAGCCATCGGAGACACGGTAACCACTTCTTGGAAAAGTACCAGAGACATTTTCTGGTGTTACCATAGTACTTGGGAGTGCATCGGTTGTGCAGATAAGCACACCCTTCTACCGCCGCATCCTTCAACTCTTTCTTCATCTTTATCGATGCGGTTTTCAGTCTTTCGTAATATCTAGCTATTGATTTGGTTTGAGGGTTGTTTCTTCTGTCTGGCACTTGATTTAATGAAGGAGTTTTGGACTTGTGTTTCAGCGGCAGATGTGATGCAAAATCAATAGTTTCATCGTCCAACTCATCCATGGTTGGCTCATAGGTAATTTTGAAGGGGGCACTGTACGCTTGGTAGGAAGGAGGAGGGTCGGAGTTGTTCAACTCTTCTTCATCATCACTCTCATAAGAGAGGTTTTTAAAGGTCTGTTTACTACCTTTGTCCATTTCTTCAACAAAATGGGAATGTTTGAAGTATATGAATAATAAGTTTCAGATCTTTATTTAACTAAAAGCTTGTTTTCAACTTGCAAATATTCAGTGTAGTGAATTTCTTCAAAAAGCTCTTTTTTACTTTCGCAAAATCATCTGAGTTTTTGTAGCTTGAATTGATATTTAATAGTTATTTATTCTTGGTATATTTATATTACAAAAAACATCCTTTATTTTCGACAAAAAAAAACTTACATAAAACTGACTCTTATTTTTAGATTCTGTATTATTCTCTTTAAAATTTAGACGCGAGTTTTTTGGTCATGCCTTTTATATCTGTTTTGCCCCATAGCATAATCATACCCTAATTAAAATCCTATCTAACAAACAACTCAAGCAATGGCCACAAACGAATTTTGGTTAAACATTAAATAAATATGGGATTTTAGCTTTAGAATTTATTAAAATTTCCAAGGTAAATTCAAAGTGAATAGAACTAAAAAGTAGAACAATGAGAGGCATTCAGCTCTTTTGATATAATTTGGACAAATGACTTTCAGTGTTACTAATAATAACCCAACAATCGAAAATGGTTCTTAAACACTTTTGTTTGGTTTTTTGATTATTTTTATTACTGAAAAAATGAAACCTGGGAAAATTCAACGATTTTTTTAATTTAACACTATAGTCTATGAGTATTAATAAACTACAATAAAATAAAATAAAACTGAATGTTATCAAATACAACTGTTCAAAAAACACTAAATTTTCTTAACTTAATGTAGGAAGCCTATTGTAAGATTGCCTTATATCATCAAGTAAAAGCTGTAAACATTAAAAGCTTTAATAAAGCTATTTAAATATCATTGTAATCTTAAAATCTTCAGCTTTTTAATACGATGCTCATTATAAACTGAAATTAATTCCCAACAAATTGCTTTCAAATTGTGCGTTTTCAATATATAATTTTTACACACAGAGCGTTGATCAAAAAATATAGATACAAATTTGTTTAAACTTCAAATTGAAGAAGACCAATCATCACAAGGAATGTGTTAAGGATAAATCCTCAAACATATACCAAGTCAGTATTCATTTAGGTTTATTTATTTTCTGAAGTTAATATAATTGTATTTATCACTGTGTTATATTGTATTTTACTCTATTTTATTGTATTGCAATTTGCGGTATTTTAATGTGTTGTATTTAGTTGTATTGTCTTGTATTTTTATTTTTTGTATTGTATTGTTATATTTTGTATTGTATTTTTTTTTCAAAGCATTATAACCAAATTTTGTGTAAAAAACACAAAAATTTATTGATGAAATACACGAAGCTTCCCAAAATAATTCATATTATCGAGTAGTCAATATAAATTGTGGGCATCCAATATTTGACGAAATAAATAACAAAAAATCTGTAAAAATGTTTTTATGAATAAATGATTTCCAAACTTCAACTCTGCAAACTGATAGAAAATTTATTCATTTTTGTGCAAAACATGGGCATCAATGGATGATAGTTAATCACTTTATTTTGTGATGTTGTCTTTCAAACCAGAAATCCGCTTTTGAGAGTTTTTCTTTGACATGAGGCTTTTATTGAATTATTTTAACTTATTGGTAATCTTCTAATTAAAATCTTTAATTTGAAATAAAAATTTTTTTTACTTTTAATTAAGTTTCTTTGTTTAAAACAGTATTCACATAGTTTTATTAGATTATTTAATCATTTGTTTTATCCTCAAAATGATTAGATAATGTAAAAAAACTAACCATCCATAAAAAAAACTTTATCATAAAACATTAGTTAATTCAGGTTCCTTGTATAAATTTAAAAATATATCAATAAACAAACTGAGTTGATCGATGCTAAAACTAATATTTTTATCTATATAATATATGTATGAAATTAAACACAGTACCTCCATTTTACTTAGTTTGAATGCAATTTCCCACGAATGGAATATTCTTCTAAGTATTTTCAGCTTCTGCGGATTTTAATAGTTAGTAATAAATAAATCCCATCATCATTTAAAATATACATACCTCACAGAATATTTAAATTATGAATTTTCACTTGTTTTATTTTTTAATAATTAAAATCACATTCAACAATCATTTGTGGTTTGAATCCATCAAAGCAAATTAGGAGCAAGTTGTAGTATTAAGACTTTCATGAATGAATATAATGAGGTTGTGTATATTTTTCATAAAAACAGCGATTTTTTACCTAATATTTCAATAGCAGCCCAACAATCGACGAATCCTGGTAGTTACTGGATAGTGTTTTTGTATGAGTTTGAATTGTAACAAGCGTATTGAACTATACAAACAAAGCATTTCAGTAAGTTAACAAACACAAAGCATTTCAGTAAGTTAACAAACACAAAGTATTTATTCAAAAAAAGACACGAAGCTTTTCGTAAGTTTAGTGATAAAGTAAGCTAGTCTTACAGAAAACTTCGTGTTTTTATTCGACTAAATACCTCGCGTTTATTGACCTTACTATTTGATTTAGGCTATTCTACGTCATAAAGCTTATTTATAGGCCACTGCTTGCATGAAACTCAAACACCACACAAAACCCTTTGCAAAAAATAACTATACAAATATACAAAAAAACACGTTATTTGATACATAAACAGCTATACAAACTATCCATTAGGTTAAATTTCAAATACCAGAAGTTCACTGACGTAAAAGAGAAACGTTTCGATGGGAAAGACATCTTTCAAGTTGGATTTAATGCTTTTCAAGTTTTTGTCTGTGCTTTAATTAAAAGCTATTTCAGTGGAAACTCATTATGTGTGTGATTTAGTGAGTCTGGTTAATGATTATCGAAGTGATATAGATACTTAATGATTTATGATCGGTTTTATTTTTGGTAGTTTCTTTCACTGGTTGAAAAATATCTATTATCTTGATAATCATATGTATTGAAAAGAGTTTATCATAATGAAAAAATTCTATTATATACATGAGTTATGAACTACAATATCTTATATACCAAAATGATAAATATGCCAATTTATCATTCTATCTAAGAATTATTTTTTGTGAATGATAGTTCGACGAACTTTACTAATTTAAAATTTTGAACTTTTTCTCAACTAAGTTTTTTAGTAAGTTAGTTAGTTAGTTTTTTAGTCAGTTAGCTAGTTAGTGTTTTAGTTAAATAATGCACTAGTGAATTGTGAAGTATTGAAGTATCTCCATCTTCTTCAATGTCACTCTTAATCGCCACAAAAAAATAAAACAAAGTGTTTATACGTTCATTATTTGATTTTTTCAAAAGCCAAACCGTAAAATGAATATTTTTTCAGAACACTAGTAAGTTTATTAAAATACGAGTCCTTTCGTTAACAACGTAACATTTTCAAGTATGAGAAATGTAAGATACTCTTACGAAAAGCTGCGTGTGTTAAGTTTCTCAATAAACCTTAGTGTTTGTTTCTATTATATTGATTTCTGGCTATTTTACGTCTTCTCAGAATAGAATTCATTAAAAATTAATTTTAAATGATTTTTGATCGAACCCAAAAAACTGAAGTAAATAAAAGTATTGTTAACTTTATTTCAAGAATTTTCCAAAGACCCAATAGACCACTTTTATAAAATCCCTTGGTACCCCACACCAATTCTGCATTGATGTACTCAAATAACATGAAAAATAGCAGTTGATTATTTATTGCTGGTCCAAAAATTTTGAAAAAAAATTAAATAAAGAATAACAAGAATTACGGTTTTTTATTTATTGATCTAATAGTTTTAAAAAATCAAAAATGTGAATAATAGCTTTTTAATTCATAATCATGCAACTTTTCAATACAAACATTTAATCTGCTGCTAATTATATACATAAGAACAGCACTTCTGAAGGCCTTCCAGACAGAAATCAAAACGAAAATGAAAAGAAAACCTCCACGATGTGACACATTTCAGAACATGATGCTCCCGTAAACATATTAATAAAAATATAAGAAATTATTAAATTTTTTAACCATTCATTTCGAAAAAAATAACTAAATAATCAATTTTTGGCTAAAAGAATTATTCCAATTAAACTTCAATAAACTTATCAAAACAGAAAAAAATATTAATTTCAATGATGACCTACTTTACAGAATCCACAAAACAGAATAATTACTGCACTGAAAAAAACCAGAGTGCTTGGGTAGGTGAGTGGCTCAAGGTAGGAGATTTGATGTGGTTTATTGAGTGATTAATACATTAAAGTTCAGAAAAGGGCTAACATGTGTAAAAGCTAGCAAGGTTTTTTCTCAGAAAAACATGTCTTTTTGATATAATGACTTTGACAACTTACTGTTTACTTAAAGAGATTAAATTAGACTAGACTTAAGCACTATCGAAGTTAATTTATGTTATATACTTAACACACAAAGGCTTTAACAACAACATAGTTAATATCTGTTATAATTAAAAAAAAGTACTTCTAACTTAGATTTACTACGATGAAATTGACTTACTGAGTTCCCCTCATTAACTCCACCCAGCATTGCATAAACATAATTGCCCATTATGGAAAAGGCCGTACTAGAGAAAGTTTTGGACAGATGAATAAACACATCAATCAACAATTTGAATGGACGCTTGATGATGTTTTAGTGTTACGGAAAGTTTTGTTGAGTTTTTATTACAACTGTTTATAAAAATATAATCATCATTTTACGTATTGGAGTATAAAAACTTTCTGAACCAAATGAAACGTTTTCTTACACTCAATGATGAGATTTCTAGAGCGCCTGTATACGCTATGCTTTGTATCAACACAGCCAGACTGGTTGTCAAGCCTACAACCACATTTCCATGGCGTTCTCTTAGACTTCAATATAACGGAAATATTAATTTGGAAAATTCTTATTAATGAATGAAAAGTGCTGAAAGATCTCTCAGACTTCAGTACTATTTAAATATAAATTTTTGAAAAATTCGATTTGTAAGTATACATAGGAAAAAAGCTTAATTTTTCATTTAATCAACCACCTGTATCTAGGGAGCAGTCGGAGAGTTGGCAACCACTTCTTGGAAAAATACCAGATACTTCCTGGTGTTGCCATAGTGCTTGAAAGTTCATTGGTTGTTCAGGTAAGCATTTCCTTCCATCATCGCATCTTTCAAGTCTTTCTTCGTTTTTATTGATGTTTCTCTAGACCTTTCACAGAATCAAGCTTTATTTTTTTTCATTGTTCATTATTATTATTATTCCTTCAGACTCTTAAGGGAACATAGGGCCTCAACAACTTTTTTCCATCTCCCTCTATCTCTGGCGCTGGTTTTGGCCTCTTCCCATGTTAAGCCAGAGTTCCGCAGCTCACAGTTTAGACTTTTCTTCCAGGTCTGCTTTGAACGTCCCCTCTTTCTCTTTCCTTGCGGATTCCATTCAAGCGCTTGTTTGGTAATATTTCCAGGCTCTTTTCGTAGGGTGTGACCGATCCATCGCCATTTTCACCGTTTGACTTGGACATTCATTGATTGTTGATTTGTGGATGTCCATAGCTCGGCGTTCGGCACTTTGTCGAACCATCTCAAACGGAGGATCCGTCGAAGGCAGCCATTGGCGAAGGTTTGCATCTTTGTCGTGTTGCTGTGAATCGCTCTCCAAGTTCCTGACCCATAAAGCAGCACAGACTTCACGTTGGAGTTGAAGATTCTGAGTTTAGTTTTGGTAGAGATGCTGTTCGCTCTACACACGGGTCTTAACATGGCAAATGCTTGTCGAGCTTTTTTCAGCCTAGCCTTGATGTCTTCATCTGTACCTCCCGTTTGGTTAATCTTGCTACCTAGATACACGAAGTCGTCGACGTCTCTTACTGCTTTTCCGGAGAAAGTAACTGGGCCCTCTTGTTGGTTATTAATGCGCAGTAACTTGGTCTTTTCATGGCTAATTTTAAGACCAATTTTTTGTGCTGTGGTTTCAAGATTTCTCACTTTCTCTTGCATGTCTTGCAGACGGTGCGACAATAGAGCCAAGTCGTCAGCGAACGCAAGGTCTTCTAGCTTCGACGTGAGAGTCCACTGGACTTCCATAAACCTTCTTTGTCACCCAGTCTAGCACAACAAGAAATAAAAGTGGAGACAGTAGGCAGCTCTGTCTAACTCCGGAAGAAGTCTCAAAGCTTTCAGAGAGTTTTCCGGCATGGATGACTTGGCATGAAAACCCTTCATAAAGTGCTTTGATGATGTCGACAAACTTTATTAGGACACCATAATGGAGAAATATGTTCCAGATTGATTTTCTGTCGACACTGTCAAACGCCTTCTCAAAATCAATGAAGCACGTTTAGAGAGGTGACTGCCATTCGATGGTTTGTTCCACTATGATTCTGAGGGTCGCAATCTGGTCGGCACAAGAACGTTCTTTTCTGAAGCTTGTTCATCTCTCAGCACATTGTCGATGGCATCTTTCATTCGCTCCAAGATGATTTTTGATAAGATTTTACTGAAGATGGACAGCAGTGTAATTCCTCGCCATTTGTCGCACTGTGAAAGGTCACCGTGTTTGGGAAGTTTCACTAATAGTCCTTTGCTTAACTCTGTTGGTATCTTTTCTGTTGCCCATATCAGATTGAGCAATTGATGCAGGTGGTTAATGATGCCCGTTCCTCCTTTCAGCGCCTCCGCTGGGATGTTGTCTGTGCCAGCGGCCTTTCCGTTTTTCAAACTACTGAGGGCTTTGTGAATTTTTTCTTTGGTGATCTCTCCAATGTTGATGTCGAGTGGATCGCCCGAATTCAGCTGAGGTCTTTGCTCTGATGCAGGTCGATTTAGAACTTCTTGAAAATGTTCCTTCCACCTCGTTAGTTGGTCTTCCACCATTGTAAGCAGTCTTCCTTTTTTGTTTCTCACAGGCCTGTTTGGATTACAGTGTCGTCCACCGAGGATTCTGGTGGTGACATACAAAGTCTTGAGATCGCCATTACTAGCCGCCTCCTCTGCTTCATCAGCGAAAATCTTGAAGTACATTCGTTTGTCTGCTCGTAGCTTTTTTTTGACTTCTTTTGAGAGAGCGGAATGTTTGTCAGATTCTTGCTGTTTCTGTTGGCGAGTCTTTGCCTGGTTCATCTTGTTTGGCCAGCCTTCTCTTCTCCACCTTCTTCCATGATTCGTCACTGATCCACTGTTTCCTTCTGAAATGTGCTCGTCCCAAGACGTCTTCACATGCTCCCGCAACTGTTTCTTTGAATGTTGACCATCTCTGCTCAACTGTTTCTGCTTCGTTTGACTGTAGCACTTCAAAGCAGTTGCGAAGAGAAAGCTGAAACATTTGCTTTGTGTCTTTTTGTTTCAAAGGTGGTGGTCTGACCCAATGTTGGCACCGCGTCTCACCCTAACATCTTGCAGTGAGCTTTTGTAGCGTTGTCTCACCATGAAGTGGTCAATTTGATTTTCTGTCAGCTTGTCAAAAAGAAACCCAGATGGCTTTGTGGCATTTCCGATGCGAAAAGATTGTACCTCCAATAACGAGACTATTGTTGGAGCGGAAGTCAGCTAGCATTTCTCCATTTTCGTTCATTTCTCCAAGTCCGTTTCTTCCCATCTCGCGCTCTCTATCAGTGTTGTCTGCTCCAACCTTCGCATTCATGTCCCTCATTAGAATGAGCATGTCTCGGTTCGGGATCTTGTCTATAACTGATTGGAGTTGGGCATAGAAGCTGTTCTTATCTTCCTCTTCTGATGTGTTGGTGAGCGCATAACACATAATATTGGTCACTTTTTTGAAGCGTGACTCCAAGCGTGCTGTGATGATGCGGTCTGATACAGGATTCCATTCCAGCAAACTGTTAGCCGATTTTTTGGACAAAAAGATTCCTACACCAGCTTCATGGCGTTTTCCGTTTTTGCTTTAATAGAGCAACGTATCCCCTCTTTGCACTTTGGTCTTTCCATGACCAGTCCAACGTACTTCGCACATGCCCATGAGTGTGAGGTTGTATCTCTGCATTTCCCTCGCTGCTTGTGCACATTTTCCTGTCTCCCAGAGTGTTCTCACATTCCATGTTCCCCGAAAAACAGAATTGTGTGAGAGCAATCTAGGATTTTTATATAAGAGTGTTTCTGGGTGAGAATAGGTCTTCAGCCCTGATGGGTTTGGCTCCAACGCGTCATAAATTTCCTAAAAGGAATTCCAGCTCTCCCTGAAACAGAGAATTTCTGGTTATAGTTGTTGTCGGTTTCTGTAACTTGCCTTTTTTCTATGCTTAGGTAGTTAACCCGCAGCACAATCTCCAACCTGGAGGGCCAGGATGCACCGTTTTGTCTGGACCCTACTCCTCAAACCTTCTGAGCATGGTTGAACCTCCCAGAAACCAAAGCCCCCGCTCATATAGCCTTGGAAGTCACTGGGGCACATAAGCCGTCCTACCACGTCAAGATGGTGCAACATCGGGACGGTTTTTATTTTTTATTTAAGCTTTTACTTAATTTTCCGATGTGGTTTCAGATTTTTGGTTAAATGGCAATCGTAACGTAACCCCTATAGTGTCTTCATCTAATATGTGTTTGTGAGGTGCATTGTGTGTATGGTAGAATGGACCAAAGCTGTTGAAATCTTTTAGGTTCGTCTCACAAGATATGAGTTAGAAAATTCGATCTTTTTTCTTAATCATTTTTCAAGGTTTTGTATTTTGTTAAAAGTCTGAACTTGAGTTATATATAGTATTTTTATATTGAAAACCACATAAATATTCTTTAGAACAACTTTTTCGAAGTTTTGTATACCTAAAGTATTTGTTCAATAGATAAATGTCCAAAATTTTGTACTCTGTTTTAACATAAATGCTTATCAATGATAACGAGCTATCTATAAGAACAAAATTCAAACAGACATTCAAAATTTGGGCTAATTAAATAGTTTAATATATAAATACTCAAAATTTACATTAAACAGATATTATAAATATCCGAAATGTATATTAAATTTATGGTATAATAAAAATGAATAAAGTTGATATATATTATTGAACAAAAATTATTTTATTCTCTTAGAACGATACTATGAGGTCAAAATACGAAGGATGAAGTTACTTTCAGAGTTCTTATCTTCTTCCATAATTTTTTTAATTCATCGAGCCAAACACAAATATTCAAAGGGAAACATTTTTCGGAGTTTATTTTACTTCACGAAGTTTTTCGTAAGATGAGCTTACATTATCAAGTGGAGATATATAGCATTTCACTTTTAATAGAAATTACAATTTTAGACCAAAGATTTAATTGCTAAGTTTAAATTAATAATTTTTATTTAGAATGTAAATTTAAAATTCTCATTTGGGGGTGTTGATAAACGTGAATTTCTAAACTTTTGATCAAAAAATTGAACTAAAAAACGATTTTAAAAGATCTTATCTAGTAGAAAATGAGATTAATTATCAAAAGTTGCCACCCAGCCTCGTGTTGAGTCAACAACCTGATCTCCAGTGGGACTTCGATACATTAAATTGTAGCAAGCGCTATAAACTACACGGAAAAGTGCTTTATAAATACTAAAGTGAATAATATTTTGAACATATTCATCAAGCATTAACATTCAACCATCTGATACTTGTAGCCAGATTTAATTTGTTTTTATTTATAAGGTGTTCAAACCATTAAACTATTTTATATTTAGTATGCTCTTTGTACGATTCAAGAGTTTGTCTAATGCATTTGTATCGATGAATTAAGAGTGAATAAAACTAAATAAATATGCATGAGGTCTAAATGATCGCAAAAAACTAAACAATTAAGCAAGGGTTGTAGAGACCCCACTTATAACATCAAGATTAGCTCAGTTTTATGGAATATGTTTGTAGTTGTTTTTGAAACATATACTGTTTTGTCTATTTACATCATTATGATAATTTGAGTTTTTTCATAAAAAATTGTTCAAATGTTAAATTCACAAAACTTGAAAAAGTGCAATCAAATTGACTAGAAAACATATCAAAATTTAAACAAACACAAAATTTGAATCTTTCAATTGGCACTAACTATTTGACGATAAGCGAACACTATTCAATTCTTTTTCATAATCTTTCGAAATCATCGAAAGTTTCTTCAAGCCAGGGTTTTGGGGGCCAGATCTAAACAAGGCTTCGCATGTATTTTTGAGATGTTTATGAGGCAAGACAGGTCTCCTAGCAAAGGTTTTTTTGTAAGCCTCTTCATAAGAAACCTCCCGGTTTTCCATCATTACAAATCCAATCATTATAGACCCCGTTCTTCCAAAGCCGTATTTGCTATATATGAGAACCTGAAAAAAATCAAGTCATTAAGGCTATGATAGATTAGTTATAATGTATTGAAAACCTTGTAACCCTCCCTTAGACTGCGTTTGATCCACATCGTGGCTCGTTTCATGGTTTCCTTGTTGATCACGTTTTTCACTCCTTGTGGTATTGGCGCCTTGCTGAAGCATATGTCTTCTATTGAAGGAGGTTGCAGATCTCCGTCTAGACACAATACGTGAGTAAAACCATTGTTAAGACTCTGTATACCCGCCCATTGATTGCCTAACCAGATTGGCCCAATCATGTGGCTATGAAGGGTTTGTGTGATTATATCGATCTACGAACTTTACAATGGTAACACTCAATCCAATGAGTTTCATAATATTTACACCAATATTATTGAATTTATTCTATTAGTAAATAGGATTGCAAGTTCCCTATGCAAACCTCATATAAGGAACACGAAGTAAATCAGCATAAATCACTAGGTTGGATGGAGGCTTGACAAAGATTGAGAAGTATTCCCCAGGTGCAGGATGAAACATTCCTTTCTTCTCACATATGGTCTTTGATTTGAAAATAAATTCATAAACGCCTTCTTCTACTAAGACTACTACTTGTCCATAAACGTAGTATTCCTGCCATAAATGTCATCATTGACAATTTAATTTATATTTTGTCATAAAAACAATCTAACTTTTAAAAAAAAATATTTTTTTAGACATCATATATCTCTTTCAATTCGAAAAATATTTGGTTTTAACTTGAAAACTAAGTTTTCTCAATAAATTTATTTCAAAAGAAACTAGTTTTCAATAAGTTGGATCTTATCATAAAAAATAGTTAGAACGACATACTAAATAATGTATCATGATGAGATTTAACTTATCGTAAACTAATTTTTGAAAAATAAATTTTTCTAAAAAACCCTAATTTGTTACAATTTCAATTTCACATGGAGTAGCGCCCTGTGAAACAAATAATTTACGCAACTGAAAGCCCAGATAAGTAAGTCGACCATTTGGTCGATTTACTTACTCAATTTTGCAAAAAAAACACTGTGAAACAGGTGCTTATTGTAGGCCCAACATGGGGTCGAACCCGTTAACTTCAGATAATTTGTCGAATGCTATACCAGCTAAGCTGATTATAAAATTATTAAATAATATAACAAAAAATACAATTTTCCAACATCTTGGGCAGTTCTGTAAGGCAATGCAAGAGCTTCCCATTGACCATTCATGTTCTTTAGGTGTTTCAAGTTGGTCACCACTTCAACACTTATCGAGTTTGCAGACAGATTCTCAGGGTCCAACCTCACCACGCACTTGAGTTAGAAGGGTTATAAAATAGGAAGAAGTGTTTGTAGTTGTTTCGGAGGGAAAGTTCAGAAAATTTTCAGTGTTTTTTTAAATGAAAATCAAAATAATCTTTCAATTCGTTTTGAAATGAGAATTGAAAACTACTTGAAGAAATTTAGAAGAAACTTTAAATATTAAAAGAAATATATAAACAGCGTCGAGGTAAGATTTCTCTAAGAGTTCAAATTTATTTATGAATTTTAAATTAATCAATAAAAGCTCGTATGAACATTCATTTAAAAAACCAAAAATTCTCAAAAAGAAAACCATACAGACAATAAAAACCAGCTCTTCCATCACAGAAGCTTGAATGTTGGTGGAAGGAACGATTTTTGCAATTTCATAACTGTTGTAATGGATAACAGTGACTTCATTGCTTTCTTTTAAAACCACAGACTTTTTAGTGTTTTCTTTCAGAGAACTTTTTGTTTCGTTTGTTGTTTCCTTGATTGGTTGGAGTTAGATATTATTAATCAATGATTTTTAGAGAATGAGTTTTTTAACCATGTTAACTTTCCGACTTTCTTGATTTTTAAAACTCAAAATACCCTAGATAAAACCTTTATAAAGAAGTATAAATTTTATATATTTACTAACAGAACGTCAGAGGAATGGGGAGAAATCAAATAGCTTATATATTTTTCTATTCTTTTTTAACCTGTATCTCATACTCAAAAAGACGTTCAAATTGAAAAGCAAAATTCGACAACAAGGATCATAATCACTGTGGCAGTTAATCATTTTAATAATTTCAATGAAGTTTAGCAAAACGTTAGGCTTTATAAATATTTCGCCTTTTCAGTGTTGTTCTTTTTGAAAACTATTAAACAAAAGTATATGAATCTATCAATTAAAAGTTTAATTATAAGCGTTTTCGATTCACAAATGTAATGAATGTTAACATACCGATAACTTAAGACATGATTTGAAGCGAAATATAAGAAATATAATATAATTATCCAACTAAAAAGTTTTCTTACAAAAAAATATGTGAATTCGGTTTGATAAAATTTTGTGTTTGTCTCTCTTACTTTAAGTAATCACTTGACACTTAGAAATGTCTTTAGCGACGAGGGCAATGATGAGGTGAAGTTGTCAAGAGAGAACTCACTTCCATGTTAGTTCATTATCCTTCAATGTTTTATATTGTATATTGTCGAGGGATTGGTGCATTTGAGGGTTCGAAAATTGATGTTAACTCTGTGACCCTTTGCAATAGTTTTTCGAGCATATTCAAACTTAATCTTCAAAGAGATATTCTATATATTTCCTTTTCAACAGTTTTTGGTTTTACACCCCAAAATGAAAAAGTGAAAGAAGTTAACAACAACGTCAATGCTCAAGCTGAACAAAATATGGAACTCTGGCATCACAAGAAATAAAACGATAAGGGTATACAAAGCTTTTGTTCAAAGCATCATGCTATTTGTTGCAGCACGCAAGCATTGGATAAAAAGATGAAAAGATATTTTTAAACAAAGAATGGTTCGGCATGCAGTTGGGTTTTTAGCCAAACCACATAAAATAGAAGCGGTAAATTCTCTGGTTGAACCAGCCTCTAAAGTCGTGACAAGACGACGCTGGCAACTGTTGGGCATATTCTGCGCGTAAATGCTTTTGTTTTAGCCAAAGACTTCCATATATGTTTTAAGTCAAAGAATGTAAAGCATGGAAGACCCAGCACCAGTCTTTTACCAACCATCAAAAATGATCTTTAAAACACCAACTGAACATCGAGCAAGCCTATGAACTAGCGAGGAACTATGGAAACTGCAGGAAGCTGTACACCAGCAAACAAAGAGCTGTTTGAACAAACATTTTCACCTATTTTGAGTTGCATTTATTTACGTTACTTTTCGTAAACCTTAATAAATATAAAATATTTGAGGTTCACCATTAAGCAGTATATGAAGCGTTTTTTGTACTTGAATGCTGATTTAGTTTGTTAAATAAAACATAGACAGTATCCATAGTTACGTTTTAGCTGAATGTCATTGGAATTAAAAAAGTGCCTTCTAAACGTCATTAACACGATAAATTTGTCTCCCAAGAGGAATTCTGTGTCGTAGGTCCGAGAACGCTCTTCTGGCTCTATTCGAAAAGGAATAAAGTTCATCATGAGATTTGTTTTTTGAAACGTCGTTAATTTGGTACACGTGTCTTCTGTGGGGAATTCTCTTCGATATAGCTTTTCTGAGTCTTGTTGAAAAAGGTGGTGTTGGTTCAGCAAAGGGATTTCTCTTGTGTCCAAATAACTTTTGTTGCTCTTCTTCAGAATAAAAAGCATCATCATCTCCCATCGGTTCATTGGCAAATAGGTTTTCGTGGAATCTTTGTTCATCATCGTACACGGGAGAAACTATCACGTGAGACAACGTACTTCCAAGCAACTTCCTTATTTTTTTAAAATCATAGCTATCAAGTCGGTCTGCATCGGCCAAAACTGTCACTGTTTAGTTAAATTTAGTGAATTGTATTGTTGTAAGTTAAATTTTTTCATAATTGTTTCAACAAAAACTTTTTTTTAAATAGTTTTAAGTATGTTTTTCCAGAAATGGAAATTTTAGAGATACAAATTTTTTTATTCTTTTTGCATTATGATAAAGTTTCATTTATCGAAAAAAACTTTCCTAAATTAATTTGTGTCTTCAAAATCTATTGAAAATAAAAAATACCTACGACGTCTTTGAGAAATTATTTTTATATAAAAACTCCATTAGATGGACTTGTATTTATATTGAGCTCTCGTGGAAAGTAATCTCCAAAAACCATAATTATATTTAAATAATTATATTCAATAAAAAAAATATAACGTTTTTCATTTTTTCTTAAAGGATGTTTTTTTGCAAATTTCAATTTGGCTAGAGCTCTATCTGGGTTTCCAATTTCACAAAACCACTTTTCTTGGGCATCTTTGTCAAAAGAATACTGGTTAATTACTATGAATTATTTAGATTTTAATTTTCACTATATAAGGATTTTCAAATACCACAATAATCGTATTTATACATCGTCACAAATCAGTTTGAACGATTGAAGTTCCAGTTTGTTGATAATGAAAATAAATGTTCTTGAACAAAAATGTTGTTTTGATTATACACAAATACAAAATTATTTTTTTTTTAATTTTTAACGTCATGAGCAATAGACTTTATACAGCGCAGAGAAATAAATTAAGATTGTGATGTTTCTGCCTCATGAGGTTGAACTTGCAAGAAAAAATTTTTTTCAAACCTTACAGTTAAACTCAAACTCCCTATTTCTATGCTGATTAGGAATATAGGTAGACTTTGAACTTTTTATGAATTGAAATATTTTTAAAGATTAAGACTTTTATTAAACAACCAATCACAATTAAGAGGATAATTTTATCGTGAAGCCGCTTGCGTTTAACGTTGTCAAGCATCTTGCTTACAGTATATACTCATTGGTTACCTAATAATGATGTAGATTATATCGAAAAGCTTCGTCAAAATAAAAAATTTGAATATTGTCGTGTTTTTATGATTCACAATTTTGAGGCTAGTTATTCACAAAGACTATGAAGTTCAATTTTGTTTGAAACTAACATTTAATTGCTCAATTTTTTTTTTTTGAAATTCATAATTTTTTTGTTAATTAGCACAGATTCAATTAAAAATAATACATTCTTACAATCAACTCAGTTTTCCATTTCACTGAAATGAGTATTTTTATTAACATTTGATTGCTCAAAATAGTTTATTTGAAGCTTCATCTATATTTTTTTTTTTGTTTACTATCACAGATTTAATTAATTTTATACATTCATAAAGTTAACTAAATTTCATTTATATAAGTATTATTATGGTTGCTTTTGTTTCAAACAACAGACCTTTTTTTCATATAATCTAACTGACTGTATTGTTTATTTAGTAATACTTGCATAGTTATTTTTTAAATTGCCATATCTAAGAAAACATACATTACATTACATTGCATTCAAAGTTCACAATACTCAGTGGTCTAGCAACTCCTGAAGTTGTTGCCACTATAATCATACTCGTCATTGGTTTGATTTTGATTTGCTTTTGTTTTAAACAACAGACATTTTTTTTTTCACATAATCTCAGTTTTCTATTTTATTTTATTCAGTTATACTTGCATAGTCCTTGTTAAAATTGTCATATCTATGAAAACCTACATTAAATTACATAAAATTTAGTTATTTTGCATTCATAGTTCATAATACTCTGTGGTCTAGAAACTCCTGAAGTTAACGCCTTATAATCATACTCGTAATTGATTTGATTTGACTTATTTGATGGACTCTCATGCTCCTTTACGCACTCATTCTTTTGGTCCCAGCTTAGATTTAGTTTTAATTTTTTTTTTGGCATCTTCGTCTCCATTATATGCAAACTTTCCGCTCTTTCATTTTCGCAAGACACTTTTCACGTTTTTTCACTGCGTAATTTCAACCTTTTTCAATCGGCGTATCATTCTCATCACTCAACTGAAACTGCGCTTTTGTACATCAACGATAATCTCCGAAACATCTGTGCTACTGGGTCTGCGGCCGTCTTGGTGTTTTTAGATATTTCAGCAGCTTTCAACACCATCAATCATTTCAATATGCTGCACATCCTTAAAGACTACTTTCACATTTCTTCCATTGCTTCATCCTGATTTCATTCTTATCTCTCCGAACGCAAACAATTTGTTAAAATAAGCAGCACTTCTTCTACTCCTCTCTCTCTGCTTTTGTGTTACCCAAAGCTCCGTTATTGGACCCATATTCTTTCCTTTATACTTCTCCCATTAGCAAGATCATACAAAAGCACGCCGTTTAATATCATCAGTTTGCCAATGATATCACTCTCTTTACCGGTGCATCTTATTTTGATCCTCAACCCAGTCTCATTAAGATTTCCGAATATATTACCGAAGTCAATTCTTGGTTTTCCAACAATCAACTCAAGTTGAATCCCACCAAAAGCGAGATAATGTTTGTTGGCACTCCTATTCTCCTTGCCGAGTGCAATCTCCCAACCGAAGTTCTTTTTGTTGGCACTAATCATCCAGTATCGTCAAAACTGAAAATACTAGATGTAACTCTTGATCCTAGCTTTAACTTCACACGTTTTGCCCCTCAGATTATACAAGCATCCAACTTTCAGCTCCATGCGATCAAACAAGTACGCAAATTCCTACCCTTAACACTGCCGTTGCTTTGCCTACCTCATTAGTTCTTTCCAGACTCGACTAATGTAACTCTCTTTTTTGTGGACTTTTGAACTGTCTTATTTTTAAATTGCAATCTCTCCAAAATTGCATTGCCAAAACTTTTCTTCAAGCCGACTACTATTCTTCATCTCATGTTTGCCTCTATCGCATTCATTGGTTGCTGGTCGCACTAAGATCCCAGTTCAAGTTACTGTGGCTCTTTGTTAATATTTTATATTTCAATCACCCGACTTAATTATATGAGCTTCTTTTTAGCGGACAGACTCGTGAGTCTCTCAGGTCTTCGAACTCTAGTTTATATCTACATCGACCTGTCTTTCTTAACTCTTTTTCACGTCGCTCTTTTTCGCTTATTGGCCCTCATTTATGGAATTTTCTTCCACTTAATCTGCGTTTCTTACCTTTCTTCAAACATTTTCCAAGCGTTTAAAAACGCATCTTTATAGCCGCATTTCCTAGTTCTGCAGCAAACCTTGATTACAAACTGTGCGCCCTACAAATAATAATAATAATTGGTTGAAACATACATCAATAGTGAAAAATAAAAATAATGCAAGAGGAATAAAATAATGAGTGAACAATTTCAACAATGACAAAAGAAAGAAAATAAATTGAGAAATGATAATGATGAGGTAAACTCTATCAAATTAGACTAATTGATTACAAAATAGCCCGTGATAATATCGCAAGGTGATCTTACAAAACTTCGTAAAAACAATTTAAATTTTGCTTCATTCTTACAAAAAAATCTAAAAACTGATTAGCAAATAAGTATCAACAGCTCAGTTTTTTAATTATTTGCAAAAAATTTCGTGATAAAAGTAGATAACGATGCTCAAAAAATTGCAAATTTGGTCTTCGCTCATTTACAAAACGCATTTTCTAAACATTTCATATCTTTTTCATATTATTTTTCTTCAATCACTTCTGTTTCTTCTGAATTCATTTCATCATCTTTTTTACCCAGCTCCTTCTACCTTGACAATTACTGTTTTATTACATTTCCATCTCATTCATCTTTTTTTCCATCTTTATACTATCAACCTTTCTCCATGTCTATCTCATCCCCCACTCCACTTTTCATCGTTGATTTGAACATCTCCTTCGCTTTCATCGAATCCATTTTTTGTCTATTTTTATCACATTTATATATCGTTTGATTTTTTCTATCTTCGTTTGAAACTTTTTTCCAAACAATTTCACCTTCTTTGCAGACTGCAACTCTTACACCGAATCATCGTTGTCATAATCTCAATACTTTCATTCATTGATAATCAAGCTAATAATTATAATAAAAAAACAAGGTAAGTTAACTTTTTCAAAAACTTTTTATTTTCGAAGTGCCCGGTCGATTATGCTGAGAGAAACTTCAATCATATGTTCATTTCGAACCCATTACTTAAGTTCTTTAAAAGTTTTTGTGCAGTCTGTATCAACGTGCTGCAGAAATGCATTTTTTGTCACCTCCCATTGAGCCTTTGTAGTTTTACCGGTTTTAAAAAAAAATTTTATAATGGCGTTAACAGCATGGAACTAATTTCTTTTATAGTATTGCCATCAAGCGATGTTGAAATTATTCTCTCTCTATCATCATCAGAAACTTTTCTTTTTAAATTTTTGAATTTTGGAAAATATTTATTGAGTTTTTTTATTGAAAATTCATTTTTTATAGTTTATTTATTCACTTTCATTTTTTTGAAAAAAAACATAGTTAAGAATATTTTCAATTGCTAATAAGTTTTTTCCATTCTTTTTTGTCAGTGGCAGTTGTTCTCATTTTATGCAAATCTTCCAGCTTATTTAAATTGATATTGAGATTTGAGGTCATTTTGTAGAAAGAACATTATTGTAGTTTTTGGTCGGCTTCGGGTTGGTTTGGTTGGAGCTTGGAAGTATCCATTGATGTTTGCGCAGGCGAGTCTGGACTTAGTCTTAGTATGTGTCCTAGTAAAGGGAGTCTTCTGTTTCTTATTGTGGAGCTGTTTTATTTGGCTAGTTTTACAATACAGTTTTTCATTAGGGATTTTTTTCTGGCCAAAAAACGCCTATGACCCTTCGAAGAAGACGTCGGTGGAAAGCGTCTAGCTTCTCCTCGCCTGTTTTCGTCAATGATTACGTGCAACAGTTGTGAAGCAATATGGGGAGAATATATGCGTTGAACATTCTCAGTTTTTTGTTCTGGCTAATTTTGTTTTTGTGTCACAGTATCCACAGTTTGTTTATAGAAACTAGAGTTAAGGCTTTTCTGTGGGAAATTTCTTTATCCATTGATAGGTGTGTTTCTAGATTTTTTGTTTTTATATTATCGAGGCTAGTAGGTGTTAGTGTGGTTATTTCTGTTTTTATGAGGGTTTACTTCGAGGTTGTATTTTGCCATTAGTTTTGAAATTTCTATTATATAGGGGTTTCTCAGTTACGAAATCTATGTCGTCTGCCTAAATCGGTTCTTTTCCACCTAGTTGGTCTGGGAGTCGAGATATTGTTTCTTTTAGATATATACAGAACAGTATAGGGCTCAGGCTATCTCCTTGTGGTGCACTTAATGTTGCTTCGAAAGGATTTGATTTATTGTTGCAGGTTTTGATTGTAAAGGTCGTGTTTAAAAGGAGGTATGTTATTAGTGTGATGTCGTCTGCAGGGAGGAATTTTGAGCAGGTTTCTATGAGTATGTTTCGTTGAATTGTGTCGAATGCGGCGGTGATATCTATACTTGTTATTATGCTATTTTTTTTCGTTTTATACACGGTAGCCATATTGAAGCGATGGGCCCAAATGATGTCAGCGGTAGATCTACCTTTTTTGAACGCTGATTTCGTGGGGCCGATAAACTCTTCTGTGACTTCTTGTATTCTATTGAGGGTGATGAGAGATAAGATTTTTCTTAATACCGGAAAAATGCAGATTGGTCTAAGGTTTTCTGGTCTCGGTGTTTTGTGTGGTTTGGGAATGGGTATAAGAATGGCAGAGCTAATACCGATGTCTTTTCCCAATTAAATGGCTTGATTTAACTCATCGGTTATTATTTTAGTTATACTCTTGTCACCATATTGCCTTCCCAGGTTGTTATGTTCTTTGCTTTTGTAGTTTATTAAAAAAATTCAAAAAGTGATGGCAAAGATTTGAAGTGATTGCAGATTTTGAAAGTGATCGAAAAACCCTATAATATACGGATAATATTTTTGACAATGATCCCCAGCTGGCTGATGTTTCTGCCCATTTAAAACTTGCTAACCCATCATGCCATCTAATCTATGAAGATAGTGCAAAATAGAAACCCATTCATTGAAGAAACCAACCAATGGGCTGAACATGAGTCAGATGAAGGAAGTTATGAGCAATCCAAACACCTACAACCCATCCTACAGGTACACTTGGAGTATATAGAACGAATGCTTCATACACGAGATAACGAAGAATACTGAAACCCTATCATATTAAAGAACAGCAGCGTACACTAAATGCACACATATATATGAAGTTTTCTTTCATTTAAGAGTAAATAATCTCATTAATACCCTTAACCATTATCAAATGAAATATCATTCGCTCTTCAAGAAAATTTGGAATTGCGAGCAGGTTCCAATGGATGGGAAAGAACGGCACCTAGTCAAGCTGCACTTTGAATAGTTCGGCATCTAGAGTGCCTTTCCTAGAAGATTTTTCATGTGTAAAAAGTTCTCAAAATTCTACGTTTCTTGTTTTTGAGAAAAATTAGTATCAATTCCTAATTTTATCGATTGATTCGAGTTGCAGCGTTCATATTAGTATATGTTGAAAAAATGGTCTGAAATAGAGTTAGAAACATTGGCTATTAAGTTTTGCTAATTGTTTTTTGTAAGCAGCAATTTTTCTTATTTAATCTAAATTTTTCAAGTTGCGATAATGAGGTCTTTTTGTAGAACGGAGACTATAGTTGTTTTTGGTCGGCCTTGAGATGGTTAAATTTGAGAGTGAAAAATGCGTTCATTGATGCTTGCTCAGACACAGTCTGGACTTGATTTGAGATGTGTCTTCGTAAGGTGAGTCTTGTGTTTTATTGTTGTGCTGAGTTGTTTTGGCTTTTTTACAATATAGTTTTCTGAAATTTTTTTGACCAAAAAACGCCTATGGCCTTTTGAAAAAACGTCGATAGTTTGCGTCCAGCTTGTACACATTTGTTTTTTTCACTGACCACGAGTCACAATTGTAGAGCGATATAAGAAAAATATATGGGTTGAACGTTTTCAATATTCTGTGTCAACTAATTTTGTTTTTGTGTCACAGTATCCACAGTGTTCATGAGAAAAATGATGGAAGAATGGTTTTATTTATTAAGATAGCTAAAGATTTCCATTCCAAATCATGATTTTACTAACCTCAAAAACTTTTTTAGCAAATATTTCATACTTTTTTCATGCCAATAATTTTGCAACTAGTAAAACGGGATTTTTGTTTTTCACTATATTGTTGAAATCTAAAATAAATTAAAGCAAAAAACGATTTTCAACTTTTTTTTCATCTGACTGAGATTATCGAAACATTTATAAATTGTCATAAATTTTCATATTTTCATGATTTAAATAACTGAATTATTTTAAAAGCTAATTATGGGCAATTGAAACACTTTCTTTGTTCCAAGTGAATTATACTTCAGTTTTAAATTTAAACTTTTTGACAGCAGTTTTATTATATTGAATATTTTCTTACAATTTCATAGTTAATAAAAAGCTTAAGCAACTTTGATTTTTCATAAAAGGTACTTAAAAATCGTTCACACGATAAACATATCTTCTGGGTGGGAGTCTAGCTCGAACGTTCGAAAAAGCTCTTCGGATTGATTTCGATAAAGGATTAGAATGGGATTTCTTTATGAAAGGATTTTTTCTGTGTCTGAACAACCTACGCTGTTCTTCTTCACTCCAAAAAGCATCCTCATCACCTAATGGCTCATTGGCAAAAAAGTCTATGTGAAATGGTCTGCTCAAATCGGTATTAGGAGTCGCAATTATATGACCCAAGTGTTCTTTGAAGTCTTTTCTTATTGTCTTCAAGTCGTAATCGTCAATTCTATTCAAATCCAGTACCAAAGTGACTGTTTTGATTGATATAGGGTTAGTCAAGATTATTATAAGCAATTTTCACGAATCTCTAAGATAAAAATCTTGAAGGATGTAAAATTAATAATGAAAGAAAATTTCATAGGGCTTAACGACTTAGACAATAATCTTTGCGAAAAATTAAATAACGGGTTTTACTATTGAATATGCAAAGGTGAGTTGTCGCAGAAATGATAAGCCGAGCAAAAAGATAGTAAAAGGACTGAAATAATCTCTAAGCCCTACAGTACTTTTTCAAAAGCCCATTCACAACAGGGGAATTCCGTCAATTCCTACATTCACTCGCATCCGAAATAGTGGCTAGCACTGACGGAATTGGTCTGAAGATGCTAAACCACTGCTTCACATTGTGTCTTATTTTATATTTTGAGTTTTTCCACAATCATTCAGGTATTAGAGAGAGCGAAATCTGATGCGGCTACAACGGTTACAGACTAACAACGTTCAATGACAATCTAAACCATTCTACATAAAGCCCAGATCTCGACAGTTTTTTCTCGGTTAGAGCTGACATGCTTCAGAAAAGACAACACTTTAAACAATGTGATTGGAGAAACTTTTTACTTCATTAACCTCAAGTTTAGCTCGGTGGACTCAAACTGTATTTAACTTCAGTATTTCACTTCGTCCCACATTTTATCTATTTCACGACTATCCTGAAATCTTAACCTTTTTACCAAAAATTGGCCACTGCAAAAAAAAGAATTGCGGCAAAGAGCCCACCAGAGTTCGATATCTATATTATATCTATACTTATGGTTGGACTTTTGAAGTTTAAGAGAATAGAAGTGCAGAAGTAGTGGTAGGGATATTTAATGGTATTTTTATGAGCCACACCTAGCATGCGTTTACAGGATTTTCAGCAGTTCATTTTCTGTCGAGAATTTAGCGCTGAATGAAACCATGAAAAACGCTAGGACAGAAAGATGACTGGTCTCAAACTTCAATTATTACTGACTGCAAATCTCTTTTCGAAGCGCTTGACCACTCCCTTCTTGCATTTAAACGCCAGTATCGCAGTCTTTCCCAAAAAAAGTTTATTTTCTTGGTGTACTAGCTCACTGTGGCCCTGCTACAACCTGAAACCCCGCTAGAAGTTTAAACATTCTTAGCAATAATACGAAATAATTGGAAAACACGTCTACCCACTTACTCTCGTTTCTTTTTTTCATATCATTCTGTCACAAACTGGGTTGGAAAGCTCTATTATCAAAAAAGAATGGTTGGCTATTCAATTTTGATCCGGCCACTACCTATTCCTTCGAAGATAGCAACATTGCTTGCTTTGTCGTCATTTTTGGTGAATTGAGAAGTCTTCCATGAGCGAGTATAGCGCTACTAAGAAGCATTCTAGGCGCCTAAAATGACAGGCGCAGCAACATCATATCAATACATTTAATCATTAAAATGAAGAAATTTTATAAATATTTATTGTTAGATATATTTCCAAAAAAGAATTTTCAATAAGTCCATCTATCATAACTCACTAGTAAAGTTATTGAAATATATGCATATAAAAATTTTTTTTTTGTTAACACATGTCTGATAAATAATTGTTTATGAATTTTTTTATTCACCGAGATATTTCTTTATTGATTTTGTAAACACATGAAGTTAAATAAATTATAATGAAATTTAAAATAGTCTCCAATCATATTACTTTTTCTTTGGTGCAGGAAAGGATTATCAACCAAGTTCTCTAATTGTTGGATGGCTAAACATGGATGTGGTGCTTTGCAGACCACGCTCCTTTTATTATCTTAAATAATTATTTAATTATTTATTTTATTTATGAATTAATATTTTGTTCAAGTTTCACACTAAACAAAGCTTATAATACCCAAAGTGGGAGTATCGAACAAACGATTCATTAGGATTCGAGGTTGGTGGCAAGAATACAAGTTATTTTAATTTAGTTGAAATTTTATTTCGATGTTTCTGTCTGGGTTTCTGGTTAAACTAAGTTAAATTTATAAAAAGCATTAAATTTTTTTGTTTGTTTAAATTTTCAGCGTCATATCTTTACAAGTCATTAATATTTATAAAAGCGCCAAGGAAAGTTTAAGAAGCTGAAGGTTTTAATGACATGAGACGAGGCTTTGACGCTGGTTCGAACCATCTTCTTTTTCAGCTAGTAAAAATGGCAGATGAATGAAACAGAGACATTTTCTTAACTCACCAAACTAGGGTGTGTTTAACCTTTCATAACAATGTAATCATGGAATTGCAATAAATTCACAATTTCTTGTTCAAAACTCACAACAACATTAAATGTTGCAACTTTTCACAAAATTTTCAGTCGTGCAACAATTGAAACTTATTTAGAGAGTTTCTAAATAGCTTAATGAAGTTTTATGGGTTGAAAATTTTTGGTTTATTTTTATTAATCAGCCAGATAAGACAAGCACTTTGCGCATACCGTTTTTTTCACTGACCAATAAGATTGAAGCAAATTTGGACCAAATTTTTTAAATTTTATATTTCTCTTATAAAGACAGCATTTAAATGGTATTTTTAAAATATTAATGAAAAATAACAAAACAAAACCAAACCAAAACAATGAAGTTAGTAGAAAAAATCGCGAATTAAAAATACCTAATCAAACTGCTTCAATCCTATTGGCCAGTGAAAAAAATTTTATGCTTTCTATAGTAAGCGTGAACTTCAAATCTCGGATAAATGATCATTAATGTAATATTAATCTCCATAACAGCAGTTGACCATTCCAAATAGTTTCGTATCAAATATTTCTTATAACAAAACTTAAAAAACCTTCGAAACTAGCAAGTTCCATTAATAAATTAATCAATTACGCACAAGATTTAATACTTCTTTTATGATATTTTAATATCTTCTATTAACAAGCTTCTTCAAGCTAGAACATCTCTCGGTATAGTTTGGCAATAACATGCAAGTGACTTGTTGTGTACAAGGTGTAATTTAGAACTTTTTTGGTTCGCTGTGACTTCTTGAGATACCCACCTGTTAATGGTGTTGTGTCAAAAATAATCTTTGTTTTTTTAGTACATATTTTATATTAATGTTCCAGAGACATCGTATGTTTCTAAATTGTAGCTTCAAAATGATAAGTTTAATGAATATTTTCCAAGATTTTAGACATCTTAATGTACTTATGAATAATATTTAAAATTTTTTTACGTCGATTCATGGAAGAATTTTAGTACATTTATTGAGCAAAAAAAACAGCTATAACTTTTGATAAGTTAGATCTTACCATGAATCATTAGCTAGATGCTACACTTGTGTTCATATATTTAATATAAAGAATTACATTCTGTTTGAATCATTCAATATTGACATTTGATTTCCACTCATCTTAACACTATAAATATAATTAATTCTAAAACAACGGCACACTAACTAATGTGTGGTGATAAGAAGTAACTTATCGTACAATATGATTTCTTTTGTAAAAAATGAGCCTAAAAATCTCCTCATTTTGAAGTTAAAAAACCAAAATCCATAGTAATGACGTTAGGTCTTTTTCAATTTTTTATATACGATTTTTACTTTATAGTTCGATATTTTAAATTTTGATTCTATAATAATATAAAAACGTGGAATTATTTTCCATTCAATCGTTAGGTTTTAGGTACAGAGCCGTTTTCACCGAACCTATAGTTCTCGAAATCCATACTAATGTTTCAAAAAAATCTGAATATTTTTATCATAAATACAAAAAAAATCACTATTTTCATGTGAGAAATCTGAAGAAACACGTTTGTAGCAGGTTTTTATCTCGTTTTCCACATGACGTGTGTTGAAAGCATTTTGTTGGTAGTTTTACTCTCCATTACTGAATTATATGCTTATGTTGACATCAAACAGACGCACAGATCAAAGCTTTTGTTGAATCGTGTTTTTGAAAGCATTCGATCGGATTAATATATTTTTGAGCCGGCATTTTCAAGCGTCAAATTATGAAATGAATTTATGAAACCATGGTAAGTCTTTTCATTTAAATGATTCTAAGCTTGAACTCATAATTTGGAAAAGCATATCTTTGTTGAAGATTAATTTAAATTTAAATAAAACAAAACTAACTGATTGACAACATCTATGAAGGTTCCTAATTTCTCAGTGATTCAAATTAAATCAAACAAGGGTTGAAGTTAATGTACACCTGCAACATAAAGCATGTCATATTCTTAAACAAACATTGATATCTCGTCCAAATAATGTCATTTTCAAAGCTTTTCTCACCATTTGGTTGATGTATTTTTCAATTTTCAGTACATTCGAAGTATCGGAATTTTGAAAATAATCTTCGAGTTGCATTGTTTGGTTATCTTGACTTCTTTTTGGGTACTATGAAGGAATATTTTTAAAAATTTCACTTTAACAAAAGATTTTTTAAAACTATTGTCTATTAAACGATAGTTTGAAACAGCCATCAATTTTAATTCTTTGTTTCAATGAATAAAGCACTGAAGAAATTTTCAAAAACATTTATTCAAAAATTTTTAAAATTTTGATCGATTTTCTAAATATAAGAAAATAAATGTTAAAAGTAAACTTAAATAATTTGAACAAAATAACCTTCAAAAGAATCGAATAATTCAAAATCAAGACTTGAAAATTTTTCAAACGAGCTCACTCGTTCGCATTTTAATCACATCCGTTTCCTCGTTCTTCTAATACGTTTGCGAGCTTGCACTTGGAAGAGTTTTTGATTCAGTCCTCAGAGGCTGGAACAAACCTATATTTTTGATGCTCAGTATAATGCCTCTAAATCTTAATATTGTTTCAACTGATTTTTTTTCGGTTGTGAAACGATGTATGAGCTCAGTAAGCAGGCGAGTATCGAATAACTCAACAATGAGATATGTACAAATTCAAACTTTACAATAAATTTTGTCCAAAAATTTATAGTTATTCTACTTTCAAATGAATGTGTTTTCTCAATGGCAACATGAAATAAAACAATGTTTCGAAATCGATAAATAAGAACATTGAAAATTTTGAGAATGTATAAAAAATAGTTGAAATTGATAAAAGTCATTTCCGAACCAATTTTACGTGAGCCATGAGTGCTCACCGCAACCTCGATCCTGAGTAATTAAATCAAATCATTATCGGCCTTCTACTATATGCCTTTCATTGCAAATTTCAATTGTTTTAGATTGTTTTTTTAATGTATTTCAAAGAAAATTCTCTTTATCCATCGATCCATAATATGTTGATACGCATTTGCTGAAACTCGCTTGTGCTTTCTGATCGACGTTCAGAGTTACCAAGTGATCTTTACTTTTAGAATTGCTTGGCATGTTTGGGCTGTGTGAGTTTTTATTGACGATGGCGTGGTTGCAATTCGAAGCGCAAAGAGGGCAAAAAGGGCAAGCGAGAAGACAGTCTTCCAAACAAGAAGGACAAATCTTCAACTGACACGTGTCATATGGACAGCGCCGTATGCTGTATGTTGATTTCTCGCATACGAAACACATATCAAACCATAGTTTGTTTTTCAGCCAGTTATATGCCTTTTCAATGGAAGTACATTTCAAACTTTTTGATCCTGCGAAAAGAGTTTTACGACTCTTGTTCATATGAATGTTTAAATTTTTTATCGTGTTATCTACATTAGATTTTTCTTGTTCTATCCTTTTTATAAATATAATTTCATGGATGTTTTTTGTTCTTTGCCATTTTGCTTCGTAGTAATAAAAGCCCATTAAAGTTTCTTCTAATCTGGAAACATAGGGGTTGACTAGAGTTGTAAAGAGGCTAAAAATGAAAAACAAAGATACAAAAACTAAATGAAAATGGGAAGGGGATTTGGAATATAACTGACAGCCTTCAAAAATAATAGGCTGCTCGAACCGTGAATTAATTCTGGAGGATAAATTTTCTGTTAAAAATAATCGCCACAAATCTTCTAACAGCTCAGCAATTTTAAAACTTATTTGAGACATAATTGGGATGAAATTCATATCATTTGAAAAAGTATTTGAGGGAATGTATTGAATAGATTTGTCTTTTTTAAGAGACAATGCAAAGAAAAGAAGGAAATCTATGGCGATGAAAGCTACAGTTATAACAGAATACATTAAATATCTTTCCAAGTTTTTCAAAACTTTTATTTTTTCTGTCTTGCTCAACATAATTTTTTTTTTGTCTGTCAAATAACCTTTTTCAAAATTTTTCAATGGATACAGTCTGGCACCAGAGTTGAGTCTAAAGATGTGGTCATCATAAAAGACCAACCACTTGTCAACGTATATATTGCTTTTTAGTTTTTTGGATATGTAATTTTTTAAATTTTTCTTGTTTTTCAAAATTAATTTGAAAAGTATAAAAACTAAAAATATAAATTTTATGAAAAAGTTCCAAGCTTTGAAGAAAGAATCTGAAAAGTATTTGAAGTTTCTAAATTTTGTGGTATTTATATTGTTGTCAAGTCTGGCCCGAGTATTAATTTCAGAATTCTTTTTGAGAAATTCTTCAAGACTTTCAACGTAATTGATGTTCTCAAAAACCACATTGAAAGAGTTTTGCACATCTCTAAGAAGTTTCAATGTCAGAAACACTGTTTCTTGTAGAGGTTTAGAAGACCATTTTGACAATCTGCAGATCTTGAAAGCATCTTTGAGAGATGTGCAGATTTGAGTGGCATCTAAAGTCTTGCAGAGATCTCTGTCTTCATGAAGTTGATCGGGCATTCTGTTTGATGATGTGTAGTTTGGAAGACTTCTGTACAGAGGTTGTCTGTAGAAAAAATACTTTGTTTATTTAAGAGTTATTATATTTTGAAAATTTGCATTAAAAT
Organism: Pterobdella sp. o SKG-2022; assembly: GCA_964035795.1. Taxonomy (NCBI): domain Eukaryota; kingdom Metazoa; phylum Annelida; class Clitellata; order Hirudinida; family Piscicolidae; genus Pterobdella; species Pterobdella occidentalis. The sequence goes on from OZ038322.1 coordinate 4,293,636, forward strand.
TTCTATGAAAATTGAGAAAACTAAGAAAAATATGCCTTTTGAGTCGAAGTTCTTATAATTTAAGAATTTCCATTGTTTGGGGAATAAGTAAATTTTTTCGGAATATTCATGAAAAAATTTTTCAAATGTTCAAAAAAAGTTGTTCAGATGTTTACAAGTACCATGCGGTAAAGACGTTTGAAATATACGAAAAAAAATTTCAAATACGAAATATCATCTTTTTTGATTCTACAATTTCCCACTCACTGATTCAATCTTTTCAACAGCCGATACTTGCTCTCTTTTTGCCTTTCCAGATATGTATTGCGTTTTAAGGGTAGAATTGTATGCCTAAAAGTCGGGAAGGTGGTTGTTTGGAAGTTCGAATACAGCCACTTGTGCTGAGTTACTCTATCTTCTTGCAGAGACAGCAATTGCTGTTGCTGCAGCTTTATCGCTTCAATCTGGTTTTTTTTGATGTTTAATTTTTGTTTCGTCATCCATTTTTCTGGGTTAATAGTGTCAAGGGTGTTTTTGGCATGTTTGTAGACCGAGGACAAAGCCTGCATAACCCTCATACATCGATCTCTGGCCACTGCCAGGTTAGAAACACAAGATCGATACGAACTCTCTGCCAGCTCCTCACACGTCTAAAAATTTCAATTTTATGAAATTTCAAACAAAAATCGAGAGATTGAAACATAAAAATAAATCGTTTTACGAATTTTTTCTATTGTTGTAAAAATGCTTGTTTAAAAAATTTTTTTCTACTAAATTTATTCAAAGCTTTAAAACAAAAAGCCAGAGTGCGTAAATCCGAGATGGACTTTCTTGTATCCCTCTGCAGTTATGTTTAGGGACACGAGAGAACTAATGTCGCCTTTAGGCGTCGTAAAAATCGATCTCTTTTTTCTCTCATTTTGTTTTCCGTGTTTGCTTTTTCAACACTTTTTCGCCTTTTTAAAGTAATTCATACTCTCAAATATGCTTGGCTTAGTGTTGTTTAAAAACTTTTATTGAAGTTTTTATGCGAGTCTGATTGCACTTCAAACAGAAATCAATGTATCATAAGAAGTCTAATGAATCATAATGAATAACTTCCAAAACTTACCTTGTCGTTTTCTTTGGACGTAAAACTAGTTTTTAAAATGTTTATTTTTGATGTTAATACGTTGGGTTGTTGATAAAAATTCAGAAGCGAGAAGAGTGTTTGGTTGAATTTCATAATGTATTTTTTCTTTATTTCGAACATGCTAGAAAAGTTCTTACTTGAAGGGGCGAGAGACAATGAATAAAAAAAAATCGGAGAAACTGTAGTTTGTTGTGGGAAATAATTTAAATCAAAATGGGAGGATTCTTGAAATTTTTTAGAATGCTTTTGAGAAGAAGGGTCGAACGCGTGAGAAGAAGTCTTGAATGAGCTGCGAAAAGTCGAATGGTTGTGATTAGAAAAAAGGCTGTTTTTTTTGTTATCAACTAATTCAATTTCAACCAAGTTTTGAGCTTCAGTATCAATTGGAATTATTTGAAAATCACTAAGGTTTTCAAATCGTGGTTTTTGACATTCAAACCATGTGGCCAGCCCCTCTACAGACTTTTGTATGTTGCACACTGGTTCATTGATGAGAAAGCCTGTGAAACAGATTTTGAAGTTTATTTTTATCTTCTCTATCATAAAATGCCAGCAGTTTCAAAGTGAAAAATTGTTTTTTTACGTTTTTGAAGCATAAATTGATGCAAGCGAGAAGTATTAAATTAATCCACGCTTTTATTGAAACTTTGTTGGTGAATTCACCTAAAACAAAGTTGTTATTTCAAGTTTTTTTAATGAATTTTTTTAAAATTAAATTCCATAAATTTTTATTTTAATTTTTTCAATTTTTTTTGGCAAGTGCATTTACACCCATTGTTTTCTGCGAAGTTACCAGAACAAATGGGGCTCAGGTCAGCTCTAATTCGACAAAACTTTGCACCCAATAATGAAATTAATTTTCAAAACTTTTTCAAATTTACGATCTTTTAAATAAAAAAAAATATTTATCTTTGGTGTAAAAGTACTTAAAGCAAAAAAAAATTCGGTTCTTATAAAACATAGAAGTCATAAGATGCAAACATAAATCTCATTTCAATGTATTTTTAAATTAATACGCTGCATTTGAACGTTGTTACAATCGCACTTTTTAACAAAGTTGTTCGCGAAGAAAATTTATAAGCAAGAGTCACATAATTATAAAAGCTAGTGTTGAGCGATTAATCAAAATTTAGTACTTTTTTTCACTAGAATATTTCTTTTTCAAAATTTTTTTACATTATTTTTTAAGTTTGATTAAATATAACACACTGGTTTTTAAGTTTTTAGACCACATGACTCTTTCGATTTATTGAAAAATCATCAAGTTAATAGCTTTTAACCCATGTGTTTAATTTTATTTTATAGTTTTTTCGCTTATATTTGAGCCATTTTTCTGGGTTATTTAAAATTCAATCCAGATAGGTAATACGAGCTTTCATTGAATTTTTTAGACTTTTTCGATAGATTTTTTGAGGTATAATCTTCAGAATGAACTCATAAAAATTAAGGAAATCAATATATTTCACAAGCCTATCGTACTAACACTCAATCAATCCACCCACTCATCAATCCACAAAAGTTTTCATTTTTCTGGCGTATAAGTCTTGATCAATAATAATGCCAAAACATTTATAACGTGTGTAAACATGATTTTGCTTTACATAAATTCACTCTATTGTTTATTTAGACTAGTACGCATAAAATTTTCTTTAATTAAAAGCAAATTAATCTAAATGATATTTCCTAGCGCATAAAAGTATACTATGACTTCTGTTAGTTGAGCTGCTAAATGAACGATTGAAGCTTTTAATCAAGTTTTTAGATCTAATTAAAGCAACAAGTTTCAATTTCTCAAACATCTCAAATTAAAAAATTTATAAAAGCCTCTTTCCAATACGTTACAGCTCCTACAAGCCTTGAACACATCAATATTAAAATCAGGTGCCCACGGATTCTACATTGTTTCTCAATGTTCAAATATTATACGCAAACTCACAAATACTGCAACATCTCCTGCGGCGCTGTTATTTATTTTTACATTCGAATTTATTTATGAACAGAGTGGTCGACTAATCTGCGCATCATATTTGCGGGGCCCAAGGGTAACGTAAAACGCAGCGAAAATTATTGAGGCAGAATTATTCTGAGCTGCATATTGTTCTATGCTTTGGCATCATTGTTTTAGCAACAGACTGCATGTTTTTCCCTTTCTTGTACTTTATTGTGCAACTTCTTCCATAACTATTTGGAGTTGATTTTTTTAGCATTACTTTTTTTGACACTTTCAATAACGAGTTTGACACCGGTGCTCTAATGAAAATCTCATTTTTGTTTATGTTTGTTTCACAATAATAAAAACAAAGATAAATCGAAAATTATTCTATAACTTAAGACATCAAAGTCATTCATATCTCACCTGCAGCCACAAGAAGAAAGGTTATTTGCTTGCGGTTTGTTGTTAGGGCAAGGAGTGTCAGAGCCGAAACGCATCTGATTGTACAGCTTTCCAACAAAACCACCAGCAATATCACAAACACAATTATAATACCAGGTATTAAAACTAATAGGTTCAGATCAGACTTGATTGAGAAAACCCATAGAAGAATAATCAAAGAAATTAGAAATGAGTAGATTACTGATGAGATTACTTTGAACTTCCATGTTTCGGCCTGTTTTCTTATAGCCTCTTTACCTTCCAACCAGTCTTCTTTACCTTCATTTTTTATGATGTTTGAAAAATCATTCGCTTCTCTTTTTTTTGTGGAGTCTTGCTCTTTTTTAAAACTCCCATACTTTTCTTTCGAAACCCTTCTCCCATTTTCAGCATTGTCTAACATGGATTCAGAAACACTACTTTTTTCAAAGGTTCTTATGTTTTTGATGTTTTTTATTTTTTGAGCGTTGTTTGTTTCGTACAGAAACTCTCCACTTTTCTTATACTTCTCGTAATCACACATTTCTAAGTTCAAAGTAGCAAAATTGTCAGGCTCTTCATTATTTTCTATCAGATCCAAACGTTTGACGTTCTCTAGGACCTTCTGGCTACCACAAGCTTTTGAGGTGCTTTGTAAGTTTCCATTATGCATGAAAGTTTTAAAGGGACTAGATTCGTAGTTTTGGTTGAGAAAAGAGTTGTATGAACTGGGTTGGTGAGAAGCACACTGAGTGCACTCAGTGACATTGCTTGCAAACGCTAAGTTTTCAATTATTCTGTAACTATTATCTGCGTTTTTCTTAAGAAAATGAGTTTTATTCGTTTGAAAGTTGGTGCAGGGTAAATAATGAATATCATTAAGTTGGTAACTGAGTTTTTGTAAGGGGTATTGATCAATGGTTTTGTTATTATTATTGCAGTAATTAGAAATGTTGCCGTAACAACAAACACAGCAATTATTGGAACAGTTATGGCAGGGGTACGAAGGACAGCTTGTCTTTTCAAGTTTGTCGCATGAATTGCGCTTGTAAATGTTCCTTTTGTTCATGCTCAGTAGATTTTTTAATGAGTTCTGCATGCCATCAAGCTTATAATTCCTTCGAGGAAGAGTCGAAACTACCTCATGCTTTAGTTTCTGTTTTTCGATGCTCTTGTGGTTCAATGTTCGTTGTTGGTGGTCTGATATCTCAGTCAAATCTGGTCTTTTTGAAGACATTTTTAAACCGATTATCTGCAGTTGAAAATGCGTTTAAAAATTATAACCACATATTTTAACGCATCGTGGACTAAAACGCATTAAATGATTGTTATAAATCTTGAAAACATACATACATGTACGACAGAATAAATCAAACTAATGCCCGAATTCACGCTACTGGAGTGTGATATATGTTTTGTTAAGTAAAACAAATAACTCAAATTTTGCAAATGTATTGTCGGTCTTATACCAACACCTTAATTAAGTCTTTGAAATTGCCGTGTGTAATTATGCCATTAATATACAAAGCTTTGTGGAACGAGTAAGCTTCCATGCTAGAATTACGTTTTCATCACATTCTTTAAAACTTTTTAAATTGGCGTGTTGGTCTATTTATGGGAACAAATCCGTTTTTAATTTTTCAAACTGTCTTCGTTTAAAAAAGGAAGATTTAAGTCCACTATTCACCAGCAAAAATAATGATTTAACTACATGAAAATATTTCCAAGTTGGAAAAATTTTTCAGGATTTTTCAAGTTGGATCAAATTTTTGTACAAAAACCTTTGGTTAATTCTTGAAATAAATTCTAATTCACAGTTTGGAAGTAAATCAAAAAGGTAAACTCAATTACATTTTCATCATGAAGCATAAGAAAGTATAACACAACGTTGTCAGTATCTCTTTTACCAGACCAAGCCATAAATTTGCTTCAATTAAAATATAAAAACGCTAAAGTGAGTTTTTCCATTGAAAGCTATACTTTATTGAAAATTTGTTATTATTAATTGAACCGAAATGAGTGCGAATCGGGTGCCTTGGAAGAGTGAGGCATTTTCCACGATAATTTTAAAAAACTCGTATTTCAAAAATCGAGTTTTTACAAGACATAAAAATTTTTCTAAAACAAATTTTTCACTAGTTTTTGTTTTATAACTGCAATTAGGTATGATTCTGTGGAACTGTTCAATAAACTTTATAGTGCGCAATCGATGGTGCATAAAAACACCTTTGGATAAATATATTTATTAAAGCCTCAGAATATATCTTCCACATATTAAATTAGCAATAATAATTTACACTCATAAACCGCCGTCCATAAACCCTTCGGAATTCTTCTCAGCCAAATATGTTTAAATTTTTTATTTTATACATCAGCTTGTCTCTAAAATCTTTGAAAGATTTTATAAATTGCATTTTTGAAAATTTTCAATCAATTTTGAAAGTCACATACAGCTTAACATTCAAACTGCATTATTTCCAAATAAAACTAATTCTATTGAGAAGGAACATTTTTCAAAGAGTTAATAACGAGAATGGAATAAAACGCTATTTTTCTACAAGTCTTCATAACGGTATGATTACACAGGTATTGTATCGATTTCAAAAGCACCAATATCGAGCAATTCAAAAGACCTACCACACAAAAGCATGCAAACACACCTACCATTACATCTACTTAAAAATGTACTTCATGTAATTACTGATATTGGGTCTTTATCTTTACACGTGTAATAAATATTCATAGAATTATATTCATAATGCCATTACAATATTCATAAAATTTGAGTTTTATATCAGGCAAATTAGTTCTGTGTATATGCCAGTACGAAGCTGGTATAGATATAAAAAAAAAGATCCTTTGATTTACGCCGTGTAATGATAGAGCGCAAGAAATGAGCGAGTTTTGAATTGCAAGGCAAAATTTTTTGTTGGTTCCTATTTTCTTTCATACAACTTTCATGTGGCCATATAGCTTCATGTATATGTCATAAAATTTATTCCTTTGAAAGTTTAGTGAGACTTGATTTAGCATAAAAATATTTTTCAAATTGTGAAAAAGATATTATTTATAAGTTTTGTTGCTAGTAAACTTTGGTTGAGTTAAGAATTATGAGAATTCCTATTTTATTTTTTGATACGCAAGTTTTAGCTTAGATTTATTGTAAAAAAATTTTGAGAGATGAAAAGAAGGTTAGTTTCCATGTTAAAATACCTATGATGCTTGAGAAAACTACGATTTGAAGGATAATTTCAGGCGATATCATCAAAAAGCGAGGTTCAAATGGTATTAGAATTATAATACAAAAGTTATGAAAACACGATTTCATCATCACTATTTGTTTAAAATATTTTTTAAACATTAGCGAAGAATTTTTCAAATTTGACAATGGTTTGAAGTGATCCATCATCGTTAGGATAAATGAATTATAAAATGACGGATTCAAAAAAGTTTAAAAAATATTCAACGAAAAATTATCATTTTGAAATTCAACTAACTTATCAATGAATTTGAGTAACAAAATCAAAAAAATCCTAGAATTAAAGCTGGAAGGTTTACTGTAACTCTAAACCCAAACGTGCAAAAAATATTTTTATTTAAAGAACATAAGCACAAAAGTGTCAAAGATTGAAAACAGATTAAATTGAATCACTATTCACAAAAGCAAATAGAAGCATTAAAGACAACCACGTTTTCTAACTCAACGCTTCCTGATGAAGTCGTAGAAGCATTTTTGTTTTTTATAGTGAATATCATTCAAAGAAGCCTTTTATCTGCCAAAAGACACGTTTTAAATAAAACAAATATTTTTACGTACAACTTGCAATACATTCGGCTTCTTTCTTTTTAATTTCACGAAAAATTCTTGGCTTGTAGAGATATTTATTAGAAAATAGTAATACATAATGCAATATTTGAGATATAAAAAAAGGATTAAGCCAACAAGAAGAGGCCTAAACAAAATGAAACTCACAAACTCAAATGAAAATTCTCAAATGTAAAAAATTCAATCACACCAAAAGATTCAACTTAGAAAATCGTTACGCAGTTTTATCGCAGACGAAGACTACAACTTTTGAGACGTTATGAAGATGTGCGCAAGGATTGTTTGTTATTTTCGATGCATTGTTTCCAGGCGTTGTCGTTTCTTCCGAGAGCTTAGGCACATTGATAAACGACCACCAGACTCACTCTTCTCTAAAGAATTGGATTTGATTTGTTTTATTTGTTTTTGAATATTGATTCGATTGTATAAGAAAACTTTCCACGACATTAAAATAACAGAGATTTTATATAATAGTGCAAAAAGAAAAAATATTTAAGACTTAAGGTTGTATTAAAATTGAATTTCTCAAGTTACGATTGCTTAGAAAAGCTTGCTTTGAAATAATTCAAATATGCAAAAGTCAAATAGGTATTTCAACGAGTCTCGGCGGCAAAAAGATTAAGAAATCTCGCAAGAAAAATATGTATAATATACACTGGCGATGAGGCGTTAAGAAATATTTTCATATTGGTAATACGGAGTTTTTGAACGGTTTCAACAATACTCTTTTTATTTTATAACAAGTTCATATAAACGATTTTTTTTAATTTTGTTTTAAAAAAGGATTCATCAAAGTTTTTGGTTTTTATATTTGAAAACTTAAGAGCTAAGATTAATAACAAAAACACAAGTCAAGCGTAAAGGAATAAGTTTAACAAAGGATCAATGTAGAAATGACAGGAACATGAACATGCAAAAAGTCATGTTTCCAACAGAATGTATTATTCCATCCCCCATTCACATCGACTCTTCACTGATTGTCAGTGGACTTATGAAAGCAAATACAAATACCTCGGTACAGACTTGATGAAATCAATACAAAGAAAAAAGGCAGGAAAATTAATTTCGACTATTTTTTATTCAAAATCACCACTAGAGAATTTTTCATTGATATTTCTTATAAATATTTAATAATTATCTTCTCACAATAAATCTTTAAGATAACAAAAAGAGAATATTCCTATGTATCTATAAATTTTTTGCAATAAAAATTGAAATTGGCAAAGAGTGTGAACAAAGATATAGGAGGAAGGTAAACACGGGGAGACTTAGGGAGTCATAAAGAAGAAGGATTTAATTGGGAGCATGTAAAAGACACATTAATAATTCAAACGCATCAGGCTTTATACAGCATTGAAGTATTGAGTAGAAAATATTGCTATATAGGGTTTCAAGAGGATTGAAACTCTTGTAAATTGATTTGGTGACAGTTATTGTAGGAAACGCTGAAGTTACATTTATACATAGCTGATAAGAGAAGGGCTTGAAAAATGAAGCGTGTCAGACAGTAGTTAATTAACCTCAATTAAATAATTCATATGAATGCAATAATTGCTTATTGAATAATTAAAACAATAGGAGAAGCGTTGTCTGCAGAAAAGGAAACTCGTTTCCATTTAAAAATACTTGTGTTTTTTATTTATTTGATGTTTTTTTTTTGTAAAAGTTTTGATAAAATAATAGATTTTCTACACGATTCATTAAATTTTAATTATAAAGGTTTAAGCATTTGAACTAAAACAATAAACAAACGTTCAACTAATTATTTTGAGGGTTTTAGATTTATAATAGAAATAATTAATAATCTATATCGTTAAAAAAATGATTTTAAAGACGCTTCGTTAGAACTTCATCAAAACGAGCCTTGCAACAAAAAACATTATTCCAATGAATGTAGTGATGGATGAAATAGGGTTGTATAGAGGCGGTACCACGCCACAACTCAACGGCCAACCAAATAGACTCGACCTAATTCCTTTTGGTGGCTAATTAATTAACTACATAATGCAAGGTTTTCTCAGTTGTTGATAGGATTTTTTTTTTATTTCAAGCTTGATTTAATTATTAATTTTGGTTGTTGAACAAGGAGTTGTTCAAAAAGAAGATCGGTATTTCATATGCATTATTTCCAAATATTTAATATTTTAAATTAAGAAAAAAACGTTTGATAAAATTTTTAATTAAAATTCTCGACACAATTTTGCTGATCACTACAATTCTTCCAAATGAGATGTTTCCAATTTGAAATGATTGACTGAACAAACTACTTCGAGCATTTTGACATAAGTCATCGCATGGAATGTTCCAAATAGAAAAAGATTAGACCGAATCGATACAATGGTAGGAGAGAAAGGTTTTAAGGTTCTAATTAGATTATTTTTTGATTACAGATTATTTGTATTGAGACCACAAAACAGCGAAGATTTCAATAACTCTACATCACACCTTCTGGCTTCTTTATTTAATTTAAGAAAAGATTTTACGGCACGTTGTGTGGTGTATTTTTGAATTAAAATTATTTTTATTAATTATAAAGCAATAATAAAAGCAGTTTTGTTAAATATTTAATTTTAATTATCCACTTTTTATGCATATTTTCAAAAAACCTCTATGGAAAGAGTTCCTGGGGCAGCAATTCAACAAAAACTAAAGCAAAAGTTTTTCTTTTTAACGACGACTAAAACGACATTTTACCATTAAAACATACTTTTATAACTTAGCATATCTAAGACTCAAGATGAAATTCTTTATTTAAAATTTCCTCAACTGAAAAGATAAGTCTTAAAATCATATTTCTCTGCATACACACACGTCGCAGGCACGAATCAAAGCTGAAGAGAACTCGACGCTACAAACGACAACTTATATGTTTCAGCAGATCAGCATGCGGGCTATAATTTCCACAGAGATGATTGAAGGCGTCTTCAATACATCAAAAATGGATAAACTTTATGATTTCTTGTATATGCATAAACAAGTATTGGGCACATTATTCTTTATTAAAGAGATCCTCGCTTCCATTGTATGCTTAACTTTTTTACAACTTAATGAAATTTTATTTGAATTTTATTAAAAACAGCTTTATTCTGTTAGTGTGCATTGATTTCCATTGCTCGTAGGGACCTCTCACCTTTTTACGATGCTCTTCATTTGAGAGACGCCTAAAAAAGTTATAAATGAAATGTTTTAAATTCAACTTTTATACAGAATTTCCACGCATTTTCTTCGATGAATTTTTCTGATAAACGACTTTTTTTGTATCTAAGTGTTGTATCGGTTGTGTGAAGTTTGCTTGAAACGCCAATCTCTAATTTAATTATCATCTACTTCTGGTTTTGTATGGGTGGTCATATTTTTGTACGGATAAGTGGATTAGTTAATCTTAATTAATTCATTATTTCACTTTTAAATCTCATTTTTTCAAATTCTCGGTGTAAATTTATTTTTTCATTAAATTTTTTATTTTTTATGCTTCCTAAAATTGTTTTCTGGCAAGTTTGGTTGTAGATATTTACGCAAGATATAAAAAACAAAAAACAATGTTTTATAGTGTGCAAGAACACCCAAAATTTAATTTCAATAACATCTTATCATCTAATATATTTTCATTCACTAAACCACAAAAAACTTAACAATTAAAAAATCAAAAAATTCTCTTTCTAGAATCTTCCATTGAGAAAAGAATAAATTTGTAAGACGTGTGAGGCAATTTTCTTGAAACATGGCGTTCAAACTTACTTGTGACTACCTTTCATAAAGGCATTCCATCACCTATTTCAAAAGTTCCTCTTTCTTTTTATGTGGTTTGGAAGGGTTTATGGCTTTTATACCACTATAATCAAGCTGGTGTTAGCTCGTTTCAGTAGCATAGGTTCATTTTTTATTAAATTAATTTTATATTTCAATGAATATTTAGTTTTAAATTATAGACCAATTTCAATTTTTCCGTTTTTTGCACAGAACATAATTAATTATTGTTATAATTAAAAATGAAAAAAATTTCCATCCAAATCAATGATAATCAATTACCCCAACTCCCCGGGAAATTTGTGCAAAACAGTAATGCTACTGTGATAAGAAAACAGCTACCATTGTTAATTAACCCTTGCCCTCTGAACCATTTCAAAGTCCGCTTCGTTTAAGATAAATACATTTCGTACCATGCTAGTCATGATTTTGCAGTGAGATATTACTTTTTTAAATTAGCTTAAGAAGAGGTGTTTTTTTGTGACTTGCAGAATTTACTTGAAAAAGACAGAAATTTTCGAGAGGTAAATGTTTGTGTCTTGTATGACTCGCTGTTAACAATGAAATTTATTTTAATTAAAAGTGTGTTTAAATAGGAAAATGTATATAAGACTGAATATTTCATGAGTTAGGATAAGTTCTAAGTGCTTTTGCAACAATTTTTCAAATGTGAAACTCAATAAATTCTAAAACTAACTTAAAACAAAAAAAATTGTTATTTATTGGTTTTAAAGTTTTTTTTTCTGCGTTTAATTTATTGATGTTTCCATAATTCATATCTTTATATGATTAAAACGTTCAGCATGGATTCCAGGCATACACAATATCAATCGTTTTGAGTCTGCATATAAGTTATAATTAAAGTTAGTTGCTCGTAAAACAACATTGCAGTCTGCAACTTTTTCCTTTCCTATTAGATCGAATTCCAATGTGCAGTACTAAAGCGATTGTTTGATTTATAGCCGTTGTTGAACAGTCACAAGCAGCTGCATAAACTCATTCAGAAAATATCAATTATACAAGATAATAACACTCATACACAGCTCATACACGGAATATTTAAAAGAATGTGTCAAGTGGATATTTTCACGGTGGATGCCTTCACCAACGAACCTTTCCACGGCAATCCCGCAGCAGTGTGCCTTCCAGCTGCGCAGGTCTGTGTGCTTAGATATTTCTATGAAATTCTATCAACTACCTGTTGTTTTTTGGTAGTATAACTCTTTTCAATATTTTAAATAAGTTTTACCTATTTAAATCGTAGTGGAGAAAAAATATTCTAGACTTGGATTAGTTATGAGGTCTAAGATATGCTTTTGATACAAAACTTTGTTTTAAAATCTGTGAAAATCTTTAAGGACTTAACAGATGACCGTATGAGACAAATTGCAAGTGAAATGAACTTATCAGAAACAGCATTTGTCCAACTCATCAATGCAGGCGACTCCTACAGCTCAAGTTGTTTCCAATTTTTTTTTGCCAGCAATTAGTAGGTATCTAAATATGATAAATTATACAAAAAAAATAATTTAAGGTTTGAAAAGCCTGTAATTTCTTTGGAAACCTTGTGCACTGAGCAAACAAAGGCATATATATAACATTTGTGAAATTTTTCATAAATAGTCTTATAATTATTCTGTAAAGTACGATATAATTAGTATCAATAATATAGACTGACTGCTCTCAATCCCATTTACGTGGGCATGTACAGCAGTGAAATTTATTACAATCATAATATTTCTATAAAAATCATAACCATTTCAACCAAAAATTTGACTTAGTGATAAGTATAAAACCCATTAAAGTGTTAACAGCTATTACAACTCAATCATCTCCAACAACTGTTTGCCGCAGTGCTACGTAGAAAATGCATGACGTATTAAAAACAGTGATTTTGGGCAGGTGGTGAGTTTAAGCTGAGATGGTTTACACCAACCCATGAAGTCAACTTGTGTGGTCATGCCACTCTTGCTTCTGCCGCTGTCCTTTTCCGTCGTATGGGTAGGAGCTTATTGGGTTTTGATAACATATGTAGAGCTTTAATTGGTTTTAATATTATAAGTAAAAGTTGTAGAGGATTTCAAGCTTCTAGGTGGGAGCTTTGTTAGATTATATTCTAGCTTGTATGTTGGAGTTGTAGAGGATTTTGTTTCGTGTTTATAGTTGCTACTGCTTAATTTTCAATGTGAATGTAATTTTTTTTGATTTTTGAACTATTTTCAATTTAATCCTTTTTCAATTTTCCCCAGTAATTCTTAACTGAGTTAAAATTTTTGATAATATTCTAAAACGAACTCGAATCACTTTAAAACTTCTACGTAAAAAACGTGCATGAAAGATGATTTGTGAACAGGGAATACATTTACTCGTTGTGTATTCCACACATTGAGTGGAGAGCTGACAGCGGAGAAGGAAGAAAATTCTATTAGTTTGAACTTTCCTCTCAATCCTCCTTCTTCTATCTCTAATGCACAAGTGAGTTTTTATATGTTTTTGAGCTTCCTTCTTTTATATTTGAGATTTTCGTAAAATTACTTTTTTTTTGATTTATTTATAATTAAAAATGAAAAATTTTTTTAATTTTTATATATTGGATGCTTTCAAAAATCTTTTGAAATTCTTTTATGAGATGGCCAGATTGGTTTTTTGACGTTCAGAAGCAATTACTTAGAATTCAATGTATCAAATCTTTTCACAGGTCAGAACCATCGTTGAGAGACTGTTGGAGGTTATCATCAACAGTGCATATTAAGTTGAAGCAACTCATAATCTAAATAATAACTGATAGTTTTTAAAAAATAATTGAATTTTTTCAAAAATTTAATTGAAAATAGCTGAGTTTTTCAGAAAATAAACCCAATTTTTTTTTATTAATTAAATTTTTAGAAAATAACTGCTTTTTCATAATTGTCTCAATGCTCTCCAAAGTTAGTCTGCAAAGATAGCGAGGTGGAAGACACCAACTTTTCAACAACCACTAAAAAACTCCTCATTCGGCTGAAAGATAATTCCGAACCGTGGTCGCAAGTTCTTTTATTATACTAATTGTAATGCGGTATTTATAAAGCGCTTTTCCTTATAGATCAAAGCGCTTGCTACAAATTTAATGTAGCGAAAACACACTGTGGAACAGGTGCTAATTTTCGGCCCACGTGGGATCGAACCCAGTAACTTTAGAAAATTAATCTAATGCTCAACCATTGAGCTATAGGGGCCGACCGTTATAGATTATTTCATCATTTCAATTGTTAAATTTTTCCATTTCTAAAATTTTTTTTTAATTTTAGACAGAAAGTTTTGAGTGGTTTGAGGCCAGATTTCGCAAGAATGAAACAACTTGAGGTTGTTAAAGGGGTCATTGTAACTTGCAGAAAACCTCCTGCTTTAAAAGGTTCTCAAACTCATTTCTATTTCATCATGCTCAACACACACACACACACACACACACACACACACACACACACACACACACACACACACACACACACACACACACACACACACACACACACACACACACACACACACACACACACACACACACACACACACACACACACACACACACACACACACACACACACACAAACACACACACACACACACACACACAAACACACACACACACACACACACACACACACACACACACACACACACACACACAAACACACACACACACACACACACACACACACACACACACACAAACACACACACACACACACACACACACACAAACACACACACACACACACACACACACACACACAAACACACACACACACACACACAAAAACACACACACACACACACACACACACACACAAACACACACACACACACACACACACACAACTCAAAGATGATGTGGACTTTTACTCAAGGTACTTCGCCCCCTGGGTGGGCATTGATGAAGATCCCGTCACTGGTGAGCTGTTGTTCTTCTAAGCTTTCAATAATAGAAAATTATAACTGAAAACACGTATAATGATAATTCTATATGCGTTTTAAAGAGAACAAATGATAATAAAAATAACTCAGTGTTAAATCTATGTGCTTTTGGAGATAGAAAATAATAATGAAACAACTAATGTTGATTCCATACTTAAGGTTCCGCCCATACTGTGTTAGCTCCTTACTGGTCAAACTTGTTGGGAAAATCACAATTCAATGGTAGTTAGATAAACTTATTAACTATTGATATTAATTAACATTTCATGAAATGGTTTATACTCTTTCCATTAATTCAATCATGAACTTTTTTCTAATTTTATGAATTTGTTAACAGCAATTCAGTGTTCGAAGAGGGTAGGCAACTTGAAGGTGAAAATCGAAGGTGATAGGTGCATATTAAAGGGGAATGCAGTTATAGTGGTTGAAGGAAAGATTTTTAATCCTGTTTAAATATGCTAATAACTCTGTCTTATATGAAATGAAATTTAATGATATTGGTGGTATATGGGTGGATGTTGGTGTGAGAGGTAGGTGCACCGTTCAATTTTGAAATAAAATCGATCTATATCATCTTTTTCTTTTTTATATGAGTTGTTTTTTCTAAATTTTGAAAATTACTTAGTCAAAAAATGTTTTTTATCTAGCTCTTTGGCAACTTAAATATACCAAAATCTTTTGGAATTACACCTACAGCTTTTATGAAAACACTGTGTTCATGATCGTGACATGATAACAAACATTTTGAATATCGATCGTGAGCGTTAAAAATTTAAAGAAAACTTCTTCATATGCAGCATTTGGTCAAAAACTGATATTGAAGCATTCTACAGAAGTTCCACTTATGAGGTCTTTGATTTTCTATTGAAGAGGTGGAAAAGTGGAGGAATAATCTTTTGTGATTTGTTGTAGAGACTTTGAAAAAGTGTGGAATTTCTGAGTGAGAAAGCCATTTTTTTGGCCTTTTAACTTGGTGTTTCAGTTTCTTACTCTTATGCTGGCATCAGTTAAGTAATGACCCTGGAACATACGGTGTAGTACACAAACTAAAGTTAGCAAAAATAATGTTTATAAAATATTGTTTATTGTGATTAACTAAACCAGCCTATTAACAAAAACGATTTCAATCAAACACTTTTATTAACTGAATAATCATACGAAGCTTTTCGTAAGTTGAACTCACATTATCAAGTATATAAGTGGCATTCCAACGTTTTACCTCAATCACTGTTCGTGAAAAGAAAAAGTTCAGATTTAAATAGGAGGTCGTGTCTAAATTTCTTTTGATTTTATGCATTCTGAAAGTCCGCAAAAAAACCTTGATTAAAAAAAGTAAGGAATTTTAAATTTAAAATTCATTTTAATGTTGAACAACAGGTGTAAAATATTTTTTTTAGCCAAATTACACCCGAGTGGGAGTTAAAAAGACGTCATATAAATATGGTAATGCTTCTTAGCTCAATTAAGTTGAGTTTTATTGCTTTAATTTTATTTTACAAAACAATTTTCAAGAAATATTAGTTTTTAAGGTATTTTGTTCACGGCTGCTGAGCTAAACGCTAAAAAATTCACTAGCACTTATGAGTCTGTAGAGCTAGGCTGGTTAGACATTAGACTAATTATTCAAGGTTACCAGGTCGACTCCGTGTTGTGCCGACAATAAGCATTTGCTCCGCTGTGTGTTTGAGCCACATTAAATATGTAGCAAGCGCTTTGAACTCTAAGGAAAGACGCTATATAAAAAAGCAATTTTCACTTTCTTGCAAGAAGCCAATCCAAAACAAATCGAGTTTTAATTTGGATATTATGGTCGAAGAATCGGCTTTCAAGCTAAGAAAAAATTAATTTTTGTATGAAAAGTTAATTTTACTATTATTTCCAATTTTAATGTTTTGAAAAAACAAAAATGATGTGTTCGATTAAGTTATTCATACCTGCAGTTGATGTTTTTGAATATAAAATTTAAAAATTTGTATATTTCTTGATTAATTTGTAAAAAATTCAAAGAAATTGGTTTTAAAAAAACATTAAACTTTTGAATCTATTTTCAAACAAATATCAAGTGAAAATCAGGAACAGGGTATAAAGTTGCTCGTTGTGTATTCCACACATAGAGTGGAAAACTGACAGCGGAGGATGAAGGTTTTATTAGTTTGACTTTTCCTTTTAACTTTCTTTGCCCTATTTCTAATACACAAGTGAGATCTTGTGTTTGTGGATGACTGCGTACTTGCAGCCCTGAACGAACCAGACCTTCAGAAGTTACTCAGCAGTCAGAGTGAAACAGCAAAAGTTTATGGCTCAACGAGCAACTGATAAAATGATGGTATTGCACCAACCGCTATCAGAAACTATATCTTTTCAGTCAAATACTCTAGTAGATGATGTAGCATTGAAAACAGTGGATAATTTCAGCTAACTGAGAGATTGGGACTTTTCAATTTGCAGTATGGATCAAGAGGTTTGTAACAAAAGAGCAAAAAGTTAAAAATCAAGGTTGCAGTTTATAAAGCAGTTGTTGTCAAATCCTTTCTTTATGGTCTTGAGATGAACTCTGTAGAAAAACAAACAAATGCTTCAAGCCAGTTCTATTATCGATTTTCACGTAGGGTCATGGGAATGTTATGAATAGACAGAATTCCAAACAGTTAAGTGCTTGACAAGGTGGGCTTACCTGGTATAGAAGCATTCATCTGAAAGCTGAGATGTCATACAGATGAAGGATGCAAGAACTTTGAAGGTGTTGTCTTTATATAAGCTTGCTTCTATACCAGGAAAAATTGACGTCTAAGAAAACACTACAAAGACTGACTTCAAGTCTCAATGTGTTTCTACAACACTGTTAAAACCATGCCACAGACCGAAACGCATGGAGTTCAACTCTTCATGGAGACGTTGATGCTTTCTTTACAAGAAAATTAGAGCAGAAAGGAATAAAAAGTATAAAAACATAAAATGTGATTTTGAAGATTATCTACTTGAAGTGTGGTCGCTTGTGAGTGTTCTTTTTTGGATAAAGACCTCATGGAAAGAGTTATTGACTGCTTCTACGCAGGTTTTTTATATATATCTACGTGTATGTTTAAAGATACCGTCAAAGATAACCTATACCGGTGGGCGGAGTATTTGGCAAGATTCACGGATAACCGCTGGACACTCAGAGTGACTCATTGGTATCCATGTGGAAACAAAAGAAGAAGAGCCAGACCAAAAACAAGATGGGTTGATCTTCTGAAAAAATGCTATAGAGTCAACCGGATGGTTGTGGCAAATGACAAAAAGCAGGCAGAGATGTCAAGAAAGGGATTCCTTCAATAGGAGTGAGGCGACATCAATCACCAGCCCTAATATTAATAAAAATGTTTGTTTCGAGTGTGCTTCACGATATGAATATAATTAAATTATTTTTGCAAGTCAAAAAGAAGTTGAAGAGGTTTTGAAGGTTGTGCTTTTTTGAGCCTAGTAGCTAAATTATTTGATTTGGAGCACTGCTTCAAAGTTTATTTAAATGTCGCAAATCCACGTTAATGGAGCAGTTTCTTGGAACTGAGTTATTTTAAGACAGTGTCTTATGTTGATTAACTTTTTGAATTTCATTAGATATTTCATTTAAAATTTGAAAAATCCAAAATTAATAATCTTTATTAAACTACAGTTTTCGTGATATCATCATCACAACTGCCATCTGAAGACATGGAAAAACATGGCCTTTCAATAAAGGTGAATAATTTCATTTTTTAGTTTTAATAGAAATTTTACCAAATTTTTATCAAATACTTTAATAGAAACTGCTATTATTTCAAGGAGGTTCACCTTGGAAACGGGAAAGACATTCAGTAATAGAGTCCCACTTTTAATCAGTCTAACAGAGGACCCATATCCGTAGGCACACTGTTTAAAATAGATTTAGTTTCAAATCTTCATTGATTTATGCACATTTTCAATTGTTTATTAAAATTATATTTTTGATGATAATAATACTTTTACGTGCGAATCTATTCAGAGTTCTATTATTATTAGTCATTGTAAGGTACACAGTTTGCAGACAAAGTTTGCTGCAGAGGCGCTTTTTTGAATGTCATTTTTTCGTTTTTATTCAAACCCAGCTGAAAATATATCACATCTTCAAAAAGAAGCTTCAACACAGCTTTGGAAAAAAATGAAAAAGCTTGAAGCTTTAAATGAATTAATAGTTACTTGCAAAAAGCCTGCTAGTTATGATTGCTCAGTTAACACTTTTAAACTGTATATTTTTTTGCATTAACAACCATCTCTAATAACAGAAAGATGACTGGGATTTTTATTGGATTGGGATAGACAAATTATACTACAGGGAATGAAAGTTTTATATTATAAGCTTTGATGATTTTTTATCTTCTATTCTAGGATCCGCAAGTACTCTATTAATTCTTTATGATCGAGATACTTAATAACAGCCAAAAATATCTCATCTTTTTCCAACGTTTAATAAAAGTTCTTCACACGGAGTAGTTCTATGTGAAACCTATTAGTGTGAATAAGAAAAATTATTTTATTTAAAGATAAAAATGTAATACAGATATTTTGATTGTACGACTGAGGGTCTTTTTTCTGACCTATACTTATAAAGTGTACAAAACAAAGAATAATATTATTAAATATAGAACAATGAATTTAAATTATTATACTATCGAATATATAAAGAAAATTTTTAATTTGAAACTTACTTTATTGATTAAATGAAATTTTATAAAATAAAATTAATCAATTTTGTCGGGTTATTTTCAACTTTAGCAGTTTTATAGGGTTTTTTAAACTTTGTCATTTTGTTAAAATTCCTTCTATTTGCGGTAATTTCTGTCAATGATGATTTTATTTATTTAACTTAGAATATTCAGAAAATTATTTATTTACATTAGTTTAATTGACTGGTTTAAATATAAATGAAGAATTTTGAATAAAGTAATTGCTAAATTCATATTATTTTGTTAACGAGTTAGCCTACGATAAAATTGTATAAAGAGTAATACAGCATTTTAAACTTTATTGAATTGTGAAGTTTTTCGAAACTAATCATCAGGCATCATCATAATGTTTCATCATCAGGCTATAATAATACATTCAAAAAATCTTATATCAAGTCAAACAATTCGTAAACAAAGTTAATTTTCTAATGTCAATCTGGTCATTCAAACTAGGGCTAAATATTTTGATATAATAGGCCTCTAGAGTTGTTCTCTTCCTAATGTCCAACAAAGATTTGTGCAGTATTTCCCAACAGAAAGAGTGCGATGGATTCTCTAAAAAGGTGTTTAGCCAGTTCCGACTTACCCTGGCGATATTCATCCTCCTTCCAACGTACCACAGCATTCCTCAGAGTCTCTCCAATGTAAGTTTTGGAGCAAGAGCATGTACCCTTGTAAATGACACTATGAGGATGGGATATTTTATCCTTCAAAGGAAAGAGTAATCTCATCAGGCTGGTCATCTACGAAAAGTTAACTTTAACTCTAAAACTGGTGAACTCCTCTATGTTATTGATTACTTTGAAAAGCATCGTCTCATTTCTTGGATAATAGAGCACTTTCAGATGTAGGTGAATCCTCTCATCATATATGTTCTTAGAAATCAGATAATTATCCTTGGGCTTAAAGAAGATCGAAATCTGCGACTTGAAAAAATTGATAGGATAACCGGCTTTTAAATATTTCATTACGATCCGGTTAGTTTCTTCGGCAAAACAAGATCAAAGTTTTTCACTTCTATGAAGGTCATTTTTGATGACACACTTCTTGGCACTTGAGAAGAGTAATGAAACAGAAGTTTCGTGCTTTTATGTTCATATTATTTTGTTATACTAATGGAGATGCTAATGGATTATTTGATGATGCTTTCAGCTTCTTGAAAGTCAAGATATGTAAATGTCATTTCAATGATTTAATGGTTAATAATAAATTTTTTAATGCTCAACTTCTTAACCTTATTACATGATAAAGTTGTAAGACTTAGAAAAGGTAATCGCACTTGTTAGACATGCAATTGTGGATGTTGGAAGAAAGCTATCATACAGCATAGAAAAACTGATTGAATTATTTCTAGTGCTTTTATTGTATACCCTAATACTATAGAGTGTTTAAAAAATTGGATTAAAATAAATGATTGAAGTTTTTTTGAATATCTCATAAACAAATTTCAAATTTCTTCTACATGATCAAACAATGTCAATGGGGTGTTGAATGAATAAGTTTATAAATATAAACAATTTTATATTTCTTTTGATGAAAATGATTATTTATTCATAAAATTTCAACCTTTTGTCTTCCTCTCTTTCACAAGCTCATGCTTTGATTCTTTTACTCACATTGATTATTTCTACAGTTTTCATTTGTCATCATTTGCTTCTTGTTTATACCTTGAACAATTGAAGCAAAATCCTAGAACTACCTAATTTGAGAATAAATTCAGTGAAATAGTAATTTTAATATAAAAGATCATCAAAAGCTCAAATATGATGGAACATATACAGAACAGACGCTTCGAGCTTATGCTAAAAATATTGAATAGCTTTAGGTGCGAGCCAATAGTTAATGAACCAATCATAGAGTTTCAAAAAAATTGTGCAAGTACTGAAATAATCATTTTTTTAGAGTCGTATCTGAATAAAACTATTTTTTTGTTATTTGAAAAAAAAATATCTATTTCATTTCGAAGAACACTATATTTTAAAAAATTGATTTGCATACACTTGGATCGAACTTTGTAAAATTCGTAAATATCTAAAATTTTTGATGCATTAATATTTTTATGAAAAAAAACTAACATTTTTCAACTAACAAAGCTTTTATCACAATTCGTAAATATTTATGCATTTTGATACACGAATATGTTCCAAAAAAAACTATTTTTCAACTAACAAAGCCTATGATTGGTCCAATCTGCTCACTCCTTAAAGGTGATAAACAAATGAAACGACGCTTGAAACTTCTTTATACAGAAGATATAAAACAGTTTGAAGTTTTCAAAATGAATTTCATATATGATAAAATGAAACACTTGTTTTAAACTCAGGTACAAAACTTTTCATTGTATTATAAAATTATCAACAAGAAAACTTCATTTTCACCTTTAAAATTTTCTCAAATGAAGATCAATACAACTTTAATAAAATAGCTATTGTAACGTTAAATATCAGCCAACCTCACTTGGCAAACATTTAAAGCCTTGAACTCCGACCATCTTCCCATCCCCATCACATTCAAAAAAAAATATAAAATACCCACAACTAAACCCCTCAGAACCCTCACTAACTACAAGAAAGCCAACTGACCCCAATTCACCAAACACATAGAACAAACCCTCAAAAACACCCCTCTCCACGAAGACCCCCACACAACTAACCACCTCATCACAAACGCCATACTCACATCAGACCGAATAAACATCCCTGAAGGAATAATAAAACCCATCTACACCCCACTCCCCGAAAGCATCACTACACTCATATCGAAACGAAACCACACCAGAACCCTCAATAACAAAGATCCCTCACTACCCACACTCAACCAACACATCACCCACCTCATTCAATAACACAAAAAAAAATGGGAAGAGCACCTGAAAGCTGACTGGGACCACAAGAAAAAATTTCACATCTTATGGTCTACAGTAAAGGCCCTCAACCCCAAAAAACCTACAACTCCCACCAACACAACAACAAAACAGCCCACACAGACACACAAAAAGCCAACACACTAAACAAATATTTTAAATCAACCACAAAACACTCCTCCAACCCCACTCACAGAATAACAAACAAATCACCAAATCACTCACGTCTATCCCAATAACAATCACCGAATCAGATACCATCCTCGCTATAAAACAATCTAAAATTAACAACTTCTCAAGACCAGACAATATCAACATCAAACATCTCAAACACCTACGACCAATAGCCATCAAACCCCTAACCAACCTCTACAACATCACAATCAACACAAACACCCTACCCCAAATATGGAAAATCTCCAAAATCATCTTCATCGCCAACCCAACAAAAACCCTTTTCTCCCCTCCTCATACAGACCATTAGCCCTACTCTCTTCCATAGCAAAAACTCTAGAAAAAATCATCCTCCTACACATCACCACTAATATAATCCTCCCAGCACACTAACATGGCTTCAGAGCCGCACACTCTACCACCACAGCCCTACATCAAATCAATAACACCATACTCACTGGTTTCAACAAAAAAAAACCCTCCCATAGAACAATCCTCACCGCCCTCGATATGACCAAAGCATTCGACACGGTCAACATCCACCAACTTATCCACAAAATACACAACACCCACATTCCTACAATAATAATCAAATTCTTGGCCAACTACCTAAAAAGCCGCCGACAATACACCTCATACAACAATCACACATTAAAACACACAAACATCAAAGCAGGTGTCTCCCAAGGGGGCGTCCTATCACACACTCTCTTCAACATATACCTCTCAGACATACTACTCCCCAAAATCAGCTCACTCAACCCATCACCTACGCAGACGACATCACCATAACATCATCCCACCCCAACACTAACACAGACACCCAGAACCTCCTTCCATATCTCAATGAAATACACACATGGGCTCACAATAACAACCTACAAATCAACCCTACCAAAACTACATCAACTCTCATGACCCCTGACCCATCAGAATATAACAAACCCCTGAACATCCACATCAACAACACTCCTATCCCCACCACCTCCAACCCCACCATCCTTGGCTTAACTTTTGACCCCAAACTTACATACTCCATTCACACAGATAACACCATCACTAAAGCAAAAAAAACACTCAATCTCCTAAAACTCCTCACATCAACACACTGGGGAAAAAGCAAAGAAACACTCATCACCACATACAAACATTATTTCTTCCCATCATCGAATACGCCAACACCATCTGGTCACCCATCACCTCCGTCAACAAACTCCAAAAAATCCAAAACGCAGCCTTGAGAACAATCACTGGCTGCACCCTAGACACCAACACCCAACACCTCCACTCAGAGACCAAAATCCTCCCACTCCAAAACCATCTCAAACTTCACGCATCACAACTCACACAAAATGCCTCCCACCCCACTCATCCCTTACACCCACTCACCACACAAGAAGCCCACCCCAGATACAAAAAACAATCCACATTCAACAACATCAACTACACCCTAAACATACTCTCCTCCACCCAGACCACCTCTCACACAAATAAAAAACAACATGAAAACAATACACACAAAAATAGTTCATGACTACATATCATCCACTCACAACAAAATCCTCAGCAAGCAACCCCCACCCATTCATGAATCAGAAACCACTCTAGACCACCACACTCGCCGCACTCTCGCCCAACTCAGATCAAACAAATCACCTTTCATCCTTTCATACCTCAACAAAATCTTACCCTCATCTCACCTCTCACCTTCATGCCCACTCTGCCAAACACACATTTACGACACCCCTCACTTCTTCATCTGCCCCAAAATAAGTACCACACTGGGCCCCCGCGAGAGCAGCTGAGCTTCTCGACCACTAAACGGTTTTGATGGAGACATGAGGAGCACCCAACAAGACTAGGGTGCTCGGGGTAAAAAAAAAAAGAACTGTTTGACAGTGTCAGCGTACAGGTCCGCTGTAAGGTTTAAAATGAACAGCTCACATTTATTGGAGTTGATTTGAAGGCCGATCTCTTTGAAAGCGTTAATTATTTTTGTTGCATTGTTAAAAACAGAGCTAGCCTGACCACCAATTGTGGCATCGTCCAAGTACCAAATGTTCAACTCCGATGACACGTTCTTGGCAATTTTGTCGACGGCCAACGCGAAAAGTGCTGGGCCTAGAGGGTCGCCTTGTTGAATACCCATTGAAGAAGGAATGCAGTGTTTGCCAGCAGTGGACGGATTGGAGTAGGCTTCGTTAACTAAAAAGTACAAGGACGGGTAACGAGTGGCTATCTCGCCAATAAACGTTTTACATTCAATAGAATTGAAGGCGTTAGAAACATCGAGTTTCCAAAGCACCTTGGGATCGACTGAGTGGTTATTAAATGATCGAGTAGCATGGACGGCTGACTCACACCCCAAACAGACGCCGACGCCCAACTGACAAGGTGACAAATCCTCTCTGAGCGAGTTCATGACTTAATGCAGAGATAATTTGGAAAACAAACGACGAAAGGTGTTTCCAACGGCTATAGGGCGTATACCACCATCTTTCTTTTGAAGGGCGTACAGATGGGCACCAAAGAACAAGTGCCTAATAGGGTCCGGGATTTTAGTTGATGAAACGAAAGAAGCAAATCGAGAGATGGACCGAAGAACCGAATTCGCACTCGCTCCCAAGGAGAGAAATATTATGCCCTTCAAATGTTGAGGGCGAAGTGAATCAGGTTTAGAACCCGAACCGTTAAGAAAAGAGAAGATCGCTTTCCTAACCGAAGACTGTCATAACTGGTGCTCGTGCTCATAGTCAATCAGCATTTATATTACTAATGGTTTGTACGAAGCTTAAAAACTGAAAGTTTTGAAGAATAATTGATGAATTTAAATGATGGTTAAGTAGAAGCTTTTTTTCAAACTTTCCGAGTTTAACCAAAGATAATAGAATCGAATAAAAATTTGTTTTGTAAAATTTAGTTTTAAATCGGGTAAATATGCCAAAAAAATTCGATAATTGAAAATTTAGTTACGAATATTTACAAATATGAATTGTTATATGGAATATTTTGAAATATCAAAATAGCAAAAAACAACATAATCTTTGTTCATATAACATATTAACCTTTTGTATTGTTGTTCTTAGAGGTTAATAAATAACTTTTTTGGATTAATGAAGATCAGATCTACCTCTGAATAGTAAAAACAGTATTGGTAAATAGTTTTAGCATTGTATTTTTGCTTTATAAAAGAGCCGGCCTAAGGTCCTCTACTCGCTCTCAGCTCTTCATCATCTTTCTTACGCTAAAACTGCTTTTTCTTTATCTGGTCCATTTCTATGGAACTCTTTTGCTCTTTATCTTAAACCTTCTCCCTATCCTATTTCTCTTAAGAATTTGAAGACTTATTTTTATAAGCAGTTCATAGCAGAACGCCTCTGAACGACGCGTAAGAGGCGCTAAATATGTTTTTTACACTATTATTACTTTTATATATTGAAACCATTGTAATTGTATTATCATTTAATATACTATCATAACCCAATACAACCTATCGAAATTTTACATCTATCAATACATTATTGGGGAAGGTGATAGAAATAAATCCAAGCTACGCTCAAAGTAACCGTGCATTTTTCCAAAAAGTTCGTGGTCTAGCGGTGCATACCTTGTTTTGGCACCCTTTTTTTTTCATTTTTTGTTATTATAATATGTTTCAAAAATTAACAGACATATTGAAAACTTGTAAAGCCTTTGAACAGTTATATCTTCAGGTTTTCTGTTGTCTAAATGCAGAGTTTTTGAAGTAAGCTAGGCTAATTGCTCTTCTAAATGTAATCAAATCCGTTTTCGAGCTTGCGTATCACTTTCCTTGTTTGACCAATTATGGATTTTTTGAGATTTCATTACTGTCATGTCCAGCATTATTGTGAACATTGACCAATCCCATTTTTAGCTTTTATTGTTGTGGCATATTTGCTTACCCATTAATCTGGTTTATCCACTCCACACATATTTGAGCTTAATTTTTTGAATACATTAGGCCGTGGAACTAAACCTTTGGTTATAATTTATTTTTCCAACGAGTTACTTGATCAATAACTTCAGCTGTATCATAATTTGTTCCAGTGTTTGCCACAGTATTATCTAGCCACCTCACAATTAAAATTTCTTCATTGGTATCGAAACTATAGTTGTGACCGCCTCCTTTATGCTTATTCATTGTTTTTTTGTCGGTCAAAAGATCTTTTCTTGATCTTTCATTTTGTATATTCCCTGTTGCTTAGAAACCAAGACTTTTCGATGAATCAATAATGGATAACTTGTGAAAAAGTTGTCAAAAAATACAGTATGCGATTAGTGTTCTTCTACCGCATCCAGCATACTCAGAACAACTTGTGATTCTGGTTGTAGGCCTTTCCGTTGGTCCGATAAGTTTCTACTAAAATACAGATCAAAGTTAGAGCAATAGCTTAAAGAACCGCACAATGCCCAAAAGTTGTAGCCAAATCTAATTGGATTGCTCCTAAATAAACTGTTTCAGTGTGTGATGTACGAAGTATTTTATGAAATTTTGTATCCCTCAATTACAAATATAAACTAATATTTACAAAAAGTCATTTTTTTCATTTATTTATCTTTTTTTTATTTTTTGTAATAGCCACCTATTTGAAAATTTAAATCCCACTAAGTATAATGTATTTCGTGTAAAACGCCCATTTGCTGAATTTGTGTCATCATGTTCATTGTCTTGTGAGAGTAGTTTGAGAGAGAACAAAAATGGCTGTCCCACTTGCGTGTGCCAAAGCCCTTGCGAGGTTGGTCTGTTTTAACGGTTTGTGTGGAATAAATTTCTTAGTATTTTTTGGTCGAACGATATAATTTTAAAGCGCTTCTATAACTTTTTGGGGGGAACACTAAGTAGCCTTACGTTAGTGAAAGTTGTAGCTATTTTTGATATTACGTTAAAATATCTCTGAAAAGTTATATTACATATTCTTATTTCACTACAAAATCTTCTCGAAAGGGACTTACTGCCAAAGAAATGAAGTCCAATGCTCTACTACTCCTTGCTATGACGAGTCCACTTGTGGTCAGTTCAACAGTTATTAACAATATTCATAGAGTTTACCATCGTTTGGCTTTAGAAAACTTTGTGATTTAGGAATGTAAAAGAAGTTTTTTCTTAATTTAATTATAATTAACATAATATAGAAAACCATATGGATTGTCTGGATCAAAAAGATGCTGACAATTTTTGTGGCGTTCAATACTTTGTTAAGCTGCAGTGAAATGTCCTTCAATTTGCATGATGCATTGTGTGAGTGGCTTCAGAAATGATTCAAATGGGTGTCAAACATGCCAATGGGTCGATCCATGCGAGGTAACTGTTTTTTATTTAAAGGAACCTTCCATGAAATATTCTATAATAATAAATGTTTAAAGTTATATGAATAAATGAGAACCACAGTTTTGAAAATGTTGTTTCTAATAATATTTTTATATTTTGCTCATCTGAATATTCAAGAGAAAAATATAAAAATATTATTAGAAACAACATTTTCAAAACTGTGAATTTATTTTGCATAGATCAGCCCTTGTACTCTTGAGGAGACGTGTGTTGCTGTTGAGGTCAGATGTTTAAAACCTTTCTGCGTTTCCGATGCTAAATGTTTTAAGAAACCATATCCTTGATAGTTTATGAAGATTTAAAAGTGAAAGATGAACAACGCTTGTTAAGAGTTAGATCATATGCCATTGGTTTTAAAACTGTTGGTAGATTCTTGTTATGGACATTTTGAAAAATGGTTTAAATAAATCGTTTAAAAATGCAAAAAAAATTTTTTTCAGTTGTTTAAACATCAATGTCACAAAAACAATGTGAGATTCAAATATTAAACATGTGGGTTTTTCAATTCAAACTCATTAACAGTTCATTAAAATCCATAAGACTAAGTTTCAAATCACTTTTTGAAACTCAAAACAAGCATTTGAGTGGCTTTATTCCCTACAAACCATTAAAAAAGTTGAATATCACTCGAACACAATACATTTATTCATTCAAATAAATTTAAAGCGTATCCAAATTAATAAAAATTCAAGCTGTATAAGAAGTTTTGAGCCGCAGCTCTCGATAAGCACTCTCAGCTCACAGCCACATGATCCATGAGTGAAGGGCAGCAAACCGTGGTTGATGAGCTCTTCCTTGCACATCACGTCCATCCATACAGTTGAGTGGGGAAGGCGGGTAGTCCATTTTTTGGAAGACTGGGCCCAAAGTCGGTCTGGTGTTCGGAGACTCAAGTTTGAGAAATTAATTCAACTCGTTCCGGTTTTTAGCCATTTGAAAATATTTCGATCACAAACATATTAATTGTTCAATTAGTCATTGAGTCTTTCGAGTTTATCGTAGGCAAGTTGTTACCTCACACTTTTAAACTGAAAGTTGTTTGCACATATTTGAAACTTTGAAGGAAAAAACAACTTATAACGACTACATTCATACGTCAAAGTTGAACCGCTTAATAGATAAATAAATTTATTTTTTTTAAATAAATTTAAATAAAAAGCAGGAATTTGGTGCATAAAACTGCTTATATGATAAAGCCGGGTATTATAAATTATTAACATTCTGTCTATACATTGAATCTTCTTAATAATTTCTCAAGCGAACGCGGGTTTTTCGATGTTTTTATATTTATATCAAGTCTTAGCTTATATATTTGAAAATGAATCTTGTTTTTCGAGTTTTCTTTGTTCTGAGCCAGCCTTGTAGCTTCTTTCGGGTAAAAAAGTCCTCTCTTTTAAGTCGTCTTTGATGTTTGTTACCATATTTTTTGCAGACATCTTTTTGAATCTTCATCAGCAAAATAATAATGAATTTTCATTTTTTTTTTCAAATTCCATTGAGAACGTTAATAATAATGTAATAAAACTGCGTACTTTTGCGAAATAATGTTTTTAATGATAATTTTATCCAAACTAATATTTATTAAAAACTGGAAATTTTTTTTATCCATTGATATTTGTCCTACGCAGGCAAATATATAACCAATCTTGAGGATTGTATGACTGAGGGTCTTTTTTTGACCTATATTTATAGTGTACAAAACAAAGAATAATATTATTAAATATAGAACAATGAATTTAAATTATTATACTATCGAATATATATAGCAATGTTATGAAATAAAATTAATCAATTTGGTCGGGTTTTTTCCAACTTTGGCAGTTTTACAGAATTTTCTTAAACTGTCATTTTGTTAAAATTCCTTTTAAAGAAGTTCCAAGTAGCACAAAGCTGTTTTAAATTGGACCAATCATAGGCTTTAAAAAATGTTAGTTTTTTTCTTGAAAATATTCATGTATCATAATGTTTAAATATTTACGGATTGTACAAAAAGCTTTGTTAGTTGATAAACGTTAGTTTTTTTTTTCATAAAGCTTCTAAAAATGATTATTTCAGTACTTTCACAATTTTTTGGAGTTCTATGATTGGTTCATCAACTAGCCTAAAGCTATTCAATACTTTTTGCGTGATCGCGAAGTGCCTGTAATTTCTTCCATTTGCAACTCAATTATCATTTATTGTATACTCAAACACTAGAAAGTGTTTGAACAAATTAAAACAGGTAAAAACAAATTTTTTTTTTCCTTGTGCACTTTATATATATAGGTACAAAAAAAGACCCTCAGTCGTCTTACGATATTTTATATAGTTTCTTTTGAAAGTAGTTGCACCGTTCAATTTAAAAATAAAATCGCCAACAATTCGTGCTTTACGTTTTTGTGAGACATCTTTTATAAGTTTTAAAATAAATTCATTTTTTTAGTTTTTAATTCAATCACTTTTCCTGATTAATAAATGTATTTTTTTTTATTTACATAGTTACAGGTTTTAGGTTTTCTGCTAGTGCAAAAACAAAAATGGTTTGGGAAGGAGCATATGAGTTGACATATGAAGGGTTATTCAACAACAAAATTAAAGTTAAAAAGTATCTTTCTAAAGTTACGCGCTTAAAAATAGCTTTCGCTAATGTTCCGGGCCCTCTGGTTCATGGAAAGTTTGCCGTAGGTAAGCACTTTTTCACATTGAATGCAGTCTGTTTTAGTCGACGTTGAAAACTTAAAAAAAAATATCAAATTAAATACTTGAAGCCACGGAAGATAGCAGCGATGATGGATTACCGCATATTTTGGAGCATGCTATATTTCTAGGCAGTGAAGATTATCCCCATAAGGTTTGTTAACACTTTATCAACAACAAATTTTTTTTTTATGTTAAATTTTAAAATATTTCTTGTGTTTATAGCTTGAATAGTTTACGTGAAATCTATTTCAGGGTGTCTTGGATAAAGTTGCAACCCGATGCTTCTCAAATGGCACAAATGCAACCACAGACACTGATGTTACTACATATGAAATCACAACAGCTGGTGAAGAGGGATTTCTCAATATCTTCCCCATCTATCTTGAACACATTCTTTTTCCAAGACTTACTGTAAGTTCATTTAAATCTATGTCCATTCTCAATCAAATCATGAGTATGATTGTAGGCAATAATTTTGTTAATTTTTAAGCCACTAAATGAAGATAATGTAGTTGTGCTGATGAAAAAATTTTTCAATTCTATATCTGTTTTCATATTGAAAAGATCTTACAAAAGACTTTAGTGTTAGAACATTGTTTTTAACAGATAAACATTTTGTAAAATTACAGATGTTGCATTTAATTTTATAATGTACTACGTAAGGAAAATACTATATTAGTCAATAGAAGATGAATGTAAATAAACTATTAATTCCCATGTTGAAACAGTTAAATTTTTTCTACATCTCATGTCTGGACCCAGTAGAACTCAGTTGCTGTTTTTACTTTTGCTCCCAAGTGATTGTCTTTTTGACCACTGGCCCAAGTCCATTAAGCTTCACAAATTGATGTTTTTGCTCTTAAATTTGGATTTTGTCAATTTTCTTATTGAACTCAAAATGCAATTCCCAAGCAGCAATAATTAAAAACTTGGGAGTATCTAGGTCTTCATCAATCTGCTTTCTCTTATGTTTTTAGCTTTTATTTACTCATCAAATAAATTTTCTTTATTCATTTATTATTTCATCTACCTTTCTTTTCAGCTATACCTTTTTAGAATTTTACTAAAGGTGTGTTTCACCTAGGATAATAAACTTTTATTCATCTTTCTCCAGGTCTTTTCTGAAGATTTCTACTATATAGATCAATAAGACCCAACAAACTTTCAATCATCTGGCTCCAGGAAGCAGCCTATGTGACAGAAGTCTACCACATAGATGGGGAGGGTCGGGATGCAGGTACGGTGTACAGTGAGATGCAGGCAAGGGAAAACACGACTGAAGATATAACAGATTTGGCATTGAGGAGGGCTCTCTATCCATCTCCCCAGTGTGGCTATCGCTTTAATACTGGAGGTCTGCTTACCAACATCAGAGATTCCACCAATAACCAAAAGGTCTGTGTTTTTTGTTGTTTTGTTGTCCAGAAGTGTATTTTAAATTAATATAATAAAACCTTTATAGGAAATTTCAACAGTTTAATATAAAAATAAGGATATTTCCCAGTCTGCAACTATGTGTCATCATATTGTATTCAACTTTTCGTATTTGTGTCTATAACAGAATACAGTGTTATTACAGCATTTTAAATGTTATATATCCTTTGCCCTCTTACCAGTTAACATGACTTGAAGACACTCAAACAAAATTTAACGTTATATAATGTGGTACGGTATTTATGAAGCGATTCTCTGTATAGTTGAAAACACTACAAATACATTATAGTTAAACACACCATGGGATAGGTAATAAGTCTATTCATTCAGCATGAAATCGGACCAAAACCTTTAATGATATTTACACACTCACATCTCACCAAAGGTGAAAGAATTTCACAGGCGTTTCTACAGGCCTGAGAATCTGTGCTTAATTGTGATTGGTGATGTGAATGAAGAGTCTTTCTTTAAGGTTTTGTCAAGGTTCGAGGAAAAAGTTGTCAGTAAGGTTGGTTTATGTTTAGTTGTTATTTAATTTGAGTATTGGGGTTAATTTAAATATTCCGAGATAAGGAGACCATGGGTTTCAGAAGCGTTCATAATTGTTTTAATTGACTCAGTTATAATTGATAGTTTAACCATATTTCATGTAGAAGGGGTGCTTTTTAATCTAAATTATTTGAAAAAGAAAATTAGTTATTGAAATCAAATTAATCATCAAATCAATCAAATCCTTTTTATAGCCCGTTTTCCTTTACCAAGGGTTGGGCTTTTTGAAAGTTCTATTTCGAAGTCGGCCTTTCCATTCAGAGTGATCGAGTGGATCCGCACAAACCATGTCTAGCTTTCTTTTATCATTCAATATGAGTTTGTTCCAAGTCTTTTTGGGCCTACCAGGCTTCTTGCAAGTATCTAAATCCAACTTTTGCATCTGAGAAATCCAACCCACGCTACGTTCTACATGTCCAAACCACCTTATCCTGTTTGTACGTAGAACTACCTCAACATCCCGAATGCCAAGTTTTGAAAGGAGTGAGTGAGAGCAAACGTTATCATTCGTTTTGATGTTGCACATCCAGCGAATCATGGCAAGGTCATTTCATCTAAGGCGGTTCAATGTGGAAAATGTTACGGGCCATGTTTCAGCAGCATGTAAGATAGCTCTTCTGACACGGCCTCTGGAAGTTAAGATCCGAAGTTAGAGGGCTTTTTATGCCGCTGCATTTCTTGTGTACCCATTGCCTGCAGCCTCCACACTGAATAGCATTTCTACCCACACCTGCTTGGCATACACCACAAAAATACTTCTCACATTTTCTCAACACATCAAGGTTCGAACCAGAAACCATTAGCTTTGTCTTACCCATATTCACCCTCAACTCCTTTTTCTCCATCGCCGAGCTCCATGTTCTCAACTTCACTAATAGTTCATCCATGGACTGAGCACTCACCATTAAGTCGTCAGCATACAAGATCTCCCAAGGGCAACCTGTACGTAACTCCATAGATAAAGCTTCCAGCACAATAACAAAAAGTAATGGACTAAGAACAGAACCTTGATGAACACCTACCCGAACATCAAACGAGTTGCTATACAATTTTCACAAGCCATTCATCAATTTTCAATTTATGCATACTCCACCAAATCACTTCTCGTGGCACTCTGTCAAAGGCTTTCTCCAGATCAATGAATGCTAAGTAGAGGGTTTTACCAGAAACCAGATGGTTTTCCTGTAATTGACGGAGGATAAATATGGCATCAGTTGTACTCCGACCTTTCATAAAACCACATTGCATATCATTAATCACCACTCTCTGTCTGATAAAACCTTCCACTACGCGCTCTAGAACCTTCATAACCTGATCAATTATTTTCAAACCCCTATAGTTAGACCTGTTTAAAGCATCACCTTTACACTGACTATGTGACTTTCCTGCCACTCACACGGTATACGGTTCACGAAGATGATGTCTTCAATGAGATCTCGAATCATACTAGCACCACTTGAACCTGCGGCCTTGAGCATCTCAGCAACAATACCTGAAGGACCCGCTGCTTTCCCAAGGCTCATCTTATTAATGGCCTTTCTAACCATTGCTGTAGTGATAGGTTCGCTGGAACCTTCCACTGGATAGACTTCGGACAAACCATCTGGATTCCATGAAAACTCCACATTGAGAAGGTGCATATAATGCTCTCTCCATGCTTCTTTTTTGAAATCAACATCCAGGGACATTTGGCCATTATTATTTCTCATCGGTTTATCCCCAATGACGTCCTGGTTCTCTTGCAGCATTTGCTTAGCCAGTCGATATATCTCAACAGATCTGGGATTGATTTTTTTGAACGCAATCTTTTCAGCATCAGTTTTGGCTATGTGGACAGCAAGGTTGGATGCACGTTTAGCCGCCTGATAAGCATCTCTGTCTCCTCCTGCTTTCCATTCTTTGAAACATTTGCGTTTGTGGGACACAGCTTGCTGCACCTTTTCATTCCACCACCATGTCTGGCTCTTCCAGATATGTTTTGCAGAGACTCCACAAACCTGTTTTGTAGCATTAATCAAATTGTTTTTCAGGTACTTCCAACGCTCATCCAAAGTTTTACCAGTTTCATTTAATGCATTGAAAAAATTAGAAAATTCAACTTGATTTCCAAAGTCTTTTAGTTTCCAGACTTTTGTACGAGGAACAAACCTTCTTTTGGGGTGAGCATGAGTGCAAACCTTGAAGTCACCGACCACCAGTCTATGCTGTGTTGCACACTCCTCCCCAACAATGACTTTCACATTAGAGACCACTTTTCTTAAACTTCTCATACAATATCTAGTCGATTCTTAGTTACTATGTTTCTGAAATGTTAAATTAAAATGATCAAACTTCAAAAAATTTTTAAATGTTTTTTTGTTAAAGCACAGAATCGAACTAGCAATATTATACATATATAATGTGAGAAACAGAATTTTTAACAAGTCAAGCTCTCATTAAATATTTGAATAAATTCATGATTTTGTCACAATTAATAGAAATAATGAGGATAAACTTTTCAATGAAACCTGAATGCAAGAAATCAATAATTTCACGACATATTTTAAAATTATAATAGTAATAATAGTGAGATACCTTTTAAACGCATCTATTGAATATCAAATACTTGAATAAATATCAGTTAATTAATCGGTTAAATTTTAGCATCTGTTCCACAGTATGTTTTCGAGTCTAACTTCAGGGAATGGTAATACAGGGACGATAAACGATGAAAAATTATTATCAGTTACCCACCACAGGGACTGAGTTCATCGTTCAAACGACCTTGGCAGACCCCCGTTGAGCCATTGAAATCCTCAAGCAATGTTGAGGTGAGTCCATCTTTATTATGTTGTTGTTCCTTAATTGCTTTCCATTATAAGTATTTCAGATTTTGTTGAGAACTTTTAACTTGTTACATGTGTATTCTTATGATGTTTATATTTATAGAACATTTTCAATCAAATTCTTTTTATAGGCCGTTTTCTTGAGTTAACTTCTAGTATCGATAAAATAATTTTTAGAAATATATGATTTGAAATGTGTTTTTTTCAAACCACTTTCTACTAATAACATAAGCTCCAAACACTCATCATTATCATGAGTTGATTCACTTGCTTATTAATAGGCTTCCAAATATGTGTTGTAAACTAGCGTCTATTCGTAATATAAGACCTGAATGGTCATTATCATAAGATGACTCATAACATATTGATTGGCAGGCCTTGTATCCTAATGACGAGGAGGAGGAAGGGGAGGTGACAGTGGGATGGAGAGGTCCTAGTATTAATGTGAGTCCATGTTTCTGCTAAAGTTTTAATTAAAAATCTTATTGGTTTTTGTAAAGCCAAAGTAACAGATAATGATCAATAACCTAACGCAAATTTTTTCTTATTCAAAGCAACGAAGCTTTTCTTCATTGAAATATATAAACTATGTTGTATTCACAAATAATTAAAAATTAACTGCAATCATGAACACTACATTCTTAGTAGCACTATGAATATAATTTACAGGGTGTAATGAACTCTAAATTATCCTGCTCTAACTCTTTCCAAACACAAATATTCTTTTTACATATATGTAGTTGTCTCAATTAAATTGACGTTAAAACACACTTTTACGAAATTTTTATTAATCCAATTAGATTATATTGTGTACATGTCCCAGTAACTGGGGTTGACAGCAGTCAGCCTAGATTATTGAGTGATGTATTAAAAAGGCCATTTCATTTGGGAAAAATGCTTATAGACTGCCAGTCCGAGCTAACATCCAACTTGAAATTATCAAATTCATTATCCGCCTTTTCCACACTGCGGCAGTTTGCCTCGCCGTTGTCAACATAAAAAAAGATCATTCGCCAAACCAAATGACAATGACACCAGAGTATCAGTTTTTCGATACCGGCTACCGAAGTCTACTGTTGTCCAAGTTATAAGAGAAAAGCAGCTTCAATTTAGAGACGCTATCTTCGGTGCAGCTCAACGTAATGCCCACAACATGTTTAAACAAACAGAATACAAAATACTCATAACGGTACCATATCGACAGATGTATGTATATATATATATATATATATATATATATATAGATCGATATCATATCATGAGTCATGACACTCCATTGAAAAACCTTGAAGGATTTTTATAGGATGGTAGCATGTTCAGTTCTGCTCGACTACCTACAAGACAGTGCTGTGTCAGTCCTGTACCAGTCTTTTGTTGAAGTGCCTGATCCATTGTGTACTGAGGTAGCGGTTCATTATTATTCTTATTTTTATTATTAATATTATTATTATTTTTATTGTTGTTACTATCCATTAAAACAATAATATAACAGCCTCATGAAAATATAATGCTGTTCCGACAATGATATAAATATATGTATTTTTAAAAGTTTTTTGAAATTTAATTATATATTTTGATGATGTTATATTGTTCTTAAGAATTTTTTATTGAATAAATGAATAGCAAGATTTTAAATCCGGTTTTAACCCCTCTATGCTCCAAGTGGCCAGATTTAATCCGTGTTAAAGAAATTTCTTGTAGTTTTTATACGTCTGTTTGCGTTTTAATAATGCTATATTCCTATTAAACTTCATTTTATTGTCATCATTATGTTATACCATCGTTAAACTATGGTTATCTAGCCAGGAAGTGTATACTCGGGGTATATGCTTTGTAAAACTTGAAAACAAACTAACATATAGTGATAAGGGCATACTTTTGAAAGCAAATCACTCCAATATTTTAGTGATCAATGAAGATATAAATAGCATACCTCTGAAGTGGTACTGATTCAAGTGGTCAAGAATCAATCATTCACTTTGTTTTGTATCAGTAACATTTTGTAAATTTTTCTTCATATTGTCTTTTTATTGATATATTGCTTTGTTTTATTTTTTAAATTCCAATTTTTCCATAATTGAAGAAAAGATGTAGATTTTTAGGTTGAATTATTCTTTGGAAATGCTTTGAAGAGCAAATCTCTAAAGATCACAAGAGTATAAAGCATTCTAATTATAATTCAAATTTAAATTCGGTCTTACAACGAATATATTGTTTATTATGTGAAAAAAATTCAGTTATTTTTAATCATCCAAAACTCCATGGAGTATCACCCTGTGAAACCTATCAGTTGCGTAACCGAATCTCCAGTTAAGGGTAACCTAAGGATGGGCTTACTTGAAAACTACAATTGTTAGATGAATATTTGCTAATTCAATTTCTGCCTATAAAAGCTTCATTTTTATATAACCCTTTATGTATGTTTCCGTTATATTTAATGATTCCCATCTTTTGTGGAGTATCATTACCGTCGTTTTCAGTCTTATTTTTATGGGGCAGTCGATAGGTATAAATTTTCATGTTTGGGTCTAGTGCATTTAAGGATTGATACTTTTTATGAAAATAATGGTTAAAAATCATATTTGGTCAATGAATCAATTAATTATTCTCTTGTGTGATCGAATGACTGATAAAGTCTAACCATTGGACACTCAGATAGGGTACACTGTGTATGAAAACATTGAGTCATCCTTGGTATTGAGCTTCTACAGTGCTCCTATTGATAAGCTCAACCTTATTGAACCTAGGTGATTTTATTTTAAATGGGGTGTTTATAGGAGTGTGGTTGTCTTTTGTGGAATTAATCAAAGAAATATTATTTCTTTATTTTGTCTAGCCCATGCTACCATGGAAACAGAAGTAAAACAATGATGATGGAGATGACTATTTCAAACAAGATTAATAAAATATACTTATCTTTTGCTGAATACATAAAAGGAATAAAAATCTCCATTTAAAACGAAATTTTTGATCGAAAATACTTTCGACAAAATAAATAAAAGAAACATAACCCATACTTCAAATTTATAGTTTATGTTGGCAGACTCAAAGCAACTGACCACTTTAACTCCCACAGGTTACTGCAAGTATTGAAGAGGCTGGAGGCTGAAGGGTTTGACATGAAGAGGCTAGCTTCACTCATCAAGAACCGAGCCATTCACATCTATGATAATGTAGGTTTACAAGTGTTGTTCTGTTATTACAAATCATTATACTTTATGAGTCCTTATTCTTTCATTTTTTAATGATAATAGATTTAACCACTGCACATGTCCCAGTGACTGGGGTTGACATGACTTTATTTCCACTAATTTTTTTTGTACCTCTTAAGATGATTTTATTCCAATTGTTCAAGTAGAGGTGTGGCTTGTATGTTGTCTTATAAGATCCGTGTTTTTGTTATCTGTTTAATTTTTCGTTAGTCAGCCACATGTCTTATCTCGATTAGTAAAAAAAAAATAATAATATCAATACACACTCAACATTTAACGGGAAAAGTATCAGATAAATTACAAATGGGAGTATAGAGACATAAACTTCAAAAGTTGCATATTTTTTATCAATAGATTTCATACACATTATTAAAGAATCATCATCATCACCGCCATCATCATCATCACTGCCATCACCACCATCATCATAATCATCGTTTCACTTCTGTTTGCATCATCATTAAAATCATCAGTTAGAGAACGACCCTTGCAACACCATATCCAATGATCTGGTTGTTGACTTCTTGTACTCCACTGATAAAACCCACGTTAGTGATTTGGTATTTTTATATGATTATCACCTTAGATACTGTGATAGTCTTGAGCTTGTCTGTTATAAAATCAATTGTTATATTGAGGTTATAAATTCTCGTTATAATGTTATAAAATATGTTGAAGGTTTGAAATTCATTTATAACGTTAACTATATAAGATATGGTAATAAAAGGCAATGTACTTCATTCAATAAGCCTCATACTTTTATAATAGATTAGTTATACATTATTATACATAAATCTCATAATTTTATAATCTATAACTAATACACCATACTACATAATCAATACAAGTTATTGCAATGGTTACCGACAGACGAACGACCGTTTGAATGCCAGATCAACGCTGAGCAAGCTGTTAAATGAGCCAGAGTCGTTCTGGAAGGCCACCTTGTCCTCCTTCCTCCTTTCGAAGCCCCACGTTACGGTGGGTTAAGTTTGATGAGATTATTTGCTTCTATTTAAACATTTATTAACTAAATGATTCGAAGCTTCAGTTTATTCGATAAGTTAGTTTCATTCTTTATCAAATCTTTTAAACTAAACAATACGAGGATTTTCGTAGGTCAAACTGCCATTATTAAGTAAGCACTTGGTTTGATGTGAGTTTCCTTTACAAAAAGCTTCGTGCTGTTGAGTTGCTAGAAGTTGTTGATTGTTTTAATTAATTTCGTTCTAGACTACTTTATTTTATCATCATGTGTTCAAGTAAGGCTTGTATATAAGGACAAATATATTTTAATTAACATCCTTAATATTTAAATTGTTTGCTTCTTCAGATAGTGTCCAAACCCAGCGCAAGTTTTGCGGAGGAGCATGAGAAGCAGGAAGAAAAACGCATAAATGACAGGAAGAAGGTTTTGGGCGAGGATGGCTTGCGACAAAAAGCCCAATTATTGGCCGCTTCTATCGAACAGAATGAGGTCCAATGTTTGCCACGGTTTATAATCATCATGTAGCTTAACTATTTAAACTTACCAAGCATTCTTCTACTGATTATTATTATCGTCAGATATGGTTCAACCATTCAAAGCACCACCACCCTCATACCATTTCAGACTCCAATTCCTGAAGAGGTTTTGTTATCAGTCAAGATCCCCTCCCTGTCCTCTATCAAACACCATGCTCTCTCCGCCTTTTCCAACCATCCGCCCAGCCACCCTAAAGGAGTTTCTCCTTTCGAGTCTGCATCCAGCTTCAACAGCTTGCCCTTTACCTTGCACCTTCATCAAGTCGACACGTCATTTGTTACTGTTAGTTTTGCTTTACCTCGTGTGAAAAGACTTTAAAAGATTAATGAGAATATTTTGTTAGTTGAATCAACTTTTAGTGGGTCAATTTGTTTGGTTCGATGTTACATTCTTTTCATGTTTGTAGGTTTTTTATACTTTGTATATCCATTAATATTTAACCAGCAACAAATATTCTATCAAACTTCCATAAACTGCCTCTACCCATAACGGCAGCTATATTTGATACTAATTCAAAATCGCCCACCTAAAAATATACCGTTATACCCCCACAAACCACCATCTCACTACAATGCAAGATAAGCATCTTGTTGGACGCATCAGACGTCCCACTGCACCTCCTGCCCTACCTCACCCTCTTCAACGAACTCCTCTTTGAATCTCCCATCAACTTCTCAGGGGGTTCATATACTTGTGCTTTTGTCTAGTTTTATTTTTTTGTTTTTTATTGTGTGTTTTATTTTCTATTATTTTTTTGGTACACAAAAAGGAATGTCATGTGGAGCTCATCAATTGACCTGCAAAAATTTTTATATTTTGGAAAATTATTTGATATTTTTGTTAATTTTCACAATTGCTTTGAAAGAATTCATTTTAAAATTGCTTGATTTCAAATACTTAATTTTTTTTTAAATTTCAATATATAAACCTAGAATCATTTTTCCAGTTATAATCCTTAAATACCAGCATGACCCAATCTAAACAATAATATCGACATGAACCCTTGTTAGAGGTGATGGACTACAAGAGTGTGGTGGAGAGGCTGGTGGATGAGACTGTAGAATACACAGCTTCCGTGGGATTCTCTGGGGATCGTTTTATGGCTGGGGAATTTGCTTCATACTTCCATTTAAGCATCAAAGTATTTGTATTCTGTTTGGGTTTGATGGGGGCTCAAAGTTATTGGTGATGTTTAAGTGAAATAGCTTTATAATGACATGCAAATAATTAGAGCTACGAAAACTTACATTTTTTGTATGCGTACGTCTAAACCCATAAAAATGTGGATGTAAAGATAATGAACGATGATGGTTATAATTATTCGTAGAATCCTTATTTAACTTTTAGAAATCAAGTAATATCTAAAGGAGGTTTAACAAAATTTAAATTTTACAACAGGTTGAAATGGAGAGATATAAGGAGGGAGTGAAATGGTGCAGTGACTTATTAACTGGAGTGGTCTTCAATAAGGAGAGGTTGAGAAGTGTGGCATCCAAATGCCTGGGAGATGCCAAGAATGAGAAAAAGAATGCCAGGACGGTGGTTGAGCAATTGAGTTCTGTCATCATCTTCAAGAAAGGTTACGTCTAACACCATTAAATGAGAAAGTATAAAAACGATAAATGATGATGAAGAAGAGGAGAATGGTTATGATGGTTTGAATGGTTTTATTATGATGGTTTTTTGTTGAAATCCTTCTTTAATACCAAAAGTTTTGTTAATGTAGATCCAATTAACAAAAAGCTGTGTTGTTCAGAAAAATGAAAAGCATTTTAAAGAAAAGGGAAAGTTTTCGAAGGTGGAAGCAATCCCCATCGGCTGAAAATATATCCCTTCATGCCTCTAATTAAAAGGAAGCCAAGAGAGTTGTAGCTGAGGCAATGAAGAAAGAGATGGTGAAAAAGTTGGAGGATAAAGAATGACAAACTGTCGTATTTTGTGGAATGAAAATGATAAAAAAAGCGAGTGCTATGGCAACCAGGTAACAACTGTATTAAAGACAAAAATAGGGAAGATTGTACTTGCCGAGGATGGTCGGAAGAGAGTGGGAAAGGAACACAGAGACCATCATAAATAGGCAGAATCCATGGGATGGTGAATGTAGAAGTGGTTAAAAATCTTTTTTAACCAGGTAGCAAAAGCGCCAAAAATCATGAAGAATGACAACGTTATTTTTATTCCTAGGAGGATGCAAGAACGCTGCCTTGAGAAGAATAAGAAGTTTTTAATTTGATTTTTTGATTTGGAGAAAGCTTTCGATCGGGCGCTGAGGAAGAAGTTGGTCCAGGAAAGGTTGGTTCAGGCAGTAATGTCGATGTACATAAGAGTAAAAACGCGGGTTCAGGTTGGAGGTGGACACTCGGAAGAGTTTGATGTTGGTGTAGTTATCCATCAAGGTTCGGTTCTCTTACCGTTTTTGTTTTTAATGGCGCTAAATTTATTGTTTTGGCTAAAATGGATCCATGTGGTGTTTGTGGCAAAAGGTTCAAGGTAAATTGTTCAAGGAGCAAAACTTGTTAAAAATGGGTTTATTTGCGGTGTGCTAGTGTAAAGAGAGTTTCTTGTAAAACTAATGGAAATTTTGAATTCAAGGTTTGTATGAATGTTTCAAATGGAAAATGTAATAATTTTTTATATGTTTGTCTGATTGAGTTGGAGAGGGTGAATAATTTTTGTTATCTAGGGGATAATATGAAAGGTGGAGGAGGAAGTGAGCTAGCTGTTACACGAAGGGTAGGGCTGGGCTGGAAGGCATTCAACAGTATATATTCTATGTTATGTGGTTAAAGTCACATATGGACTATCAAAGGACAAGTTTATAGGACTTGTGTGATGCCTGTCATGACATATGGCTCGGAAACTTGAGTGGTAAAGTCCGTTGAAGCGAGTATTGTGAGAAGAACAAAAAAACGGATGTTTCAAATGATATGTGCTGTGACTCCTCGTAAAGGAAAGAGGCTGACTATGATAAAATGATGATGATGCTTGTTGTTGTTGAGCGCGAGCTTCCAAAAACTCTTCCGACACTTTTTGGAGCGAGTACCGAAAGAAACTTGTAGCTTCGAGCTGTTTGTGACTTGGTGATCAGTGAAAAAACGATGGATGGATTCTCGAAATGTTCCTTGTTTGGTAGCTGATGAGAACCTCTTTGACACTTCTGTTGGAGTGCACACTAGGCACCACGAGAAGGTGAGTTCTTTCACTGGGCTGATGATGATACTGTTCAGTTATGAAATTTTTGGATTTGAAATTAAATTTTTTAATGATATTTAAAGTATTTGATGCTTGTTACTTCAAGAGTCTCCTATAGTGCAGAATTCAATAGTGCAACAACTCACCTTCCTCAAGGAAGTCCTCGATAGGAAGGATAATAAAAAGGTAAGTTACCATGGTACTCTTGATCTTTATATTTTTAAGACTGAATCATTGAAGTTAGTTTGAAAAAAAATGATGCATAGATAGAAAAACATGATTATGAGTATATGAAATGCAAAAAAATTTTAAATGTAGTAAATCTGTGCACCTTCAGTATATGGGGGATTAAACTGCATTCAAAATTTCTTTATCTACTAGTTTTAGACTAATTTTTTTCAAACAGGATCTAGCTAACTTAAACGAACTACGGAAGAAACTATTGAAGAAAGGGGGCATATTGGTGAACATAACCACAGACGTTGACCAGCTCGCCAAGACCCTCTCAAGCAAGCTCTCTGGGGACAACGTTGTGGAAAGCTTTACCAAAGTGTGGCAAGATGAGTTCATGGCCAAGCTGTCCGAGGCGGGATCGTCACATATTGAATTGTGGGATTTCAACAATTTTCTGTTAAATAAATACTTTTTAATTATTAAGAAAAAGTTCATTGTTCAAGTTAATTGAGAATTTTATTATTAAAACCAAATTGATGTTATAAATTCGAATCAAAGGTGGCCTCCACGAAGAGACCTTGTATTCAGAGCACCACCCTCACCCAAGCACAAGCTGGTTGCCATGGCATCCACAGACTCATCATACCTCTGCATGCAGACTAACTCCTTCAACCACTTGGAACACGCCGACTACCCTGCAGTTCTCACCCTGTACTACTTCATCAACATGCTCGAGGGTCCCCTGTGGAATGCCATCAGAGGCAATGGATTGTCTTATGGCTTCGGGTGCATTGCGATTTTTGCTAGTGTTATTTACTGCTTTTTTCGATTTAAATTTTTTTGGAATTATCATCATCGTTTTGCATCCGTTTCCATGCCAGCATGGGTTGAATATATATAATA
Source organism: Pterobdella sp. o SKG-2022 (assembly GCA_964035795.1). Classification (NCBI taxonomy): domain Eukaryota; kingdom Metazoa; phylum Annelida; class Clitellata; order Hirudinida; family Piscicolidae; genus Pterobdella; species Pterobdella occidentalis. The sequence goes on from OZ038322.1 coordinate 4,338,231, forward strand.
AACACTTTGACACGACAGAATGAACTTCAACTTGAATCAAGGCTTGAGGTTCAGACTTCTAGGTTCCACCAACTTGGTGGAAGCATTCAAACTCTCACATTCATTCATGGTTAATCAGCTACATCAACATCAGCTTAACACATCCATAAAATATCATTCACCTCAAACGACGCCTTGACCCACAGAAAAGCTTATGTGATGGTGAGATTGAGATATCTCAATCGGAGCTGGAGTGTGCTCGTTGTGACTGCATTTATGAACTTCTCAGCATGCAAGCCACTCCCTTATTGGCCTCCGAGAGGGCCCTTATGTGTTCTCTCAGAGACCTTTCTCAAGATTTCTACGGGTTCCATACGCTTTTGAGCTTGCTTCGCGTGTTTTTGAAGCTTTTTGCGATTTCATGATACAAAATAATATTCTTAGGATTATTTTTGAGCCTAATAGTAATTATATGATACAAAAGATTTGTTAAATCACTATTTTGGAGTTGTGATGTTATTCTGTCAAAAGTTCATTCACATGCCAAACACCATGATATCTTCAGAAAGTTGATTGAGAAAGTGAGTAATATAAAGCAAGAGGACATGAAGAGGGTGGCTTGCCAGTACTTCAAGAAGTTGTTGAGCGCAGAGAGCACAGCCATTATAGTGTGCCCTTCAGGCCAGGCTGCAAACATAGCCAAACAGTTTAATGACCTGTTAGAAACTGTTTATAATATGCTTTTTGTTGTGTTTGATAATATTTATTCATTAACGTTATAAATGATCAAAAGATATTATAATATAAAAATTTATGATATTATTATTATTATTATTATTGTTGTTAATATTATTTTTATTATTATTATTTGTTCAACGTCTTTTGTTTACCTTTTGACAAATTTTTATATTATAATACATAAACGATATGAGTTAATTTTTTTTATTTAAATTTTTATTTTTGACGAAATTAATGAATATATGATATTTGATTAAATCCCGGTAATGTTTATTATTTTTATTTTATTTCTCTTTATTATTATTATTAATGATGAATTTTTCATTTCTATCCACAGTTTCCAGATAAAGTTTGAGGTTTACAAAAACGTTGATCAAGTGGTTTTTTAGAAGGTCAAACAAGCAGATGCTATCAGATTCAATATTTAAACACATATTTTCCAAATATTTTTAATTGTTGCTAGCTTATGTTACAAATTTATCAACTTGTTTTGAAAATAGTCAATTTTTAGAGGTTCAGTTTTTAATAGTCTCATGCTTTTTACTATAAATAGTTTCAATCATTTCAGCTTCTCTAACTTTAAATTCGAAAATCGATTTCATTTTAATTTAATTTTTAAATCATTTAAAATAAAAAATAATATTTAAATTCATTTTATTAAACCTGTTACACCTACACGGATTAAAAGGCTTTTGAGAATTCATTGCATCAGCGTTTATGTGTACTGTTCAGTAAGATAATGCTTTTATAACTTATCAAAAGGCAAACACAAAAGCTTGCGTATGTCGATACTGTATAATGATGCAGTCTGCGAATACGCTCGCAAACCTGCATCTGGTGCAGAATCTTGTTTCTAAGCTTTTATTTATGTTTACATCAGCTCAAGGCCGTTCGAAACGTGTGTGCATCTGTTGGTGAAAACTGGCTTTTGAATGTTGAATGTTTTTGTTTGATTGAAAGTTGTATTACTAACTTATGAAAGTTTTTAAACAAAAAATATTATCAGTGTAAAAAAGTTAGTTTTAGGTTTTTTGAAAGTTTCGTGAAGTAACTTAGGAAAGAAGTATGAAGTATGTTCAACAATAAGTTTTCAAATGCATGTCAACTCAATGATATCGATAAAGCTGAAACTCTGCTAAACCAAAGTTATAAAATAGATATTGACAAAACCAATTGTCATGACAAAACACCCTTGTTTTACGCACTGGAGAAGAATTCCTTTCAAATCCTGCAATTGTTGATTTCTAAAAACGTTGACTTAAATAAAAAAAGCATTGTGTCAGTGAGAAAAACTTCCAAAGGAGATTTCATAAAATACTTCGAACCACCTCTTGTGACCGCAGCCAGAACCGCAGATCTCAGATGCATCCGGTTGTTGCTCGAGAGTGGGTGTTCAGGAGATGGGAGGGCTACAGTGATTGAAGATGCACCCAGAACAAAGAACGATAAGTACATCAAAGGAGAAATAAGTGCCATTCATTACGCTGTATCTCGAAACGAGCCATCAATGTTACGAGTTTTGTTGCAGCATGGAGGTGAGGTGCAAGTGACGGATCATGAAGGTAAAACCCCTATTCACTACGCCTGTATTTGCAAAAAAAGATCTAATGACTTCTGCATGAAGCAAGTAGAAATATTAAGGTTACTATTGTCACATGGAGGGAATGCACACGATGAAGACAATGTTTCAGTAACTCCATTGGCCCTCGCTATCAACTACGAGTGTCTGCCTGCGATAGACTGTCTTCTATCCACAACTTTTTTTCTTCCTTACAAGTTATCCATGATCGGCCTAGCTACCCTTAAAAATAATTTTGATATTGTAGTTAAGTTGATCAAAAGTGGTTTTGAGTTGAATATTCTCAATAGTAGATTCCAAACACCCATACAGGCTGATATTTTTCACCAACACATCAGTAAAATAGCCAACACGCTTATATTCCACGGTTGTGACGTCAACTGCTTTCACCGACCACTCCACGTTTCAAGTCTTCTCTACCAAATAATAAGTGGACCCAGGCTGGATTGTGAATCTCTCACATACCTACTCATTAAAGTCGGTTATGATCTCAACCAAGATACCTGGCTTTTAGATAATGAAATTGTTCTTTCAAATTCTTCCACAAACGAACTTCTACCTGTGATAACCTCCAAAGATTTCTTCTCAGCTGACACTCTCATGAAGTTTGGCGGTTTCAGAAAATTTTCAATACCCAATGGAAGGATGTCAGTATTAAAAAATTATCTACTTTATCAAATTCGTAATGTCCAACGATTAACAGACCTCTGTAGAATCTCCATACGGCGGTGCTTGAGTATTGTTAACAATGGCAGGAGTATAGTGAATGATACAAATCTCCTACCCCTCCCTTCATCCCTCATTTCATTCCTTCTCTTATCCGATGTGGCATCAGAACTTGAAGACGGTTCTATTGAAGTCTTTTACAACTCTTGAAGTATCAATCGTTTTCTCATAGTTCAAACGTGTAGCGAACGTGCTTTTATAATGTATTTTAGATTTCAACTAGAATTTTTTAACAATGTTTTTGGTTATACGACGGGCTGTTTAGGCTTTTGGTTGTGAATTCAGTTGATCATTGAGAATAGATGTTTGTAATTTATATTTTTTACTGCATATATTTAATTTTGAAAAAAAAACTATTTTTTAAAATTTCTGAATATTTTTCATAAATTACATTTTCGAATCATATCGGATTTCTAGGACAATTTCAACTTGGTAACGTCAACTTGAACTCAAAAATCGAATATGTTTGAAAATTTCGTTCAACCTATACTCACATTGATTCAAAATATAAACCTATACTTGCGTCAGTTATTCAAATAAAGAAAGATCTAACGACTTTGTTATGTGAATCATTGTAAATATATCTAAAGGCGTTCGATAGTGTAGACGTTTTCAACTTTAAGCCAAAAACAGGTTTTGAAGTGGTATTGGAAAGAACACAGTCTGTATTTGGCTCTATATGCTCCTCTCAGGGTAGCTTTTGTCTGGTAGTTTTTCAGACATATGTTTATTTGCAAAAATATTTTGTTTTCAAATCATGTTTGGCAATAGGGTTATTGAAGGTGCTGAACTAGGTTTAAATGCTTATGTAAGATTATTCCATTTTTTTTTGCTATAGAAGGGAATGCGTGTTTTGTGAATTTTATTTTGAAATATGATGAAGTTGAATATAATGGATTATGAGTTTATTAATTCAAAAAGCTTCTCAATTCATTATCTTGGCTTGATGATGCTTTTACGATAAATCAAAAAGCTTTAAGTAATAACTTGTAAAAAAATCTTGTTCAGTTTTATGATAGTGTTTGCAAACATATGTTTCGATCTTTTGAAATATTGTTAAGACCCCAAAAAGCGGTATTATTTCGCATGGTTACGAAAGATTGAATAAATAAATTAATACACCTTTTGTTAGTATTTCAGGTTTTAAACTGATGTTTCATGAAGTTTCCAAAAATTGTTGGTGTCATAACAAAAAAGAAATAGTCAAAATTGGCTTATATTCTTCTTTTATATACGCCTTATTCTGAGTATTGATCGGAGGAGTATTGGTCATATAAAACAGGTTTGCTTTATTGTGCTGTAATGATTTCTACTGGATAGGGTTTCTTATTGTCAAAAAACAATCAATGGTTCTGAAATTTATTACAAATTAGTTTAGTTTTAGATTTATAGTTTGTTGTCTTTGTTGCTAATATTTTTTTGTTGCTGTTTTTGTAGTTTTTCTTGTTGTAGTAGTTGTTGTAATCCTTTATAAACAATATGCTTGTAAGTGTTGTATAAAACATTTTGGAAAGCTTATTTAAAACAGTTAAAAGCATATAAACACAAAGTGTGTACCCATTGTAGCAGAACAATCTCATGCGGAATATTAATAGAAAAGCTTATGAGCCGGTGAATGCGTTCAATTGATTGCTGGCTCCTTTGAATAGATAGGAAGTCAATCTTAATGATTTTCTGTTCGATATGCTACATTTTCATTTTGACTGAAAACAATGTCCCTTTTTTCTTCGACATCCTATAGAAACTTTGTTCCATTCAGAAATCAAAATTATAAAAAATTAAGGAATAGTCTTTTGAAAAGTCGAATACAGTTTTACGATAATGAGTTTCCCCCAAACGAGTACTCGTTGTTTCCTTCGTCCAGAAGTAAAAGCAAAAGTATAGTCTGGAAACGAGCTCAAGTAAAAACTATCCAGTGTTTTCTTATTTTCTATTATTAATTGTTCCAATAAATTCAACATTCCAGGAGATCAACCCAAATGCAAGATTGTTTGTGGACGGGGTGTCCAACAGAGATATTATTCAAGGAGACTTAGGGAATTGTTGGCTGGTGGCGGCTTTTTGCACTCTAGCTGTCCATAAAGATAACTGGAAAAAAGTTAACTATCAATAACCAGATATGAAAAATTATTTTCCACAGTTGATTCTGTTATATTTTATGTTTTATTTAACTTTTAACCAAAGGTGATACCGGATCAAAAAGAGCAGGACTGGCCAGGCAACACAACAGGACTTTTCCACTTTAGGTTTTGGAGATATGGCTTCTGGGTTGATGTGGTGGTTGATGATTATTTGCCCACAAAAAATGGAAAGTTGATATTCTGCCATTCACCCACACGCAACGAGTTTTGGCCAGCGTTAGTCGAAAAAGCTTATGCCAAGTGAGACTTAAATATTTTGAATGATTTGGATAACTTCAAACATAGTTCTGTTCAATTTAACATTAATTCTTTTTTTGTGTACCAAAACATTTAAACATACATTTTTAAATTCACCAATTTTTTTTTTGTTATGCGCCAAAACCTAATATAGTAGCATGGTTGTCCAGGTTGTACGGGTCGTATGAAGCGTTGACAGGAGGGGAGCTGGCTGAAGCTCTAGAGGATTTTACAGGGGGGGTAACTGAAAGCTTCGAACTGAAGGAAGAAGGATTCAAAAAAGACAAAAACAGAAAATGGCAGTTTTTTCAATTTCTTTCCGATAACATGAAGAATAACGCCCTAATTTGCGCCGCTATTCCCGTGAGTGCTGTAATTCAAAAACTCTCCTTTGATGTTTCATTTTAAAGATTTATGAATTAATCCACATAAATTAAAAATATGGTCAAGTTTTAGTACAATATATTTCAAGTTATATGATCAAAGTTTTTTAAAGATGTTTTAAGAATTATGATAAGGTTCAGGTATTTCAAAGTTGAATAGTTATTTCAAACATTCCTCTACTTAAAACATAAAACTTATCATCACATAGGCCTTGACTCCAGAAGAAGTGGAGCAACGAACAAAACAAGGCTTGGTGAAGGGTCATGCTTATGCCATAACTGCCCTTCTCAATATCAAATCACGTGGTATGTTTGTATGGCATTAAGTACGACAAATTGGTTAACATAGTGTTAATTAACATTGAACTTGTTAACAAAACATTAATTATTACAGCATTAATTACTTTGATAAACATAATATTCTCAAAACAGTTCGATTAAATTGTCTTATATTCAGTGCTTCAATATTTCTATTAAGTTACATCAGACAACCTCATTATATATCACAATATCAGGTCTCCTAATGGCGAGGTTTCGAAATCCTTGGGGAGGTATCGAGTGGAATGGAGCTTACAGTGACGGGTGGGTAATACTGATTTTTAAGTCATAATAAACCGTTATTTTATCTGTGTTTTTAAATACGTTGATAAAAATATCAAAATAAACTATTTTATGAAAATGCCTGATATGTTCCAACATATTAAGGAAAACATGGAAGCAAACTACTATTTGGAAAAAAGAATTTTATAAAATGACTCGTTTCAGTTGATATATAAATTTTAGTTGGAAGTAGAATGGGGTTTTGCTATTTGCTAAAAATAGCACCGCATTTTTGGCTAAATCATCAGGGTTTTGCTTGAACTAACACATCATATCGAAAGAAAAATACTTAAATAATTATCCATTTGCTTCATTTCATTTAAATCATTTATATTATAAAATTTATTTTTAAATAATATATATATAATATGTTAACTTATTTTATTTTTTCAGATTTAATATAATTTATAAGTTTATTCATTTTATTCCATTCAAATGATATATAAAGTAAAAATAAAATCCCCTTTATTCCTTTTGCATCATATATATACAAAAATATCATCAACTTCATTTGATTTGAGGCGTTTTCAAAGCCACAACTATAATATTGTTAAGCTTACCTACCTCCTTACATTCATAAGTTATTAAAAGCTTTTACTACCTCATAGATTCTATTCTATAAGTTATTTATCGAAAGATCTTACCAAGATTATATCAAAAACAAACAAAGGGTATTTTGGGTAAAGAAAAACAAAGTATGCATTAATTGTGCTTGTTTACTTCACTGTTTTGTATAGTCTATTCTACGTAATCAAAATTTATTTGTCGTACAGAATTTCCACCAAGCTTTGCGTAATGCAAACTTACATTCTTAAACAAAATTTGGCTCAATAAGCACTTTCTCATGCATTTGTGTCAGACTATTCTGTTAATTTTATCCCCATACATCACTGTTAATATACATTTGAAGGTCACCCGAGTGGAAGTCAATATCTGAATACGATAAGAAGATGATGGGACTGGTGTTTGAAGATGACGGAGAGTTTTGGTGATTAAAACCATTACATATATTCTTAACTATAGATATAACTAATTATAAACTATTAAAAATACCTTTCAATTATAAATCTAACTATAACAAATATAGCTAATCCTAAATCTAACTATGTAAATCTCATACTCAGTATGTATATCAGCATGTGGCAGCATGTATAATGCAATGTAAGGCAATATTTTTAGAGAGCATTTCCGTCTAGATCAAAGCGCTTGCTACAAATTTAATGTAGCAGAAACACACTAGGAAACAGGTGCTAATTATCGGCCCAAAAACGGGATCGAGCCCAGTAACTTTAGATAGTCTAATGGTCTACCAGCAAAGCTATACGGGCGACGATTATATAAATATAAATATATGAATATAACTACATAGTTTCAAAATAGAGACATATTAAGCACTACATTCTGTAAAACACGATATAATACTAATACCATATAATGAAATATTCTATGGAACACACTTAAGTGTATCTGTACCTAAGAAATATAAACTTGCAGGATGATGTTTGAGGACGTGTTGAAGTACTTCGTGACGATAGCCATGTGCCATACAGTGAACGGAGGAAAATACGTGGTAAAATTATTTTGCACTTTTTATAAAAAAACCATATAAAAATAAACTAGTTACAAGATTAAACAGAATCTTTACACCTATCCTTATAACGAAAATTTTTCATTTTTGCTAAAGGATCACTGACAACCAAATGGTAATTAAACTAAACTAATAATCAATTAAAAAAAATAGTTATATACATTATCGTAGCAAAAATTTTTGCTCACTTCTGCTAAAGACAACTGAACCAACTTAGCTATTATTTTTTTAACCCTTGACCACCCTCCCAATGAAGGAACGGGCTTTCCATTCAACATGGATGGTTCCAGACTTGGCTGGTGGATGCATCAACTATAAAAGCTCCTTTCTTGAAAACCCACAGGTATAGTCATTATTATTAATTTGGGTGTTTAATGGTGAAAATTTTAAGAAGTTTCAATACGTATAGAACAACGGTATGGATATTTTTAACGGTATGGATATTGTTAGTGAACTTTACAGGATTTCCCCTAAATTTTTAGCTTTATTTTCTGCATGTGGTTCAACAATAAACTTTCAGTGTTATTTTATAACTGTTTTGTTTTAGGTGTTATAGATCAAAATATGATTCATTGATCGATTCCAATTAACTGTCAATAAAACTCATAAGGTAGATGTATAAGAAGAAAAAAAGATAATGAAGTTTTATGTTGAGGTTTCATTTATCGAAATTATATTTTTAAATAAATTTTTTAAATAAAATCTTCATTTTTGAAGAATTAAACGCAAAACTATTGAAAAGGACATTTGAAGTTATATGTAATACGAAATAATTAACATTATATGTTTTTATTTAGTAGTTAATTATTTTATATATTTTATAAAATTATTATTAATAACTTCTCAGATATTGTAAATTCTTATTCTCAAAAACATGAATTCAAAAAATAGTTCAAATCCCTCATTGACACAAAATTTTTCATTATATGTATCCTCTGCCCTCTTCAGATTTAACAAAAATACTCGCAAAACTTTCAGTATTTATTGGATGTGAAGAACGATGGTGAAGATGTATTGATGAACCTTATTCAAAAAACTGCAGTGAAGCCCGGAGATGAAAGAATCACTATTGGCTTCACTATTTTGGAGGTTAGGTCGGGTTCGATGGTGAAGCAGTGGATGGTTTATGGGTTCGTTTGGCTGATGCTGTAATGTTTTTGTTGTTGTGCAACAAAGAGGTTATTGTTTGAAACACAATGCTGTTGACGTTGGATTGAGGGATTCTTAGTGATGCTCGACACCACGTGGAGATGATCCTTGAAAACTTGCAATATATTTGGTCTATGAATTATTTCATGAAATAACTTTAAATATTGAGACATTTTCAAAAAATTAATAAAAACTAATATTTTGCTTTATTTGAAAAAAACGTGAAAAATAAATTTATTTGTAATTCCTGCATTATTCTTTAAATTGTATTTTTCCAATGAATATGTCCTAACTTTTGAACAAAAATGACATAAAGAGATAAATTAATGACTTGAAAATGTCAGTCTACTTTTATAAATTAATTTTCAACAAACTGTACCCAAAACAAATCGAAAATGCCATCAGGTTGAAAGGAACAGAGAAGAAAGGACGAGAAAGATGCAAAAAGTTGTTAAATCTTCCATTTACAAAAACGGAAGAAGTATTTTCTTGCAACATGGCTTGTTCAAAGGTTTGTCATCAAATTAAACAAGATTACCAATTCATTAAAAGCTGAGCAGCTTGTTTTCTTCAAATGATGATGTTAAGTTATAACTCATAATATAATTTTCATTTTTATGAGGTTCCTCATAATTTGAAAAAACTATAGGAAACTCAATTTATTTTAAAACATACTATATCTCTTGCAAGCTAACCCACACTTCGGCATAACTTGCAGGTAGGTACATAATAGTGGTCACAACATATGAACCCAACATCGAAGCCCCTTTTCTCTTCAGAGTGTATGCCTCTAGGGGCTCCTCTGTTCGGTACCGTTCTTAGCTTCATCATATACATTCATCTATATAATACATTTATTCATGTATTAGTTTTTTTTCAATAACTTCATCTATGTGATAACTTTTTTATATTTCTCCCATTTAATGGTTTGTTCATGTACATTTATTTAAAATCCTATTATTCTCATACAAACTGGCTTTAGGCGATTACTTACTATTTCGAAATGATGCTTTTGAATCGTATCAAATATCATTCAATTTTATTGATTAACATCCTTGAAAAATTATCTGTATTGAAGAAAAACTTGGATTTTAATATTATTTCAAAAAGCCATGTTCAAATAAAATACATTATAATTTTTTTTTAAATATATATAATGTTCAGCCCTGTTCTTCTAGCTGCTTTTAAAACGTATCAAATGACATTTAATGTTGTTGATCTCCCAGGGAACTTGATTCAGAACTTAGAGTGATCAAACGTCTGCCCTTAATGGGAGCTCCCTCAAAGGCTGTGACCCAAGTAAGGGTGATCAAAGCAAACAAACTAACCACGCCCAAAGATGATAGTGAGTGTGGGATGTTGATGCTTTAAATGTTTTAATTTTCTTTAGAATTCTTAGTTTAATGAGTAGAATTCTTTAAAAGTTTGAGTACTACTGCTTTGAAAGGAGTGTTTAGCTTGGCTGCTTTATGTCGTTATGCGTAATGAACAACTGAAAAGTATAATCCGTATGAACGGTTTAATTGAAAATAGTTTTCTATTGCTGAAGTAAATGACAAAACTGTATGAAAAACAGACACAAAGAATTTATTTCAACAAAAAACCCGAAAATAATTGTGTGTTTGTTTTCAAATGAGAGTATAACGTTAAAGACAACAAAACTTCAAATGAGAAACCAAAACATATCGATATTTAGATTCAACAGATTCAATATTAGAGATAATAGAGCCTTGGAGAATAAAAAGCTAAATATATATCTATATATAAATAATTAATATGGAAAAATTTATTTTGTTGAACCCCCAGTACCTTTGAATGCTTATTGTGTTGTGAAGTGTGGCAGAGATAAAGTGGTTTCCAAGCCTTTGAAAAATACTTCTAACCCAAACTGGGACATTTTGGCGCTGTTTTACCGCAGAAATCTGATCAACCAGCCGATATGCGTGGAGGTTTAGTTTTAAAATTTTCTAATTGCTGAAAAAAATAAATCTAAATTGCTATAATAAAAGGATCTCAAAACTTTTCTATACGTGGTTTATTTATATAAGAATAATTTCAAGAAAAACCTTTAAAGTTATTCAAACCTCAAGTTTTTACTTTGAATTAATTTCACCCAGAATTCATTAGTAATTTTTTTTATACTAACGTTTATGGGTAAGGCTATATTTATCGAAAATTATAGCTTTTTTGCTTTAACTAAATGTGTTTAAAAATTTTTATATCTGAAATACATTTAGATGTCTCTAAAATGTTGTTTTAATAAATCTTCTTTTAAAATTTCTCACATTCAATTTTTTGTTAAAAAATAACATATTTCATTTTTTTGTCTTCATGCTTTGTTAAATTTGCAGGTGTGGAACAAAAGTTTTCCAAGAGATGACTTCCTTGGTGAGCAGAAGTTCTTCGCAGCCGAAGAGACATCCAGGCAATTGGTTGACCTCCCCCTTGTGGTTAAAACTTCCGATGGCGGTAGAATGGCTAATGGTGAGCTTGACAACTTTTTTTAACCATTATTTTTAACGTATAATTATTTAATAAAATTTTTTACTCGATTCAAACGCACCCTTTCGAGTTTGAAAACATCATCATTAGTTTTTTTTCATTTTTAAGCTTGACATAAATATTTAAAACACTTTTTCAAAGTCAGCGAAGCTTTTCGTAATTTGAACTCACATTATCAAGTGAGAATACAAATATAATGTTATCTACATTTGATAACGTGAGTTCAACAAAAGTTTCTTGGACTTGGCTAAACCTTAGTGTTTTTATTTTGAATACCCTTCATAAAAACTAACCAATGATTTCGGCAATGATTCATGCATTCAAAAACATCAAAGATACATTAACCTAAATAGAGTATTTTTTCCAATGTATTTAGTGCTTCATTGATCTGTGTTTTATTTTTCCAGGTCGCATATATCTCGCTCTGAACACATCTTACAACGTTGAAAAAATGTGATAGACCAAGCAATAATTACCATCTGCACATATATATTTATATTATTGTGTATATTATTATACATATATTTATTGTTTTTACTAATTTTGTAAAATACTTGTAAAAAACAGGTTTTTTGTATTTTCTCTCAGAATATTATTTTTTTTAATCATTTCCCGCAAACTATGCAAAACTTTGTTTATTATTAGGCTGTGAGTACGTTTGGAAATGTTGATAACTTCATAACATTTTTTTAATATGATTTTTAAATAATCAAGTTGATTTTAAACCATTAATTTTCTAGGATATTGATATTATAAGGGTATAAATCTGTTTTTATGAAAAAAATAAATCAAACTTTTAATTATTTGGGTATTATGATCTTCTCGAGGTGAAATAAAAAAAATTACGAAAACTTATGGTTTTTATTGAAACACGAAACTTTTCGTTATCAGCTTGAAACGTTACATTGATAACGAAAAGCTCAGTATTCCACTAAAAACTATTAGTGTTCGTAATCACCTTATTTAGATATTGCCTAGAACCAGGAATATTATGCACGAAAATATTTTTATTCATTTTGTTTTGAAAATATTTTGAAGTGATAATCCAAAGAAAATTTTTAAAAAAAAACATTATTTAAGAGGTTTGTTTTATATAACGAAGCTGTTCGTAAGTGGAACTCACATTATCAAGAAATGTATGCGAACATTCTACATCACTTGCTAATTGGAGTTTGAAATTTTTCGTGAAATTAATAAACTCCGGGAATAAGGCTTTTAGCTTTGAAAAACCATAATCTAATAACGAAAGAATTCAAATACTATTTATTTGGGTCAATAGTACTAAGTAAAACTCAGTTTGTTGAAAAAGTGAAAGGCTATACTTAACGTAAATTATAGCTTAATTGTCAATAAATTTATAAAAATTTCTCAAACTGATATTCTATAAAAGTTAATTAATATATAAGACTGTAAAAATACTAACTTTGCCTAAACAATATAACATTTAAAAAAGACTTGAAATTTTTAATACTGAAACAATTTTCAATTTATCAATTTGCCTCGAAAGTACCAATATAAAAATAATCTTAAAGGAAACCAAAAAGGGTCCTAGGGTATTCAAAAAATGAGTTAACAAGAAACGTGATAGGGTGGAGATAAACTATCTTTTAAATTTTTTTTTATTGTTTTATAACAATGTAGAATTTTTACATTATTTTTGTTTGCTCATATGAAAGTTCAACATTATGTAATAGTTATGGTTGAGAAAGGAAATTCACCGAATAGAATATTAACATTAATATTCAAGTAAAAACGATAAGTGTTCAAATGTTACTTTGTTAACGAAAATTTTCGCACTCATTAAAATTACTTGTGTTCAAATAATTTACAGTATTAAATTTTGCTATAGAAGATTTTTATAAGTATTCAATTTAAAATATGGATTCGTTCAAATAGAATTTTTTTTTAAATTTATTAATAACAATAATTTTCATAAATAATGAAAGGTTAACTATATAAATTTCTTACTCATAAACAATTTACACAATTCTTTGAACAACTCCCCTTATTATAAAAACATTCTGCCATTGTTTCTACGTTTCTGATATTTGTTATTTTTTGCAAGGAATTCGATCATAACTAGTTGTTTTGTGTTATTTTGAAATGAAAAAATGACCATTTATACGACTAATGTGAATGAAAAAAAAGAGGATGAAAATTTCATTCCTCAGGATGTAAGTTCTAAGGCGCTGAATTTGAGTTTCTAGTTTTTTTAAATATAATAATGTTTTATAATTTATCGGAAGGTCAAAGCACCTCCGGTCTTTGTAAAGCCAGCTGATTTAGCTGTAATGAGAACCAGAAAAAGTAGGGTTACTTGGCAGGTTTGCATCGCTCTCATTCTTCTACCTTTGGGGCTGTGTTTTCTAACAGGATGCATATGGCTATACAAAAGGATCAATGAGAAAACTTTTTTTGAGGTAAACTATCGTTGTCATTTTTTTATTATAATGAATGGGTATCGATTAAATTTTTCTGTAACTTGCTCGTTCTTAAAATTAACTAGTCGAATTATTTGAAATATAATTCAAAGTTTATAACCATTTATTTATATACAAGTTTTTTTAATTTTCAGGAGCCTCGTTTCATTGGCAAATGTGGTGTCAACTTCCACCAGTATCGCTATTTTGATCCATCTTTTCCTCGAGATGGTTTTTTTGAAACTCAGTTTGAAGTATCAAAATTATATGAATTCTTGTTGATCCCTCATTTTGGAAATGTTTCATCTTCCACCACACTGCATTTATTTCAAAAAGTATTTCAACTTAAATTTTTATCAAAATATATTTTTCTATCTTTCACTTCTAATCTTATGCTACTCTGTTATAGAGATTAACAGTGATTGTGGATGAAATTCGCAATGTCTGTTACATCCACCCCCTTGATGATTCCCATGTCTTCAGGCCTGACAACATTTGGGAGGCCCTCAAGGAAATCAATGTAAGTTTCTGTACTTTCAGCCTTAACAATTAGCTCAAATGCAATAATAATGTTTTTCAAATATATTTTATTAGTGCTTATTGATTTTAAAATAGTATTTCAACAGTTTTTTTTGCCTTCGTGAAATTTTATCAATTTTTATTCTTTATATCAATGGTAGTTTTTATTATCTACTTTTTATTCAATAACATACTCTAATGATGTAGAATAGCCTAAATGAAATAGTAAGGTCAACAAACTTAAAGTATTTATTCAAAAACAGACACAAAGCTAGTAAGACTAGCTTACATTATCAATTGATCACTTGATAATGTAAACTAGTCTTAAAAAAGCTTCTTGATCTTACAACATACTCCAAAATGTCAAAAATCATTCAAAAAAACGCTTGAGAGATGTGAATTATTTTTTTATAGTGTTTCCAAGTCAAATGCCCTACTAATCAGGCTTTCATTACATTTAGTTTTTATATTTTTTCAAATAAATAAAATTATTTTATTGTGTATAAAGCTATTTTTAATTAGGTATGTGATAATATTAATTGGTCATTATAGTTGTTTCGTATTACTTGTTTTTATTATATTTTTTTTTTTTTGCTATAAAAAGAATTTGATTGATTTTATTTTGTTAATTGATATTAATCTATTATGTGTTATTATTATTACTTTTTAATCTATTAGTTTTCATTAATATTTATCTACCATTATAGTGGTCCACTTAAATACTTACATTATATAATATCTTAAATACATTCATTATGTGGTAACACTCATTCAAACAGCAAAGGAACTTGCATGCAGATTTGAAGATGGATGAATACGAGATAATTGGTGCTCCACTGACAGCTGAAGAAAAGGTATCTCTTGGTTAATCATAAGTTATCACCACAAAAATGGTCAGATAAGCAATTTATAAGATGAGCTTTGGAAAAGCAGCAGGCTCTTTGGGTATTGTTCTCAAGATGCTTAAGTCTTCTGGTCTAGGTGCTGCTGGTATGATTCGAGATCTCATTGAAAACATATTCTCTGTGAAGCGTATACCGTCTGAGTGGCAGGAAAGTCACATAGTCAGTGTATATAAGGGTAAAGGTGATGCTTCAAACAGGTCTAATTATAGAGGTTTGAAGTTAATTGGTCAGGTTATGAAAGTTTTAGATGAAAATAACGTGTGTATATCAAACAGGTGTTGATGAAATTTTTTATTGTGGTGGTTGCAGACAATTGGTGCGCAAGAAATTCATTGGCATAAAACATTCTTTGTCTGCAGACCTTGATTTCAAATCTGCTCTCTGTCTTGGTGCAACTCTGCCTGTTGACAGTAGATTGGTGAAGGAAGTCATGGTTGCTGATGAAACCCTGGAAGTTGCTTAAGACTTCTGCTATCTTGGGAATATGTTATTTGCCGGCGATGGATGTGAGCTTGCTTCAATAGCATGTTGTAAGTGTGCTTGGAGTAACTTTCGCCAACTTCTACCTCTTCTTACTAATCGTTATCCATCTTTATTTGATTAGAGGCTGTAGCAATTCAGCCTGTACCATATGCGCTATGTTGCATACTGCTGAAACATGGGCTGTAACAGTAACTACATTCAATCTTCTAGACCGACTTCAAGATAGATCTTTCAAAAAGCCCAACCTTTGTAAAGAAAATGTGCTTTGAAAACGATTTGATTGATTATCGGAATAGCTAACTTTTTGAAAAAAATTTTTTCAACTAAGACAAAATATGAGTTCATTAAAAGAAGTAAAAGGCTTAAGTTAAGATTTGAAAAAAAAAAAATTTTCTTTTTTAAATAAATATTTTTTGTGCTTCTGTCTGTTTAATATAAATAATCAAAAAAGTTTTTGATATTTTGAACACACGTTTTTGTCATCTTTATAACATATGCGCACTCCAATCAGAAAGCCAAGGGAGAGTTTCTGGAGAAATATTGTGGCAGCAAGGAGACCTATAATGTGAAGTCTGCCAAAGTTGCACAAAAAGGTTTCTAGCATAGCTTTATATAAATTCTGAGATTTGATTAAAACTTCGATTTTTAAAATGATGTCTTGTCTCTTTCTTTATTAAAAAATGGCATATTTATTTGGTTTTTGAAACTCCTTTAATTTGATATCTGATTTACTTGAAAAACTTCATTAGAATAGTTGGTTAGCACGATCTATAATATTCATCATTATGTTGCACCATACAACATTAGCAAAGATGCAGCCGAGAAAGAGATCAGCGTGTGAGTTGAAGGGCTTGAAGTACTGTGAAGCAGCCACCACCAGGCATAATCTGTACTGCTTCAAAATTTCTCAATGTTTCTAAGCAGTTTGAAAGGCGTTCGTGAATTGGAACGATTTGACTTTAAATTATTTATAGATATTAGTTTTTATATAGATGTTGTTTTCACTATCTGATATTAAAAGTTCTGAATGGACATTCAGTGAAAAATATTTACTGCGATCAAATTGAGATTTACTAATTGAAACAGACAGAATGTTATTTCGTATTGAGTCTTGGTTGAAATTGTTTGTTTTAACCGTCATAAACTGTCAATACAAGCATTAATCAAATGAAATTTCACTATATATATGAGCTTTTATAGTTATCATTCCCTTTTGTAAATTTAAATACCACTCGCTTTAATATTTAATCCACATTGTGTTTAATATATAAAGTACTTAAAATAAATTGGCATATTGTATTGGTCGTCTCTTGATTTTTGAGGGCTCTCTATAGATGAGATTCGAATTTCAAGGTAGATATAAAGAACGGAAATATATTCATGCTAGTGGTATTTACGAGTGGGGTATGTTTTTTTTTGAGATAAATGTAGATTGTTAAATTTTTAGAGTGGCTAATACATGGATAAATACGTTTTTGTAAGCAAAAATTACATTATCTATATTCTTCACTCAATTTCTGCTTTGCACTTCACAAGACAAACCTCATAGTGATAAAATTCCGAAATTGGTATGGATGTTTTTAGAAGGCTTTTCCTAGGAAATAAATATAATGAATGATGAACGAGGCGCAATCAAATTAAAGAGATCTTAATGTATTTCCAATAAGTAGTTTTTCGAACTTCTACGTCAAAAAGGAGATCTTTTACATACATTTATTTGAAGCAAAAGCTAGAATTTTGGATAAGTTTGGCCTTTTCATAGAGCGTTTCACAAAAGTTTATTTAGCAACGAAGATTTTCGTAAGCAGAACTTACATTATCAAGCACTAAAACGAGAAGCTTGGTAGTTCAATAAAGCTTTGTTTTCAGTACATTTCTTAATACCCATTGTAACAATTTTATAGGAAAGCCAACGTTTTGTTTCCTTCATATTTCAGAATGTTCTAACATTTAAATGCTCAGTAGTTAGAAATGCCAACATTTCATTTGAAACGTTTATTCAAATTTTATTTCTTTTTTCAACTCTAGATCAAGATAATTTTCATTTTTGTTGGAAAACCTGTAAATTATTCCAATCAAATGCAATTTCACCCACACGAAGTCGTATCAGTACTCTAAAGGTTACTTGAAGGTTAGATCGTAGACATGCGAAGTTTAATAAGAAATATAGAAACCTCGTGCATCTTTTTGGAGATAGCTTAATTTACTTATGAATAATATTTAACAATTTTTAAAAGTTGGTTTATGAAAGAATTTTATTGAGCTAAAAAACAGTTATAATTTTCGATAAATTTAGCCTTTTTATAAAACATTAGCTATTGATGATAAGGCTAAACTTATCGAAAATTATAGTTGTTTTTCTAGATAAAAAAATGTAATAAATGCTTCCATAAATCAACATAAAAATTTTTTTTAAGCCTTGTGTGTGATTATGTGACGCTAAAACGAATATTGACACCATTATCGATTTTATTTTTGTAAAATATATTTTTAAATGTTTGGCACGATCAAGTCTGGATTTTAAAAAATACCCTTGAAGATGTTTTTTTCTAAGCCTTCTTTGTTTCAAATCTATTTCTTTTTTTTACCTTTTTTGGCTTTTATAGTAGGGTGCTTGATTCCTCGAAAGTACATAGCATCCATCACGTTGTGCGATATGTGATAAAGATTTTCCATGGCTACCGGGTCGAGAGGAATAGATATATTCTTTTTTGTTCTTTTTTTAGCCTTTTTCATATTGATATTAAACCCTATACTAAATTAAACAATTGACGAAGTTACAAGTTTTGTTTAAGTTTCACCATGGTTATAGAAATGACTAAACGTAGAAAAATTTTAATGAAAATAACAACAAAGTTAAGAAATTATCATAAAGAAAGTTTTGTTTTTAAAAAAGCGGTAGAACCAACAATTTTAGCAAATGTAGCGATTATAATCAAAAGCAATTTTTCGTTACTAAATTCTGTTTCAACGGAAACCTTTTCCTCCAAATCTATAAATGGGGTATTGAAAAACTGATCTAAGTTGAATCCTGGCGATTCTATTATTAAAATAGACTGAGTAATTTTTCCTAATTGAATCAAAAGCGCCACAGAGTCGTCTATTAAAACAGGGAAGGAAACACAAAATCTTATAAGATCTGGTAGCGTTGTCGAGTAGAAAAGGCATCTTTGATGACTGGTGAAGATAGTAAGCATTGTATGCATGATATTTAGGCTCAATTTTGCTACAGCATGAGATCTCGGAACGGAATATTGTAGTCCTATATGTGAAACTAACCTTATAGCAAAAGCTAATTTGCTCCGTTGAGGCTGTACAATAAGTTCCGGAAGGAAATCTAAGCAAATGAACATCGACGGGACACCACTGACGATGAGAGGAATCAACTCCATAGGATAACCTTGGAAATGAATGAGTTTAGCGAGGCTTGTGTCGGTGATGAATTTCTGATGGATGTGTGAAAAGATGAGGCATTGGGATTCTCTGGCGTCTGTGAGTAAACTTTCATGATTAGCTTCGTATCCTTGCACGTGCAAACAGGCTTCTAACAAAAGTTGTAATGCTGCACTTTCTTGGGCTGCTACTATGGCTACTCTCAGCTCCTCACGTTCATCCATCATTTGTAGCTTCATATCAGTACTGGGATTCATGAGTATATGGTTTGCAAGGAAGTTTTTAGACATCTGTAAAAAACAGTTGAGGTTTTTTAGCATGATTGTCAATATTGGAGGATTTTTATAAACTCTTGTGTCGCATTTCAGCACGATGAGAGGATCTGCGATAATTTGTGATTCATTGTAAATGGTTTTAGCGGCTGTTGGGGAAGTAGATTGGAAGGCATTGACAGTTTCTGTTTTGAGTTGTGGGGAAATAGTGTCTAGTTTATTCCAAAGGTCCAACAAGAGTTCCTTACATCTCCTGGGAAGATCACCATGGAGGAATACACATAAATTGTTATTGATGCTATCTGAATACTGCAGCAACTCGAAGACGGGCAGAGTGCAAAGCTTTTCGAGTACGATACAGCAAGCACTTGGGTTTGTGACGGCATTCTTGAAAGCAGCATCTACTTCTGCATTGAAGTCACAACCTTTTGGAGATTCTTCTTCGTGGCATTTGTCGAGTAATGGCTGTGATAAATCGAGTGTTATACCAGTGCTATCCATCAAATCACTAAAAAGATGTGGGTGATGAGTGGCAACTAAGGCTAAAAGACTTGAATAAAGACTAGACAGCTCACAACTGTGCAACTCGGCTTCTGATAATAGATATTTCACTGGTATGCGATTTATGAATGAAGAGGAATAAGAAAAAAACATTCTATTGTTAGATTTGAGATTGCTCATGTTAGCTAGAAGAACATCTTGATACATCAGGATGTAGTATAAATGCACAAGCTGCACAATTGTTTGACCAGAGAATGCCTTTTCAGGGAAGAAAACCGCAGAGAGATCTTCTTCTGATAATGGAATGTTCGCTCTGTCTGCTTTTATAGCTGGAACTATGATGGAAAAAATATAAAGTTGAATAAGAGGTGGGATTATTGGGTGCAGAGGTAAAACACATTGTTTCATTTGACTATGAATCCAATCTTTTATGCATATACGGTTTTTAGAAAAAACTCTGCTTTTCAGGAGTTGGTGGATACAATGGATAGGTAAAAACCCCTTCATATGACCATTCAGATTCTCTGTCACTGCAACTTTTACTGCATGGGCTGCCACTACCTGTAGAATTTTTGAGTTATAAAATTATAAGTACTAAATTTCAATGTGAAGAATTTTGAAAAGTACCTGTTCAGTGAACACTTTAGTGGTGAAAATAATCTTCATACGAGAATGAGTGCTGGTCTTGACAACTGTTTTCATTCCAAGAGTTGTGCTGATCAGGTCAGAAATGGCATTACCCTGGTTACTGTGGAAATGAATGGCAATCAGAAGTAACATTTCTGAAAAACTTTTGGAGGTAGTTTGAGTATTCTCTGAAGCTTCTTCCACCAGCCACTTTAACCAGCTTGTGACAATTTTTTCTTGATCTTCATTCACAACTAACTGAGGACATGAGAGAAGGAGTGAAAGAGATAAAGCAAAAAATCTGTTTCGAGTTTGAATGGATTGTTGTGGCTTTGAAACAGCAAGCTTCAGAAGGGTTAAGCTCTCTTCTTCAGTGAACTTGATGCTTGCAATGCATTTAAGTGCACAGTACAACCTCACAAATGAACACATCTTCATTACCACTGTTGCATCTTCTTTTTGGGACTCTAGCAAACATTTCAAATCAGCCAGTAAATTTTTCCTCATGAAATAGATTGGAGAATTAGTGTCCTTTTTTTTGTCACAAGCTTTGATAGATTGAGCAAACCATGTTCTTATTACAGTATCATTTTCCAATAGAAGACCACTCACAAATTGAACTAAATCATTGATACCTTTAAACCCACTTTCTCCAGTTTCATTCAATGTCAGTAGAACAACTAATGAAATAAGCTTGCATTGTTTAACACATCTGTCTCTCACAAGAGCCAAATGGTTTGGACTCATTTGACATAACAATTTCAATGTTAATGCTCGTTTTTCATTTTCAAATGAGTTCTCATTAGCTTCATTCTTTGGTGCTAATAAAATGATCTGATCACAGACATCTAGAAAACAATCTGGATTATTAGCAACAAGTCTACACAATAACCAAGGTCCATTTTTAACCCTCAAAAGGGCTTCTGCCACTTGAGTCATTGGTAATAAATGAGGAAGTTCAGCTTGAGAAATACACAAAACATCTGAAACTTCTTCAAGATAAATATCTGTATCAAAAAGTTCTGAAGCTTTTTCATAGAATTTTTCTTGTTTTAAATTATTTATAATATTCAAGATTTCATTTAACATTAGTTTCAACTTTTTAGCTGCATCAGATCTTTCAAATTCCAATGCCAATCCTCTATTTTGAGAGGTTGATGCAAATCCTTCATTATTGTTTAGTTGTTGTTCTTTTTTAGCTTCTTGTTCTAATTCATGAAAGTCAATTGAAAGCAAACCAACTAAATTGTTTACAACTTCAATTCCTGATAAGCACTTCAAAATAAGTTTTCTTTTGTAAGTCCATTTTTCACTATTATCCAAAGGAGAGCACAGTGACATTCTTACTAAGCATGGTAAAATTGGTCTGAGCGCTTTTTCCGAGCATTTAGATAACTTTTCAATGTCCACTGTTTGGATTGCTGAATAATTGTTGGAGTTTAGGTAATGAATGATAAGATTTTGAATAATAAGCTATATGGATAATTACCCTGATAAACATTTTGGCATACAGATTGACGTTCAAACATTTTTAAAAATCACTGTTAAACATCGAAGTCGTGAGTGAGATCAATTAATAACTTTATTATATATTTGTTTTTAAATACTAAAAACAAATGATTTCAAAAACAATGCAATTAATTGTTTTTTTGAAATAATTTTATTTTTTAAATTAAACCTATAGTTCTTTGCTAATAGCGATAAAATAAATGGGTAAATTATGAATTTTTCAAGGATAATAGCTTTTACAAGAAATAATAGACAGTTTTCTACAACAACAATAGCATATAAAAGAAAAACATTAGAACCTTATGACAAAAGATGGGGCTTGCACGTTACTCAAGCAGGTCCAGAAAATCCAGAGGGTACTTTAGAATTGAAGGAAAAACTTTTGAAATCACGTTAGTTTACTCTTTACTATCACATTCATAAAACTATTATAAATTTAAGTTTTTTGAACTTAGATTAATATTTACTAAATGTATTCTAGCAAACATGCCTTGCCGTCCATATATATTTCTAAAAGATGGAAGATCTATTTTTGTGAAAGAAATGATTCCTGAATTTGTTGTACCTGATCTTACAGGTTTCAAGGTTAGCAAGATAGTCAAGTTTTTAAATTCAAAATTTTTAAAATTCTATTTATCTGATTAAGGAAGTAATTTTTTTATTTATGGTTAATAGTTAACTAAAAGTATTTTCTAATATTTTTTTACAGTTGAAACCATATGTATCTTATGGTGTGAAAGATATAACCCAAACAGAATTCACAGCCAAAGAGTTATTTGATGCTACATATGGACAAGAACTGATTAATGAATATACCTCTAATAATAAAGACATGGACTTATTTAAAGCAAAAATAGAAGAGTTCAATAAAAAGTGAAAAATGCTGGATTTTTTTTTTTACTCAACAATTTGTAATCATAAGATTCTATAAAAAATTTTTTCAACATTAGATTGGTCAAATAAAAATAAATTTTTATTAAATCTGCACTTTTTTATAGCTTAATCACACTCTGCTCAAATTCCATTCCTAAAATAAAAGTAACATGAAAAGAGACTGGTGTTATTTTTTCCTGTTGGGTATACACATTAAAAACTAATTTCTAGTTACACCAGTTTTTAAGGACACAAAAATATATAATTTACTCCAACGTTGCGAGGCTGTCTTTTTTCGCCTAATTTTTTTTCAAATTTTGTTTTAGTTTACTATACACTTACATGCGTTTTTTTATTTAATTTTACTATCTTCTTTATTTTCTAATGTCTCTAATTTTGTTTCACCGTGAAAAGTGTGTTAAGGAAAAGTGCAATACAATACATCAACGAATTTGATTATAAAAGTGAAATGGCTAATTTCTGTTTTTAGAGAATGTTTATGACGGGCTGATAAACTGAACTAATTTTTACAAAAAGAATAATCAAATTATGAGAAAATTTTGAATTCATATAATTTAAAAGTTTTCTAATTAGGAATAAACTTTGAAAACGTTGAAAATTTCGAGAATTTTTTAAAAATTTAAAATAAGTTTTTCATCCATTGAGTCCTAGAGCTGGTATGAACGGGGTGTTAGCATCAGCTTTATATTTTGCTACGAGCTCTTGCAAGCGTTGTTTCGCATGTTGTGGTTCTCTAAAAACTCTTCGGCCTTTTTTCAATCCTACAAATACTGTTTACTCTTAAGCAAAATATTCACGGCAGGCCGAATATTTAATTAAACTGAAATAAATTGACTTTCTAAATAAATAAAGCCAAACATTTTTTTGATGCAGGCTTTAATCCTTTGACTTTTTTCGGCAAGGCTTTAGATTGAAATAAATCATACAATATTCAATCTTTAGCTCCCATTATTATTCAAAAACTATTTTAATTACTTTAATTATATATTTTCACAGATACATTTAACATTTTCTTTTTTCACTGGTTCCAGCTCTTTGTTGGAAGTTACTTGTGTTGAAACTATCATGACAATCACGCACAAAACAGCAAGATGTCTCATTGCTGTTGAAAAATATAAGCTGAATATTTGGTAGTGTGGTAATTGCAAGTTATTTTACATAGAAAAATAACAACTATGTAATACTTTTAAATATATTTTGTTACTTTTCAAGAAATTTCAAAGTACCACCGTGTTTAAGAGTTAACGTGATTGAAGTGCTATTTTCAAAAGATGAGTTTGTGTGCCATTTTTTGAATTTCCATCATGAAATATGGACGTGTAATAAAATTATCGTTTAACTTCATCAACTTACTTCTTGAAGTTTATACTTCAAATTAAATGAGAAACTTAGCTTCGATCGATACTAGATTATAAACCTTTTTTGTTTTCAAAGTTGAAAAATAATTTTTGAACTAACTTCATTAGCCAAATGAAATGTTCTAGAATTTTCCAGTAACCAAAGAATCTTTTTTTCAAAATTCGAACGCCTGCCGCAACGTTATCTTGTATACAGTCGGACTATATATAGTTTATCCTATTGAACTAAGAACCTATAGATAGTTCAAAGAAATAATATTAACTTTGAAAAAATACCGGTCTTATTTCAACCAACGAGAAGATATTCCGAATAAATTTGCCTTTTTCTCATACTAATCCTTCCGATGATCATATAAAGGAAAAATGATAGTAGAATGGATTTAGAATAACTCCATCTGGAAACGGTATTAATTGTGTATTATACTATGAGCTTTAATTTGTGAAAATGGTGACAATTTATGAAATATTAGATGAAATGAAACATAATAATGCTAACTCAACAAAAATGTTGTGATAAGAATTGTTTTTTCACACAATAATTATTCAATGGTAAACTCACAAACCAATCTTCGAAGTTTTTTCAATGAAACAATTTACTATCCAACATTCTGGTATTGATGAATAGTGACACTGATCTACCAAAGATTGACCCGAAGATTATCATCGAAAAAACAGTCGAATTGGATAGTGATACGAGGTTTGATGCGGTAATGGGGATGTTGACGACTACTAAAATAAGGGTGGGTTGTAAGCCTCCCGATAGACTGCCATCTTTTCGTGTTCGGAAAGCTTGAGCAACTAATTAATCCTGAGAGCTATGCTGGCGAAAGCGTAAGCTTCTAGCAGAGCCACTTAAGCCGGGCAGCTCAAGGGGTAGAGGTCGGGCTAAGTACAGCCTACTGGCCCTCCAGCTTGGGGGTTTGAACTAGGCTAACAACCCGGTTCTGTGAGAAAAATGTGTTATAGAAACTACAACAACAAACTTTGAAAACTGCTTGGTCTTAAATGGGTTTTTTCTAGCAAAGTCTATGACGCGAGCTGGTGAAGGCTCTCGGGAGGCCTGTGCACTGACAATTTTTTTGACGAACAAGGATAAAACCAGGATAGGAACCTGGAATTTTAGAAACCTACACGAGACAGACAAGAAAGCTCGTCTGTCAAAAAATGCAAAAAACAATCTGAAGATTCTAGACTCAAGTGAGAAAAGATGGACCGGATCAGGAAGAACGCAAATATTCACACCATCATCCACTCTGGACAGAATGAAGTCCAACCCTACACACATGGTATGAGATCACCAAGACACTTTCTGGCAAAAACAGCAACTAAAGTCGGCCTGTAAAGGACAAGGACGGAAACATCACCCTTGGCGAAAAGCAGCAGAGAGCATGATAGGCGGAACATTTTATGGAAACGCTTAACCAACCAGCACCATCTGTTCCACCTGTCATCTCGCCACCTAACAAGCTCCTCGACATCGATACCAACCAAATAAGGCTGAGGTTGTCAAGGCTATCAATTCAGGAAAGGTAGCCGGTCCAGATGGAATTCCATCTGAAGCTTTAAAGGCTGACATCCAGACCTCAACTGAAATGCTGCATCCTTTTCTATGCAAGATCTGAAAACAAGAGCGAGTGCCAAATGACTGAAAAAAAGAACATCTTGTAAAGCTGCCAAAGAAAGGAGATTTTTCATTTTGCAACAACTGGCGAGGAATCATGCTGTTGTCTATTCCTGGCAAAATATCGAGCAGAATCATCCTTAAAAGACTAAAAAACGTTTTGGAAAAGACACTTCGGAACGAACAAGCAGGCTTTCGACAAGATCGCTCATGCACGGATCACATTGCAACCATGCGCATCATCATCGAGCAGTTCCTCGAATGGCAAGCTTCCTTGTACGCAATATTTGTCGACTTTCAAAAAGCTTTTGACAGTGTTGACCGAAATGTCATCTGAAGACTGATGCACCACTACGGCTTTCCACCAAAGTTTATAAACATCATCCAGCAAATGTACGAAGACGCTACCTGTCAAGTGATCCACGACGGAAAAAACCTTTCAGCGTGCAAACTGGCGTTGTCAAGGCTATTTGCTCTCACCAACCATTTTTCTGATGGTGTTTGACTGGATCATGAGGCAGTCTACAGCAAACCAAAAGAAAAGCATCTGAGGGACCTTCAATAAACAGCTTGAAAACCTAGACTTAGCAGATGACATAAAACTTCTTTTCCACAAGCAGCAAGCTGAGCAAGAGAAATTATGTAGTGTGGCAAAAGAAGCTGGGACTTTCTACTTTGACTGACATTCAAAACTTTATATTTTTTTTGCCCAATCTTTAAGTCTTTCAAGATCCTTTTGAAGAATTATCTGGTCAGTTTCTGCTTTGATATGGCGGTATAGGATACAATCATCTGCAAATAGTTTTTTTGTCAATTGAAAACTATTTGGTAAATCATTTATGACAATAGAAAGAACAGAGGTCCAATGACAGATCCTTGGGGAACACCACTCATTACTGGAATCTCTTCTGAAAATCGTCCATCAACTAATATTTGTTGGGTTCTGTTTGTGAGAAAAAAAGATATCTCCTTGTGCGTTCTATTTTTTATCCCATAGTGGTGTAATTTATTCAAAAGGCTTCTATGACAAACTCTATCAAAAGCCTTTGAAAAGTCAAGAACGATCATATCAATTTGTGTCTTGGAATTTGTTGCTGCTGTGAGTTCATGTGAAAGAGTTGCATGTTGTGTTTCACAATTTCTTCTAGCCCTAAATCTATGTTGGCAGTCTAGAAGAATGCTGTATATGTTGCTAGTGATGATATCTTCTAGAAGCTTACAGTATATGCTCGTTAAAGAGACTGCTCTGTAGTTTGCTGGATCTTGCCTTGAACCCTTCTTGTAGACCGCTATAATATTTGCCTTTTTTCATGCTTCTGGAACTTCTTGAAGGGATTTTTTGAATAAAATGCTGAGTATGGGAGCAATATCGCTCGCAAATGTTTTTAGGAATCGGGCTGTGATGCCATCGGGTCTTAAGGCTTTCTTCCCATCCAGGTTTCTAAAGAAGTTACGAACATCTTCTGAGTTTACTTCAAGTTCATCAATATCTGGAAATGGTACACCTTCTAAAGATGGGAAAGTATTCATGTTGTTATTGTTGAAAATTGAGGAAAACTGATTATTGCGAATAGTGGCTTTGTCTTTTGCTTCATCGAAGAGTCTCCCATTGTGTTTGAGTGGAGGTATACCATTAGTATTTTTTCACAAAGACTTTATTTAGTTCCAAAATTTTTTCTGTTTGTGTTTTTTGCTATTAAACTCGTCAGTTGGTTCCTCTAAGTTGTTTATGTATTTTTGATATTCTTGTCTTGCTATTTTTTGAACTAAGCTTTTTTATCGATTTATATTTGTTTATGTCAGCTGGAGAGTTTGTATGCTTTATTATTTTATAATATTTTCTTAATTTATTGAAACATAGCCTTAAAAAAAGCTAAAACCAGATAAAAAAAAGAAAACTAAGTTAAAGCTTCTAACACGAAGAAAAAAATTATTTGTTGCTTGTTTAAATGAGACCCTTTCCAAAAGTTTCATAGTTATTTTGGATAGGATAAAGGTGAAAATAGAACTCAATTGAAACTTGCCAAAACCAATTGAATTGCTATGGAATTGTCTAGCCTCTTGTCGATTTCTTCAACGTGTCATTTTATTTTTTTTTTGATTTTTTGAATCTATTCTAAACTTCTTTGTGCTATTCATTTTCCACCAGCTAAGAGTGATCATTTGAACTAGCGCAGATCCGAATGTTTGGTAGTTATCACCTTCAACTGCTTAATTTATTTTTTTAGCACTGTATAAAATCTAATGAATTTTCGAATTGTTGTTTATGACGTTTTAAAATTTTTGAAAACAAAAATATTGTCTTACTTGGTTTTTAATCAAAACAACAATTTTGTTCAAGAACATTTATTTTCATTATCAACAAACTGGAACTTCAATCGTTCAAACTAATTTGTGACAATGCATAAATACAGTTTTATGGGTATTTGAATTCCCTTATATAGTTAAATTTGAGATTTAAATAATTCATAGTAATTTACCATTACCATTTTGACAAAGATGCCCATAACAGGTGGCTTTGTGAAATTAGAAACCCACATAAAGCTATGGCCAGATTGAAATTTACAAAAGCACATCCTTTAAGAAAAAAAGAAAAACGTTACTTTTTGTTTATTGAATATAATTAATCAAATATAAGTATGGTTTTTAGAGATTAATTTCCATGAGATCTCGATATAAATACGAGTCCATCTAATGGAGTTTTTATATAAGAGATATCGTATGAATTTTTTTATTTGGTTTTGAAGATATAAATTCATTTGAAAAAATTTTTTCGATAAGTAGAATTTCATCATAATAAAGTTTTCAAACACATTTTTATCTATAAAATCCTCATTTTTGAAGCAATATACGTAAAACTATATAAAAATAAGGTTCTTGCTTAAACAATTTTGAAAAAAAATAAACTTATTTAATACAATCCACTAAATTCAATTAAACAGTTACAGTTTTGGCCGATGAAGATCAATTTGATTGGTATGATTTTAAAAAAATAAGGAAAGTGCTTGGGGATAAGATGTCTCACTTGATACTTTCTCCCGCGTACTATGAGCAAGACATACCTAATGAAGACCGATTTACTAATGAACCCATGGGAGACGAAGATGTTTTTTGGTCTGAAGAAGAGCAACAAAAAATATTTGGACACAAAAAAAACCCCTTTGCTGAGCGGCCACCACCTTTTTCAACAAGACTCAGAAAAGCTATATCGAAGAGAATTCCCCACAGAAGACACGTGTACCATGTTGCTGACGTTTCAAAAAACAAATTTCATGATGAACTTAATTCCTTTTCGAGAGCCAGAAGAGCGTTCTCGGACCTACGACATAGAATTCCTCATAGGAGACAAATTTATCGTGTTAATGACGTTTGAAAGGCACTTTTCAATTCCAATGACATTCAGCTAAAACGTAACTATGGATACTGTCTAGGTTTTATTTAATAAACTAAATCAGCATTCAAGTACAAAAACATTTCATATACTGCTTGATGGTGAACCTCAAATATTTTATATTTTACGAAAAGTAACGTTAAAAAATGAAACTCAAAATAGGTGAAAATTCTTGTTCAAATATATTCCAAGTTCTTTGTCTGCTGGTGTACAGCTTCTCACAGTTTCCATAGTTCTTCGCTAGTTCATCGGCCTACTCGATGTTCAGTTGGTGTTTTGAAGATCATTTTTGATGGTTGCTAGAAGACTGGTGCAGCTTCTTCCACCTTCTAAATTTTTTGACTTGACTATAGTAGTTTTTGGTTAAAACAAAATTAATTATACGCAGAATATGGCCCACACTTACCAGCGTCGTCTTGTCACGACTTTAGAGGCTGGTTCAAATAGAGAATTTACGGCTTCTGTTTCATGTGGTTTGGCCAGAAAATCCCATTGCATGCCAAACCTTTCTTTGGTTTGAAATATCTTCTCATCTCTTTATCCAATGCCACGTGCTGCAACAAAAGACAAGATGCTTTAAACAAAAGCTTTGTATATCCTTATCGTTTTATTTCTTGTGATGCCCAAGTTCCATATTTTGTTCAGCTCGAGCATTGACGTTGTTGTTAACTTCTTTCGTCTTTTCATTTTGGCATGTAAAACCAAAAACTGTTGATAAGGAAATATAAATAATATCTCTGTAGATTAAATTTGAATATGTTCAAAAAACTGTTGCAAAAATCACAGAGTTCACATTAATTTTCGAACCCTCAAATGCACCAAGTAATGACATCCCTCGAAAATATACAATATAAAACAATAAAGGATAATGAACTAGCATGGAAGTGAGTTCTCTTGCCAACTTCACCTTATCATTGCCCTCGTCGCTAAAGACACTTCCAAGTGTCAAGTGATCACTTAAAGAGGAACAAACAAAGTTTTCATCTAAATAACTTCACTTTTTTTTTGGAAAAAAACCTTACATTAGCAAGTAAGTCTAGTTCAATAAATACTTTGTGTTTGTTTCCCCACTATTTTTTCAGGCTTCATCAAGATGAGATTACTAATAGTAGCTTTAATTAAATTTTTAAATAAATTATCTCCTTTATATTTCGCTTCAAATCATATCTTAAATTACCGGTATGTTAATATTCATGGCATAGATTAATCGAAAATGCAGAGTCCAACTTTTAATTGATAGATTCATATACTTTTATCTAATAGATTTTTAAACGAACAACACTGAAAAAGCAAAATATTTATAAAGCCTAACGTTTTGCTAAACTTCATTGAAATTATTAAAATGATTAACTGTCACAGTGATTATGATTTTTGATCTCGTCTATAG
This sequence comes from Pterobdella sp. o SKG-2022, assembly GCA_964035795.1. Taxonomy (NCBI): domain Eukaryota; kingdom Metazoa; phylum Annelida; class Clitellata; order Hirudinida; family Piscicolidae; genus Pterobdella; species Pterobdella occidentalis. The sequence goes on from OZ038322.1 coordinate 4,369,133, forward strand.
TTGTTACTAGCTGAGAAGGAAGAGGGTTCGAATCAGCGTCAAAGCTTCTAGTCTCGTGTCATTGAAACATTCACCTTCTACACTTTCCTTGGCCCTTTTATAAATATTAATGACTTTGCAAAGATGAGATATTTATATGTTTTCTAGTTCAACCACTAAACAAAAAAACATCCCCAAAAAAACCCAAAACCCAAAAAAAACATCGAAGTAAAATTTCAACTAAATTAAAATAACTTGTATTCTTACCACCAACCTCGAATCCTAATGAATCGTTTGTTCGATACTCCCACTTTGGGTATTATAAGCTTTGTTAAGTGTGAAACTTGAACAAAATATCGTTTTCTACCGAAGTATCAAATTTCGAATGTAATGAATAATTAAATAGTTATCTATTTAAAATAATAAAAGGAGCCTGGTCTGCAAAGCATCACACCCATGCCCAGCCATCCAACAATTAGAGAACTTGGTTGATAATCCTTTCCTGCACCGAAGAAAAAGTAATATGATAGGAGACTTTTAAATTTATTTAATTTCATGATATTATATTTGGTGATTACAATATCAATGAAAAAAAATCTCGAAATATTTTATGAGTATTTACTTATCAGAAATTTGTCAGGAAAAAGAACATTTTCAGTACGCATATGTTCGAATAACTTTTCTAATGAATTATGATAACGATGAATTTATTGAAAGTTCTAGTTTTTGGAAATATATATAAAATTTCTTTATTTTAATGATTAAATGTATTGATATGATGTTGCTGCGCCTGTCATTTTAGGCGCTAAGAATGCTTGTCAGTATCACTAGAATCGCTCATAGAAGGCTTCTCAATTCACCAAGAATGATGACAAAGCAAGCAATGTTGCCATCTTCGGACGAATGGGTAGTGACCGGATCAGAATCGAATAGTCAACTAGTGCTTTTTTTGACACTTAGAGATTTTCAATCCAGGTTGTGACAGAATGATATGAAAAAAAGAAACGAGGATAAGTGGGTAGGCGTGTTTTCCAATTAATGCCAAACATTTTTAAGCTTCTAGCGGGGTTTCAGGTTGTAGAAAGGCCCGTTTATCTATAAGTTCATTACCCATGGTTACAGTGAGCTGGTACTATGAAAACTAATTTTTTTTTATGAAGAACGAAAAACTGCGATACTCAATGCAGAAAGAGAAAAGTCTAAGACATTCGAGTGATCAATCGCTTCGAAAAGAGATTTTCAGTCAGTAATAATCGATGTTGAAGACCAGTCGTCTTTTTGTCTTAGGCTCTTTCATGGTCTCATTCAGCCCTAATAAAAATGAACTGCTGAAAATCCTGTAGGCGCATGCTAGGTGTAAATCATAGAAATACTTCAAAATACCCCTACCATTACCTCTGCGCTTCTATTCTCTGTAACTTAAAGGATCCAACCATAAGTATTGATATATAACTCTGATGGGCCTTTTACTGCAATTCTTTCTAAAGTAGTGGCCAATTTTTTGAAAAAAGGTGAAAATTTCAGAATAGTCGTGAAAAAAATAAAAAAAAAGATGGGAAAAATGTGAAATCAATGGATTTGGACTCCACATAGTTTGAGTCCACCGAGATAAGCGTGTAAAGCTGAGGCTAGGATCAAGAGTTACAACTAGTATTTTCAGTTTGGACGATACTGGATGATTAGTGCCAACAAGAGTGACTTCGGTTGGGAGATTGCACTTGGCAGAGAATAGGAGTGCCAAAAAAACATTATCTCGCTTTTAATAATAATAATAATAATTTACGAGGTTTATTATAGTGATGTTTAATCCAGAGAGTTTCAAGAGCACTTGATATTTGTAAAATATTCTAATATAATAATAGGTTATAACAGCTTCATATTTTATAAAAAAAACTAGTTTTTAGCCTCTTTCCAAAGTCCTTCACTTTCCTAACCCTTCTTGAGCCTTCCGGCAAGCCGTTCCACAAACTTGGACTTTCAACATCAAACCTACGCTTTCCATTGCTAGACATTTTGGACTTGAGACGTATAAGTAGGTTGAGTCCAAAGATTTAAGCTTTTGCCTTTAAGGTATTTCAGAGATAGGTAAGAGTCTTTCCGCTATGTATTTTGGACCATATCCTAGCCTACATTTAAATATAAGTAATAATATTTTATAAACTGCCCTATCCCTAACTTTGACCCAATGCAATTCAAAACTGGAGTTATATGATCAAACTTCCTTGTGCTTGTAATTAACCTGGCTGTAATGTTTATAAGAGACTGGACTCTACACAGCTGCTTTTCAGGTAACCCAGCTAAAAATGTGCCGCAATAGTCTATTCTGCTCAGAATCAAAGCAACAGCAAAGGTCTTCAACGATTCATAAGACACTTTTTAATGGACCTTATCTGCCTGAGAACTGAGAAGCCTTCTTGCAACATCTTACTTATATGTGAGTTCATGCTCAAGTCTCTATCCATGAAAACACCCAGGCTCTTGACACTTTCTGAAGGTGATATGAAAGTATTCAGTATCCTTATCTGTTTGGTTGGTAACTTGTTCACCTTTCTCAAAGAAGAAAACCATATAGCTTCAGTTTTGGATCTATTGAGTTTAAGGCTATTGGATTCCATCTAGGCTGCCATCTCATCGACACAGTCAGACAATCTGTTCTGCAATAGCTCAGTTTCACCAAAGACACAGCTAGAATACAATTGTGTGTCATCTGCATATTGGTGAAAACTCAAGTTATGTCTTTGTGCAATTGTTTCTAGATCACTAGAATACAGATTAAATAAGAGCGGGCCGATTACCGAACCTTGTGGCACACCAGTATGAAGATGAAATAAATTAGTCCTAACACTATTATTAGAAATATAATAACACCTATATTTAAATAACTCTTATACCATTCTAAGAATAAACCCTTAAAACCGAATTTTGAATATAGCTTATTTATCAAAATATTATGATTAACTAAATCAAAGGCTGAGAAAAGATCCAACAATATCAAAAGACTAAACCTACCTTCATCAGCTGCTTTCTAGATATCCATGTGGGTTTTTGTGATAGCAGTTTCTGTTGAATGAAAAGGGTGATAAGCAGACTGAAATCTCGGAAAAAGATCATTTTCAACCAAAAAACTACGTGTTCTTTCTAAAACCAACCGTTCCAATATTTTTGATAAGACAGGGACATTTGAAATTGGTCTATAGGAGGATGGCTCAGATTGGTTCAGATTGGGTTTTTTCAATATCGGCGTCACACAGGCTAACTTCAAACCTTGATTTAAAAGAGGAATTAAAAATGCTAACTAAAAAAGGTACAATCAAGCTTGCTATTCGTTTCAATAGCCAAGTTAAGATCGGATCTAAAGCACACTGTTTATTTGCTAAGTTGTTGATCATCTTTACCAATTCCTTTTCATCCACCTCAAGAAATTGGTCTAACACTGAAGTCCTGGATGAAACTTCAATTTGACCACCATCTATACTTTTGACCTCACCACTTTTATCATCCAAGTGATTCTTAAAACTGCCAATTTCTATTCCTTTACCTTCATTTGCCTTAGCCCTATCAGCAACTTCATTTATGTATTTCCAAGTTGTCACTGACTTGTTTTTACATTCAAATAGCTCAAGCTTCCAAAACTCTTTTCTCTTCTTCCTACATAGACATTTGTAAAAATTCTTCTGCCTGAACCATGTCTCACGATCAGTTGTTGAATGAGACCTCAAGTACTTGCGCTCCAACTTTCTTGTTATGCATTTAGAAATCTTACATTCCTCATCAAACCAAACATCAGAGGGTCTCTGATAAATTCTTAAAACTTTCTCAAGAATGAGATCATTTAAAATGCTCTTCAAAGTTAAGAAATACTTGCTCACAGCAGAATCTAAATTCAAGTCTGTTGAAAACACCAAAGGAGTGTTCAGCAACTTGGAAATAAACCTTTCAACATCCAAATCTTTCCACCATCTTACCTTGCATGTTTTGTACAATAAAGCAGGTACTTTCAGTTGACTCTTCCACATCAAGATCTTATGATCTGAGAAAGAAGCATCAAAAAAATCAATTTTTAATCAAACCTTAGTGGCCACTACATCCAACTAGCCACCCTGTTCATGAGTTGGTTCTGCTACACAAGACTTGAAATCATGCATGTGGAGGATATTCTTAAAATTTTCTGCATCTTTATCTGCAATACACTCCAGCTGCAAATTGAAATCCCCTAAGACTACCACTTCTTCATTATAAGATGACATTATATTCATGATCTCTGAACTCTGCAAAAAAATCACAAAAAGCATATCCAGTTCTGTAAACAACCAAGCCTATAAAGGATTTCAATTTGGAGCTTACTCTCACACACATAAATTCAAAAGTGCTTGCTATCAGAGGAACATCAATCATTATTGCATTTATTTTTGGTTTTCCCAAAAAAACTAGTCCACCATGATTAGTCTTTAGAGAATTCACAGACTCAAAGCTTCTAGATCTAGCCTTTTCAAGAACTAATATCACTTTTTGTCTCAGAATACTTAAGCATACTGAATCTGAGTCATGCCAAGTTTCAGCCAAAAATAAACTAGCCAACTTGTATTCACTCAAGTCTAGCACTTCCTCAATCTTATTGTGTAGAGATCTAACATTGAGAAATACCAAAGTCAGATCCTCAAAAACCCTCAACTCATGCCTTTCAACCCTTTTTTCTTTCATCATTCTCTCTCTCACTCTTCTACCCCCTCTCTTACCCCTTCTTCTCTTTTTTTTAACCTTACTTACATCTTCTATTTTGCCTAAGCCTAATTCATCTATATGCCTCTTTATATCTTCATTTAAACTAATTATATCATTATTTTTAAAAATAAATAAAAATATTCATAATATGAAAAAATTTAACGTATAAAGTAAAGAAACTTCCCCCGTTTTGGCAAGTGATAAATTTATCACTTAAGTACAATATCATCAAAGCCAAAAGACTTTTCCAGCTTTTTCAGCAATAAATCATGGTCCACCAGATCAAAGGCTGACGATAGATCCAGTAGAACCAAGAGAGATAACTCACCGTTGTCAGCTGCTTTCAAAATACCCGAATGGATTCTTGAAATGGCAGTTTCAGTAGAGTGGTGACAACGATAAGCTGATTTTAGGCTAGAAAAAAGTTTATTCTCAGTGAGATAGGTAGATACTCTTGCCAGTACAAGTCTCTCGAGAAGCTTATTTAAGACAGACAAATTAGAAATAGGCCTGTAGGATGATACATCATTTTTGTCAAAATTAGTTTTTTTCAGCAAAGGAGAAATATGTGCCAACTTGAAGAAAGCTGGAACAAAACCCACAGAAAAAGAATTGTTGAACACATTCATCAAAAATGGTGATATCAACCTAGAGATCTTTTTCAGAAGGCAGGTGAGTATTGGATCCAGAGAGCACTGTTTGTTGGGTAGTTTCTCAATTGCCAATACGACCTCATCCTCATCAACCTCATCAAACCTATTTAGACAAACACCAGGGTTGCAAAAAGATAAATGGGGAATTCTGTTGTCTGACAGAGACTTCTTGACTGATTCAATCTTGTCAGTCAAATGTTTCTGAAAATCTGTTGCATCGATATCAGAAGTTGGGGTGCATTTACCTCTGTCAGAAATTTTATTTATGTAACTCTAAGTAATAGCAGATTTGTTCCTAGAGCTACTAAGTTTTGTGTTCCAGAACTGTTTTCTCTTTTGCCTACACAGTCTCTTAAAAAGTGACTTCTGCAAAACCCATGATGTATTATTTTTCCAATCAAATTCTTCAAATTCATCCACTTTTTCTACTCACCCTACACTTTTGTCATATCCAGCTCTTACTTTTTTTACTCAATTTCTTTGATTTTTGTAATCCCGTATTTATTTCAGTTTTCATTATTGCAACTAGTTTTTATGCAGTCTTCCAGTTTTCACCATTCTAATTTATTTTCAGCTTTATTTGGTTCTCAAGCGCACTCCCGATGATGCCACAAAAGCCATAAACATATCATTAGGCTGAATTACATCCATAAATGTGGTTTTTGTGGATTGAGGCTCGTTGTTTGGTGGGTCTGAAAAGGCTTTGAAAAAATTTTTTCAGAACTTTTGCAAACTCGTCAAGATGATTGGCCCTTGCACAAAAAGAACAGGTCTACTTTCGGTTGAAATGCATTTCTGAAAAATCAAATCTGTTCAACCTTGTCAGTTTATTTTTTCAGCTCGCTCAAAGAAGAAATTTCCAACCAGACCATTTTTTGTGGCTTGTTCTTTTCAAAACACGATTTCGCAGGCGAAGAAGAGATCAACTTGGAAACAATGTGATTTTCTTTATGCTCTGCAAGAATTCACACTGCTAAACGCTTTCTGCTAGTCAATAAACCTTCTAAATCTTGGAAAATTCTCTTTAAAAATTCTATTAATTGTGCTGCAAAGATATTTCCACGAACTATGTTGATGCTCCCAATTCTGGCATTTAAGTCACCCATCATCCAAATTATTTTTTAAAATTTTATTGTTTGTATTTGCTATCTCAATTTAACCATTTTTTGTTGGTACAGAAGAATAAATGAAATACATCGACCCATATACCTCAGTTGTTAGGGCATTAGACTAATTTTCTAATCTTACCATGCTAGATACCGTGTTGGACCGATTTTTAAAACCTTTTCACAGTGTGTTTTTGCTACATCAAAATTGATCTACAATAAAAAGTGCTTTATATGTACTTTATTAAATGAAATTTCATGGGCCATGTGCTTCTTGGCCAAGAAAAACTTCATGAGCACTTCTTGAAATCGTCAATGTGATCTGCTGCTTGCATAATGCTTTCATTTGTAGTCTGAACATACTAACAATTTTTCCATTGCAAGCTTCTGTTGTCGAAACCTACCAATTTTGGTTCAATAATTCTCAAATCATTATCATAGATTTCATATTATCAACTGCGATTTGATTGTTTGCCAATTTTTTACATGCTCTTTACTTTTCATGCTTCCCCAATTAAGTGGTTTTAGAAACTTAGATAAGCAATGGTTTGTTGCCTTCCAAGGACGAAAATCCCCGCCTTGTAACCTTAAATGTTTGGTTGTTTTTGCTATGACATCTTTTCGTCTAAGCCCTCCTACTTTCTTAATCGAGCTTGAAACTGGCAACTGCGGTTTCATATACTATTAAAAATCGTTATACATTTTTTTGTGAATCTTAATCAAAGATGATTAAAAATTGGTTGTTTATGCTTCTTGTTGAACCAATCATAGCGTTTGAAAAGCCCTTAGCTGTTGAATTGAAGGCTGGCAAACCCACAGCTGGGGCTCGATGTAGTTTGATATAAATGATTAAGTCTACTTTGATAAGTGGTTGTCGGGAAACTTTTGTATTAGTGTGTAGTCTAGATAGGGAGTTTTTGAAACCGCAGGACTATTTTTTGCGTTGTCATACATTGAATATTAGTTGTTGGTGCAAGTGTTTCAGAATTTCTAAGTTTCACTTTGAACTAATTTAAAATACGAAAATTTTGATTTTTTTGAATCTATCCTACACTTTTTTGCGCTGTTCATTTTCCATCAGCAGTGATCATTTGAACTAGCGCAGATCCGAATCTTTGGTAGTTATCACCTTCAACTTCTTAGTTTATTGTTTTAGCACTGTATAAAATCTAATGAATTTTCGAATTGTTGTTTATGAATTTTCGAATTGTTGTTTATGACGTTTTAAAATTTTTGAAAACAAAAATATTGTCTTACTTGGTTTTTAATCAAAACAACAATTTTGTTCAAGAACATTTATTTTCATTATCAACAAACTGGAACTTCAATCGTTCAAACTGATTTGTGACAATGCATAAATACAGTTTTATTGGTATTTGAATTCCCTTATACTTTCCACGAGAGCTCGATATAAATACAAGTACATCTAATGGAGTTTTTATATAAAAATAATTTCTCAAAGACGTCGTAGGTATTTTTTATTTTCAATAGATTTTGAAGACACAAATTAATTTAGGAAAGTTTTTTTCGATAAATGAAACTTTATCATAATAAAGTTTTTAAACAAATTTTTATATAAAATTTCCACTTTTGAAGAAATATACGTAAAACTATATATAAATTGAGTTTTTGTTTAAACAATTTTGAAAAAAATAGACTTATTTATTACAATTCACTAAATTTAATTACAATGATAGTTTTGGCCGATGCGAACTTAAAAAATATGATTTTAAAGAAATTAGAAAAGTGCTCGGAAGTACGTTATCTCACGTGATAGTTTCTCCCATGTACAATGAGGAATACATAGACTCCTAGGACCTATTTGCCAATGAACCGATGGGAGATCATGATGCTTTTTATTTTGCAGAAGAGCAACAAAAGTTATTTGGACACAAGAAAAACTCCTTTGCTGAACCAACACTACCTCTTTCAACAAGACTCAGAAAAGCTATATCGAAGAGAATTCCCCACAGAAGACATGTGTAACAAGTTAACGCCGTTTCAAAAAACAAATCTCATGATGAACTTAATTCCTTTTCGAGAGCCAGAAGAGCGTTCTCGGACCTACGACATAGAATTCCTCATAGGAGACAAATTTATCGTGTTAATGACGTTTAAAAGGCACATTTTAATTCCAATGACATTCAGCTAAAACGTAACTTAGATACTGTCTAGGTTTTATTCAATAAACTAAATCAGCATTCAAGTACAAAAAACGCTTCATATAATGCTTAATGGTGAACCTCAAATATTTTATATTTATTAAGGTTTACGAAAAGTAACGTTAATAAATAAAACTCAGATGAAAATACTTGTTCAAATAGACTCAAAGCTCTTTGTTTGCTGGTGTACAGCTTTCTGCAGTGTCCATAGTTCTTCGCTAGTTCATCTGCCTGATCGATGTTCAGTTGGTGCTTTGAAGATCATTTTTGATGGTTGGTGAAAGACTGGTGCTGGATCTTCCACGCTTTACATTCTTTGACTTGAGACATATATGGTAGTCTTTGGCTAGAACAAATGCATTTTTACCTAGAATATGGCCCAACACTTGCCAGCGACGTCTTGTCACGACTTTAGAGGCTGGTTCAACCAGAGAATTTACGACTTCTGTTTCATGTGGTTTGGCCAGAAAATCCCACTGCATGCCAAGACTTTCTTCGGTTAAATATATCTTCTCGTTTTTTTTATCCAATGCCTACGTGCTGCAACAAAAACCTTATGCTTTGAACAAAAGTTTTGTATATCCTTATCGTTTTATTTCTTGTGATGCCCAAGTTCCATATTTTGTTCAGCTTGAGCATTGACGTTGTTGTTAACTTCTTTCATCTTTTTATTTTTGGGTGTAAAACCAAAAACTGTTGAAAAGGAAATATATAGAATATCTCTTCGGAGGTTAAATTTGAAGATACTCGAAAAACTATTGCAAAGGGCCACAGAGTTAACATCAATTTTCGAACCTCAAATGCACCAAGTAATGACATCCCTCGACAACATACAATATAAAACAATGAAGGATACTGAACTAGCATGGAAGTGAGTTCTCTTGCCAACTTCACCTTATCATTGCCCTCGTCGCTGGAAACATTTCTAAGTGTCAAATGATTCCTTATAGTAAGAGGAACGAACAAAAAGTTTTTATCAAACTGAATTAACTAAATTCAAAGAAAAAATTTTACATTGTCAAGTTAATCTAGCTGGATAAATATATTATATTTCTTATATTTCGCTTTAAATCATGTCTTAAGTTATCGGTATGTTAACATTCTTTACATTTGTGAATCGAAAACGCTTATAATTAAACTTTTAATTGATAAATCGGAAAGCTAACATGGTTAAAGAATTCATTCTCCAGAAATCATTGCTTAATAATATCTAACTTCAACCAATCAAGGAAACAACAAACGATACAAAAATTTCCTTAAGAGAAAACACTAAAAAATCTGTGGTTTTGAAAGAAAGCAATGAAGTCACTTTCAATCGTTAAAACAGTTATGAAATCGCAAAAATCTTTCCTTCCATCAACATCCAAGCTTCTGTGTTGGAAGAGCTGGTTTTTAGTTTTTGTGGTTTTCTTTTTGAGAATTTTTGGTTTTTTAAATGAATGTTCATACGAGCTTTTATTGATTAATTTAAAATTCATAAATAAATTTGAACTCTTAGAGAAATCTTACCTCGACGCTGTTTATATATTTCTTTTAATATTTAAAGTTTCTTCTAAATTTCTTCAAGTAGTTTTCAATTCTCATTTCAAAACGAATTGAAAGATTATTTTGATTTTCATTTAAAAAAACACTGAAAATTTTCTGAACTTTCCCTCCGAAACAACTACAAACACTTCTTCCTATTTTATAACCCTTCTAACTCAAGTGCGTGGTGAGGTTGGACTCTGAGAATCTGTCTGCAAACTTGATGAGTGTTGAGGTGGTGACCAGCTTGAAACAACTAAAGAACAGGAATGCTCAATGAGAGGCTCTTGCATTTCTTTACAGAACTGCCCAAGATGTTGGAAAAATGTATTTTTGTTATATTATCTAATAATTTCATAATCAGCCCGTATCGCTTTGATTGAAGATACGATCAACAAAGCTGTGTCTCTTCTCCACAAAATCGAAACCGCAACTCAAAAAATAGGTCTCTTTCTCACTGCAAGCAAGACTAAAGCAATACATTTCAATCTCTCTGTGGAAAGTCATATTCATGCTCTAAATGGCGACGAAATTAAAAAGGTTGATGATTTTTTTTACTTAGGAGGTTACACCAACTTTTCGCTAGATATCAACACTCGAATCAGAAAATCATGGAGCGCTCTCAACTCTCTAGAAAAAATCTGGAACTCTCGCATTACTACAGAAACGAAAGTTAAGATTTTCAAATCTACTGTTGAGTCCATACTGCTATATGGGCGTGAATTCTGAGTAATGAACAGCACTGCAGTGAAGAAAGTTGATGGCACCTAGACTCGCATGCTCCGAAGAGTCAAAAATATCTTCTGGAAAGACCGCCTATCAAATGCTCATCTATACGGTCAAATTCCAAAGTTGTCTACCATAATCAAAAGAAGACGGTTAGCGCTTGCTGGACATGTAGCTCGGCACAACGAGCCTGCATAAAATTCTGTTGTTCTGGATGCCGAAAGAGTGTCGTAGAAGAGGTTGTTCAAGTATAACACTGAAAGACGTACTTTATAAAGACACAAGGCTGACTTCTAACGAACTACGTACTGCTTTGGCTGACAGACAAATATGGAAAAAAAATTACGTCATGTCACCGGAATGAAAATCGGAAACAGCCAGTATAGCTCAGCTGGTATAGCATAAGACAGATTATCTGAAGTTACCGGGTTCTAGAGCGTGTTGGGCCGACAATTAGCACCTGTTTCACAGTTATTTCTCACTACATTGAAATCGTAGCAACTTAGAGTTTTTTTAGATAAATTAAATTTCTATGAGTTGAATCTCATCATGAAACATTATTTAGTATGTCGTTCTAACTATTTTTTTAAGGTCCAACTTAGTGAAAACTAGTTTCTTTCGAAATAAATTTATTGAGAAAACTTTTTATTTTCAAGTTAAAATCAAAAATGTATCGAATAAATAGATATATATGATGGCTAAAAAATATTTTTTCAAAGGTTAGATTGTTTCCGTGACAAAGTATAAATTAAAATTTTACCAATTAAATTTGTGGCAGGAATACCACGTTTATAGACAAGTGGTAGTCTCAGTAGAAAAAGGCGTTTATGAATTTATTTTCAAATCAAAGACCATATGTGAGAAGAAAGGAATGTTTCATCCTGCACTTGGGAAATACTTCTCATTCTTTGGTTCTTATCTCCTTCAACTTCTTAGTTTATTTTCTCTGCGCTGTATGAAATCTAATGAATTTTTGAAACATTGATTATGACGTTTGGAAAATTTTGAAAACAAAAATATTGTATTACTTTGCTTAAAATATCATTTTTTACAAACTAGAACTCTATGCCTTCAAATTAGTTTATAATGGATTATAACTACGACTGTAGAGGTTTTATGAGCTTTTTTATGCATTAAAATTAAAAGTAATTTACCAATAGTTTTTTGCCAAAGATGCTCAAGGGAAGTGGTTTAGTGAACTTAGAAACCCAGCAATGGCTGTACCCCAATTAAAATGGGCAGAAAAACATCTTATAAAAAAGGAGAAAAAAGTCATTTTTTAAAATTTAATTATTAAAATATAATTATAGTTTTTGGAGTTTCATTCTTGAAGATATTGATTCATATAAGAGATTAAATAATAAATATGGGTTACTATATAAAAATAAGGTTCTTGCTTGAACAATAAAAAATACCTTATTCAATTTGATTGAAATAAAAGAATCAATTGAACAGTGACAGTTTTAATCGATGAGAATCTTCTTGAAAGTTATAAATTGAGAGAAATAAGGAAAGCGCTTGGAAGTAAGATGTCTCATTTAATAATTTCTCCCATAAACATTGAGAATTCAAGATGGCACGAGGACTTATATGCCAACGAACCAATGGGAGACAATGATGTTTTTTGGTCTGAAGTGGAGCAATGGATTTTGTTTAGACACAACAAAAATCTCTTTGCGAAACCGCCACCACCACTTTCAACAAGACTCAGAAAAGCTATATCGAAGAGAATTCCACACAAAAAAAACGTTTACCATGTTGACGACGTTTCAAAAAACAAATCTGTTAAAGAACCTAAGTCCCTCTCGAATAGAGCCAGAAAAGCGTTCTCTGATATACGACACAGAATTCCTCATTGGAACAAGTGTATCGTGTTAATGACGTTTAAAGGTTCTGCAAAAATCGAATATATTCAAACTTTCAACAATTTCATTTTTAATTCCAATGGCAGCCAGCTAAAATTTTATTATTGATACTGTCTAGGTTTTATTTAATAAACTAAATTAGCATTCAAGTATAAAAACGTTTCACATAAAGCTCAAATACAATTTAATTTATTAGGAATTACGGAAAGGAACTTAAAATGGCAAAGGAAAAAACAAAATGATGAAACAGAATGCTTGTTTAAACATATTCTAAACTCCTTGTTTGCTGGTGTACAACTTCTTTCAATTTTCATAGTTCTTCGCTAGTTCATCGGCCTATTCAATGTTCAGTTGGTGTTTCGAAGATCATTTTTGATGGTTGTTAAAAGACTGGTGATGGATTTTCTACGCTCTAATTTCTTTGATTCAAGACATTCAAAGGTAGATTTTGGCTGCAAAAAAATTTAACGCAGAGTATGGCCCAACCTTTGCCAAAGTCATCTTGCCACCACTTGAGAGGCTGGTTCAACCAGAGCATTTATGGTATCTAATTCTATGCGGTTTTTCCAAAAATCCAACGATCGTATCTTTTTATCCAACGTCCACGTGCTACAACGTAAGGCATGATGCTTTGAACAAAAGCTTTGTATATCCTCTTGATTTTATTTTTTGTGATGCCCGAGTTCCACATTTTGTTCAGCTTGAGCGTTGCCGTTGTTGTTAGCTGCTTTCGCCTTTACCACTCTTGCTTCCTACTAAGTAGCTTGTCTAGTTTTTTCCATTTTTCTACTCGTTGCTTATACCATTCTTATGTCTCTCATTTTTTGTATTTTCCATCTGTAGATTCCGCTTCTCCAGTATCTTTCCCACTGTGTTCAGGTCTATTCCTTCCTTATTCATGAAATCAACATCATCAGCCTATGCAATGTCTTGGGTATGAACATTTTTTCTTACTTCTCTCAATGCTGCTTCTAGGTATGTGGTGAATGGTATTGGACCAAAACCATTTCCAACATTGATGTCAAAGATGGGTTCTTTTTTGGTTGATACTCTCAGATTGGTGTCATAGAGTTATAAAGATAAAAACGTCTTCTTAAAAGCAGATTTTTACATTTATTGTCTTCAATTTTACTCTAGTACCCGTATCAAAAGCAAATAATAAGTCTATTTTTTTAATTTTCAAGGGTTGCGCTTTTCATCGTTTCTGCTTCGAAGTTGTCATAACTGGCTGATCTGTTGTTTTTGAGTACTTTAATAGCCATTTTGATTTCAACACTAGTTAATGGTTACTTCATAACTGAAATAATTCAAATTAGAAGTGATAAAAAAGAAAATGACTGAACATTTAGCTCTACGTCGCATGCTCATCACCATTTCCAATACATCTAGATTTGTCTGTAAAGCAACCTAATAAAATTGTTATAATTATAATCATGTGGGATAAAATCTTTAATAGAATTATACGGTTAAAAAAATAACAAAAAATAGAATTAATCTATGACGTTTAAAAATTCAACTAAACATTTTATGATTAAAAACTACTTTACCCTCAAAAAAAGAATAATTGAATTTAAAACCTTCCAATAAAGCTTTGAATATCAAATAATTTCTTCAACTTGGAGCTTCAGCTTTCAAACTTCACTTTTCAATGGATTTCTATGGCACCACAAGTGATATAGGTAAGCAAATGTTTGAACTTACAAAATATTACATTGTGTAGTTTGTCTTCTGAAGACATCGTATGCGCCTTTTAGTTCGATAATTTTTCGATTCTTACTTTGAAAGTATTCTAAATAGAGTTATTTTGAAAAAAGATTATAATGTTAAATAAGTTAGACCTAAGCTATAGTAAGTTTTTATTGTTCTCATTTTCACAAAGGGACCCAACATTGGTTTCCAACGTCGCCATCTCAGCAATATTCGAAGGGAGAGGATGAGTCAGAAGTTGATTCTGATGAGGAGAGTGAAAACACACGTAGTTATTCTAATTTCGAATTCCATCTATTTGTATTTTGATTTAGAAATTTTATTCAAAGTGTAAAATACAAACGTAAACATGCTAAAATATACTTAAAGTTTATTGTGATCCAAATAAATTATTAATAATGTGTTTGAAAAATTTTGCCGAATCGTATTTGCTGTGGTATTGTATTGTAAAACTAAATTCTCATTCAATAACTCGACCAAAACAGTGAGAATTATAATGGATGAAACCCAGATAGAAAATGCCGAAATGAGAAAAATAAGAAAAATGCTGGAAGCAGAAGCGGGCCATCCAATCCACACCCTGAAGTTCCCTGAAAACACTCTTTGGGTTGATGATGAAAACGACAAGTCTATAGAAGGGAACCAAACACTTTGGTCTGAAATTGAAGAACGTAAAATGCTTAAAAATAAGAACAAAACCCCTAAAAAAGCTCCTGTTTTGCTTCCAAAACCAAAAAAAGTGCCAAGCAGAGTACAAAAGGCTTTATTGGACATACGAAACAAGATTTCTCCTAACAGAAAAAAGTACCGTCTCGATTAAGTTTAACTGTTCTGAGAAACCGAATATACTCAGCATTTTAGCAGAATTTTCATTATATTTTTGCACATAACTTCTTTCCCTTTTATAAAAAAAGTTGAAAAATTGTTTGGTTCTCCATTGAAGAATTAGATTTTCGATTTTGGTTAAAAATAGATTTTATTACACAATCTATAATTACTACTGCAAACAATCAACCAAATTTTACTTGAAATTCTAATAAGAAATTTTTGAAAAATTCAAAAAGCTTCAACAACTACAACCTTATGTACAACTAACGTTAGAATCAACCTCAAAGTAGCACATCTAAATTGAATTTCATTCTCAATTTTTACGATAAAAGCTTACTTATCAAAATTTTTAGTTTTTTTAAAATGAAAAAAATTCGTTTTGGAGTTCAAAATCAAAAATTATTAAAGAAAACACATGATATTTTTATAAAATATTAAATATGATTTTTTACTCTAATATAATTTTTTTTTAAAAACACTTATCAACTTAAGCTTTAACTTTATAAATCGTCAAAACTTTTTTTTGCAATCATTTTTTGATGAAATGGTTTCAAATACTTCAAAAAGCTTTATATAATTTTCTGCCGTGTCTCCATAAACCCACAAATTCTGGTGAAAAAAAAGCTCCGTAATGTGAACGAGGTTTATTACGACTAACTAAATATATATAACATTTAAAACTCAAAACAGAGTGTAGTTTTTTCAATCTAGTGAATTTTAATCAATCTAAAACCATCCTTATCACTAGTTATTCTATGCTTAACAATGTTAAACATTCAGACAAGGTCTCTATCCATTAAGTCCTGGGGCTGGTATCAATGGTTCGGAGGCATCAGCTTTCTCATATCGGTCTAAGAGGTTAAACAAGATCTTGTTGGCTTCTCTAGCGCTGTCGTATACTCGTTTCATACTCTTCTTGACAACACTATGGTAAATATGAATGGATATTAGTTAAATTATATCTGAATCATAAAAACACGATAATTTTTGAATTTTCTATAGGGAAAAAGTTTTTTGATATATTTTCTATATCATCATCAAATAACTAATTAAATAATAGATGAAAGATTCTAATAAGTAATAAAAATAGCCCGCAAAATGGCACTTAAACACAGCTCTAAAATTTTCTTGTCTTTACCCAATCCCTAAAAGTTATCGAAAAAATTTGTCCTCATTGTTAAAATATTTTTTCTTATTTTTTAGACTTTGTTTTTCAGCATATAAAAACACAGAATTTTCTGAGTTGCACATTATAAAAACAATGGCTAATAAAATTTATAAGCAAATATATTTCAAAACTCGACCTCGCAAGTGAATGGTTAACAAAATATTTATTGTAGATAAGTTTAGCACAAAAATCGTTAATCATTAGACATATGTTTTTTGGTTTTTGTGATCTTGTATTAATTAAACATTAACTCACGTTTTAGGAGCAATACTATCTATGATATACTCATATAAAACATCCCTTTTCTTTCCTAGTTGTTCTGGTAAGGTTTCGTGAGGTGGTATTAACCAATGTGTAATTAATGCATTAAGGGTGTTACTTTGTATGTTTTTCTCTACATCTGCAAAAGTAAATTCGGGAGAAGAGAGTTCATCAGTTTGAGTGGCAGCCACAAAAACCACCATACTCACAAGTAGAATGTAGTGTTTCATTAGAAACAGTAAAGATTTTGTGTCTGAAGGTTTTATATTGAAAACTAAAAATGGTGGAATCAAATTCAAACAAAATTTTGGTCCAAAAACCAAGAATTGATGAAACAATGAGGTTTAGAGCGATTTTTTCGTTGAAACATCCTAATTTAGGTGCGGTATATCAATCTAATGGGATACCATACCTTTTGAATGTTTTCACTGATACCAAATAAAAAAGTCGAAGATTGAATTTTGAAAGTAAAAAACACTGTGAAATTAAAAATACTTAGTGTAAAAATTCAAGTATATAATTGTCTTTATTTTTCAGGTTAGGTAACAGACATCAAGTTACCCAACATTAGAAAGTTTTTTATTAAGGATAACATTAAAATTACGTAAAAAATTGAAAATTTCACTTTGTTAACAAATGGTTTGTACTCTTAATAAGAAAAAATATATGTTGCTCAATAATTTTGTATTAACTATAAGACTGAATCAATAATAAAATGTTACCTTTTTGTAGTCTGCAAGTAGTTAAGTCTAGAGAATAAAAAAAATGTATTAAAAATGGTAGCAAATTTTGGAATATCAAAACTAATAGCCTTCGAATTAATTAAAATAACAAACACGAAAAGATATCAACCTACAAAACCCCTTGCAAATTTTTTTAAACTTGAGTCAAAACCTTTATATACAGCCTTCATTGCCATCAATTTTCCACCAACAAATATTGTCTATAACTACTTCAAAGGAAGTTTATTTGCTTTGCAACCACTCATTCATCACATTGGCAAGTCTTTTCACATTCAAAATTCAAAGCATCGAAATGTTTGTCAAAAAAATCTTCTATATTTTTTTATTTAACGTATAAGATTATGCTAAAGCATGTCGACTGTTAGATGCCTTGAAATACTAATAATTCAGTCTATGCAAGATATATACCAATATTTATATTTATTTCCCTAGTTTAAGAATTTTTCTGATATTGATTCACTTTTCAAGATTGTGGCCAAGATAGTTTTGAAGTTAATGTCACTTCAATCTTACTCGTGGCTTTAATTTCAATAAAATTAGTTAATGAGCATTCATGAAGCATAAGCGCTTGTGAAGATCATGTGGATGCCTCAAGATGGTAAATAATAACTAAATTAACTATTCTCAAATCAGAAAAATCCACTAATTACTTCTGGCACACATGGAAAAAAGATAAGAGCACCAGGAATTAGCTGATTACTACTATACTATATTCCACCAGCTGGATGCAAAAACATTTTTTTGAAAATTTACAATCTAGTCAAAGCTACTAAATTATCATCAAAATCAAATTGATTTGAAACTTAAACTATTATTATAGCTGTCCAAAGCAACTAAAAACTTTAAAACAAAAGCTAAGTTTTAAAAATTTTAAATCAGTTATTTGAATAACTTGTGAAACGGTCAGTGGAAAATCTTAAACAGGTTTAGTCTAACTTTAGCAAAAAGTTTACACCAATTTCGAACCCTCAAATGCAGCGAGTAATGACATCCTTCAGCAACATAAAATATAAAACAGTGAAGGATAATGAACTTGCATGAATGTGAAGTCTATCTTGCCATTTTAACCTTATCACTGCTCTCGTCTATGGAGACACTTCCAAGTGTCAAGTGATTACTTATAGTAAACTTAAGCTTAAAGCATTTGAAAAAAAAATTTTTCAACTACTACTATCCTATCCGTGGTGTTTAAATGGGTTTGAAATCTTTGATAAAATTAAAAAAATATCAATTTAAAACTAAACCGTATATTCAGGAAACTATTAAAAGAATAATCTTGGTTCTATTTCAGTCGATTCCACGAAATATACAAAACTCCCAAAGCACATGGTTAAGTACAAATCGATATTTTCTGATTTGAAATCCTTCAGTAGTGAATTTTTGAAAAATTAATTCCGAAATTTTATTCGAAACATGGTGCGAAATTTTTCGAGGAATAAACTTTCATAGTGAACACCAATAAATAAACCTAACTATCTTGAACTTGAAACTATAGAAATATTTAGTTTATTGAAAAAAAATTTCAGCAATAACTTTTGGTTTAAACTGATGGATTTATGGTTGTTTAACCTGACATAGAATGTCTTTTGAAACAAAGACGGTTTTAAATAACTGAATATGAAAAAAACACATTTTTAACGGTTTTAACTATATTAAATGCAAAACTAAGTTAAATAAAAATAAATCAAAAGCTTGAATTACCGAAAAAGAGAATGAAACGGGCAAGCATATTGTTTATGATCAGAGAACCGTTCGCACAAAAGAACAAAATTTGCTGAGTCGTTTTTTGAGCACTATCATAGTATACCACCAAAAGAGCGATCCAAAAAGCATTATTAACAGGGAAGGAGTTTGGGGATATAAGAAGAAACAATCAGTACCCACTAGATTTCCCTTTTTTAAGCGTCAAGCCACAATTGCTTTCATTATGTTTGTCTATTTCGCCTCTTATTTATTGAGATTATTTTTTTCAAAATTATTTTTCGATTTTAGAAAAAGAAAAAAAATATACAGAAAAAGGTTTCTTTCTAAACAAAATAAAAGATTTCCAAGGTATCGACTCGGCTATGATATTCGCCATTAAAATCAGTAAAAAACAATTCTTGAAAATGAAATAGTTTTTTAAAATGTCGTTGTCTTTTTCTTAATTTAAAAACACAAATTCTCGATAAGCTCGGAGTTAAATTTCATTTAACTTGAACCTATGATGAAATTCGTGAAATTGTCAACTTTATGAAACACAAATTTTTTTGAAATTGAAAAAAAACTTTTCACTGAAAGATTTTGAAAGCAAATATTTGTTTAATACATCAAATTCTAATCATAGAAAATTCATTTGCATGGACGTCCATTTTGTTACTATTTAAAGAAACTGCAGGAATGCTAAAAGCGAACATAAATTATGATAAAAACGCATATAAAAACAATCAGTTACGGTGCATTGATCGAAATTTAAAAGCGAATTTGATAGAGATCTTATTTAATTTCATTTTTTAGGATAAAGTTAACAGCTATTTAAATGATTTGGAAAGTTTTACTCTTGTTATTTTTGGGCACATTGTATCTAGTGAAGGTAATTTATAACTTAGTTGGGTAAATTATCTTTAAAATGAATCATGATTCAAAAACACTAGGGGGATAATGAATTCGAGCCAAAGGTTGCTTTCATGTGTGATAGGCCTGTAAAGTACATGCAGAAAGATGGCTGGAAGACTGACAACACTGCATCCTGCATTAAGGACCCTGTTTCTATTTTTGTCTATTGCCAAAAAGTAAACTTTTTTCATTTTTAAGTTAGTTATTTCCAACTATTTTATATCTACAAGATCAATTAGTTTTTATAATCTTTTATACTGGTTTTTCAGTAAAATCGAAATGAATTAAGAATTTAAATATTTAAATATTAAAAATTAATTTACTTCATTTAGTAATTGTTTTGAAAAAGTGAAATATATTCTTTTTTGTTTGAATAAACTGATCTATCTTTAGTTTGAAATTTTATTAGGTATAGGGTATGTATTCGAAAAATCAATAGAAAGATTCAGGTGAAATCTTTCTGGAATAGGTTTTTAAAGTCTGTACTCTCTGCTTTAAAATAATAAAACACATTTAAAAAATTCTGAAAAAAATACTTTTATAATTATTGTTTTTAAAATTGGGGTTGAACTTCAGAGGAAATCAGATCAAAGACTTTGAATACATGAATGATTAAATTGACTTTCATTTCATATCGAAATATTTATAGCTTTTATTATCACATGCACATTTGTTGTGCTTATATCATCATAGCAAACAAAAAGACATTTTGTGTGGGCTAATGATATGTGCCCATGTATCCATGACACCAGACTATTGGTGCAGCGTTTCAAATGGGTGGATATGTCTACTTTGAAATAGGAAATTTAAGCACATCTTTGCAATGAAGTCTTTTAAAAATTAATTTTCTAAAATTTATATCGCTACTTCATAAATAAGATATATTTTAACATTTATAGTAATTAAAAAACTACAAATCAATAACTTTCGTTTCGGATATACAAACCTAATACAGCCTACCTAACCTTTGAGCTGATGTCTGTTAAACAGCGTTGAATCAAAGAACTGATAAAAATGGAATTTCTGAACGTTTCTAAACATTGAGAAACTACGGGGTTTAATAATATTTAAATACTGTCTAATGCCGAACTAAAAGTCTGTAACTGCCGCTTAATTTCGCTCCAACCGCTGCCATATATGCTTTTAATGTTGATTTAGTAGTATCAGCTACACGCCCATAAAATCATAACGTTCTACTATTTTTCTCAAGTATTTTCACTGAAAAAAAATCATTATAATTAGGTTGCGATCGTTAAATTGAAAGCTGGGTTCAAATAAATATATAAGTAGTTTTTGTTTTCAGTTATGTTTATGTTAAGGGTAATTTGTTTTCATTTCAACACAGGCTCTGAAATCGCAATGATTTTCATTTATTTTTTTTTATTTCATTGATCAATTTGGAAAATATTTAAAGCAAAAGAATAAAACGTTGATAGTAACTAGAATTTACACAAGCATAAAGTATAATGTAGCTCATCTAACATTCTAAAATGATTGAAGATGTCAGTATGGGAATTGATTATAGATTTATAATGCTATCAACAAAGATAGCAATAATAAAGATGAATAGTTTGGCTTAGACACTTGACGTCACTATAAATATTTGCCTCTATCACATTACTATATAACAGCGCGTAAAGAACCCGCAACGTGACTAATAATAATGAAAATTTCACGGACGCCGAAATGTGCGGGAATTTAAAAGCTCAATAAATTTAATTAAAGCAGAATCGATTAAAGTATTTATAATGTGTGCATGCACGGGAAACGCACATCTCAACGTTTCAGAGGCTGATTCATCTTCTTGGTTAGTTTTTGCTCAGGAACATCACCTTGATATGAATTGTTGAGTAAGTGGTAAAATTATTTGAAAAGCGTGTCGAGTGGTTTTGCGGAATAAGTAAAATTTAACGACACGATTATGAATGGTGTCGATTTCAGACAATTTATACAATGTGTGTTTTTAAATCTGATGTATTAGGTGATTTAAAATTTTGATCAGGTTTCGATATTATGCAGTGCGATTTTTATGAATATTTTACACGTAGTTTAGAAATTAATCTAAATATTTTGATTGTAACAAGTAATGTTTCCAACTTTTTTAGAGGCGTTTTAAAATCCTCAGAAACAAATTGCTCTATAAAATGACATATTTTCAGTTGCATATTGAGTTGCAGAGCGCGCGTGGCCTGAAAGCACAATGACTTATCTAATATGTATATAAATGACTATATTTGCTAAAATTAATAGCATTATTGTGCAAATGAGTTAATTAATATTCTCGGGTGCCTTTTTTAATTGAATAGAAATTTTAAATAAAAAGCCAATTTTGCGTTATAGAGAATGTATATTTAACTTCAAAGCATCTGATGTGCCGAAGACTGCTCCAACATGAGATTGGAATTCCGATGAAAAAGTTCCGCAAAAACTTTGAACAAAATCACGCTTTGAAAATGAGAAATTTTCACTAGACTAATTTTGAAAAATTTTCCAAATTTTAGCCATATAAATTCTCTATTAAGAATTAAACAAAACAAAATGCATTAAACTTTCAAAGGGCAACTTGTACTTCACTACATCACGCTGGCATCAAATAAGGAAAACAAAGAAAGGCTGAGTGAAATTAAAATTTTTACAGAAGTTTACTTGGGATAAATTAGATTCTAGCAACTTTTTAAAAGATAAAAGAATCAATAAAACAAAATTAAGAACCAAACCAGCAACAAAAAGACCGTTAGCAGGCAGTAATCTTATCTGACATTGTACATCTCATAAATCCTATGCTAAACTTTGCTTCATATCACGTTTTTGCATTGAGATATATTTTTAAAAAGCGCCTTTTTTTCATTCCATAATTTTATGCTTTGCGGACATTGTTCAACCAACTCATTCATGATTCATGCTAGCTTTCTTGCTACCTATGATTCACAATCGACTACGTATCTATTGGAAAGGCATGAAAGGGAATTTAATAAAGATGCGATTCCTACTCGAAACAATGGGTACAAATAAAAAGTGAAATATTTATCCATACAGAAAGAATTTCAATAAATTTTATTGCTGAGGCGCTAAAAGACTTTCGACAATGGAAATTTATTATAAAACCTAATTGAAAATTTCTAAGTTTTTCTAGCAGCAAAATAGTTTTTCTTATGTCATCTATAACACAAAAGCTCCATTCATCCGCGCCTCCGCACACCCAGATCAATAAGATCTCGCTGCTCTGCTACTTCCTTTTGTATGTTGTTTTTTCCCTTTATTTGTGTATCATCATCCACCTTTTTGATATTTTCTATTCATACGTGAATAAATTCAGATGTGTATTTTTTATTTATGAGCTTTTAGTTTTATGATTTTTTCAAATTTGAAATGAAGTTTAATTTACATAATGATTTTTTTTCTATACATATTTTGCCGGAAATTTTTATAATTTTTCTTGCGGCCGTAAATCTTGCATTTGTAGGTGTATTAGATGAACTATTGTGGCAAACCGGACCCCTTATTAACACCGATGTATTTATAGCATGGTTTCCTAGATTGCTTCTACCATTTTTATATCAGAGAAATGTAACTTAAAACTTTTTATTGAATAACAAAATGTAATTTTATTTCCCGCATTTGTATTTTAAGCTGGCTATCCATCTTACTTTTGTTCAATGCGTCATCAACATTTATCTTATCAACCAACAACTTTCTACTATTCCTCCATTTTTGATGATTTATTTCACACGTTTTTTACTCTTGCTTCAGTGAAATTTTACTTCAGTATTTCATATTTTTAAATTTCTCCAGAGTTCCATCATTCTTTTAACTCCGTGACTTAATCACAGATGGAATTCATTTCATAGACTTCAGCATCAATTTCTGTTCAAGAAGCTTTTCTTCAACTTCACCAAACTAAAGAACGTTTTAATCATTCGATTTCGAAATTGAAGGAATTTTTTCCATTTGACAAAATACACGCTAAAACATTATATTAAATCTACCGAATTTCCAACTTCACTTTTACATATATTTCGCAACATAAATATCCACTAGATCACCACACACATATGTCACCACAAAGCACCAAGTACATCCCATTCTTTTCAGTTGTATCCTGAGTTGGACATCAGGAATGTGGCAGAGGCACCGAAGAATGAGACCATTGACAACTGGTGTTTTTTTGGAGAAAAGAGCAACAAAGATGGCGGTGATTGTAAAGAGTTTCAAGTCACTCCATACAAATGCTTAGGTACAACCGGATGATCATTTTGTATATAAATTCTTATTTTTTATGACAGTTGTCCATTAAACTTCACAAATACTAAACAGGATGTCAGACAAAAGTTTTTCAAATTCAAAAACACATTTATAGCTTTACAACGCGTTTTTTAAACTTCATTTTTCACATAAATATTGATTATAAATTAACTATATTATTTGATAAAATTTTGAATCAACTTTATATCATACTGTTTATTTATGTAATGGGAGATGCCATTAAACCGCAGTGGGACCTTTCCAAAGTGAGTCATTGACGGTGCCTGAAAACTGCCAGTTTGACCATATCCACGATTCCAAGGTGACATTTGTGTCCACTTCGAAATTCAGTTTTTTAACCAATATTTTAGGTGCCAATCATCTTCACTTCGTAAATTCATTAATGCTTTAACGGCGTTTATTTACTAATCTCAATAATGAAAGAAACAAAAAGTATTTATTAACTTAATTCACAAAGCTTTTCGTAAGGCAAGCTTACACCATCAAGTGATCTCAACATATTTACTTTGCATGTACAGTTTAGCAGCAAATTTTAATCATGAACGAAACCCAAGAAACAAATGTAATCTATATACCTTTTCAGACATGCACAACGGTAGCAGAATGGAACAAGGTGACCCAGAAAAACTGTCTAGACAGGGGAATGCACCGCAATTCATTTTCCATGCTCCAACCATGCAGCATCAATCGTTTCCAGGGGGCTGAGTTCGTCTGCTGTCCACATGGTTGGCTCCTAGTTAATCATCATTAATCAACAATAATAAATCAATATTAACCAATTGTCAGTAATAATCATTAAGCAATTTTAATAAATCATTATTAATCACTTATAATTAACTTTCCTTAATCGATAATAACTAATCTTCTTTTTTTAAATTTATAGTCATTATGTTCTTTAAAGGATGGTGCTCGACGCAATATGTTTCATTGATTGTCGTTTTATTTCTTCATATTCAATAAATCTCACCCTCGATAAGAAACCCGCTTATAAATTGGATTTGATTGGTATTTTTATGAGAACAAAGAAGGATTGAGTAGTATGAAGCTTAAAAGGAATTTGTTTTGTTTTAATATAGTTTTTATCATAAAAATGTTTGTAAAAAAAGAATTTAAATTATCTTAAAATGCTTGAGTTTAAAAAAACAATTTATTTTACATTTAAAAAATACGCACGCTTTTTTTATGTTTTTTTAAAGGTATGTACTTGACTTTAGAAATGAACGCGTCGCAGGTTTTTTTTTATTTTCTCCAAATTGAACATTTTTCTTGAAAATAACAGCACAAAGTCATGAGGAGAACTCTGAAATAAAAGCCACAACATCAAAGCTCAAACATACTACTAAAGTCATCGATAAAACAGTCGAAACAGCTTCGAAGACAGAAAGCTTGCTTGCAAATGATGTTGAAGAAAATGCTTACCGTCCTGCATTTGAGGAGTATAAGAAATTCGTCAACAACAAAAACATCAACTACAACAAGTTCTCCTTGGAGGAACATAAGCTCTTCAAAGAGGCCAAGAAGGAACTTAAAAAACAACATCAACACAAACTTGAAAAGGTGCCTTTATTCAATTCACTCGTATAATCTGTTGATTTAATACCATATTGCATTTTTATTTGCTCACATCAAAATCTTGTTTGGATGTCATTGTAGATAATGAAGGAATGGTCGGAGGCTCGTAAAAGAATAAGCGAGTTGAATGCATTGAAGCCTTCAATGGCCAACTCTTTGAACAAGCAAGTCACAAAGGTCTGTTTTATTTTTATAGCTCTTTCTCACAATTAACTTTTAAAAATCGAGTCATGTAACTTGAAACTCTCTCCAAAACATACATCCAATCTTGCAATCTTCTTTTATTCTTCAAATCCTGCTTCTAATGTTTTTTTAGCAATTAAACTTTTGCAACTGTGTTTTACATGGTCGCTAATAACCTTAAAAATTGGCAACTTCATTTTTTTGCATTTTTTTCGAGTAATCCAAATATGATGTTAATAAAAATGCCTCTAGTATTTAATTGAAGAAATAAAATTTTTTTCAAATTTTCAAATAGCATCTGCACCGACATTTTATGCTGGTTTTGCTTGGAAAGAATCACACACAGTTTTTAAATTCTTTATTTCAAGTTTTGATTACTTTATGAAATTTTTTCGAATAACATGCAACAAAGCAGTTCAATTTTGTCTTCTCCACAAAACCACACGCATCATGGACGCGTCTTTTATATGGGCATCAAGACGGTACTTTTGTAGGCACTAAATGCTTAATGATCCCGCAGAGGTTTCAAGAGCTGAACCTGGCTGAAGACACATCGATGGAGGAGAAGAAGAGGCAACTGATGTCGATGCATGCATCTCAGATCGACGTTAGTCCCTCATGTTCAGCTTATCGTTGGACGCCGTTTTTCGTGTTTAATTATGTTTTTTTTCGAATAATTTACACAAAATATTTTAGTTTTTAATTTTTTTGTTGAATAATTTCCATTACTGTAAATTATATTGAAAGCATAGCCTATGAAACGTTTTTTTCAATTGTACGATAGGATATTGGCATGATTAGATTTATATTTTATTTGATTTATCACCGTGTTTTCTGTTTTGAAAGTTTTTGATTTTTTCCATTTCTGGAAAATTTGTTTGTCATTAATTCTCAATAACAAGCTTATAAAACAGGAGATATCCGAAATGAGGAAGAAGAACAATTGGAGGGACATGAAAGACGCCATGAAAAAAGGCAACGAGTTCCACGTGAGTGGGCGTTTGTTGGGAGTTTACATGTCTCAACATTATATTTTCCATTGAATTTCAAATAAGTCCAATACACCTCTTATATTATCCACTAAAATTTTAAAAAAAAATAAAATTATTTTATTACATTTTAAATCCTTTTTAAAAAATTTTTTAATGCAAGTTATTCTTTCACCGCAGGTTTACATGTTTTTCGAGCATGCTTTCAAAGCTCTGGATAGACAACGTCTGCGCGCCATTAACAAGCTCAATCATTTGAAAGTGAATGGATTATTTTAAATTAATTATCTCTTTCAGCATATTTTGTAACTTTATATCGTGCTTGAAAACCTAATTTATGTTCATGTGTGTGGCAATGCTGCTGCTAATGACGTTATTACCATAATAATTTCTAATCAAGCCCACATAACTTGATGTGCTCGTTTATGAGAATTCAATATTGCTGTTTTATATAGTAGCATGCACTCCATCTCACTTGGGCATATTATGCACCGATGCTGCGAGCACTTTTAAAGGAATTTTATATTTTTTCGGGGAATAATATGACATGGAAACATGGCATTTAATGCTTGTATACAGTTCCAAAACCATCTTATTTCGATTAAATTTTCAAAAAGTATATACTTCTAAAAACAAAAACTCAACACAACAACCGCACCAGGCATCGGAAGGAACAGAGGAGGAGAAGAAGAAGGCAGAAAAGAAAGTGACAGAGTTGAACAACCAGATGGAGGATTTGGTGGCTGAGCTGGACAGTGTTCCTGGTCTCAAGGAACGACTTCACAAGAAAACCAGTATG
Source organism: Pterobdella sp. o SKG-2022 (assembly GCA_964035795.1). Taxonomy (NCBI): domain Eukaryota; kingdom Metazoa; phylum Annelida; class Clitellata; order Hirudinida; family Piscicolidae; genus Pterobdella; species Pterobdella occidentalis. The sequence goes on from OZ038322.1 coordinate 4,396,978, forward strand.
TTTTGTGTTGTAACATCACGTTTGCATTACCACATGGCTTAAGGTGTGTTTGATGGGTAAAAACTTTCGTGAAAAATCTTTCAGATAAAAATGGCTTGAGAGATAATTATTCAAAAGTTCCGTAATTTTTGATAATGCCAAAAATAAATATAGCAAAGAAATTTTTTCGAAACGTGTGAAGAAGAATCCGTGCGAATATATTTACACAAAATATTAAGAGGTTTTTAAACTAAGCAAAGTTTAAGCTGAAGAAAGCTTTTGTATTGCCAGGCTTCAGAACATATAATTGAAATTTATTTTCGAAGCCAATGTAGTTAAAAAAAAATTTGAGAAAACTTTATTAAACAAAAATTTTTCTCGTTAAAAATTTTACGCAATATACAAAATCACTCAGCTTTTTCAAGGGTTTCTCTATTATTTTCTGTTTTTTTTGGAGAATTGTAGTTAAAGGAAATCAACGCATTTTTAGTTCTAGAATTTATTCACAGGAAAATTTAGGTTACAGTGTTTCATATTGATAATGTGCAATTTTGAATGTTCTTTTCTGCATTTTTCCGTAAATTTTCATAATTTCTTCAGTTTGGATTTTCTTACTCAGTTTTGCAGTTATATATAACTTGATAAAATTACAGACAAACTTTTCTCAAAATACGGATACACTGAGTTTCTGGCCTCGAATAAGAAGGCGGCCACATCGACTACCACAACAACCACTACCACAACTACTACAACCACCCTCAGTTCTAAGAAATCTTCACTTAAAGATTATACTGGTGAAGATGAATATTCTGATGATGAGGAAGATGAGGAGGAGTATGATGAAGAATTTAGTGGCAATGTCGAGGTAGCTCAAACTTTTATATTTCAATTATTTCGATTTATTCAACATTTATTTATTGCCAAGTTTATCAGTGTATCTTTAAACTTTGAACTATTCTCTAAAGCATACTGAAAAGAAAGATAAAGCTATTTATGCTTCTGAAACGGCTACAACGGTTCCTGTTGGAAAAGAAAAAAGAATCGGCTTCCATTCAAACCAGAGTTCTAAGAAGATGAAAGAGGCTAAAAATAAAGAAGAAACCACACAGAAATCCCTTGATGTTGCTGATGACAAAATGCTTAACGATGGAGAAGCAACTAAAACGACGAAACAACAAGACCTCAAAATTAGTGAAGCTATTCCTAAAGAACATGTGACTACGAAAATAAAAAATTCATGGTCTGACACTATTTCAAACAATGGCGATAAGAAAGCGGATGCGGTGAATAATATGGATGCGAAGAAAAAGGAAGACAAGAAGGGCTCCACGGATATATATCCTAACGATGCACCAGCCATTAGCAACAATATCGAACCAAGCACAATCAAACAAAGACTCTATACGTTCTTCGCATCTTCTACCACAAACAATGGAGATAGTGGAGGTAGTAATGATAATGACGAGAGTGTTAGTGTGGATAATAGTGCTGATATTTCGGAAGATAATGACGAATCATTCAGTCGAGATAGTGCAGACAAAGACAGTTACAAAAGTATGTGTTTCATAATCAAGTTTCCTGTTTGTTTAAAGTTTTTGAAAATCGAAAAATTGATCGATTCGATTATAACGCACTTAACTAGAGTTTAAAAATTCAAAGGTAAAACTGAACCTACCAAAACCACTCAAATGAATGAGAAGAACAGCGAGAAGGTAGAAGGGACCATTTTGAACGACAAGAAGATCTCTCTAGAGGGCTTCTACGTGGACAAGGAGCAAGATGCTGGTCATATGAAGCACAGCCCTCTCTTCATGAAACAGGTCATACAACAGTCAATACTTAACAACTTCACACATTCAGAAGGGTCATAAAAATAAAAAAAATTATAATACAAAAAAGTGTTTTAACGTTGTTGTCAGCTTGTAATGCTTTAAAGAAACTGCTATGTATAAGAATACAGATATATCTAAAAGTTTGTATGCCTTATCTCATTACTATCATCATCATCGTTCCACGACTATTTCTATGCTAGTATGCGCTTATGCATATAGATGCTCTATGTATTAAGAAACATTTTAAATTTATCAATGCAATTACGTGTATGATTATTGTGGCATTAACTCCAGGAGTTTCTACAAAACATCATGTATAAGTATTATTTATTAATATAGTTTTTAATGTATAATCTTTAAATAAATATTTATAATTTCTCATTCGCCAATCAACGTTACAACCCACTTAGTCGCACGTAAAGAAGCACAGAGGTGGTAAGGAGTTTTCCTCAGCCATCCCTTTGGGCTTGGGAGTGGGTATGATCACTGTGGCTGTAGTTATCGTGGCAGGGGTGTTGGTAATGCGTCGTAGAGGTAGTACTAAGCAACAACATCGCATGCTGCCCACTGAACCCATGCCAGTCGACATGGCTTCAAGTCCCGAGGAGAACCATCTTACTAATATGCAGGTTGGTGTGTTTAATGGGTTTCGCTGTTTAATGAACCGAAAATATCTTATCAATAATATTTTTATTCTAGTCTTTTTGAACTAATTTTTGATTATTAAATTTTATTTTCATTATTGTTTTTAATTCTTCGAGTCAAACGTAAATATTCACTTTTGGTACAAATATTTGTACCTCCACTTGATAATGTAAATTCATCTTACGAAAAGCTTCGTGAAATCAAATAAACTCCCAAAAGTGTTTTCATTTGAATTATTGTTTTTATTTTTATTACTAATTTATTTGAAATATACAAAATTTCAAAATAATTTTTTTGTTATCACATTTTTTAATTTAAAATTTTATCATTATGTGCTTTATTTTAGGTATATTGAGTTTATTATAATGGAAATATCAAACGTCACAAGGTGAACGGCTATGAGAATCCAACCTACAAGTACTTCGAATCGATCAACACTCAAAACTAACAACTGCTCTTAGCTTTAAATTATCGCCTTTTTTATATTTCTCAGTATTTAATTAAATAAATAGTCTGAAATGTTCGCATAACATTCCATTATTAGTTTATGTTGTCATTTCATATCATCATCATAAGCTTTTTATACTTTTTAATTTCTACTAGTCAGTTGTCAAATTTATCATGGGTTACTATTTTTTTCAAAAGTTGTTTTTAGATTTGCATTTGGATTAAATGAACGAGATTATGTACCAGCTTATTTAATCATTTTCTATTGTTTGTTTGCAAATTAAATTGTTGAGTATTTAGATTTTTACACCGTTTTTCGAGTTATTTTCCACACATCACTAGTTCCGCTTAGTTTTTAGTTAAGACTGTTGTGAAGAATTTTTGCTTTTAAATAGATCAATATTATTTCAAATTCCTTTAACATTGTTACGCATAATTTTTTAATTTTTTTCTGCACGTAATCAAGCAAAAAATCGCTTACATTAGAACCCTTGCTTCACATTTCCTAAATATTCTGCAGAATATAACGTGTTAGAACTTTATCATTATTCAATATTCAAACAATATTAAGCTACTATAGTTTCCTAACCAAAAAGTTCACAACCAGCATAATTTCATTGCTTTTCACACTTAGTCCAAGATAGACCTAACGATGCATCAGAAATAGTTATTTTACTACATTGAAAATAGAAATTTTTCAAGTATATGATTGCATTTGCTTTCAGTTCAATGTTTAATTTGTTTTAGCAGTCGTATTTAAATTACTAGCCTAGTTTCCGAGGTAATGTTCTAAGCTTGTCATTGAAAATCTTATCCACATTACCCACAATATTTATATTTAATTTTCTTTAACAGGTAATAAATTTAATAATTATTCATTTTTTAATATTTTAAAAATGTTTTTATATTGTTTGATACTTGTTAAATTACTTAACGAAACATTGTTATGTTAGTCATAAGCACACACTACAAGAAACGTTGTACATAGTCTCCAACGCTTACAGTCTTGCTAGGTGTTGTCTAATTACCAAAATTTAAATAATTATCAATAAACTGAAATATTTTGAATTTCCATTTACTGAAGAAAATTTTCCATTCATTTCTTTTTATACGCAAAATTTTGCTACACCTATTAATATTTCCCAAGTTGAATCTTAAGAAATTCCCTATATAATGTAATGTTTGATGTTATGCATTATGTGTAGTAGTATGAAACATTCCATGGGTCTAAGGCATTTAAAAAAATTTAATTTGAAAATATCTTGAACCAAGAAGATATGAATTAAAGGTTTTTAATATGCATTTTATCTAATCACATTTCCTTTATAAATCGCGTAGCTTCGTATTAAAAAGTATGATGTATTGGTAGCTTGTCGTTCCAATAAATTTTTTCCGTGGTTTTGTTTTTTAATAAAAAAATTCTTCCTTCACCTTGAATATGTCACTTAAAACGTTATATGATTCAAAGATGCGAAGTTCAACTAGAGTTACTTATACACTTTGAACCGTCCCAAAGAGTAATTTAGAATTATAATTTTAAAACGTTTAACGAAATTTTTTCTTACCGTTTTAAAATCCTTTTTGACTTGCCATCACTATGCCAAAGGTTAAAACATGAGACTGGTAGGATTTCCTTAAAATAAATTTTAACTTTAAATTGCAAAAAAACATTGTTTCATTTATTTTAATTTAAAATTTTTATTTTGTTATTTTAACAGCCGTTGTTATACTCTTATTACCGAAGCTCAGCCGCTTGGAGAGTTAGAATAGGTAAAAGTTAATTTATGAATAATTTTTTATCACAAATTGAATAAGAAGTGAAATTTCTCAAATTAAAACAGTTCTTGCTCACAAAAAGATAGATTATGACTGTAACTACATTAGCCTGATTAAAAATGGGGGAGAGCAGGTGTGAATTCAAATTTTATTCATATAAATTTCACATGTTTCAAAATATAATATTATTTATTTCAGTTCAATGAATCTTATAAAGCTCTCAACAAACTTTCACAAGTCCCTACACTGATTATAGATTCACACAAATTCACACAATCTGTTAGTAATCATTCCCACCGTTCTACTTCTCTTAATGTTCATTTTCTAATATATTTAACCTTTTACAACAATGTTTTCAGTTACCAATTATAGAATACTTAGAAGAAACCAGGCCAGAACACCCTATTCTTCCTAAAGATCCAGCCCTCAGATGCAAGGTTGATAATCAATATACCATACAAATGGATGTGTTTGTTAATTTTACCTTGAGGCTAGTGGTCTCTGCACAAATAAAAATTATTTATTATTTTGTTTTGAGGCAAGGAATGTACAGTAATTAGAATGATAATGTTTGTAACTTTAAAACCAAACACAAATTTTGGTTTAAACAATCCAAGTTTATCCCAAAGACTTATTTAATATAATCGTAAACACAAAGGCAAGAGAGCTAGCAGAGATCATCAACTCAGGCACTCAGCCTCTCATTAATTTATCAGTTGTCAACAAATTAGAAGAGGTCAGTTCAATAAATTTTATCAAATATTTAAAAAAAATTGTAACAGAGCTTCAATAGAAATTGTTTTTGGGGTCAATTTTTTTCCTTTGAATGGTGTTTACTTTAATATTTTTTCATATTTAAATTTGTTAAAACTAAACCTTATGTAGGTGTGTGGTCAAAAAGAAGAAAGAACGCCCTGGGCTCAATACTGGATCATCAAGGGACTCACAGGTTCCACATCATTTGTGCTTTTGATGAATCTATTAAATACTTTTTACTAGATGAATCAATTGAAATATTTGATGAATAGCTTCATTATTTTAATAATGAATTTGTTTTTTGAGTTTCTCTCAGCAGATTTCGTTTAAACTATTGATTTTTTGTATTAGTATTTTTTTTAATTGGAGAAAAATGATTAGCCTTTTGCTGCCTACTCTAGTTACTGGGACACGTGTTTGAAATAATCCAATGTACAGTTTTATCTGATTATCATAAATTTACTTCTTTATATTTAATTTAAATCGCCAGAGACGCAACTAAACGCTATTCTCATTTCTTTAGTGTCGTATTGAGTTTTTAATCAAGTTCCATTCAAGTAATGCTTGACCACACCAGCATTCGAGGATGTGGTGTCGAAGTCAGCAGGAAAGTACTGTGTGGGAGATGAGGTGAGTCTTGCTGATGCCTCATTAATACCTGGCCTCCTCTCCGCAGAAAGGTGACTTTATATTATGAAGTGCTTATGATTGGTGTTAACAGATGTGTTGTATATAGTCTTGAATAACAGTTCAGGTTTGATTTTAAAATATTCAAAATTGAAAGTGTATAGATTTGAATATTGGTCTGTACAGCCCAATCAATAGTCACTGGGTTTAATGCCTTACTTCAAAATTGTTCTTTTACAAAATAATTTCCAATTAACGTTTAGGCATAACAAAAATCCTCTATATTTTTTGCGACCTTCATTAAATGAAAATTTAGTCAACGCATAAAATAATCACCATGTAGAAATGGGGTGGATTTGAATCAGTTTCCCACGATCCAGAGAGTGTCGAAGGAATGCGCTAAGTTGGAAGCATTTATCAAAGCTCACCCTGACAATCAGCCAGACAATCCCAAAAAATCATGAAAACTCGGTTAACCGAGAATAACCAATCACTGTATGATATGGCTTTGACGTATGTTTCTTCATTTAAGAGAAGATTACGAAAAAAAACTGAAATAAAAAGAATTAACATTTTTCTTTATCTCTATAGTTAATACAGACTTATTGATTTTAACAGTAAAATAATCAGGACTTTGGACTCTACAAAAATATTTCTTTTATAAGATATACTCTTGAAAATGGTTTTTATCAGATTCTAAAATCATTTTACCGGTAAGAACCTAACAATCGGTCAATGAACAACTCGTTTACATTTTTCTACGTAAAAGGTGAAGAGATGATTTTTTGTGGTCTATAAAACATTTTTTCTAATGAATGGCGACGCTTCAGTAGTATTAATATTCTAGGCCGACTGCTGTCAATCCCAGACACCGAAACATGTACAGCAGTAAATCTAATTAAATTGGATATGAGCCTCAAATATTGACTTCGATACTACATTCCCCAGTTCTTAGAGAATTTTTTTATTGTTGAATATAATCAATTCAATGAGAGATGATTGCTATTCAAAAATATACAAAGCTAAAAATGTGCTTATGCAACTAGTTAAAATGATTCAAGTCTACCCTAAATGATTATTTAAAATGGTTAAGCCCAGCCTAATTCACTGATGGCATTGATGTCTTAAGATGCGAAAATGCTTATTTTGAGGAACCTCAAGTCTTGGTGGTCAATAAACACCAGATGCACCAAACGTACATGTATTCAAGCATATAAAAACTAATAGTAGTAGCAGTGCAACCGTCTTCAGTTCGGTGACAAAAGCCATCTTTTATAGTAGCTTAAGGTACTGTGATGCTTTGCTACGGCTCTCACAGGCACAGTGTCATGCTTGAGATGACTGGTATTCCCCTACCATTGATCATGAGTTGGTTCATCTGCTAGGCAAATGAGCGACAAAAGCTGGAACATCGGTGTGTTAATGACTACCACCTAAAACAAAAACAATTCTTGATTCCCGAATGGATCAATCTTCACCATTTCCCTATGTTAGCCGAGTCACGGACTTTCACTGCTGGTGTAACAAGTTGAAACGACGAATTAATTTGAATTTCAATTCTATGATAGAAAAAAAAACTTATGGAAATGAAAATATTATTGAAGTTTCAAAAGTTTAATCGAATCAAAACTGTTTCAACATTTCAAAAAACCACGAAATGGACTAAGGTTGATAAGATAGATTGGGAAAAAAATAGCTCAAGAAACAAGAAAACCGTGGTCAACCTTCTTCCTGATTCAAGCGATAAGTATGGCAATTCAAAGAGGGAATCTTTGTAGTGTGCTAGGTACTCTCGCAAGTCCAAGAAAATTGGAAGAAATCTTTCATTTTTGATTATTACAAACAATTCAAACATTTTTTTTTGTTTTTAAATTTGACGGTTGAATAAATATTTTATTAGAATGCGAAAATGCTTAACCAATAGTAATCAAGCATGTTTCTACCGATCTAATTTTAAAAATATTTTTACAATTTTAAAAACATTTAAAAAATATATAATAAATATTTTTTTTATATTATAAAAATAATAAATAAAAATTATTAAAAAACGATATTATAAGAAGTAACAGACTCTTTTACAATTTTATCGTCTGCTTTTACTTCAAACATTTAGTTCATCGTTTAGTTTTCTAACTGCTTCCATTTCGCTTTCATTAGGATATAAAATGTTTCTTTTCAATAATAATTAATTTTTTATGAATGTTTTTGCCGATCAATTTTTGATTGCTGTTACAAGGTTTTTAGAATTTTCGTTTGATAATGTAAAAATTACCTTAAACTTAATTCAAATTATTCATATAATATTATTTATTAGAAACTCAAACATTTATATGAAATTTCAATTAATGAAAACTTTTTTGTTATTTGATCAATATATTTTTATAAATTTTTAGATCAGTCCTTTAAATTGTGCTCTTGTAATTCCTGACGTAGCCTTGAACAAATAGTAAGAAAAACAAACACAAAGTATCTATTAACTTAATCCATTGTTTGTAAATGCAGTTTCACCTCTAATCCCATACATTCTGCATAGAATATTTTGTGGTCTTACATGAGTTTGGCTTCTTCGTTTTTCAAGATTTTTTCAGTTCTATGCTGATACTATTGTTCACTAAAGTTAAAACTATGTTTTTAGCGAGACTAGTGAACAGCTGTTGCCATCTTATCGTGCTTAGCTTCATACTGTTTGAGTCATTTTCTAACTTTAAAACTAGGTTTGAAACCGTTTCGTCTCTCTATTTGCCTTTTCTGCATATTGGCGACAATTTATCTTTTTCAAACTTGGTCTTTTTATAACTCGCTTTGAGAGTTTGTTTTTGCGCAGCAACCAGCTCTCTCAGTTTCTCTTCAGGGTACCTCTTTTTAACTACAACCATGACGCGATCCAGCGTTTGTCTTCCGTCTGTTTTTTTAATTGCCCGTGCATAGTTTATAATCCATTTCTCACATCTATCATCAATTTGATTTTTCCAAAAGCGATAATAAAATGAGTATTATTTCAGAACACTAGTTTTATTAGGCTAAAATCTTTTCGTTATCAACGTGAAATTTTCAAGTATGAGAAACAGTTTTATTGATATTACTATGGAAAAATAGATAAAAGTTAATTCTAAACATCCAAATTATTGCAAAGAAATATCACCTAAGTGAAATGAGCTATCGTGTAAATTAGAGATAGTAAAATGTAGATAAGTAAGCAACGATAATAAAATAAGGCCTATTATGTAACACCATTTCTAAATAATTATAAATTCCTAATGTCCTTATGGTCATTTAAAGTAGGTTTTTGCATTTTATTCAAGGACGTTTTCAATATCCTTCTCTTCTTCCAAGCATTCAGGGCATTTTGCTGGTTCCGAAGTCTCTTTCACGGCTTCATGTTTCGCCCATCTTATCTCAACGTTTCTTTTCGTTTCCTCCACGTACATTAACTTTCTTTGCCCTATTTTTAATACACAAGTGAGATCTTGTGTTTGTGGATGACTGCGTACTTGCAGCCCTGAACGAACCAGATCTTCAGAAGTTACTCAGCAGTCAGAGTGAAGCAGCAAAAGTTTATGACTCAACGAGCAACTGATAAAATGATGGTATTGCACCAACCGCTATCAGAAACTATGTCTTTTGAGTCAAATATTCTAGTAGATGATGTAGCATTGAAAACAGTGAATAATTTCAGCTAACTGAGAGATTGAGGCTTTTCAATTTGCAGTATGGATCGAGAGATTTGTAACAGAATAGCAAAAAGTTAAAAATCAAGGTAGCAGTTTATAAGGCAGTTGTTGTCAAGTCCTTTCTCTATGGTTTGAAGACCTGAACTCTGTAAAAAAACAATCAAATGCTTCAAGCCAGTTCTATTATCGATGTTCACGTAGAATCATGGGAATTTTATGAATAGACAGAATTCCAAACAGTGAAGTGCTTGAGAAGGTAGGCTTACCTGCTATAGAAACATTCATCTGAAAGCTGAGATATCATACAGATGAAGGATGCAAGAACTTCGAAGGTGTTGTCCTTATATAAGCTTGCTTCTATAACCAGGAGAAATTGACGTCTAAGAAAACACTACAAAGACTGACTTCAAGTCTCAATGTGTTTCTACAACACTGTTAAAACCATGCCACAGACCGAAACGCATGGAGTTCAACTCTTCATGGAGACGTTGATGCTTTCTTTACAAGAAAATTAGAGCAGAAAGGAATAAAAAGTATAAAAACATAAAATGTGATTTTGAAGATTATCTACTTAAAGTGTGGTCGCTTGTGAGTGTTCTTTTTTGGATAAAGACCTCATGGAAAGAGTTATTGACTGCTTCTACGCAGGTTTTTTTATATATCTACGTGTATGTTTAAAGATACTGTCAAAGATAACCTATACCGGTGGGCGGAGTATTTGGCAAGATTCACGGATAACCGCTGGACACTCAGAGTGACTCATTGGTATCCATGTGGAAACAAAAGAAGAAGAGCCAGACCAAAAACAAGATGGGTTGATCTTCTGAAAAAATGCTATAGAGTCAACCGGATGGTTGTGGCAAATGACAAAAAGCAGGCAGAGATGTCAAGAAAGGGATTCCTTCAATAGGAGTGAGGCGACATCAATCACCAGCCCTAATATTAATAATAATGTTTGTTTCGAGTGTGCTTCACGATATGAATATAATTAAATTATTTTTGCAAGTCAAAAAGAAGTTGAAGAGGTTTTGAAGGTTGTGCTTTTTTGAGCCTAGTAGCTAAATTATTTGATTTGGAGCACTGCTTCAAAGTTTATTTAAATGTCGCAAATCCACGTCAATGGAGCAGTTTCTTGGAACTGAGTTATTTTAAGACAGTGTCTTATGTTGATTAACTTCTTGAATTTCATTAGATATTTCATTTAAAATTTGAAAAACCCAAAATTAATAATCTTTATTAAACTACAGTTTTCGTGATATCATCATCACAACTGCCATCTGAAGACATGGAAAAACATGGCCTTTCAATAAAGGTGAATAATTTCATTTTTTAGTTTTAATAGAAATTTTACTAAATTTTTTATCAAATACTTTAATAGAAACTGCTATTATTTCAAGGAGGTTCGCCTTGGAATAATATAATATAATTTTGGAATAATTTAATATAATAGGCCTCTAGAATTGTTCTCTTCCTAATGTACAACGAGCCTTTGTCTGGTATTTCCCAAAAGAAAAAGTGCGATGGATTCTCTAACAGATGTTTAGCCGGTTCCGACTTACCCTGGCGATATTCATGCTCCTTCCAACGTACCACAGCATTCCTCAGAGTCTCTCCAATGTAAGTTTTGGAGCAAGAGCATGTACCCTTGTAAATGAGGATGGGATATTTTATCCTTCAAAGGAAAGAGTGATCTCATAAGGCTGGTCATCTACGAAAAGTTAACTTTAACTCTAAAACTGGTGAACTCCTCTATGTTATTGTTTACTTTGAAAAGCATCGTCTCATTTTATGGATAATGGAGTACTTTCAGATGTAGGTGAATTCTCTCATCAAATATGTTCTTAGGAATCAGATAATTATCTTTGGGCCTAGAGAAGATCGAAATCTGCGACTTGATAAACTTGATAGGATAACCGGCTTTCAAATATTTTATTACGATCCGGTTAGTTTCCTCGGCAAAGCAACGTCCAATCTTCTGACTTCTATGAAGGTCCCCTCTGATGACACACTTCTTATACTGTGTTGGCACTTGAGAAGAGTAATGAAACGGAAGTTTCGTGGATATATGTACCACACTGAATAACTATTATGTAATGTGATATTGTAGATGAGTAAAGTTAATTATATGAATATTCTCATTTCGATCTGCATCGATTTCATTGAGAGATTGCTCTTTGTGTCCCTCCATTGGTTGCTTTGGTAATCTCTTCATTAAGGGGTCCCACGCATTTGATTTGACTGTTAATTGTGGGTCATTGTAGCCTCTTCTGGTTGAATCATTCTTTTTGATTTCAAGGCTCCCCCTAATGAGTAGGTCTTTTTGCAATTTGTTTTTTTCATTATATGTCATTATTATCGTGGGTGATTCCCAGCACATTGTTCCCGTACTACAGATTCGGGCGTGTTTAGAAATGCATTTATATTTTCATTTTGTTTGGTGGATTCCACATCTTTTATTATGTTGGAACATCCTGTTGGCAATATTCACCCTTGTCTGTCCAATATAAACCTTATTTGGGTCACAAGAACAATGTATTTTTTATACTCCTTTTTTTTGCATTTTGTCAGTTTTGTTGTTGTTGCACAGAATGTTTCCTAATTTAGGATGCATGTGTATAATAGCTAACATTATTACTATTGAAGGCTTTCTTTAGGGCATAAAAAGTTTTCTAATTCAGGTATATTTGAGGGTATTTTTACTTTATTATTTTTGTATCCAGTTCTCTATACAACTTTTTTGCATTTTCTTCAAATATCTTATTGTGCATAAAAAAGTTTTTCCGTTTGTTGAACCGAGTCTGTGCTTTTACGTGTATTTTTTTAAAATTTTCTATAATTACGTTTGTTGAATCAGTTATATTATGTTTCTTAAATAACTGTTCTTTTTTCTTTATTTTTGAATATTCATCATTTTTCATTTTTGTCAGTGTTACAGAGATTAACTATTGCACTAATATCCTCTTATTAGAATTTTCTATACTGTTCCAGAATGTTGCATTTTCTACATTGTTCAAAAATGTTCTATACACTAATAATAACTTATTAGCATTTTCTATATTGTTCTAGTATGTTTCATTTACTAATGTTAAGGTCAATTTAATTTTTTGATCAAACATCATTTTAGAACTGCTTGTCTACTATATATTGGTATTTCTTTTACATTTTCGTATCTTTTCAGTATTTCTTCCTCTAACTCATTTTTATACATCATGTTTATATAATTTTTGTTTCCGTTATCATTATTATTATTATTTCTTTTATTATCGTCATTATTGTTTCTTCTATTTGTAATTATTATCATCAAAATTCCTATTATTATTATTATTATTATTATTATTAACATCAGCATCATTATCATTATTATTGCTATTATTAATATTACCATTATTCTTGTTATTTTTTTTAATTTTTCAACAAAGTATAATTACTGGAATTGAAACTACTACCGGAGTCTTACCAAGACCCTAGGATAGTAGACTCCAATGCTATTCATTTCGAGCCAAAACTCTAAGAAATGCGCCGTGCCCATAAAAACTGTTCTCTGGTTTTCATACATCTTAGGCGAGCCAGGAAGCGTCGAAAGTTTGAGATCTAAATCTTTTCCGACTATTCCTAGCGCGCCCACAACTATTGGAACTACTTTTGTATTCATACTCCAGCATCTTGATATCTCTATTCGCAGATCATGGTATTTGCAAATTTTCTCAGATGTTTTCGAAGCTATTTTGGTGTCTGATGGCACTGAAATATCAAGTAATGTACACTTCTTTTTTTCATCTTTAACCACTATGTCTGGTTTATTTGCTTGTATACTTCTAAATGTGTATACTGAACTTTCACATAAAACAGTTTGTCTTTTTTTATCACTGATCGGATTTTATGTTTGTACCACTTATTTTTGACTTCAAATCCGTGTCTCACATATTATCCAGTGGATAAATTTAGCGACTCTGTTATGGCGCTATAGGTACTCGTGCTTTGCCAGCATTGGGCATCTTGAAACTATGTGTGATATTTTTTCAGGGTGAGTTCTGCAAAGTTCTGGATTAACTCTTTTTTCAATATTCCATTTTTATAATAATTTGTAGTAAGCGTCTGATCTTGGCGGCAATTACGAGGCTCTCAGTTGTTTCTTTCAACTCAGTGTTGCAAAGCCATTCTATGGATTTTTTCTTTGTTTCTTCATTGTCAAGGACTTGTGCATACTGACCATGCATAAGCTTACTTTTATTTATTTCGAAGAGGTTATAAGCAGACTTTTTTATTTTTAGGCCAGCGAGCATTGTGTAAAAATGGGATTCTACTTGCATCAATCTCCTTCCTCCTGATCTAGAAACGTAGAGTCTGTGTCAGTTCGAGGGTGATGCCTTTTGAACAATGTCAGTATTTCCCTTGTACATCAGTTTTTGACCAGTTCACCACGCCAAGCTATAGGGTAAAACTGGTATAGCCAAGCTATAGGGTAAAACTGGTATAGCCTAGCTATTTATTGCCATCATTTTATTTGGCCAGCTCAGTTCTGTACCCAGTATCATTCTCATATCTCCTGTAATATTCCTTTTTTAATTTCTCATTTTTTTGTGGTGTACATTAGATGACTTTTCTACTCCTAGGTATTTGTACGATTCGGTGTCAGATAATTCTTTGAGGTATGTATGCTCATTTAGACTGATGTTGGAGTTTCTCACCATTTTACCTTTGATTAAGGTTATCTGCACATTTTTCTAAGCCGAATCGCATCCGAACGTCATCGCTAAACTTTTTGATTAATCAAGAAGCGATCTTAAATCAGTCTGATTTTCTTTAAAGTTTCAGATCGTCCATGTAGAACAGATGGTTGAATCTTTTTCCTTTTTCAGCTTTGCCTACTTGTATAGCTGGAGAATATTCAGATGACAAAGTGATAGACAGAAAAGAAGAAGTGGCAATGAATCTTCTTGGAAAATTTCTGTCTTTATTTTGATCCCAGGAATTTCTATATTTTCCTTCATGTGTCTCAATCCTAGGTTTATTCTCCGTTGAGGCATAGTGCGCATGATGAATTCAACAATCCATGGGTGAATTCCGTACATCTTCATGACTTCTAAAATCCATGAGTGTGGTACACTGTTGAAAGCTTGTTTATAATCTATCCACACTTGAGATAGAACGCCTTTTTTATTTTTGCGATATCCGTGACCATCCGATTTATTAGCAGTTGATCCTTGCTTCCAAATTAACCTACTCTGCAGCCCTTTTGTTTTTCCAATAGCAGCTGAAAATTTTCCAAATGAGAGTAAGTTTTTTTTGCTAATATTGATGTCAATGTTTTATAAATGGTAAGTAGACATGTGATCGGGCAATAGTTCTTTGGATATTGTGTGTTTTGCTCTTGCCACTAAGTATGTGTTCCTTTCTGTTAACCACTTTGGACTTTTGTTGGGAGCTTCCATTATTCAATTCAGAGCGTTAGCTAGGAATGAGTGGTTTGTGTTGAGCTTCTTTAACCAAAAGTTTGGGATTTGATCTAGACTAATGTTTTCCAGTTCGGCATATTTTTCAATGCTTTTTTTTTCTTCAGTAATTTTTTCCCATTTTTGGTCTGTGGCTATCTGTTGCTTCACATGTTTTTTTATTCGGAGAAGCCATTAAGCGGTTTTATTGTGTTTTTTCTCGTTCTCCCGAATGCTTTTCCAAAATTTTTTTGTTTCTTCTCGATCTGGTGGCTTATTTGCCATTGCGCTTTCTCCACTTAGCTCTCTATACAATTTCTTGGCATTGAGGGTAAACAGCCTGTTTTGCTCAAAAAATTTTTTCCTTTTGTCATATCTTTGAATTCTGTGCTTTGGCTTGAATATTTTGTTTTAAAGCTTTGCTTATTTTTTCAAAACTATTTGTTCTTTTTGTGCCAGCTTGCTACGTTCGCTAACTAAATGAGTTACGGTTTCATCTTTTTCTTTGCGCAGCCGGCCTTCAGCTGATTTCTTACATTGTTCGATTCTTACTTTTGAGTAGTTAGTTGTAAGAGCTGCTTTGAGCAGACTTTCTGTTTGACGTTTTAGACATCTTCTTTTGATCCATTACCAACTTTTTTTAAAATTCATTAGAGGAACTTTTCGATTGCTCTAAAAATTTCTTCTCTGGTAAAAGGTATTTTGAGTTTTTTGGGAAGATATTCACTTGGATTGTTGGAAAATTCTTGAAAAAATGTTGCTATTATTTCGGCCTGTTTATTGGGGTCTGTGGTGATTCCTTCTTTGTCATTTATGACTAGGTTGTTTTGAAGATGTCTGATAGCTTTGAAATATCTGTTTGAATCATATTTTCAGTTTCTTCAACAAACTTTTCCTCTCTTGTTTTATTAAGTTTTTTGTGTATGGTGTTGAGAATTTTTTTTGTGACTTAATTTGATAATTGTTCCATGATTGCTGGTTTGTTTGATTTTTGTTAGAATTTTTTGCTGTTTTTGGCTTAGTTCTTGAATATGTGGGTTATTGTTTTTGGATATTGAAGTGATGAGGCCCAAAGCTTCTATGGCTGTGTCAGTTATTGTTTTTGTTAAGGCTTTGTATTTTTCATTCCTTGTTTTATGATTTGGTGTTTTTTGTGTGTTTTTTTAGCTTTTGGAATAATTTGTTTTTATATGCTTCCAATTTAGAGATATCTTATAAGTTTTTCATATTGGTTTTTTGATTTTTTCTTGATTTTGTGCCAAATTAGATTTGTGTTGCATATGATTAAATTGTGGTTTGAGTTGCAGAGCATGCCAGTTTCTGGCATTTCTGATAAGTTTGGTGTATGTATTATTGATGAAGATGAAGTCAATTTGATTCCTGATTGGGATTTTTTAGGCTCGCCTTACCAGAATATTTTATTCAAGTGGGTAGATGTTTATGTGGTGATGTGAACAAATTTGTGTTGAAACGGTGTCTTGGTGACAATGAGCTTTGTTTTCTCAGCTGTTTTTATGAAAAATTTACCATTGTTGTTTATGAGGCCTTTTGAGTAGTTGCCTATAATGTTGGGATGAGTGCTATGGGCAGATCCTACTGTTGCCTTAAAATCACCTCATAAGAAAATGATTTTTCATTTTGGGATAGTAAGTAGGTAGCTATCAAGTTTTTGGTAAAATTCTTCTCTGATTTCAGGTTTCTTTTCACTGTGAACCAAGGTTGGAGAACAACAATTGATTATAACAACCTATTTATTGTTGACTGAATTTCGCTGAGATAATTCTGTTGCTCACGATATTATAATTACATTTTAGGTTGTTGATAAAGCCTAATCTTCTGATGCTTCCATCTCGAGTGCCGTAGTTAAAAAGGGTTCTTTCATTTTTGTGCAGGCTCGTGGCGTTTTTGATGTGGGCTTCTTGAATGCAGGAAATGTTCAATTTTTATTTTGCGCCCTCTTCGAATATTTTTTCTGGCTTTCCTTCGGGGTTTTGTCTTTAGCCGTTGTAAGTGCCGATGTTCAAAAAATTTTGTTTTATTGTTTTTTCTGTTCGTAGTAAATGTTCATGTAAAGTCGCTGCATCGATAGTGTTTCCAAAAGCAGCACCTAGTGCATTTAACCGAGTTTGGTCGCGATCACAAACTGTGCGAGGAAATTTTTCTAGCGTACCCATGGAAGGTAATAATTTTCTTTTCCAAAGTTAAATTTCATCTGGCGGCCAAAAGCTCGAATGTTGGTGTAATGCTGCCTCCAAACTTTCACTTTTTTCATCTAAAAGACTAAACGTGTTTTTTATATCCTTGCTCTACTTTCGAATATTTTTTATATGTCGTGAAACTGATTCAGGTCTTGCACCGACAATTTTTGTGCAAACGCGTTGTCTATTATTTCATTTAGCTTTATAAACAGCGCGTTTTTTTGACATTGTGGTAGGTCATAACACTTCCTCCTTTCTTCTTTAGTTCAAAAGCTTCTCTTTTTGTTCAATGGCTGAGCTCCACCAGCTAGCTTCAAGGTACAGTCTCGGTTTTCCAGTATTACTGCTCAATACCACCTCAGCACATCTAATCAGGGCCGATTTTAAGCAGTTCCAACTAGTATCAAGGCATATGAATGGGTGAACAAATTTTACAATTTTTTGTATTTTAATGCAAATTGATCTTTAGTATTTGGTAATTTTAAAAATTTTTCAACTTTTTTGGATGTTGCCTCTTTGTTTGTCTGAGCTTTGAGCTTAGTCGCAAAAAAACGTTCTATGCTGAGAAACTTTCTTTGCTACTCATTGTTCTGGCTTTTGTATGTTCTTTATGGGGCTTTTTGGAACTAGAATATAGTCTATTCGGCATTCATTAATGCCAGAAATTAATGTTGAATTAATCATTTCACAAGCGAACTGAGTTTTTCAATTCTCTCGTATTAGGGAGAGATCTTAACATATATTTTGGAACGAAAATTTTGTTTTTCCAGTTTTCTCTGTTTTGAGCCAGATTTTTCGCTTCTTCCAAATTCGAGATTCCTCTTTTATTCAAATCATTCCGAATGACGGTTGCCATATTTTTTCGTGGACGTCATTTTTTCCTTTCGAAACGAATGTTACTAAATGGATAAAGTGTTTTGTAAACCGTATTTGCTCTAGTCAAAGCATGGAATCCGTATTCATGTCTTTCGTAAGCAACAAGATGGGTAGAAGCTATAGCACCTACATGACCATTGAAATCATCACATATAAGCAGAAAATCATCTCGGTTGATGCTGACAATCAACAGGGTGAGATCACTGTAAAACTCATACTTAAATGTTTTACTAAAGCCCTGTTGAAGAGCATACGCGGAAACAATGGTTGCTACGCCTCTATTAAAACGCAAACGTAACGTCATTAAACTGTGTGAAAGACGATTCACCGCCCAGGGTTTCTTAAACAAAGATCGCCACCTCACCAAAACCTGCTGCGTCAGATGAGATCTAAAAAGTTTTTATATCAGCAGTTCGGCCTTTCTATCATAAAGGCTCTTTAACATTTTCTTTTGGCTTTGTGGCAACATACTATGTTGAGAAAGCGACGATACAAGGTTGCTACCACCTCGTTAGCTCTACCACGAAGTGTTCCAACATGAGTTGTACTAAGTCACCGTTTGATTTTTTTATCATTTTCTTTCGCAGTCTGAATCAGTCCTGAAAAACCATGTCTGGAGTTGCATGTGTGTCTTACCCATTGAAGGTCATAGGTACCTGTCTATTCGCTCTATATCGTTGCTTTGGCTTAATGTTTGAAAAAGCAAAATGTTACGAGAAGAAGCTCTTTCATTTTTCAACTAGCCCATCAGACTTAGCAGTTTGATAGAAGAACTGAGTTGGCGATGGTGGTGTATGAAAAACATGTGTTTGGTGGTTGATGGTGGATTTCGGTTGGTCATGATGATAGTTGTGTATAGAGAACATTGGTTGATGGTAGGAAATGAGGGATTTCGATGACGGTTAGGGATTTTGGCTGGTGATGGTAGTGGATGAGGGGTTTGATTTGGTAAAGGTTGCGGATCTGGTAATTGGATAGGTGAAAGTGATAATGAGGGATGTGAGTAAGTAATAGTGGTGTATTAAAGAGTTGTTAAAAGAAAATGTGGATAGGAGATTAGAATTGGTGAAGGTAATTCACATAGTGAAGGAGCATTCGGAATGGTGATCTTTGTTTATGAGGTGCATGGATTAGAGATGATGGTGTACGGAGCATTTGGGTTGTTGATAGAGATAGATGAAGGAATTTAGTTAGTGATGGTGGTAGATGAGGGATTTGGTTGGTGGTAGTGATAAACGTGGTGGATGGGGGATAAAGATTTTTAATGGTGGTAGATATGGAATTTGGCTTTATAATAGTATAATAGGTGCTTGAAAAACTTGGGTTAGTGATGGTGGTGGATGATAGGTTTAGGTTGGTACCGTTGGTGTATATAAGCTTTGAATTCGTGAAAATTATAATCAGGTATGCATTGCTGATTCTGCTTTAGGGCGTATTTAAGATAGTGGTCAAGGTCTATGAAAAAGTTAAGTTGCTGATGTTGATTGTTGTTGTTGTTCATGAGCAATGTTCCGTTTGAGGGGTTTAGGCCATTAAAAGGCCCGGTTGTGAAACGTCCGAGAGGGCAGAAGCCAAGCACCATTTCTCCCAGATGCGAAGCACTCGTTGGGGGTTTTTGCCAAGGTGTCGGTTGCAAGGGTGGGTGGTGGATTTATGGGCAATCATACACGATATGCTTTGTAGTTTCTTCGCTGAAGCCGTATTTCTTGCAGACTATATCAACAGCTCGCCCAATCTTGTGCAGCCAATACTTCAGATCAGGATGATGGCCTCTCAGTGCTGATAATGATGGATAAGCAATTTTGGTTTTTTATGGTGATATTTGGGTTGATGATGATAGTGAATGCGGAATATGTAGTGAAGTTAGTGTAATTTTAAGATTGTTGATGGTGATGATTGTGGGTTTGAGTTGGTAATTCTAGTTTATGGCGTATTTGGGATAATGATGGTTATTAAAAGAAAATTTGTGAGATGGGTGGTAATGACTAAAAAATATAGCTTGGTTATGAATGGTGGTCGGATATTTGGATTGATGATGGTAGTGAATAAGGTTGGTATTGGTAGTGTATGGAAGGTTTAGATTGGGCATTAAGCTGACGAGGTTTTGGGTTGAAGATTGTGGCTTATGACGTATTTGATGGGTGATGTTTTTTTTAAAGAACATACTTTTTACAACAGGTGTATGGGGGATTTTGGTTGGTTGTGGTGATGATTGGGTTGGGAATGGAGATGAATGAAAGATTTTGGTTAGTGATGAATGTATATTAGGTTGAGAATGGTGGTCATGTTAGATGGGGAATTTAAGTTTTTGGTGGTGGTAAATCGTAAATTATGTGGTAATGGGAGTGTATGGAAAAAATTAAGTGTTGATGGTAATAATGGGGATTTGAGAGGGTCATTCTGTTTTATGGCGTTTTAGTATGGGTGATAGTGGTGTATGAATAGTTTGGCCTTTTTTAGTGTATGATAGAGATTTTGCTTTTTTAGGGCGATAATGGGGTTTTTAGTGGTCGCAAAGCGTAAATTGTGTGGTAATGGAAGTGTATGGGGGAATTGAGTGTAGAGGGTAATACTGGGGGTTTGAAAAGGTCATCCTGCTTTATGACGTTTTTGGGCTGATGATAGTGGTGTATGGGTATGTTAGCTATTTTTAGGGTGTATGATAGAGATTTTGATCTTTTAGGGTGATAATGAAGTATTTCGGTTGTTGTTTGTAACAACCTCTGTTTAATCTGTTTGTGCCCGTTGATCTTATATAAAATATAACAGTTTTACTAATTATTGGTTAATATTTATCCAAACCTTATTAATTTTTTATAAACTACGATTATATCTCTAATACTAAATTGATTTTTTTTAAACTTTTGATTTAAATTTCATGATATATTTAAGCTCAAAATTGTCAAAATTTCACTGACGGACGCTTATCAAAAAATTTTTAATTAAGGCATAATAAATTATCATTATGATAGAAAAAAAATGGTATATGTTTAAATTATCTTGATGATTACTTTTAAATTCTAGAAATAAAAATACGTATGAAATTAAGAATAAAAGACATTAAAAGTTGTTGATCTCATGTGAGATTAACGGGCACAGTTTTAGCAAATGGACGTTTTACAAAAAATACATAACTGGTGGAATTTCAATTTTGAAAAGGATTGGGAGAATTTGAGTGTCGATGGTGATAATTTTGGTTTAGAGGGGTTATTCTGTTTCATGGCGTTTCCGGGTTGTTGATAGTGGTGTATGGATATTTTAGCTTTGTTTTAGTGTATGATAAAGATTTTGCTTTCTTCTGACAACAATGGCGTGTTTGGATTAGTTAGTGTGATAATGGGAGTTTAAGATGGTGGCTTTTTTTATGAAGTATTTGGAATAATAATGGGTTTGTATATATAATTTGGGTTATGGATGTGGGATTTTGGTTAGTTATGAAGTGTGAGATCTTAGAAAGTGTTTGAATATAATAAAATGATACTATGGTTTTTATGGATTATACCAACAAAATATCTTACTCAGAATTTTAAACATTTTATTATAAACATACATTTTTTATACGATATACATTTAAATATTGATATCATCAGATTTTTAAATAATTTTACCGACAAAAACTTAACAATCTGGCGATAAACAACTCGTTTACATTTAGATAATTGAGGAGGTGACGGGATGATTTTCTGTAAATGATAAATATTTTTCTATGAAAAAAATTTCTAGTTTCGTATGTATAAAGGCGATAGTAAATGTTGAAAACTATATACATAAACTTAATACTTTTCTTTGAACAAGAACACGGCTACGTAATCACTACCACATCGTTATCATTATCTACGTCAATAACTTCTATGGCATTTTGATTGCCTTCAAACTCCTCGAGGGTTTCTTGTATCTTATCCTTACTGTACTTGCATTTGGGGGAACCACAGCAACACGTGAACTCCTTCCATTTTATCGACCAAAACTTGTATCCGTAGTCGAAACTGTTGAAGGTTCAACGCGAATAAGCAAATTTTGAATATCACCAGTCTAGAGAGCTATTCCAGTTTTTATTATTTTCATATAATGAAATAAATGAGAAACTTGGTCTTTGTGGAAAGAAATACACAAACTATAAATGTGTTCATACAAATGTTCAACATGATTTAAACTTGCACTCTATGATTGTTTTAAACGATTTAAACCTACCCTAATTCACTGTTGGCATTGATGTCTTGAGATGCGAATAGGCATATCCTGGGAAACCTCAAGTCTTGGTGGTCAATAAACACCTGATGCATCAAACGTGCATGGGGTCAATCATATAACGACTTGAAATTACTAATTCAATTGATATTTTAATCTTATGATAGAAAAAAAATAATCAAAAACTGTAGTTTCAATAAAAAAAATAATATTTCAACATCTCAACGAGAATCCTCTACAAATGATTGTTTGAAAATAATCGATATTAAAAGCTTAAACATCAATTATTGAAACCAATCTCAAGAACCTTGACAGGCACAAGATTAGGCTCACAGAGGTGGTTAAAGAATCGACTGACGTTGCCGTAGTAGGCCGCATCGATGCAGTAATTCTCACCCTCCTATGTTGAAGTGGTGTGGGGAAGAAATGCATTTTTGAGAAAAAATGTTTACAAAAAATTGCCGCTATATTGATTGAATAATTAAATTGGCCTAGCGCGAAAAAAAAATCCAATCAAAAACTTTCAACTAGAACTGAAATTTAAATCTCAATTTTCAATTATTTTTTGTTAATCAAAAATAACTTCCAACTGCTACCTACATAATATGACATTAAACATGGCAAACATCATTGGAATTTTAAGTATTGTATAGAGGTTGAAAATACCTGAATATCTAGGTCGAAAAGGTACGTGTCATTTGGCCTGTTGTTGGCTTCTTCGTCTGTTATCAGCTCTCCCGTGTATCTTTATAACGTTTATGTTATTTATTGATATAGTTTATATTTCTGAATCGATTCAAATTTAAACTAATAATAATGTTTGCAACAAAGTGTTTAAGTGGACTATTAAACAGCCTAAAATAATGTTTCGAATACGTTATTGATAAATTTCAGAGACATACTTAATGTGAACCTCAACAAATTATCTTGAACCATCCGTCCATAAAAACAGATAGATGCCAAGATTTTAAACTCAGTTTAACCTATACTAAGAAAGGCTAAATTTACTCCATTTACAAAAAATTTGTTTAAAAAAACTCATTATATTTCATAGAACAGAAAGTCGTCGCTACTTTTGACGTTCAACTGATTATAAAAATAAATTATCCTTTAAAATAATTGAGCAAAAAATTTTTCCGTCGTATAGATAACTAACTCAACGCTTTACCAGCTGAGCTATACGAATCCACAAACCCGCCCTTAAATTCACAGCAACACTCACTCGCAGACAAAAGTGCCTCTCTTGATGTCCTTCAAAGTGATACATCCCCAGCCTCTTCCTACAGTTCTCACTACTTGAAGGTTGTGACTGCGGTGTGTGATGTGAACAATCTATTAGGAATTGTTATAGCTGTCTAGTGTAACAGTCTGCTTATCTAAACTTGGTGGATGAGATTGTTTAAAATAATAAGGGTTTGTTAATTAAAGCTTAATGATTAAAACTAAGTTCTATTCTTATATGGAAAGAACATATATAAGAAATCTCAAAATGAAATTTACATAAGTTTCAGAACGTAAAAACTAAAAATAACCCAAAAAATGAAAAACCTACAACGAGCAAAAGATCGATTACTTTAGTAATAGTAATAATAATACCAGCAAACTTTCAGCCAAATACGTGCCTTTAGTTTTTCCAAAAAAAATTGATGTCTTGGAAACAGAAATGGTGTGACAGAAAAGCCAGAGGCAAAGCATCTGCTTCTGAAGAAATAGTTGAATGCCAAGCGCGTAAAACCAGTCCGGCAATAGGATGGATTGATTAGAAAAGGCTTATGACATGGTTGGATAAAGAATATTGAAAGAACTTAAAATAGCTGATAACGCCAAAAATTGAAAAGAATCGCTTGGCAATGGACTACAAACCTTACAAGGAGAACAATAATAAAAAGATGGAACTTCCGAAACAGTTTGTCTCCCCAAGTGTTTATTATTTCACTTTTCTCTTTAACAATGCTGTTGAGAAAAGCGATCACAATAATGAAGCTAAAAGACCCGACATTGTTCTTGTCAAAAATAAAACTAAAGAATGATTTTTGATAGCTATAACTCTACCCGATGATGTAAGGGTAAAAGAAAAGAAGAGAAAAAAAGACCTATGCAGAGAAATACTTTAACTATGGAAGGTCGAATATAAAATAGTGCCCATAGTAGTAGGAGCTCTAGGTACTCTTTCTAAACACCTTTTCACCTGGAATAAAACTATCAGTGAAAACCATTCAAAATGCAGCTATCTAAGGGTCAGCAAAAATTTTGAAGATGATTCTAGAGACAAAAAATGTTTTGAGTGTACCTAGGTTGAAAGAAGCAACTCACCCTCAAACACAACCACTGCTTTACAAATGAAAAAAAAAATCGCTTAAATTAGGTTGTCTAAAGACTAAAACAGAACAAAAATAAACGAAAAAAGCACAGCAAGCAAACGAACATGGTGCCCAACTGAACCACCCGGTTGGCACAGCTCATATCACACTTGCACATAAGGTTGCATTCGAAGACCAGTGGGGGCTCCAGATAGTTGAAGTCACTCACCAGCCTGCCATCCTGTGAGAGCAATGTGTGGATGATGGTGGTGGATGAGATTTCAGTGAGTGATGATTTTCAATGGATGATTTGGTTTGGTAATGGTGGTAGGTGGGAGATTTTGATTGGTGAAAGTGGTAGATGGGGAAAGTATGTTAGTAATGGTGATTGATAAATGATTTGGGGTGGTGAATGGGGATAGAAGGTTGGCGATGGTAGTGATTATTTGATAGTCTTGGTCATGACGTAGAATTGCACCAAACTTAGCGTATTCGAATTGAGACTGCTTCTTGTTAAAACCTGGATAACAGTAGACTTTGGTAGCAGGTATACACAAACTGATATCCTGATATCGTTTTCATTTGGCTTGGTGGATGATCCTTCATTTTGTTGACAACAGCAAAGCAAACTGCCCAGAAAACGGCGGACCTTGAAATCGATAGTTCCAAGTTGGACGTCAGCTCGGACTAGCAGTCTAAAAATTTGTCCCAAATAAATGAGCTTTTATGAATTGCTCTATAATATTATCATTAATCTAGGCCGACTGCTGTCAACCCCAGCAAATTAGATTATACTACTGTACATGTACTAGTCACTGGGGTTGACAGCAGTCAGCCTAGGAGTCCTAATTTATAAAATGAGTTTTTGGGACGAATTTTTATAAACTGCCAGTCCAAGATAACGTCAAACGAGCTCGAGATCCGCCGTTTTCACACTTGAGCAGTTTGCTTTAGTATTGACAAATGATCACCCGCTAAACCAAATGACAACAATACCAGAATACCAGTTTGTCGATATCTTCAATCAGGTATCATCTAGCTTATAACAAAGACAGCCTCAATTGCAGGTACTAAAGTTAGTGCAGTTTAACTTCGTGCCCAAGACCAATGTGAATGGTAAATATTTTATTAATTGTAATAATGCAGGAATGAATAAGAAGGTTGGTGAAGGTGAATGAGAAAAAAATGGCAGTGATCATGGTTGATGAAGGAAGTGGATTAATGTTGCTTACAAGTAGATGATGATGGTGGTGGATAGGGCATTAGTTTAGTGATTGAGGTAGATAGAGGCAATATGATAATAATGGTGTGTGGGTGAAGTGTGAAGTGCTTTTGAGTTGATGATGGTGGTGGATGGGGGATTTGGGTTGGCAAAGATGGTGTATGAGAAATTTGTATAGGTGATAGTGGAGGATTGTGGATTTGCTTTTGTGAGAGATGTATAAAAAATTTGAGTTTAAAAATATTGTGGATGTTGGATTGTGATGTTGGGTTGAAGATATTAGTTAAGGAAAGATTTGGGTTGGTAAAGCAAATGAATTCGGTGTTTGAGTTGGTGATGGTGTGTGTGGAGAAACTGAGTTGGTAAAGTAGAAAAATGAAAGATTTTGTTTGGTGATAAAAATAAATGAAGAAATATGGTTGAAGATGGTGGTGGATAAGAAATTTTGGTTAGTGATACTGGTGGATGGAGGATTTTGGTTGGAGATGGTGGTTAATGGCAAAAATAAAATAATACTGTTTGAGAAGTAATGTTGGTTGTTAATAGTCGTGGGTGATGATTTTAGGTGTTCTTGATGGTGAATGTAGTTGAAAGGGGAAAAAGTTAGTTAAAGTGGTGAATCAGAGTAGGTCATCGATAGTGATAATTTATATAAATAGATTATACTGCTGTACATTTTTCGTAACTGGGATTGACAGCAATTGGCCTAAACAATTGATACTTTTATTTATAAAAAGCTATTTATTCGGAAACAATTTTTAGTGCCAATCCAATTAAAATTATCCAATTCACAACCCGCCGTTTCCACATTTGGGTAACTTGCCGCTATCCAAAAAAAGAAAGATCATCCGCCAACGACACCAGAATATCAGTTTTTCGATACCTGCTACTGTAGTCTACTGTTATCCAGGTTGTAAAAGAAAAGCAGTCTTAACTAGGTGTAGTTAAACTACACCAAACTTAACTAAGTTTGGTGTAGTTTAACTTCGTGGCCGGGATCAATTAATAATGGAGAAATTAAGTGATGAGGGTAGATGAAGGATTTGGGTTGGTTATGGTGGTGTATTGAGGATTCAGGCTGGTAACGGTGGTGGATGAAGGAAGATAGTTTTTGCTGGAGGTTAATAAAAAATTCGGTTAGAGGTGTATGGGGGATTTGGATTGTTGAGTGCGGTGGATAAAAGATTTATTTATTGTATTGGATTAGGAAAATAGGGGTTATAAGTTGGTGCTTCTGAAGTATGGGAGATTTGTGTTGGTACTGGAGATGAATGGGAAAAGTAGGTATGCGATAGAAGAGAATGGTAGAAAAATGTTATTAATTTTAATTATCTAGGAAATAGGTTACTCATAATGGTGAATGAAAGAAAATTTTAGCAATCATGGTTGAAGGGGGAAAAGGTTGACGATATTAAAGATTTTTTTCCGTCCCGATGTTGCACCATCTTGACGTGATAGGACGGCTTGTGTGTCCCAGGAACTCCCAAAGCTATATGAGCGAAGGCTGGCTTCTGGGAGGTACAATCAGGCTCAGAGGGTTTGAGGAGTAGGGTCGAAACAAAACGATGCATCCTGGCTCTCCAGGTTGGGGGTTGTGCTGCAAATTAACTACCTACACAAGAAAAAAAAAGTTAAAGAAACCAACAAGTGTAACCAGAAATCCTCTGTTTCAAGAAAAGCTGAAATTTTTTTTAGGAAATTTATGACGCGTTGCAGCCAAATCCATCAGGGAGCTGCAGGGCTGAAGATCCATCCTCACCCAAAAACATTTATATAAAAAATCTAGATTGCTCTCACACAAGCCTGTTTTTCTAGGAACATGGAATGTTAAAACACTCTGGGAGACAGGAAGATGTGCACAAGCAGAAAATGCAGAGATACAACCTCACACTCATGTGCATGTGCGAAGTGCGTTGAACTGGTCATGGACCAAATTGCAGACAGAAGAGACGTTGCTCTATTCAGGCATAAACGAAGAACGCTATGAAGACTCCTTTTGTCCAAAAAGCGGCTAACAGTTTGCTGGAATGAAATACTGTGTCATACCGCATCATCAAAGCACGCTTCGAGTCACGAGTGTCTATTATTGTGTTATGCATCCACCAACACATCAGAAGAGGAAAATAAGAACAGCTTCTATGCCCAACTCCAATGAGTTCTAGACAAGATCCCGAAGCGAGACATGCTCATCCTAATGGGGGACATGAATGCGAAGGTTGGATCAGACAACACTGATAAAAAGAGAGAAATGGGAAGACACGGATTTGAATAAATGAACAAAAATGTGGAAATAATAGCTGACTTCGGCTCCACCAACAGTCTCGTTATTGGCGGTACAAACTTTTCGCACCGGAAAAGCCACAAAGCCATCTAGGTTTCTTATGAAAAAGACAGAAAATCGAAATGATCACGTCATGGTGAGACAAAGCTACAGAAGCTCACTTCAAGGTGTTAGAGTGAGACGTGGCACCGACATTCGGTCAGACCACCACCTCGTCGTCACAAAGATCAAGATGCAGCTACCCACAAGAAAGACTCTGCCGAAACCGAGAAAAAAGCTCAATATCGGAAAACTGAAACAAAGACACAAAGCAAATGTTTCAGATTTCTCTTCACAACCGCTTCGAAGTGCTACAGTTAAACGAAGCAGAAACAGTTGAGTAGACATGGTCAAAATTCAAAGCAGTTTCTGGAGCACGTGAAGATGTCTTGAAACGAGCACATTTCAGAAGGAAACTGTGGATCAGTGACGAATCATGAAAGGTGGAGAAGAGGAGGCTGGCCGAACAAGAGATGAACCTGGCAAAGACTCGCCAACAAAAACAGATATTTCGCTTTTTCAAAAAAAAGTCAAAAAAAGCTGCGAGCAGACAAACAAATGTAATTCAAAATTTTGGCCGATTAAGCAGAAGAGGCGGCTAGCAAAGGCGATCTCAAGACTTTGTATAGCATCACCAGAATCCTCAGTTGACGACACTGTAATCCAAACAGGCCTGTGAAAAACAAAGAAGGGAGACTGCTTACAACGGTGGAAGGCCAACTAGTAAGGTGAAAAGAACATTTTCGAGTTCTAAATCGACCTGCACCAGAGCAAAGACTTCAACTGGATTCGGGCGATCCACTCGACATTAACATTGAAGAAATATTCAAAGCCCTCAGTAGTTTAAAAAATGGAAAGGCTGCTGGCACAGGCAACATCCCGGCGGAGGTGTTGAAAGAAGGAGGAACGGGCATCATTAACCATCTGCATCAACTGCTCAACCTGATATGGGCAACAGAGAAGATACCAGCAAAGTGGAGCAGGGGCTTATTAGTGAAACTTCCCAAACACGGTGACCTTTCTCAGTGCGGCAAATAGCGAGGAATTACACTGCTGTCCATCTCCAGCAAAGTCTTAAAAAAAATCATCTTGGAGCGAATGAAAGATGCCACCGACAATGTGCTGAAAAATTAACAAGCTAGCTTCAGAAAGGAAAGTTCGTGCCGACCAGATTGTGACCCTCAGAATCATAGTGGAACAATCCGTCGAATGGCAGTCATCCCTCTACACGTGGTTCATTGATTTTGAGAAGACCTTCGATATTTTCGACAGAAAATCAAGCTGGAACATACTTCTCCATTATGGTGTCCTAGTAAAGTTTGTCGACATCATCAAAACACTTTTGAAGGATTCTCATGTCAAGTCATCCATGCCAAAAAACTCTGAAAGCTTTGAGGTCTCTTCTGGAGTTAGACAGGGCCGCCCACTGTTTCAACTTTTGTTTTTCGTCGTGCTAGACTGGGTGACAAATAGGTCCATAGGAATTCCAGGAAAGGCATCCCAGTGGACTCTCATGAGGAAGCTAGGAGACCTTGCGTTCACTGACGACTTGGCTCTACTGTCTGCAAGACATGCAAAAGAAAGAAAGCAATCATGAAACCACAGCACAAAAAATTGGTTTCAAAATTAGCCATGAAAAGACCAAGTTACTGCGCATTAATAACCAACAGAAGGGCCCAGTTACCGTCTCCGGAAAAGCAGTAACAGACGTCGATGACTTCGTGTATCTAGGTAGCAGAATCAGCCAAACGGGATGTACAGATGAAGACATCAAGGCTAGGCTGAAGAAAGCTCGACAAGCATTTGCCATGTTAAAACCCATGTGAAGAGCGAACAGCATCTTCACCAAAACTAAATTGAGCATCTTCAATTCCAACGTGAAGTCTGTGCTGCTTTTTGGGTCAAAAACTTGGAGAGCGATCAACACCAACAAGGCAAAAATGCAAAACTTCGTCAATGGCTGCCTTCAATAGATCTTCCGTTTGAGATGGTTCGACAAAATGCCGAACGCCGAGCTATGTACATTCACAAATCAACAAACAATGAATGTTCAAGTCAAGCGGCGAAAATGGCGATGGGTCGGTCACACCCTACGGAAAGAGTCTGGAAATATTAGCAGACATGCGCTTGAATGGAACCCGCAAGGGAAGAGAAGGAGGGGACGTCCAAAGCAGACTAAACTGTGAACTGCGAAACTCTGGCTTAAGATGGAAAGAAGCCAAAACCAGCACCATAGACAGAGGAAGATGGAAGAAAGTTGTTGAGACCCTATGCTCCCTTAGGAGTTAATAATAAAGATTTTGTCGGTGATGGTGATGTAAGGAGATTTTGGTTTTTGAGGTTAGTAGATGTGAGATTTTGATTATTGGAAAGCGGATGTGTGTTTGATTTGGTAATGGTGGAAGAAATAGGTAGTGGATAGTGATGAAGATTTAGTTGATGATATAAGAGGATTTAAGTGGTTGAGGTTAGTGGATGAAGGAGTTGGGTTAATGGTGGTGATGGATATGAGATTTAGGTTAGTGATAGTGATGGATGGGTGTTTGAGTTGGTGATGATGGAAGATAATGAGTTACAAATGGTGGTGGATTAGGGAAAGTAGGTTGACGAGAATGGTGGATAAAAAAGTAAATTGTTAAAGATGATAGAAAAAGATTTGGTTTGTTGATTGAGATTATGGAGGATTTAGGTTGGTGATAATGGTAGATGAAAGATTTTGGTTGGTATTGGATATGTATGAAAGATTTGGGTTGGTGATAATGGTGGATGAAAGATTTGGGTTGGTGAGGGTGGTAGATATAGAAGTTATGGAGTGGTGGAGGTAATAATGGAAAGATGGGTAATAGTGGTGGATGGAAAACTTGGGTTAGTAATGGTGATAAAAGAGTATTTGGATCTTTTAATGGTGGTGAATGGATGATGGGGGTAAGTGATGATGGTAGATTAAAGCAGATAGCTGTTGAAAATAGTGGATGAAAAATTGGGGTTGGTAATGGTTGTGTAAAGAGAATTTAGGATGTGTGGGAAGTATTTTGAGAATAGTGATCAATGGGAGATTTGAGTTGGTGATAGTGACAATGGGAATTAAAGGCTAGTGACGGTGGTAGAAAGGGGTTTTGGATTAATGATGGTGGTGAGTAGAAAGTGGGTAGGTCATATTGGTTGATTAGGAATTTGGATTGGTGTTTGTGGTATTTGGGGAAGTTGAGTTAGTTTAGCGTTAATATTGAATGAGTTAGTTGACTATTTAATGATGGTAAATAGGGGATTTGTGAGGATGGATGAGCAAATTGATTGATGATAGTGGGTTGGTTATGATGGTTAATGAGGTTAGTATTGAAACACAATAAACCTCATCATAGAGACGTCTGCCACTGTTGTGAGAGCAGGAGCAGTTGATGTTGGAATCACAGTTGTTGTTGCAACTACAGCTCTGTGATTATCATGAAGTATATTAAAATATTAACAATTTAATGAAATTAACCTATTGATGATGATTTAAAAATGTAGAAATATTATTGGTATTGAGATTTTAAAACTATTATTATACTTAATGCCTGCAAGATTAAATTTTTTTCAAAATTATATTAAATCATTCAATTTTACCCATAAGGTAGTTAGTATTACTAGAAGCTTAGTTCAGTTTATAAGCTTTGTTTTTGTAGAATATTTCGTTATGATGTAATCAAGTGAAAAAAAAAAAAAAAAATGAAAAGTTAATAGAAATATTAATAATAATATATTTTTTAAAACACGATAATTGATTAAAAATGAATTAGTAAATATAATTAAATATAAAATGATTTGAAAAATTAATTCAAAAAATCAATTAATATATTGAAAAATAATTAAATAAAAAAGAATAGCATTCAAACAAATATAAAACGATACAGTCAAACAAAAAATTAAACAAAATAAGCATTAAAAACATTTTTTAAATAATTAAAAATATTCTCATCTTAATACCATGAAAATTCTGATAATGATCTCATGATAAATCGAAAAGCTGCGCGAAAAACTTCAACATTGGTAAAAATCAAACGGCAACAACCTTAAGATTGCAGATCATTCTGTTGATATTCAAGGGCATGGTTTCAATGTTGCACACCACATACGTGAACTCATTCTTAATGTTGGAGTCGTCATCTACATTGTTCATCACTGTTATGGGTTTGGGCTCTCTGCCGCTTGATATGTCTCTGTAGTGATGAGGAAGATTGAATTTATATTGTTGTCTTGTTGTATTTCATACATTGTTGCTCTCAAAAGTGGGATTTTGATTTTTTTTGGCTTGTTGCCTGAAACCTTGAGTTAACTCCTTTTTTATACAATTTTCTTTCTTAGAAAAACCCACTAACCACTCTCTACACTTTAGTCTCAATCCACATCTACATGTCTCCTCAAGCTGGCTTATAAGTCACTCTTACCAAGCCCCACATAAGAGGAACTCTGTCCCACTGTGTCCGTCACTATCTTTCAAAAATTTCCGCAAATTTCTCAAAGCACAGATACATTTTTCAATTTTTTAGTATTTTAACTATTTTGAAAGTAAATTTTGTATTTAAAATGAGCGATATATAAATATTGAAATATAACATAAACAATAATACAAATGTTTCTATTGTTGTATACTATCAATTTTGAAAAAAGAATTTAGAATGCGATTAAAATAACATGTGTTTTTCTAAATCATATTTTTATTGTGCAAGGTATATAACGAGATAAATTGAAGATGGTTCAAGATTCAGAGAATAAGAAGTTATTCAAAAACAGCTTAAAACCCTTTTTGTCTTAACCAACCAATCAACAAATTTCAAAGATTTATCAATATATTAATAAATGAATTAAGTTATTTATTGTATGAAATTAATAATTAAAAAATAATGATATTTATTATAAACAATTATAATAAAAATAAAATTATTATTATCATTTTTTTATTGTTGTCCAACCCTTGATGAAGAATAACGGGCGTTAAAAAGGTTTTATTAATTATTATTTTTATTTTTGTTATTATTATTATTATTGTTATTTCTATTAGTAGTAGTAGTAGTATTATCATCATGAAGAGCATCCACTCACCTGCACACACACTTATGTGCGGGAGGCATGTTGAGGAGACTGAGGGTTTTAAGATGGTTGTATGACTTGCATTTGTCGTCTATGCAACACTGGTGTGATGATGATAGTAATAATAATAATAATAATAATAATTTTTTAATAATTCAACAATAAATTTCACAAAATCAATTATTCGCCATCAACATCATCCTCCTCATCTTCATCATCATCACCACCACCTACCCAACGGCATCGCTCAATCCAACGTGAGCCTTTTCGGAGACGATGTAGCCAGGCCACTGGTCTACTACAAGCAGAACAGAGCTTGCAAACTAACCTGAACCACATCGCGGAATGGAGCAAACGGTGGAAGATGGAACTCTCTGTCCAGAAGTCAGAATGCTTCTTTTTCACAACCAGCACGCACGAAGATAGCTGGCGTCCCAATTTGAAGCTAAAAGGTCACGCGCTTAAGTATAATCCCCTCCCCAAGTTCCTTGGTGTCACATATGATCGTCAGTTAACCTTTGCCCCCCATGCAACGACTGTCGGCAGAAAGCTGCGGAGATAGGCTAGTGCTTTGAGATGCCTTGCGACGACTAACTTGGGCTACGACAAACAAACATTACGGGCTACCTTAATCGCGACGGGCAGATCAGCTGTTGAATATGCGGCGGCCGCATGGCTACCGTGGGTGTTGTCTTCAACTATGGAAAAGCTGGAGACGTGCCAACGATTCGCGGAACGAGCTATCACCGGACAAGTCAAAACTACACCAGTGGAGGCGATCCTTGCCGTCAACGCACGAAAAAGCCCAGCTGGCGAGCCAAGGCCGGAGCTGTATGGGAGTCAATCTTCGGAAAGACCAGTCCTGCCAAACAGCCAGAACTTCTCCCCCATGGATGCAGATAGGTGAACATATCTTCGAGACTTCCGGCAGCAAGTCCGGGGACGCTGAAGCTGACAAGAAATGGGCATTGCAACGACTGGAGGAAGGCTGGAACACCTTTGACCTGGTTGTGCATACCGACGGATCAACAACGAGTGAGACCGGAACAGGTGGTAGTGGAATTGTCGTTACCACTGGCTACCCTAGCGACCCTCAAGTTCTCCGCTATTTTGCCATTCCCACAGGCAAATGGTGTTCCTCTTACCAGGCGGAAATAAAGGCGGTGGTTAAAACACTTCAAGTAATCCAGGCGGAAGTGCACGTTCAGAAAGCCCGAATTGGCAGCGATAGCCAATCTGTCTTACTTCGCATTCAGACAACGCACCCATCCCAACCATGCAATGACAGGGACGAACACACCGTCCTTAAAACACTTTCAATGCTGACGGCATGGAGCTGCCAGGTGACCTTTACTTGGTGCCCGGGTCACTGTGGTATCACTGGTAACGATCTAGCAGATGCTCAGACGAAGAAGGGGGCTGACGCTGACCAAACGGACGTTGACCATCACTACACCACAGCCAAAGCGATGATACGCAGAGCAACGAGGGGCGGGCCGGCGTCGCATAAACTCACTCAGCGGATCTATGGTGATAGAGGATCGAAGGTCAACAGAAAAGAAGAAGGCCAACTGGGAAGAAGAGATCAGGTGACTTTAGGCCGCTTTCGATCTGGTCACCATCTGGAACTCAAATATTGGTTGGCAAAAATCAACAGAGCAGTTGATACCATCTGTCGGAAATGTGGCCTAGGTGATGAGACCGCTGAGCATGCCATCTACAAATGTCCTCGTATACATCGGCCACCTGCTGAACCGCCTCTTCCCGACACAATGGTATCAAACCCTAAACTGACTCTGATGATATGGGATAAGTGGAAATCGATGTCAGACCTCTCAAACATTTCACAACCCCAACCCCTACTACACTAACTCGCTTTCACTCATCGCTCAACAACAACAATCACCACCAACACCACCACCATCATCACCAACACCATCATCCTCACTACCACCAGCATTCTCATCATCATCCTCATCACCACCATAATTATCGCTTTACATTCCCTCTACGCTAGCATTGTTTGAATCCATTTCTCGTTAAAAAACCATTGAATATTTTAATACATTGCACAGCTTGCACATTTTATCACAAGATCATTACCTCTAGGGCAGTCTTCCCAAGTTTGTTTTTGACTCTGTAGTTTGCAGATCTAGATAACAAGAAGCTGTGATGAAATTATTATTGTTTTCATTATTATTCTTATTATTAAGGTAGCAAAGACATTATTATTATTATCATTATTATTATTATTACTTTATTATTAAACTGTAGAAACTGACTCAATTTAAAGGATTTTATTTGCGATGGTGTTTAGCCATTATACTTGATTTTATTTGATATTATTATTATTATTATTAATATAATCACTATTAAACACTGTATATTAGAATAAAAAACCTCTAGCTATTTAAATGGGTATTTAATTATAACTAAGATATTTTGATAATGACCCCCAAAAAGCTTTGTTGCTTAACACAAATTTTAAAAGCCCCTCCATTCAAACGATGACATTGCTCAGCACTTACATAAAATAGTTAGGTTTAATGTACAGTAAAAACTGAATACAAGCAGCACTATAACAAAGGCTATAATGAATGATGTAGAGAATACTTTTCAAAGAGATCTTATGTATTTATTATATAGTAATTATCTATACAAAATCAGTTTAAGGAATTTTCCTACATCTCTCAATGTTAATGTTTTAGGTGAAGCCATACTTACCGAAAACTATAGCTTAATTTAATATAATTCCTCAAATTGATGTTCTATAGATAATTACTCTACACTGAACCTCACACTTGAAGATCATAATCACATACCAATATTATACTTATAGATAATAAAATTATGGGATATAAGAAATAGAATTATATTTATATTCAAACGGTATATGGTAAGGCTATCATTATCAAAAATTTTTTGATTTTAGATAAATCATCATTATCTTCATCATCATCAGCATTTTGCGTTCGTTTCCATGCTAGCATTAGTTGGAAAATCAATGTACTAAAAAATTAGCCACGATTGATGTTTTGCCTAAAAAAAGATTATATTTCAATGTAATAGATTGTAAAATTATAGTTTCAAGTTATCTATAAAACATCAATTTGAGAAACATTAACACAAGATGTCTGTGAAAAGTTAGTTTTAGGTTATAAGCTTATAACTATAGGCCCTTGAATTATCGTTATAAACAGTCAAAAGATTATAGACACACATAGAAACGGTACAAAAGCCCACCTGACACAATCACTGTGGTCTTGTCGTGCAGCTATATGCCTGATAACATTATTAGGATTGATATTATGTTTCAGAGATAGACTAAGTAGAAATATAACGATAGTTTTGAGAAATTTAACATGGTAATAATCATAAAAACATCTGTATGACAACAATTACAACATTTCAACACAAAAACAATAATATCAAAATAACAAAACCAACACAACAACCCCTCTCAATAACACCCATGCAACAACTATTAATAACAACAACCACCCTTCATAACAACACTCACATAACAACTACCTCTCATAACAACACCAGCATAAAAAAACTGATAAAAACACAGCAACGTCCCTTATACCATACCCACACAACACCACACTCATAACAACAGACGAACAGAGCAGTATCGCCATGATCATTGAGTGCGTCAAGGAGGCATCCATGTTGGAGTAGTAGGAAACCTATGTTGGAACTTCCTGAGTATGAGGCCCAATGGAGGCATGTATTCATCTCCTGGAGGTGGTGTTAAGGATGTTTGAATGTGTTGGTTTAGTATGTTGATGGTGTTTTGTTGGCGTATGTGGTGGTGTTCGTTTGGGGTGTTGGTAGTGTTTGGTTGGTTATTGATCATGATGTTTGTTATATAAATGATATATACTAACTACAGTTGCAACTATATTAATTATGATGCTAACTATAATGGGTTGCTTATAAATTGTTACATTAAAAAATAATTAAAAAAAAGCTTAAAATTAACCAATAACGCAACATTTAAAAATAGCTCTAAAAGTAATGCCAGTGCATGGATAAGTACATTAAAAAAAATCATAAAAATCTCGAAGCAGCCACATTATCCCTGCAGTTGGGGTCAGCCCCCTTGGACAACAAAAAGCTGACACAAGGCACGTTGTTGTTTTCGGTGGCCCATATCAACGGCGTCCAGCCTCCATCGTCCTGTGTTATTGTAGTGAGTGTATGGAGTTTAGTACCCTTTTCATCATCATCATCGCCCTCATCATCATCATCATCATCATCACCACCACCAACATCATCGCCCTCATCATTATCATCATCATC
Source organism: Pterobdella sp. o SKG-2022 (assembly GCA_964035795.1). Taxonomy (NCBI): domain Eukaryota; kingdom Metazoa; phylum Annelida; class Clitellata; order Hirudinida; family Piscicolidae; genus Pterobdella; species Pterobdella occidentalis. The sequence goes on from OZ038322.1 coordinate 4,434,625, forward strand.
ATCATCACCACCAACATCATCGCCCTCATCATCATCATCACCAGCATCATCCTAATCGTTTTATTTAAGTTATGTTAATAAATAAATACAGAATGCTTTGATATAAAATAACACACTCAAAATCATCATTGTTTAAACTCCGTTCCCATGCTAGCGTGCATTGGACAAAAGCTCATAACAGCCCTTTTCCACTTGCCAATATATTTTAAACCCAAGAGAACATACGATAACACGCTATATATCCAGAAACACAAGGACCTTGACATCGATCTTGAGGCCAGGGCACTGAAGTAGCACGTTGAGAACCTCAGTGTTGCCTTGTTGTGACGCCACATGAAGAGCTGTCATGCCATCCTTGTCCTGGTAGTGGTTGTTTTACAAATAGTGTTATTTGTAAGAACTAGTTCAGCGTCAGGCCTGCAAACCAGCCACCCATTCAAAGGTTCTTTGAAGCTGACTCATTATAACTAATAAGAATGAAGCCTAAGACAATTAATATTCATTTATGCTATATATACATACATATTACTATTTATAGTATCATAACCCCACACAAACCTTCGCAATGACATCATTTTCACCATTACATCACACACAAACCTTAGCAAAGACATCAGCCCCACACTGCAGGAGTAGTTTGACGGTAGAGGCATGGTCAGACACTGAAGCCTGCATCAAAGGTGTCCTCAGGTTGCTGTCCAGGCTGTCCACATTTATGCCCACCTGAAGGTTAAAGGAGGTGGATCAGTGGGTAGATGGGTGTAGTAGGTGGATAAATGGGTGTGGTAGGTGGGTAGATGGGTGTGGTAGGTGGGTAGTTGGGTGTGGTAGGTGGGTAGATGGGTGTGGTAGGTGGGTAGATGGGTGTGGTAGGTGGGTAGATGGGTGTGGTAAGTGGGTAGATGGGTGTAGTAGGTGGGTAGATGGGTGTGGTAGGTGGGTAGATGGGTGTGGTAGGTGGGTAGATGGGTGTGGTAGGTGGGTAGATGGGTGTGGTAGGTGGGTAGATGGGTGTGGTAAGTGGGTAGATGGGTGTAGTAGGTGGGTAGATGGGTGTGGTAGGTGGATAGATGGGTGTGGTAGGTGGATAGATGGGTGTAGTAGGTGGATAGATGGGTGTGGTAGGTGGGTAGATGGGTGTGGTATGTGGGTAGACGGGTAGATGGGTGTGGTAGTTGGGTAGATGGGTGTGGTAGGTGGGTAAATGGGTGTGGTAGGTGGATAGATGGGTGTAGTAGGTGGGTAGATGGGTGTGGTAGGTGGGTAGATGAGTGTGGTAGGTGGGTAGGTGGGTAGACGGATGTGGTATGTGGGTAGACGGGTAGATGGGTGTGGTAGGTGGGTAGATGGGTGTGGTAAGTGGGTAGATGGGTGTGGTAAGTGGGTAGATGGGTGTGGTAGGTGGGTAGATGGGTGTGGTAGGTGGGTAGATGGGTGTGGTAGGTGGGTAGATGGGTGTGGTAGGTGGATAGATGGGTGTGGTAGGTGGGTAGATGGGTGTGGTAGGTGGGTAGATGGGTGTGGTAGGTGGATAGATGGGTGTGGTAGGTGGATAGATGGGTGTAGTAGGTGGATAGATGGGTGTGGTAGGTGGGTAGATGGGTGTGGTATGTGGGTAGACGGGTAGATGGGTGTGGTAGTTGGGTAGATGGGTGTGGTAGGTGGGTAGATGGGTGTGGTAGGTGGATAGATGGGTGTAGTAGGTGGGTAGATGGGTGTGGTAGGTGGGTAGATGAGTGTGGTAGGTGGGTAGGTGGGTAGACGGATGTGGTATGTGGGTAGACGGGTAGATGGGTGTGGTAGGTGGGTAGATGGGTGTGGTAAGTGGGTAGATGGGTGTGGTAAGTGGGTAGATGGGTGTGGTAGGTGGGTAGATGGGTGTGGTAGGTGGGTAGATTAGTGTGGTAGGTGGGTAGATGGGTGTGGTAGGTGGGTAGTTGGGTGTGGTAGGTGGGTAGATGGGTGTGGTAGGTGGGTAGATGGGTGTAGTAGGTGGGTAAATGGGTGTGGTAGGTGGGTAGATGGGTGTAGTAGGTGGGTAAATGGGTGTAGTAGGTGGGTAGATGGGTGTGGTAGGTGGGTAGATGGGTGTGGTAGGTGGGTAGATAGGTGTGGTAGGTGGGTAGATGGGTGTGGTAGGTGGGTAGATGGGTGTGGTAGGTGGGTAGATGGGTGTGGTAGGTGGGTAGATGGGTGTGGTAAGTGGGTAGATGGGTGTGGTAGGTGGGTAGATGGGTGTGGTAGGTGGGTAGATGGGTGTAGTAGGTGGGTAGATGGGTGTAGTAGGTGGGTAAATGGGTGTGGTAGGTGGGTAGATTGGTGTGGTAGATGGGTAGATGGGTGTGGTAGGTGGGTAGATGGGTGTGGTAGGTGGGTAGATGGGTGTGGTAGGTGGGTAGATGGGTGTGGTAGGTGGGTAGATGGGTGTGGTAGGTGGGTAGATGGGTGTGGTAGGTGGGTAGATGGGTGTGGTAGGTAGGTAGATGGGTGTGGTAGGTGGGTAGATGGGTGTGGTAGGTGGGTAGATGGGTGTGGTAGGTGGGTAAATAGCTACATAGATATCCAATCAGTACTCACATTGAGAAGCAGCTGAATTATCTCATTCTGGCCATATTGACAGGCTGTGTGAATTATCGGCTGTGTATTGTTGTCTGCATTCAAATCCAATCCTTCTTCTGTAAATTGGTGTTTAATGAATTATAATAATAATCAAAACAAATTCAAAGTAATACTTATCAACTGAACTACATGGAAAAGTTTCCAATACGAACTTCAACAATCAGTGGAGTAAAAAAACTGTATTCAAATAGTACAATAACCCTTACCACAAACAGATTTGGTACACATAAATTTTAAAAATGATAATAATAATAATAGCATTACTAATAATAATAATAACAATAAATAGTAAAAATAGTAATAATAAAATAAAGCAGCAAAGCACCTATAATGCCTACAAGCCTGCCGATGTCTCCACTCTTGCACACGTGGTGCAGACTCTTGTTGAAGCTCTTTGACTTCTTGATCAGGGTCCTTCGTTGGAGGCGCAGTTTCAATTATATGATAATAATAACAAAATTTTTATTTTCATTATTATTATCATTATTATTATTATTATTATTATTGAAATTATTATTTTTATTCAAGTTTGTGTTATATTTCAATAGTTTCAAAACCCCATTTTAAAATTCAAACGGATTTTATTGCGCCTCTGGTTTTGAATACAGATCTATTTGACCGAGTATTAATCAATGATAAGTCAATTTTGACACATACAGTACTCACTTATCTTGGCAGTACTTTTGCATGAGTGTTTGGAAGTCCAATGGTGATCCTTTTTTTATGTCTGTGAGATACAATACAATGCGATAATATAATGGTTTAAAAGAATACAATATGATGTTAAACATTTACATTATGCGATACAAAAAGGTGATTATGAATGGTAAGGTCCTATAAAATATGTTTCAATGAAACACATTATTGATGGGAATTAAAAGGCTCTTGTTAAGCGATAGTTAAACCAATTCTCGGCCCGCATAGCTTAGCTGGTAGAGCGTTAGACTAATTATCTAAAGTAACCGGGTTTCAAAAACCGACAATTATACACACAAGGAGTAGCGCCCTGTGAAACATCTGTTGAGCTAACGAAACCCCAATATGGGGCGACTGATGGTCGATCTAAAAAAAAGCCAATTCTGTCCATAATCTTGCACACTATTTAATTTCATATTAGGTGCTCAGATAGTTGAAAACATATACATTTATTCATATAAATCAACACAGTTATAGTATAGTGAAACATATAATATAACATGAATTGAAAACTGAAAAACCACCATTTTGTGGGTCTTCACTTGGTTTTGTCTTTTTTGGCGCCATTCTTGCCCTGTTTATTAGTGATTTAATTTTATGTCGTCATCATCATCGATTTGCAAAACGATGTGTTGAAGAGTTAACTTTTAAGCATTAGTTGGCGGATAGATACATTTGCTTACCTATCTATCTATCTATCTAGCTATATATCTATCTACCTATCTATCTATCTATCTATCTATCTATCTATCTATCTATCTATCTATCTATCTATCTATCTATCTATCTATCTATCTATCTATCTATCTATCTATCTATCTATCTATCTATCTATCTATCTATCTATCTATCTATCTATCTATCTATCTATCTATCTATCTATCTATCTATCTATATCTATCTATTCATCTACCCGCTTATTCTTCTATATAATTAAACAATAAACACCACCTTAGCTTATGGTTGACAACATCAGCATTGAGAGATGCAAGGTTAGATAGGGATGATCGCCCCATCTTATCATGAGAAAGAACTTCCAACAGACCAGACTCCTTGTAGCAGTGAGGACAATAATATTTGCTATCTGATGAAAATACTTGGCACTGAGGATGGTAACGGTGTGTGATCTTGACTGTGGATCCTTGGTGTGATTGTGGTTCTGTTGCTGTGGTACAAGTGATTGGAGTGGCATTAGTCGTTGATGTTGGTGTTTGTAAGGTGCTGAGAAGTTTCAGCTGGGAGGACGTTTGTTCTGTGAGGTGAGTAGTATTTTAACGTTATCTTGATTTCTAGTCAGTATACATTAGCGTTATTGTTATTTCAACTCACCTGTTTTTGGAATGCCTGAAAGACAAGTATTATTTACAGTAGGGTCAACAGTAGTATTGGCAGTATCAACAGAAGAAACATCAGCATCTGTTGGCTCTTTCTTGATCTTGTCATTCAGACTGAGCTTCTCTATAGCTTCAGGTTTTATGCTTGGAACCTCATTGTGGCATTCTAGAAAGGAGCCCTAGTGTGATTGGTTTAACCACGTTTAAATTGGTTTTGTTACTTTTGTGAAGGTTGAAACGTTTATACATTACGTGCATTTGTCAATAGTTTATCGATAAAACCATCAAAGTAACGATATATCATATTTAAAATGTTTATTCATTAATCAATAAATCAATCTAACATTTAAACAGGAAATCCAATTCAATTATAAAATTTATAACAAACAAGCTTCTTTTGTGTAAAAAAATAAAAATTGATCAAACCAAATATTGCACAAAGCTTTTGGGTTATAACTGCAACATTTCAAAGTAACAAAATGCCATTCTTTTGTTCATTATGGTTTTACGTCATATGGGTTGGGCGTTCTTAAAAGTTTATTTTAACAAGTTCCATACGTTTTCATTATTATTATTATCATTATTATTATTGTTGTTATTATTATTATTCGTTCAACGTCCTATGTCTCGTAGCATGAGGTTATCTGATTTAATTAACTGGATTTTTGTCTTAATACTCTTTATTATTCAAGCATACCATCTTCATCCAGACAGATTCTCAATTTCTTTATAAATCTGAAGCTTTGCGCATTAACAAACCTACAAACCTTCGTGTTAGTTATATTATATCATTCCCCAATGCTCTAAGCAATTCTCAACCGTTTAGAGCCCTCAGTATTACAACCAGACCAAGATACAACACCAAATAGAATGATGAACAAACTTAACAGCATAATACCTGCGTGCAGAAGACTCCACAAGTAGGACAACAATGATGCATCTTGAGAAGAGACTGATGGTGGTCACATAGAAACATGAAAGGCACACACCTAGAACTACCAAGAAGCTCGTATGCGGTCACTTTTCGGGTACATTCTGAGTTCTGTAGTGGTTTTGTGTGGGTTTGAAGTATTTTGGTGTGTGAGGTGTTCAGCTCAATCCAGGTTCAAGTAAAAATGACTTTCAAGTGATTTTGAAACAAAACTAAATTCAACATAATAACATTCATAAAAATCTCAAATATGTACTAAATCTTAACCAGCAATTGTATGAGAAACAAATTTATTTTAACAAGAGACAAAGCTTTGATGATGTGAGATCTTACTAAAAGTCTCATGTTTTTTGTTCAAATATCATTTTCTCATACAATAATGTCTTCCAGGCTATCCTACTTCAATCATAAAAATTCCACATACAATAACACCCAAAAAAAACTCAAATACACCAAAAACTTAATCAACAACCCACCCCACGCCAACCTTGCCGTCATAGTCATCCAGCGCTTGGCACCTGGCCCCAGGAAAATACATTTGGATACCAGGCCTGGTGCAGGTGCAACAGGGATGAGGCTCAGTAAAGGTATCTCTGACCTCCAGGCCTTGCTCCCCTAGCAAGTCTCTCGTCTGGTTGGCTATGATGGTCTTGGTGTATAGTGATAGTGATGATTCTGTACTGTCGATCATGTGTTCCTTCTGCTTGTATATTGACTTTGGAAGGTTTTCAAGGGATGCTGTAGGAGGGTTGAGATGGAGATGTGTATATAAATTGGGTTTATAATTTATAAATAAAAATATCAAAATTTTCGTGCTTATTATATAAGCTTGAAGTTAAAATACACTTCATCAGTCATAATTTCAACAATTACTTTAAAAAATGAAACCTTCATAATACAAATTAATTGGTTCATCTAGAAAACGATGATTTCCAATCAAATCTGAAAGCTTGGTGCATCAATGAGCTTGCAACCCATCACGTTCCATTATAGTTTGTGCAAACAATGCTAGAGCATGAGAGCAGACGTAATACAATGATAATGATGTTTGGCTAATACTTTGATTATAATAGTTTTACCATTGTCATCATCGTTAATCGCCTTTATTATTATTATCATTCGTTTAACGTCTTTTGTCTCATAACATGAAGTTAGCCTTAATAATCCTATTTTAATGAGTTAGACGTTTGTTGCATATTATGATATAGTGAAGGTTATAGGATGACACAATAGGGACCTCAACCTCACCCCACAATCAGACTCACGTTTTGAAATAGGGCAAGAAGCACCCAAGTCATGACTCACTGTTTGAATGAGTTTAATAATGAATTATCAATAAACTAATAATGATAGATTATCATTTATAAGTTGTAATAAAATTTTCATAAAATGTAAATTAAAAATATTTAATAACTAAAATAAGTGATAAATGGAAAAGTTATATTAATTAAATATAATATACAATTTAAACTAGATTTCTTGTGAGGTTTCTCATACATAAACAAAAACGTTAAGTATCGAATATCATTAACCCGATTTTTTGTATGGCTGCTTGTTCCTGGTGGAGGAGGCAACAGAGTCATTGAAGGAGATTTGAAGGCATGATTTTTTAGCCAGCTTTGTGGGTGGGTTTTGAGTCCATTCAATGAAACTAATACAATTTTATTTAATAGAAATATAATCATAATAGATGTGGTTATTTGGTGTAATTTAAATTCACTTAATAGTAACATCATTGTATGAGCTGTGGGTGTAATTTGACTTTATTTAATGGAAGATCATTAACGTCAATTTATGAGAAGATTTAGTACATTTATAAAGCAAAAAATAACTAAAATTTTAGATAAGTATAGTTTCACCATAATAGGTAAGCATACATTTTTATGCTAAGGTATTATGGTGAGGCTAAAGTTTCGAAAATTCTAGCTATTTTTTGCTTAATAGATGTACTAAATCTTCTCATAAATCGACGTTAATAATTGTTGATATTGCTTCAAAGTACATTGAAATTTCTCTGAAAAATTAAATGGAAAAATAATTAAAGTTTGCATTTTAATTGTGTTAAGATAAAAATATCTCAAAACTTTTCCATGAGAAGATACAAGTTAACATAATTTGAATTCAATTAAAATGCTTTTCTCAAGTATAATACAATATAATAATGGATTTTGTCATAGTAGCATAAGCTTTGAGAGTTTTTAAAGCACTAAAAGAATACAAAAAAAATGTTCAGGTAGGAAAAAAGGTTTGATAGAAAATTTAACAAAAGTATTCTCATCATGTATGTTATTATTATTCTGGTGGACATGTATGATGAAAAACTCACAGGTCGTTTGATGGAGGAGTAACTCAAACTTTTTCTGGCAGTTGACGACTTGGCAGGTTGGAAGTTGTGTTGTGGTGAAGCAATTGATTTTGAGGTGGAGAACCCTATTGAAACTCTCCTGGCTGCATGGTGACGACTGGATGAACTGAAGCGAGCTCCACTTTTACGAGCTTTGGGGTCAGGGTGGGGTTTGAGAAAGGTGGGGGAGTGATGGGATGCGCTGAGAATGAGGTTGTCGAAGGTTGATACATCCATCTTTTCCAATGATGACATGTCCAACTGAATATTTTAAATAATCTTTGCATACATTTTATATGAAGTTAATTTTGTAAATCAGTATATTACAAAAAATTCAGAGTATTTTTGAAAATTTTCGAATTCAATATATATATATATATATATATATACTTAAATTAGTTCAGAAATGAAAAAATTAAGTACTTTGAAATTTTGAGGCTTATCACTGGTCGCATCCTTGACCTCCACTGAGTCCCTATCTGTGTCATCCTCTGATGTAAGAGTACCTTTCTGAATGGGAATGTTAGCACAATCAGATTTTCTTGGGGTTGAACTGAAGGATTTTTTGGCTTTGGGACCATTAGACACTTTTTTTTCATTAATTGGAACCAGATGGTTTGTTTTAATGGAAGATGTTACTTTTGTTTCTGAAGATAGTTGTGCAAGTGAATTTGAAGATGGAGGTGGGCATGTATTTTCAGATGCTTGCTCAAAGTTTTGAAGGCAAGAAAGATTTGCAATGCCTTTAATAGACTTTTTGGCCTTAGGGCTCTTTGAGTTAGCTGATTGTTGAATGCATTGACCATTTGACACATTTGTGAAAATGTTTGAAGATAAAATTGAAGAAGAATCAGTTTCAGTTGTAAGACAAGAATTATTTAATGAAAGAGGGCAAGATGTTTGAGCATTATAAACTTTAGATGGAGAATTAGTTGAAAGCACATCAATAGATGAACTTTTAGATTTTATAACGTTATCATTGGTAATATTTTCTTCATTTGGTAGATAGGTATGTTTATCTTTTTCTTCATTTTCACTCTGTTTCATGTTTCCATCATTTTCAGTTTCTGAAATGCCATTAGAAATGACAAAAGAATTAGACGGTTTTTTATGATTTTGAATAAGCAAATCCATGAGCTTAAGGGAAAAGTTGTGTCCAATTTTTCTTCTGATGCGGTCAGTGAAAGACGCGTCTGAATCGTTTTGCATAGCCCTGTGGATTAGTGGAAAAAAATCTTTGTCGGTTGAATTTTTTTATTTATTATTAATTAGTAAAATTTATAATAACCTTTATTTTCTATTTAAATATTTATGGGGAATTAACCCATTCAACAATAATTCACTTTTAGTTTTAGGAGGGATATCAAGAGATAATTTTATTGTCAAATAAACTCATTTCATAATTATAAATTCGAACTTTTGTTTTTTTATTCAGTAACTTTGAATAATTTTAACAAATAGAAGAAAATAGAGTTGTTATCTAAATAAATCTTTTGAAGTAATTCAAAATATAAACTTCCAAAAATAAAATTCGATTTTATCTCACAGAATTTTAACTTTAGGTCAACTTTTTTCCAATCTTGTCTCAGCCGTCAAAAATGACATTTTCTCTTGAGTCCTTCAGATTTGACCCCGAATCTGGGGTCATTGTTTGTGACGGCTAAGATAAAACACAAAGTTACATTGCAAAATTTTTGGATAAAAAAGTTTGTAATATATACAATTAAAAAAATTCATCTTTCATTCATATCTTTCACATAAATAGGTCAAATTACTATCAATGGATTATGGTTTTTAAAAATTAGTTTAAAAATACTATTAATGCTTAACTAATCACAATTGTAAATTATCATCTCAAGCTTAATAACGATCCAAAAAACCGAAACAAAATCTTCCCGATCAAAGCGATGTTTATTTTCTTAAACGATATATCTTTCTAAAAAAAATATCTGAAGGTTATAATGGATATATACAAACATTAATATGTATGTATGGAGATGGTTCGTCAGAAGAGCTGATTTGATTTGATCACAATTGACCGGTGGTTTTCGTGCAGCGAATGTAGATGTTTAAAAGGAGATTATATTAGAAAGTTTGAAGAAAAGAATTTAATTAAAAAAATATCTGAGAATTTCAAGGTGTTCTTGGTAGTTCGTTACGAGGGAATAGAGGCGTTGTATTAGTGCAATGGATGGATTTGAGAATAAAAATATTGGCGGTTGAGATTCGAGATAAGAAAGAGTTCATAACAACTCACAAATAGAAGATGTTTTTTGCGATAAATATTGAAATAAAACAAGCTTATATATTCAATGCGCAAAACTTAAACCCGTCAACAATATAACTTTAAATTTTTCCCGCCTTTAATGCCACCCACCTTTTTCCACTCCCATCATTCCAAACGTCCCTAACACAACCACACCATTGGAAATCATCACACAAAACAAATTTCAAACTTATCAGAGTTCTAACGTTTTTTCTGATGTTCCTATCTCTCATACACGTTTCAACGTCGGATCAGCCAAGCGTGGGGGAAGCGCGGTTTTGTTGAAAAATGCGTTTTTCTTTTTATTTTTAATACTTATGCTTTTTTTATTATTTTGCTTGTTTTTTTATTTTTATTATTCGTTTTTACATTTTTTGGGTTATTTTATTAAGTTGTTTTATGGTTGATATTAATATATTTATTTTTCAATTTTCCCCTATATAATTACTTTCTAATAAATTATTTTAATTAATTATTTCAAATTTTACTCATTTTATATCACATTCATTTTTCATTCAAGCTGAAAAGTAACATTTTCATTCTACACAATAAACAATCCAGTGTCTTAATGGCTCTTCCAGTACAAAGCTATTTAATAAACGAACCTTAAGTTTGTATAAGAATCAACGTAGACAATTTTTTATAAATATTAATTTATTAATTAGTTCTAATTAATATATAATTAATTAATGGTTAATTTTTTTTTCGAAATTCTCAAATTCAGCTTAATAAAATTAAAATGACTCAAATTCATTGTCATTCTTAATTCAAGTTACCTCACATTAACCAATTTCTATAATAACTAAACCATTTTCAAACATCAATAAATGACAACTTGACAAACTTTTATTAGACCACCTACTTCTGCATCATCGTCTCCCACGATAACATTCAAATATTCATCACTTCCACACTATCATGAACAGTATTGCTTTAAAGTATTCAAACTACTAAAATACATTCTATCAGAATAATTCAGCTATGAAAAATCAATTTTAAATAAATTAAATTTCAACAAAACGTACCAGTGACTTATACTCGACAATTTCACTAATATTTTTTCCCGCGCTTACGTCAAACGTTGTTGGACTTACACGTTCAAAATGATATAATTTTAAAACTTCACATAGTAAATCTCAAATGTTTTGATGGCACCATCATTATGAGACGTTTTAAATTAACAAAACAACGATTTTTACCACTATAACCAACTACTAATAATCAAAAATATATACATGAACTTTTTAGAAACAATGTTAAATACATAAAAAATGCTGGGTTGAAATAATTTTGAAGAAATAACTTTAAAAAACTCAATAGCAAGTATAAATATGTATCAAAGGAAAATTAAACAGTCAAATTATAATTGACAACTTCTGGAATTCGTGGGAAGGTTAACGAGGTAAAAACAGCCATCTCTGGGCTGTATTGATATCATAAGACTCTAAATTCAGCTGGTCATACAATAAATTCTTAAAACTGTTACTTATAGTCAAGATACATTTTTCTATAGTTTCATTTGTTTATTTCAATATTCCAATATATTATTAGTAAAATATAACTACATATTATAAATGCTGTAGTTTTTGATTCAATTGTTGAGTATTTATTAGCGATTCAATATCATTTACGTTACAACAAACGGATAGCGTTTGCTTTAGCTGCTTAATCGCCATTCTTCCAAACACTTCATCGCTTTGCTTCCTTGATATCAAAGAGAACTTTCGACGTAAACAGTGAAATAAAAAGATTGACTCAAAATCCTATGAGTTAACACATCATAAAGATAACAACACCACCACAAACACAACGTCTACTACTATAAACTCAATGCAATCATCGGGCGTGCACGTCTTGGATGAATGGCAGACGTGTGTTTTGAGGGTGTGTCTCTTCTGTGTGTGAGGTCATCGAGAAGGGGGGTGATGATTGCCCCAATGGGGTAGAGGGACCGTAAGATGGGTACGGGGGATAGAATGAAGAGATGGGGGTAGGGTAGGTTGAGTAGGGGTGATGTCCGAAAGGGGGATTTGAGATGTGTTGGTGAATCATGGCAGATTGGAAGAGTTGATTATGCTGTGAATATTGGTGACTGGCAAAGTGGTGTGGGTTGGTAGGAGGTGGTGGGTAGAATGACGATGCACGAAGATGGGGGGAAGGGTAGGGTGAAGGGCTGCCTGTGCGAGGAGAAACTGAACAAGGGTACATCTCTTGGCCTCCTAAGCCACACATGCCTCCCAGATCTACCAGACCTGCGTGGGTTGAATGGGGGAGAAGATTTGATTATGTCCTTATTGGGTATCATGCAGATGGTGGAGTTAATGATGTTTGTGTTGAATTTATTCAATATTTTTCAAATGAATAAAAAATTGAATTGAATATAAGGTTTTTAAAGCAAAAAAACATTTGAATCGGAAAAATGTGATGAAAAAACTGTCAAAAAAAAGCAAAAAACGTTCAAAAGAGTAGATGTTGCAAATAGAAAAAGAACTGGAATGAAGAGTCGAGGATAAGTTGATAAAGATTGACATTATGATTAATGTCTGCAAGACAAGCTAATGCGGCCAAAGAAGCAACGTAAAAAGAAAAAATTAAGAAGAAAAATTTGTAGCATAATTAAATACCAAAATTAAAAATCATTTCATTACGAAAATCAAAATAAATGCAAAGAATAAAAAATAATATTTAAAAACCATGGTAGAAGAAGCAAAATTAAGGAGGTAGCATGTTGGGTCGACAAGACACAAGTGGCCACACATATCAAAGAACACACAAGAACACAGCATAACTCACAAAAGCGCACAGAATAGCGTGAGGCAAATGCAATTTGCGTGAGCGAATTCATAAAAGGCTTAATTTGCAGTGTATTCTGAAGCACTAATGATCTTGCTGTTACGTAAATTAATTAATAATCCTAATTGCTGACAAACACTCGCTATTTGCTCAAGTTATGGCATACTTTGAACCACGCGATCAACATTTTTTCACTGTTTTTGTTTGATTTATTTCATAGAATTATACTCAAAAACGCCATCAACTTGCTTTTTTAATTAGATTCAACTATCTCGTGATGCCTCATTCCATGTTTCATCCTTAATTGAAGTTTTCCTTCAGTTTTGTTGAAAACCCAACAAAATCATTTCAAATCAATCTCCGTCAGATTGCCACATTGACAACATGGTAACTGAGTCGATATGTACACATGAACTTACCACAAATTCATTATCTCATGAATTTCATGTAGTTTTTCAAACTATAGGAATTTTTTCAAATTATGTTCATTTTAAATATTTAGAAATAGTTTTCCATTCATGAAACTTTATCATGACTCATTCTTTCATAACAAGTTCTTATCGGTTTTTTAAATTTTATTTGTATTTTTCAGCCCTTCAAAACTACATATTTTATATCAAAGTCTTCAGTTTACTTTTACACTATAATTCATTATCTTTTCATAGTAAATTCTTTTCAAGCATAAGTTAGAATACTATATACATTCATAGGCCCAAATGCCCGTAAAACCATAACATTTACCAATCAATTAACAGCTGATACAATTTTACATTTATTGATTGAAGTGGATTCTATAACAATTGATCAAAAAAACGTCAAAAGAATTTGTATGACTCAATGCAGTTTCACCATTATAAATGTGAAAAACAGCTATTTAATATTCTTTTTAACTTTTTGATTGTAAGTTTAATTCATTAGTTCATAAGATTATGCTTATGATTTCAAATAAAATTATTTGAATTTTACCTTTATTTACAATTTAAATTAATTAATTCTCATTATAATCCAATCAATAAATTTCTATAGATGTCACTAATTCTGCATCCCAAACTGTACCCCTTAAACCATATTGGATACAGCATTAAAACACTAACTAGTTTAACATGTAAAACATGTGAGAGTAATAACAGCAGAGATACTCAGGGATTAGTGATAAAATGACCAACGAAAAACAACACCTGTTGCCAACTGTCTTCGTAACATCACCTCGTTACTAATTTCATTATTTCCAAACAGAAATTTTGTCTCTTTTTACCCTCATCAGTGAATTATTTTTTTGTTTTGTATTAATTTTTTTTCATCTTTTTTGTATATTTTTTAGTTTTATTATATTACTTTCAATATTTTTGCAAATATTTCTAGTTTAAAATATTCTGCAATGGTGTTATTAAGGATTATTATCCTTGTATAGCATCTCTTATACTCCTTAACTTAACAATTAACATCTACATTTGGTTAACATGCAGCTTTTGGTACGTTTATTACGCTAATAAGAAATTAACTAAAGAACACTAAAGCCTAGTTTTTATGTTCAAACTTTTTTCTTCCAAAAATATGTGTTTTCTTCACATCAATCACCGAAAATTAACTTTATGCGTACTTTTTAAAAACCAATTTTACTTGCAAACTTTAGCAATTAGGCTTGAAACTTTAAACTGTAGCAAAAACACAAACTTTCGCCTAAAATAAAACCAGCAAAAAATATCAACTAAAATTTTTATTAAAAAAGTGGTTTTTCAAACACAATAACAAAAAAAACATTATAACATAGCTACACAACTAAACTATCATAATTCAAAAACAGCTCAAACCAAACTCTTAATACCAACAACCATATGGTCATATGAACCAATAGTTTATTCCGGCATCATTATAACGCATAATCTCACCGGGGTTTCTGATTATGTGCTGACCTTCCAAATGCATTGAGGTGAGGTCAGTATTGTAGAGACTTGGAGGTCCTGTGGTAACATTGAAGTTCATATAACATAGTTGTTCATATCAGATATAAGGTGACGTAGAATAGCCTAATACAATAGTGAGAGAATTATTTCACTTAATTCACAAAACTTTTTGTAAATTAATCTTACATTATTAATTAATAAAGTAGAAGTGATCGATATAATATATGAAGTGATCAATTAACTTATAATACTGATTAGTTTATTACTAACAACCAATAAGGTTATACCAATGAGTTATAAGGCTCAAAATATAACAATGAGAAGTAGAAAATAAACTATTGAAAAATAACACAAAAGTAAAAAAAATTAATCGGTGTTAGTAGTAGTAACAAAAATAAATTAAATTTCACAACTGCGTAGTATTAGTAAAAAGAACCTATAAACTTATAGTAATTGGTAGTATTATTAATATGAGAATGATCTAGAATATTCACCTATGGACATATAACAATAAGTGATGATAGTAACATGAGAATCCTGATCAAAATGTTATCCTACGAATGGTAACAAAAAACACGAAGTTTAAGTTTTCAACGGTGCAAGCTTTTAAAATCATCATAGATAAGCTTTTCAATCATTTTTTTGTTTCATCTCACCAAAAAATGATAATGGTTGTAAAGAATCAATGATGATCTTATAGAGGTAGTAGTGGTATAAAGAAGTATAAATTAGCCTAAATTGAAGTTAATTATATCAAAAACGTTCATTTACTGGAAAATACAAAGCTTTCCGATATGCTGCGGGTATCATCATCAGATGGTTGGATTGAAATTTCAACAGTTTTATGGTTTTAGTTAATCTTTTTGTGTTGAGTATATTGTGGTGAGACATAGCTGATGGTCATAGTGAGATGTGTAAAAATAATTGAAACTAATTATAGAATAAATGATCCTAATAAATGAGATAATATCGATTGAGTAAGTCTACGGTCTTCATGAAGTTCATTTTAGAAAAGTGTATGACAAGTTAAACTACATTGAAACAGTGTACGAAGTTAGACTGAAGGGTTGGTATTGACATAATTTATTGAATTTTCCAGGCATTTAATGGCCTTATATAGATAATCAATGAATTATATCAGATAATTGAGGTGATGATTAGTTGTGGTGTTTGTTTTTGAAATGTTGTGTTGAATGTCGTTAATTTAACTTAAAGACAGGGTTTATTTAACGTTTAAGCTTGAAGATATTCTAATAAGATAAAAGTCATGTTACGGCGGGCTTACAATCTTTTGTTAAAGCTTGACTTATATTGTTTCAACATTGCTTCCAGTTTTACAATGTTCTATTTATTACTTTCGTTTGTTATTCTCTACAATATATTAATATTTAATTCATACCTAAATATGTTAATTATTTGTAATTCATATATGAATATTAATTAATTACTATTTATAAAAAATGAATATCAATTAAAATTTCAGCTCGATCAAGGCTAGATTTGCGAGACACAATGCAGCAATATTAGTTAAAATGAAGATTAAATGGTAGCAGTTTTAAGCTATGTCTAAAGACCTGGCTAGCAATATAACAACGATAACATCTAATTTGAAAGGCCGACACTAGATTGTGAGATAATATTGTTCTAAAAAATGCGTATTTATAAAATTAATTTCACTAAAAAGTGGTAAATATTAATACTATAATTAAAACCTTGAATGAAAATGGGTCAAATTAACAATTTTCTTCAAGAAGTTCTTGCTTTTTGTTGATGAATATAAGTTTATAATGATACATTCAATAAAGAATATAAGATTTTTCAAATAGTGTTACAGGACTCTCGAAGTTTCATTTACTCTATCTGTAATGGTGGCTAATTGAATTCTGCATTAACGTTATAATGGTTATTAAGTTTGTTATCATATTTTTACTTACTCCTTCACAATAACTATTACTAGTTCCACCATACCCTGTTTGTATTCAAGTCACCAATTTATAAATATTAATGTCTGAATATTAAGCTTAAAATTCTAATAAACTGCCATGGTGATTCATTTTGTATCACAACCATTTTAAGTACTCTTCAAAATCAACAATATTTAAACTATTTACACAATAAACTATTTATAGGGTTTTTCGATTCAATTCAAAATCTTTGCAATTGACTTCCAAACCATTGCATTTGCTTAAAAAATTTTTGCAATTGATTACCAAATTTCAAAAAAAAATTAATTAAAAATAAATTAAGTTTTCAAAAAATAAACGAAATTTTGTAAAATTTATTTTTCAAGTTCAAAATAAATTTTTTAAATTGAAATAAAAAAACCGAAAAAGAAGTTTTTTTTGAGGTATCTTGAGCTTCTCTCTGAAAAGTACCAAGTACCGTGTTCTTAGTATTCGCGGTGCCAAACACTCGTCCACGGAACTCGTTTACGTATCTCACACTGAAAAAATTTCGAAAGGCTCAAAATTTGTTGTATGCGTTTTGTAGACAGAAATATTTCTTGAATTATTCAAAGTTGCTTCGCTGACATCTTACTCATACTAACTAGGCGAATCAGCTTGCTTGTGGTTTGGAGGGGATATTTTTCTTTCTCTTTTGGCGTTTCTATACTCTTCAGATGGCTTTAAAAGTTTTAAAACAGGCACTTGAGAATTTTATCAGTTTTATCAAACTGCAAATATATTTATAAAACTGTCAAAATATTTGATTA